>JAJJWW010007605.1:0-621459 GCA_023531295.1 Papaver armeniacum
GCAAACACATCTTGGTACTCCTCGAAATAATAACAAGCACTGCATATCTGCCTGCGGACATAGTAGAACTGATAGAGACCTGTCAGGGAGAGATCATTCTATGCTGTACGCCCTGAAGCCATACTACTGTGGAATTGGTTCCATATTGCAGTTGTCGCGGCATCCACCACTCTCCTTTTCAGATTGTCGTTTCCGCATCATTCGACCGGGCGAGACCGGGTGCCAGTCTCTCCTGCTAATTGCTACCGCGCCGGTATATTGTCTTCCCTTCTCATCACGTTTCTCCTCAAAGTGCCCTTTTGGTGTGAACGTGCTGAAGCTTCATCGGATAAAGATGGACGCCTGGGCTGGTAAGGCGCAGCCAAAAGCCGCCCCCAATGATGCAAGCTTCCGCTTCTTCTCGGATTGAACCCACGGGTAGTGGGCACTCGACTTTGCATGATCTTCCCCAGGAGTATCTTTTGTCTTAATGTATCTATCTAAGATATCAAAAGGAGACGAGACAATGATGCAAGAACATTTGATTTACTCCTCTCATTTAGCACGGCCTCGTGCACCGGTGACACGTTGAAGGAATGACCTGTTGTCATGGAAGTCACTGTGTCTCCTAGTATCATGGGCGTAGTCCGGCTCTTTTCTATGACTTCAAATCCTTGCTCTTGACCTAACTGGGTCCTTACCGGATAAATTTATCGACATACCCGCATTTATTGTCTGTTTCAAGTCCGTCATCGTGGTGGGATGTCGTACTATCTTTGCATGGGCTAACCTTGGCCGTCTTGACAGCCTTGTGAGTAATCACATCCGAAGATGCCTCGTGTCGACCCAGGCCTCCCGAACCTCCGAACCCTCGATGTGTGCTAGTCACGTAGTGGCCTTGCCAGGACCTTCCTCTCATCATGTCGCTCGTAAATGTAACATTATTTACATGTATGTTTCGATGTGGGCTAAGACTGACGCAGAAGGAGTCAAAATGCTGTGAGCTATTTTATTAATCGGCAGCGAAACGCCTCTCGCCCGTTGATTCGAGAGTGCAAGACACACAAGCTCACCAGGAGATGCTACTTCCGATCCACCGCTCATGGCTCCGTAGTAAAATCATGATTTGAGGGGAACAGTCCCTAAGGTAAAGGTCTCCTAACGTCATCTTTGATGTCATCTTGATGAGGAGACTGGCATGCTGCCATCGCTATTCGATGGGCCCCATGTTCTTCGTGTAATCTCCCTGCACCATGCTAGTTCGCTAATGTTGGGAATTTCCTAATTATGCCGATACTGTATAGAGGAGGGGTATCCCTACCGAGGAACCATCGTATTTGAGACCGCCGAGGTGGTCCCAAGACCAACCATCTCGAAATTCGAACGAATGGTATCAAGAAATTGACTCTTACAACCGAGATTAACCTCCCGCTGTGGTCGACAATTGTTTATGGGTGAAACTATTCGCCTGGATTGCAATTTGGGGTGTGTGACGAGAATGAATCTAAACCCTAAACAAATGCACCGCGCGTGAGAAGCAGATTCGAGAGAAATCAACTGGTACAACTCTGGCCTAAACCAAGAAACGGCCGCCCAGATTTGCTTCTGGCCACAAAGTGAAGGAGATGGGGTTGGATCTTAGAGGGGAAGCGAAGAAGGTGTTGAGATTGTGAAGGTAGGTTTGTTATGATTATGTAATGAAAGGTGAGCAAAGCATAATTGATGGCAGTTGAGTGTTTAATAGATGCTTTTGTATTAACACTTGGCTTTCGTCTTTGTCTGACTTGTTCGTTGTTTTTGGAAATAGGGAGGAGAACCTTCCATTTATACAAGTCATTTTAGCCTTATTCGCGTCTCTTGGGAAGGGAGGAAGTGGAGTGATGGAGAGTGGAGCTGGGGGTGGTTGGTGTTGGCACCTACGCCTTGCCCACTTCCCCAGATTCTAACCGTCCATGACTTCGACATGGTTCTTGTGATTGCGCGCGTACGCTGCACGCCGTAAACCGCTTTACTCAATACTCCATGCTACCTTTCATGGATCCACGATCCACATATTCCAGACATCAATCATGTCACAAACCGAGGGATACATACTGGGGTATTGGTGCAGCGGTTTTACGGTGTGCAACGCGCCATCACAAGAACGTGTCGGGGAAGTCATGGACGATTAGAGATGACGGAGAAGTGGGCAAGGGCGGGTCGTGTAACACCAACACACACCTCCACTACTCCATCACTCCACTTCCTCCACTTCCCACGAGAGACGTGAATAAGGCTCAAATGACTTGTATAAATAGATTCTCCTACCTATTTTCTAGGACAGGAGAAAAACGGGAGACAGGAGAAAAACAACACAAGTCCGGATGAGGCAGAAACAAAGTGTTAATACAAAACGTATTCAAACACCCAGAGCCTGCTTGCATCAATCGTAAGCCTGCTCACCTTTCTGTTACAAGTCATAAGCAAGCCAACACCTTCATAATCTCAACACCTTCTTCGCTTCCCTCCCTAAGATCAACCCCACCTCCTTCACTTTGTGACCGAAACAAGTCTGGAACGGCCATTTCTTGGTTTAGGCCGGACTTGCACAGATTGATTTTCGAATCTACAAGCACTCACCGCGAAGTGCATTTGTTTAGGGTTTAGATTCATTCCTCATCCACACACCCCAAATTACCAAATCCGGCAGGAATAGTTTTCACCCATAAACAGTGACATGATTGATGTCTCGAGTGTGTGGATCGTGGGACCCACGGATAGTAGCATGTAATGCTAGACTAAATAACTAAATTATTTAGGAAGTCGATACTTGTGAAGTATCGTGTGTATTCTACGCAGGTACTGCATCGAGTATATTCAGCATGCATGAAGCATTGTTGTTTTTAAGCTTAGGAGTAAGTCACGTATTTAAGCGTCTTAAAATAGCATCATGTCCAGCCATCTTCGAGTGATCGTTTGGAGGCTATACAGGTAAGCCCTGACTTGACCGATCACTCCATGTGGAGGAGTGGTGGACGGTGATTGTGGTGACGCCTTGCTGGTCTCTTAACTCCTAACCAGGGCTGCTTGACCAAGCTGGTAGAGTTGGACGGACGAGATGATCTGTGACACTCATCTGCGACCGTTGATGAAGTTTTAGGGCTTTTGAAGAGGTGCGCATGCATCACTCTTCAGCTTGGTCGAAACCAAGCATGAGAGGTGTTTTCGAAAGGACTGACCAGGCATGCGCGTAGAAGGCATGCCGGTGTACACATCTGTACCTCACTGTCTCACAAAGGTGCGATCTAGGCCACTCAATTTGGCCGCAAAGAGGAGCGGTTGAGATCGATATGCAACAGAAACCGAGGTGCCGCAAAGCCGCGCATCATGCCAATTTTGGGCGCGCGTTCCAAGACGATCAAGCTTGGTCGGTCTTGGCCGATTGATTCGGCGTGTGGGTGGTAGGCTGGTGTTCACTTTGTACTTCATTGCCTCATAGAAACGTGATCTAAGCCGCTCAATTTGTCCGGAGAAGTTGAGTGGTCGAGACCGGTTTGTGATTTGGGAAGCGCGACCACACTAGTTTAGGCGTGCGTTTTGGAGAAACCAGGCATGGTATGCCTTGGTCGGTCGGGTGAGGAGATAGATAGTTCCACGGTGATCATGCCGATGCTCTGTGGACCTGCTCAATTGTCTCCTAAGCCCCTCATTCGATCAGGAGAAAACGAACGCTCGTGATCGATACAAACCCTAATTAGGGTTTTGGCCGGTCGTGCTTCATGCATTGTTTTGCACGCACGAATCGGGACAACAAAACATGGTTGGTCCTGACCGATTATTCATGTATGTAGGCGGGCCCGCGGTGTTTGTGTTAACATGTTCCGGGCCCTTTGAATCTACATCTACACCCTCCATCTATGCCTGCGAAGATGGATGGTTGAGACTGATTTGCGACACATGTAATGTGCCGTAACCCTAGTTTAGGGTTTCACGTGTTTTTGCTGGACAAACTTGTAAGCGTTGCTTCCCTCTTGGGGAGGCCGACCATGCGGGGCCCGCATTGAGTCGGTGGTGAATACTCCAATACCTGCTTAAGGGTTATGGATTCGATCTGGGCCATCCAATCATGCCGGTGAAGTTGGATGGTCATGATCGTTTCTGAGACTGATATGGTCAGTTCAGGTTCAAACATGCTCAATCGGGCTAGTATAACACACCGAGAGTTGTAGCCTGTATGGGTATTCCGTACATGTTTTATTATTAATGCTTGGAGATTCGTGTTGCTCTGCTGAGAACAACACTCAGTCGTCATCCGCTTGTAGGTAATGAGTACAAGAAATACTAGGTTTGTTCATGCATTAATTAATTTTGTAAATTCACGGGGTATATGGGATTGTTGCTACATGCTCCAACCTGGATGAATTTTGTGTATTTAATTCCTGAGAATGCGGGATTGTTGCCACATGCTCTATTCTAGGTGAATTAGTAAAGTGAAGAAGTATTCATCACTCATTAATGGCTTTATCTTTTGCAAGATGTTAGCGCATAATTTTGGTTTTTACAATTTTAGCCTTAAATGAAAATTCACCATCAACATTAAGTCCCCTGCCTAACACGTAATGGTTAAACCATTGTGGGGTAGGCATGAGATGGTGACAGTTAAAGACAAAGATTATGAGACAAAGTTAGATGTTACCGGAGAGACGGGTCATCCTGTCCTTGGAGCATGTCACGTTCAAGAGGTGTCAGTAGTGTTCCCCTAGCATGATGTCGGTCTTGCTGCTTCGATGGTATTATGCTGTTTCGTTCACAGGGCTAATGCACTGCTTGATCGAACGTGGGCTTGATGTGCCTGTTTTGGTTAATCGTGGGTCCGCTGCGTCTGCTTGATCGAACGTGGGACCCGATGTAAGCATGCTTGATTCGAACATGGGCATGTGCATGCTTCGATCAAACGCGGCACTACCGTGTATATGTTTCAAACGTCGGCCATGACCTGTGCCTACTTTGACCGTACGGTTTATGTACTTGCTTGAGTGTCATCTTGGTACTTCGACCAAACACCGACCCAGCTAGCTTGACTAAACACCGAACTTGATGCTTTGACCAAACACCGGCCTTGCTGTTTGCTTTGCTCGAACGTGGGACCCGATGTGAGCAAGCTTTTTTTTTTTTTTTTAAATGAACCTTGTGTGCTCAAATGTAAATGTGGGTCCTGTAGAAAGAGTTGAAGCAGCTTCTGGCAGGGGAGAGCGTTGAAGTGTTGGAGCTGAAACGCCTTCTTCTGGAGAGAGAGCTTTGATTGGGGACGGCTGTGTCTGCTTCGACCAATCTGGGGCTGGGATCAAGTAGGACCCGCCGCGTGCCTGGCTGAACGCCGACCCTGTGTTTCGACTGAAAACCGGCCCTGCTGCGTGCGCCTGTTTTATTCGAATACCATCCTTGTGACTTTGATCAATACCAGACTTGAAACTTGAGCAATACCGGACTTGTGACTTGATCAATACCGGACTTGTGACTTGATCAACACCGGACTTGAAACTTGAGAAATATCGGACTTGTGACTTGATCAATACCGGACTTAAAACTTGAGCAATAACGGACTTGTGACTTGATCAACACCGGACTTGAAACTTGAGCAATACCGGACTTGTGACTTGATCAACACCGGACTTAAAACTTGAGCAATACCGGACTTGTGACTTGATCAATACCGGACTTAAAACTTGAGCAATACCGGACTTGTGACTTGATTAATACCGGTATTTGGACCCAATACCAGCCTTGTGTACTCCAACGTGAATGTGTGTTACGTCGTGTGTGACTACACATTTCACGCGTTTTTTATAAGAAATCTTGACTCATGTATTTTATTGTAGAATGAAGAAAAGAACTCTGTTGAGATGTTTTGGGGATAATCTTTCAGTGCCAAGTCGGGAGGTGTTGACGGCTTCAAAGATATGTCGAACATTGATGATGAGTTGTTCACCGCGCCCTTTCAACTATATGAAAATATCCGTTCCACAAGATAACCCTTCTCCTATCGACTTCAAGGTTTTTCATGCTTCGCTGGGCCCTCATGAAGGATGGATGAGCCGTATGTTGAGCAATGAGTACATCAAAGATAACTTGACCAGAGCGCAGATTATTGATGCAACTTAAGTGTTGAAACGGCTCGAGAGGATGTTAAAGTGGTTTAAAGTGCGAACGTTGAGGTGGATCCTAGAGAGAGTGTTGAAGAAGGATTACAGGCGAACGTGGGTCCCGGAGAGAGCGTTAGGCGGCTCTTGAATAGACCATTGAAGCAGCTTCGCTAGAGGGAGCGTTGAAGTATTTCCCTCTTCAGTCGATTTACCCTTGCGAATTCCATGCTTCTTGACTGACCATCTCTATCATGTTGAAGAATTTCTTGACTGACGGTGAAGGAACTTCATGCTGAGCCTCAGTCCCCAAGCGTGATTTACATGGTGTTTATGGGTGAAAACTACTCCTGCAGAATTTGGTAATTTGGGGTGTGGATGAGGAATGAATTTAAACCTTTAAACAAATGCACTGCGCGGTGAGTGCTTGTAGATTCGAGAGATCAACTGCAAGTCCGGCCTAAACCAAGAAATGGCCGTTCCGGACTTGTTCCGGTCACAAAGTGAAGGAGATGGGGTTGATCTTAGGGAGGGAAGCGAAGAAGGTGTTGAGATTGTGAAGGTGTTGGCTTGCTTATGACTTGTAACGAAAGATGAGCGAGGCTTGCGGTTGATGCAAGCGAGGCTCTTGGGTGTTTGAATACGATTTGTATTAACACTTGGTTTTCTGTCTCGTCCCGAACTTGTGTTGTTGTTTGAAATAGGGCGGATAACCTATTTATACAAGTCATTGAGCCTCATTCACGTCTCTCGTGGGAAGTGGAAGAAGTGGAGTGATGGAGTAGTGGAGTTGTGCGTCGACCAGTCTTGCCCACTTCTCCTGTTCATCACTAACCGTCCATGACTTCCTAACACGTTCTTGTGATGGCGCGTTGCACGCTGTAAACCGCCAGACCAATACCCCAGTATGTATCCCCCAGTTTGTGACATGATTGATGTCTGGAATATGGATCGTGGATCCACGAAAGATAGCATGTAATGCTGAATTGAATAACTGCGTTATTCAGAAAGTCGATACTTGTGAAGTATCGTGTGTATTTTATGCAGGTACCGCATTGCGGTGTGGTAAAGTGATGGGTAATGACTCCTCACTAACCAAATAACTCCTGACCAGGGTTATATAACCAAGCTGGTGAAGTTTAACGGACGAGATGATGTTTGAGACACTCATCTGTGACCGTTAATGAATACTAGGGTTTTTGAAGAGGTGTGCAAGCATCACTCTTCAGCTTGGTCAAAACCAAGCATGGGAAGGATTTTGGAGAGGACCGACCATACATGCGTGTTGACGGCATGATGGTGTAGGCGCCTGTATTCCGTTCCCTCATGAAAGCGCGATCTGGGCCACTCAATTTGACCGGCAAAGAGGAGTGGTTGAGATCGGTTTGCGGCAGAAATCTCTTACCGCAAAGGAATTGGTAACCGCGTGATATTCCCGCACACGTTCCAAGACAACCGTCCTTGGTCGGTCTTGGTCGGTCACTCTAGCGTGTAGGTGGTAGGCTGGTGTTCACGCCCATGTCTCACCGTCCCATGAAAACGTGATCTAAGCCACTCAATTCGTCCGGTGAAGTTGAGTGGTCAAGATTAGTTTGCAATCTGGGAGGTGTAACCACACAAGTTTGATGGGCGTTTTGGGGTTAACCAGGCATGATATGCCTTGGCCGACCGCATGAGGAGGTAGATGGGCCCACGGTGGTCATCTTTGGTATAACCGGACTGCTTAATCTAATTTGTGACCCTCCATTCGTGCCGGAGAAGATGGACGCGCGTGATGGCTTGAACCCTAATTTTGGCTTTCAAAGCCGTGCGACCATGCTCTTTTAGGCGGACGAATTTGTTGTGACCAATCATGGTTGGTTTTGACCGATTGGTCAAGTGTGTAGGCGGTCACATGGTGATTGTGTCGACATGCTCCGGGCCCTTTGAGTCTACATCTACACCCTCCATCTATACTGCGAAGATGGATGGTTGAGGCAGTTTTGCGGCACATGTAATATGCCGCAAACCCTAATTTAGGGTTTTTCCGTCCATAATGCTTGGTATGGACGATTTCTTGGCAAGCGAAGGCCAATGGTCGACCATGCGGGGTCGGCTGTGTGTATTCCATACCTGCTTGGGGGTGATGGAATTGATCTAGGGTCATCCAATCATGCTTGTGGAGTTGGATGACTGCGATCAGATCATATCCGGACTGATATGGTCGGTCTTGAATGCTCAATCGGGCTAGTATAACACCGAGAGGGGCTCAATCGGGCTAGTATAACACACCGAGAGGGCTCGGGCTAGTATAACACACCGAGAATCGGCCTGTGCACGGGTATTTCGTACATGGTTTCATTATAGTGCTTGGAGGTTCGTGTTACTCTGTAAGAGTAACACTCGGTCGTCATGCCACACCGATAATGAGTACTGGAAATACAAGGGCGTACGAAATTCACAGGAAGGGATTGTTGCCACATGCTCCAACCTGGAGGAATTTCATGTATTCTGAGAATGGGATTGTTGCTACATGCTCCATTCTTGGTGAATTAAGTGAGGGAGTATCCAACACTTTATAAATGGCTTTATCTTTTCCAAGATGTCAGCGCATGAGTTTTCCGGTTATTTACAAATTTAACCTTAAACGAAAATCCACCATCAACACATGGTTTGTTCGTAGTGGTTGTTGTCGATCCAGATATGGAATATCTTAGACATTGTTTCATCATTGTGGGAGTCGTGCATGTCGTACTGGAGTTGGAGTTGACGGACGCGCAAGATGTTGTATCTCGGTGGTTTTCCTCTTGCTGCTTCAGGGAACTGCTTACAGAAGGCTGAATGTTGTATCGCATGTTGGTGAGATATATGCCCCTACAAACATTATGAGTCTCTTCATTACCGACAAGCCTGGTTCTTTCTATCAGTGCATATGTTGTTGTAGATGAGCGTTCAACAGCTCCAGAGGATGATCAAAAGCGCGGATTCTCCAACATAGCATGATAGACATGTAACACTGTCTGTTAAAGTGACTCGCCCGGATCTTGTTCGACCTTGTATCGATAGAGTGACTCGCCGGATCTTGCTCGATATGACTCGTGGACATCGTTATCTTCTTGAGGCTGCTCCCTTGAGGTATCGACTCCAGTGGAAGATTGCCGTAATAGAGCGTTGATACGTTGCACCGGCATTCTTTAAACCAAATGGCAGTATGGTATAATAAAAATTTCCGAGAGGAGTTCGAAAATCTATCTTACTTGCATCATGCTCGTACATCCTTATCTGGTTGTAGCCGCTACATCCATCCATGGAGGAGAACATGCCGTGTCCGCTGGTTGCATCTACTAACATGTCGATGTTAGGTAGAGGAGGATCGTTTTAAGAGCAGACACTGTTCAAGTCTGCGAAGTCTATAAAGACACTGATCTATCCATTTTCCTCGTGTACGAACTACATTTGTTTAACCGACTTGGATCCTGGTATGACATGTAGATGATGGGTGACCAATTTTCATCTAAATCCAGCATTTCTTCATATCTCCAGCGAATATGTCCCGGTACTCTTTGAGAAGTTCCACGAGCTTCATGCGTCTATCCGTACACAAGGTTGAGCTGACGTGAGATAGGCCTAAGAGATTACTCAACGATTTCAATCTCATCATTTGTGGAGTTGGTGCCATCTTGCGGCTATTGTAGAGCATCTAGCACTTGTTCTTGAGGTTCATTGATGTTGTAGCATTCCATTGGGTATACCGTTTTCCCTTTCTGGTCACGACTCGCCACAAAAGTTCGTTCCCTCTTCGTGTTAACGTGGGTCGTGGCTTCACAGGATGGAGAAGAATGCTTCGTCAGCAAAGATGCATCGTGGGTTTTAGCCCTCAATGATGCAAGCCGGTCTTCTTCACGATTTGACGCCCACGTGGGGAGTGGGGACGCAACGAACTTGTATGATTCTTTTCGTGGAGCTTCTCCCGTATGTCTTTGGTTTGGTTTCCCTAGAAGTCCGGCATTGTGGTAGGCTTCCGTACGACCTTTCCTGGGAGAACCTTGGATGTCTTGAGAGTCTTGAGAGTAATCACATTCAAAGACGCTCCTGTGTAGATAAGGGCCCTCTTGAACTCTGAATCCTTGATGTGTGCAGTGGCATGTAGGGCCCGGTTGTGCCCTTCTTCTAGTTGATTGCAGCAAAACGTCTCTGCCCACTGATTGTTCGAGAGGTGTAAAAGTTCGCATAAACTTTCCACTAGAGAAACCGCTTCCTGATCCACCGGCCTCTGGCTCATAGTGAGACTATTGACTTGAGGAGGATCGTTGTGAGGATCGGTCCCAATGTAGGAATCTCCATGACTGGACCGTTCATATCTGGTGTCGCTTCTTTGATCAGGTCCATGTAGGTCAGCGCCGCTGAAATACCTTCTCTGGATGCATTGAATGCATTCCTTGTTGGCTCAAGGGACGTCGCGGCTCATGTGGAAATCGATCAGTTAGTGTCTTAAGAAAAGCGAGTACCTCTTTATGAGTTGCAGCCATATCAGTTTGAGTCTTAGAAAGGACTTCCTGCCTCTCCATCAAGTCTGCAATGGTAATGGACGGTGGTCCTCCTCTAGTCCCTCCGGCTCCTCGTCCTGATGAAGGAGTGAAAGTTGTTGCTCGGTGACCACCGGAGGCGTTACACTTGAGGAGATGCCGGGATTCGCGGCTGCTCGGCTCGGTGATGGGAGGCGTTACACCCTCTGGAATGTCTCGATCCGCTAGCGTTGGTGATAAAAGTGACGGCTCCCAAGATGTATTGACCACGGTAGCTCCAGCGACAGGTACATCGACACGGGAGTGTTATCCACACTAGCTCCATCGGAATTGATTCTTTGATCCATACACGAGTTCCATCATCTTGAAATGAATTGTTGATTGGTTCTAAGATATACCCTTTTGAAATTGATGAAATTGAATCGGATTTCGAAGAAATTGACTTTACAACCGAGAGATTAACCTCTCGTTGTGGTCGCCAATTGTTTATGGGTGAAAACTATTCCTGCTGGATTTGGTAATTTGGGGTGTGTGGATGAGGAATCTAAACCCTAAACAAATGCACTGCGCGGTGAGTGCTTGTAGATTCGAGAAATCAATCTGTGCAAGTCCGGCCTAAACCAAGAAATGGTCGTTCCAGACTTGTTTCGGTCACAAAGTGAAGGATATGGGGTTGATCTTAGGGAGGGAAGCGAAGAAGGTGTTGAGATTGTGAAGGTGTTGGCTATGAGTGACTTGTATCGAGAAATGAGGCAGAAACTTACAGGATGTAAGCTATCCCGGTTCACAGTGTTTGAATGCGATGGTATCAACACTTGCCTCAGTTACTGGACTTGTTACATTTGTCTTCGGAAATAGGGAGGAGAACCTATTTATACAAGTCATTTGAGCCTTATTCACGTCTCTTGTGGGAAGTGGAGGAAGTGGAGTGATGGAGTAGTGGAGTTGTGTGTTGGTGTTACACGACCAGTCTTGCCCACTTCTCCTGTATCTCTAACAGTCCATGACTTCCTAACACGTTCTTGTGATGGCGCGTTGCACGCCGCCGCACGTGTAAACCGCCAGACCAATACCCCAGTATGTATCCCCCGGTTTGTGACATGATTGATGTCTCCGAGTGTGTGGATCGTGGGACCCACGGAAAGTAGCATGTAATGCTAGACTAAATAACTAAATTATTTAGGAAGTCGATACTTGTGAAGTACCGTGTGTATTCTACGCAGTGCGCATCGAGTATATTCAGCATGCATGAAGCATTGTTGTTTTTAAGGCTTACTGGAGTATGTCACGAATTTAAGCGTCTTAAAATAGCATCATGTCCAGCCATCTTCGAGTGATCGTTTGGAGGCTATACAGGTAAGCCCTGACTTGACCGATCACTCCATGTGGAAGAGTGATGGACGGTGATTGTGGTTACGCCTTGCTGGTCTCTTAACTCCTAACCAGGGCTGCTTGACCAAGCTGGTAGAGTTGGACGGACGAGATGATCCGTGACACTCATCTGCGACCGTTGATGAAGTTTTAGGGATTTTGAAGAGGTGCGCATGCATCACTCTTGACTTGGTCGAAACCAAGCATGGGAGGAGTTTTGGAAAGGACCGTAGGGCATGCGTGTAGACGGCATACCGGTGTACACATCCGTACCTCTTGTCTCACAAATGTGCGATCTAGGCCACTCAATTTGACCGGCAAAGAGGAGCGGTTGAGATCGATTTGCAACAGAAATCGGTGCCGCAAAAGCCGCGCATCATGCCAATTTTGGCGCGCGTTCCAAGACGACCAAGCTTGGTCGGTCTTGGCCGATTGATTCGGCGTGTGGGTGGTAGGCTGGTGTTCACGCTTTGTACTTCATTGCCTCATAGAAACGTGATCTAAGCCGCTCAATTTGTCCGGAGAAGTTGAGTGGTCGAGATCGGTTTGTGATTTGGGAAGCGCGACCACACTAGTTTGGGCGTGCGTTTTGGAGAAACCGGGCATGGTATGCCTTGGTCGGTCGGGTGAGGAGATAGATAGTTCCCACGGTGATCATGCTGATGCTCATTTGGACCTGCTCAATTGTCTCTAAGCCCCTCATTCGATCGGGAGAAAGCGGCTCTCGTGATCGATACAAACCCTAATTAGGGTTTTGGCGGTCGTGCTTCATGCATTGTTTTGCACGCACGGGTGGGACAACCAAACATGGTTGGTCCTGACCGATTGTTCGTGTATGTAGGCGGGCCGCGGTGTTTGTGTTAACATGTTAGGGCCCTTTGAATCTACATCTACACCCTCCATCTATGCTGCGAAGATGGATGGTTGAGAGCGATTTGCGACACATGTAATGTGCCGTAACCCTAGTTTAGGGTTTCACGTGTTTTTCTTTGGACAAACCGGTAAGCGTTGCTTCCCTCTTGGGAGGCCGACCATGCGGGCCCGCATTGAGTCGGTGGTGAATACTCCGATACCGCTTAAGGGTTATGGATTCGATCTGGGCCATCCAATCATGCGGTGAAGTTGGATGGTCATGATCATTTCTGAGACTGATATGGTCAGTTCAGGTTCAAACATGCTCAATCGGGCTAGTATAACACACCGAGAGTTGTAACTTTGTATGGGTATTTCGTACATATTTTATTATTAATGCTTGGAGATTCGTGTTGCTCTGCTGAGAACAACACTCGGTCGTCATGCCGCACTTTGGTAATGAGTACGGAAATACTAGGCTGGTCATGCATTAATTAATAATCTTGTAAATTCACGGGTATATGGGATTGTTGCTACATGCTCCAACTGGATGAATTTGTGTATTTAATTCACAGAATATTGGGATTGTTGCCACATGCTATATTATAGGTGAATTAGTAAAGTGAAGAAGTATTCATCACTCATTAATGGCTTTATCTTTTGCAAGATGTTAGCGCATAATTTTGGCTTTTACAATTTTAGCCTTAAATGAAAATCCACCATCAACACTATGCTAGGGGATAAGGTGTCCGCGACCACTAGATATCCCAAGCTAGGAGATAGCGGGGCCGTGGCCTGACTAGTTAGATGGCTAACTAGGAAGCTAAGGAGGTCGTAGCCATATGTCTAGCTTGGCGAGACATGGCTAGGCCGGAAGACAAGGTAGCCTCGCTTGCCAAGGGAGGAGGATGCCATGGCTAGTTAGGTGCTAGGCTAGGCCAGCTAGAAAGGACATCGCTAGCAAGGAGGCCATGGCTAAGCCGGAAGACAAGGTAGCTTGTCTTGCAAATTGAAAGGGATGCCGCGGCCAAAGACATGGCCAGGACAAAGGATAAGATAGCCGTGGCCAATGTCCAGGCTAAGGGGTAAAGAGGTCGTGGCCAAGACAAAGTGGCTATGGCCGGTTGGACTAGACTAGGAGGTTGTGGCTAGTTAGGGAACTAGTAGCTACGACCTTAGCTAGTTTGCTAGCTAGGGATGTGAATGCTGTGGCCAAAGACATGGCCAGGCTAAGAGATAAGGAATATGTGGCCTGGCTAGCTAGTTGGCTAGCTAGGGAATTAATGGCCACGACCTGATTATGGAGTGCGACCACGTTTGGCGCTAGCACTTCGTTTGTAGCGTACGGAATATACTCGAGGAAATCTGCCGTGGAAGTTCTGCGACTCGAGGTAATGTTCCAAATATTATACTTACGGTAATTCATAATAGCGTAATAGCTTATTCGAATATTTATAATTGCGGCATCGGTGTAGACTGATCAATGCATGACAATTCATATGGCCATGCATAAAATAATGAGAGTTCATTTAGGGTGAAACTCTAAAATCTTTCGAGCATATTGAAGGTGGTATGGCCATTAGCAGGATACACATTCTCAATTCTCTTGCGGAATGTGATGTAGAAGTACGAATCTATATTCTGATGTCGGGTCAGGAACTTATATGTATAAACATATATAGAATGCCGAGAGTTCAGTGGGTGAAGCTCTAGTACACATATGATTATAGATACGTCTGTGTAGGTTCAGAGGCGATTTTTATAAGTTTTTCCCTTGTTAAAAAACCACCATCTACACCGCCACAAAGAGGATCATACGTTACATTAATCACAATGCCAGGTATGGTCTTTCTTACACTTTTGATACTAACACTGACCTTACTACTTATTCAGATACTGATTGGGCAGGATGTGTGAAAGACAGAAAAAGTACATCAGGGGATTCTACTATGTAGGGATGAATCTTGTAGCTTGGCATAGCAAGAAACAAAATTCACAATCTCTCTCAACATGTGAAGCAGATTACATTGCTGTCGGTTCATGTTGTACTCAACTCCTATGGATGAAACAAATGCTTGCTGATTATGGAATTGATTCCGGAATAATGAAGATCTTTTGTGATAACTCAAGTGCGATTCGCATCACTGAGAATCATGTTGAGCACTCAAGGACTAAGCAAATAGACATAAGGTACCATTTTATTCGAGATCTTTATGAAAATGGTATCATTACTGTGGAATTTGTGCCTTCTGAACAACAATTGACTGATATTCTCACCAAACCATTAGACACTGCAACATTTCAACACCTACGACAGTCTATTGGTGTTGTTCTAGTTCATTAGTTCTCCATAACTCTTGCCTCTTCTTTTATCTCAATCTGTTGGGCAATTGAGTTTGGAATTCCTAGATTTTTGTTGCTTCATGTTTGCATTTGTTTCTAGTAGAATCGTTTTTGTCAAGTATCCTAGTGTTGTTTAGAAATCCTTGTTTTCTTATAAAAGCAAGGTCGCCTGTGTTGTTCTTTCAGGAATGACATATTATGGGGGAGAGTTCTTAATTGAACTTGTGCTTAATTTCCAAATCTTTGTGGGGAGTGCGGCTGTGGAATATTATAAGGGTTATCTTGTATCTTTATAAACTCCTTGATGAATGCATTTAGCTTCGGCTTTATGATTGCATCTAAATAAGTTGGTATGTATTCTCTTTTGGTCATGAAGTATCTCAATGAAAATTTCATAAGGATCCCACTAGTTTTCGTACCTTTGCCAATTTATATTGACAAAAAGGGGGAGAATTAATGTGTAGTTTCATACTACAAATACATATGGTTTACGGATCATTATGTAAGGGGGAGTGGTTTTCATTGTGAGATGAAGTATTGACTAAGGGGGAGTGATACATATCACCATAGTATTGTTGTCAAAGTTGTGATACAACTGAACTTTGATGTTGTGTAATAATACTATGACCTTTGTATAACAATGATTGAGAGCATTTGTTTTCTCATTGTTATAGCTACGGATCTTCAACAACTATGATCTTTGAGTTGAACACGTTTAGAATCATGGAGTACTTGTAAGTGACGAATTTTTGAGTCGTGTTGAAAATGCCAAGGAGATCAAGCATTTGGATGAGAAGCTACAAATTTTTATTTATTTTGTAATCCATATGTATTGATAGTTTTGTCACTAAAATTGACAAGGGGAGATTATTAGAGCACTGCTCGGTCGAACTCGCATGCGTTGCTATCTCAAGCATGTTTATCAATGTTAGTGATCAAAACTATAAGTCTTGATTTCTAGTCTATTTATAGATATCTCGGACTAGGACATAGATTGTGTAGTTGAGCTTAGACTTAACGACGTTCATCATTTGAAGACGAAGAACTACTAAGGGGAGCTTGTGGAACTTCATCGACAAAAGGTATGTGGAGACTTAAACTCATCTATCACTTGGAAAGTCTATTTCTACTCTATCTCCTATATTGAGACATAAGTCGTATAACGATATAGTTTTCTATATACACATTTGAGATTTCGAGCTGAGTTTATCTCGCTTACAAATTTCTCGAAATATGTATTGGCAAGCTTTCGCTTCGACCAAGTTTATCTTATATCATGTGAAAATTGCCGAGTAACATCTTAAATGGTTTGTGTGATACAATCATTTGGTGTTGTCTTGGAATGTTTCGTTATGATTATTTCAATAACTTGAAAATTGCTTTGATGCTAATAGTGTGTGAAAACGACTATTGTCATCCTCTAAGAAAGTTTCAATGATTAATATAAGAGTTTAGAACACTTAACCATTGTTGGATATGTCATGTTGTGCACTCTTGCACATATGTAATCCATGTCCGGGAACCATAGTATGCGCACCCGTTTGCGTACCGGTTGGTTTGAGAAATCGGGAACCTAAGTATGCGTACCCGTTTGCGTGCGGCGTCTGAGTTCATGTCCGAGAATTTCTCTTTGGGATTTAGAGTTCGCGTACCCGTTTGCGTACTGGAGAAACCCAATCTTAGTCCGGGTATTTCAAGTATGCGTACATGTTTGCATACTCGAAGTTTAAAGTTTTAAAATCGGTTATGAATATGAACATAAACATTTATATAATGAGGAATACAATCTTTGCAAACCGTGGCTATAATGTTCATGATTGATTCGAGTGAATTAAACCGATTTTGCTTCAATTGTGTTCTTGTATAATTCTATGAGAATATAACAATTGAACAACTCTTTAACTAGTTTCATTTGAGTCATTTGAACTAGTTATGGTCAACATGAATAAGGTTGATATGAGAGTAATCATATGGCTAACCTCGGTTAAATATTTGTGAACCAATATGGTGTACACGTTTGGGTATGCTTACATAAACCCAAATTAGGGTACATTTTATTTGTGTGTCACAAGCTAAGTTCGATCTAACGGTTGAAAGATACTAGCTTGGTTGAATAAGGTTTTTCATATAACGGTGAATATTGAATGCTTTGTTACTAAGGTAACTTGGATTGCAAACCCTGATTTGAAAACTATATAAATGAGAACTCTAGCAAATGGGAAAACTAATCCCCACACCTCCTGTGTGTTACTAGTTGCATAACTAGAGTCGACTCTCCTTTAACCTTAGGTTTCTATCGAGACCATGTAGGTTAACGACTTCAAAGACTTCATTGGGATTGTGAAGCCACACCCAACTATTTTCTTTGTAGTTACGTGTTCTGATCTTGCCTGATTCTATCGTATTGAGTACAATTGAAATAATTCACTCGAGATTAATTTCTCCGATAGGCAAGATAAAAGAATCACTAACATCTTCGTCTCATCGTTTGTGATTCCACAATATCTTGTTTCGCTAGTTGATTAAGATTATTGTGAGGTGATTGATAATACTAGGCTGTTCTTCGGGAATATAAGTCCGGTTTATAAATTGGTTCCTGTTCACCTTGATTTATCAAAAGACGGAACAAAAACTCTTGGGTATTTCTGTGGGAGACAGATTTATTCAATCTATAAAATTTTCTGTGTGAGACAGATTTGTTTATCAAGTCTTTGACTTTTGGTCGCAGCAACCCTTAGTTGTGGGTGAGATCAACTAACGGAATCAAGTGCGTAGTATCCTGCTGGGATCAGAGACGTAAGGAACGCAACTGTACCTTAAATCAGTGTGAGATTGATTAGGGTTCAACTAGAGTCCAGTCCGAAGTTAATTGGTAGTAGGCTAGAGTCTATAGCGGCTTAATACAATGTGTTGTTCAATCTGGACTAGGTCCCGGGGTTTTTTTGCATTTGCGATTTCCTCGTTAACAAAATTTTGGTGTCTGTGTTATTTCTTTTCCGTATTATATTTTGTTATATAATTGAAATATCACAGGTTGTGCGTTAAGTTCAATCAATTAGAATATCCAACCTTTGGTTGTTGATTTACATTGATTGACACTTGAACATTGGTCTTTGGTACCGTTCAAGTTATTTCTCTTATATTCAATCGGGCTCGCAGATTTTTATTTGTTGATTGCGGTTTGAATTTAGAGTTAGAGATATTAAACTCTTTGATATACTTTACTCTAGATTGATTCTAACTGTCTAGTTGATTCTCTAGAAAGTGTATTGGAGTAAGTCCTCTCAGATTTCTAAACGAATTATTGGATGTGGTTGTTAAACCCCCGCAATTTCAGTAACAAAACACACATTTGGTATCTTTTAGATTAAATACTAAAATCACGGGAGTTAATTGACTGAAATCTTGGAGCCAATTTTTTTTTGAAATTTCTAGCTGAGTTGACAGTTTTAGATCAGATATTGAGAAAAATAATTTTTAGGATGATGATCAAGGAAAAGATAGGTTTGAACCCATGTGAATGAATGTATGGATGAATCTTTTTCCGGATTGTAAATTTGGCTTATCGGTTTTTTATGTTTGAATGAATGAAGAACACCTTCTGAACTACTAATTTGGACCATCATCAACATGAAGATGTTTTTTTATACTGATATATGATCTATGTTTTTGGGTAACCCTAAATTTTGTTTTATATGCATGTAAAACAAAATCTAGTTGTAACCAAAATTTAATACCATAATACCGGAGAAAATGAATTGATATTTCGAATAATAAGGTAACAAAACACACATTTGGTTTCTTTTAAATTGAATACTAAACTTATGGGAGTTAATTGAATGAAATCTTGGAGCAAAAAAAAATTGAAATTTCTGGCCGAGTTGACTGTTTTGGATCGAAGATTGAAAAAAATAATTTTCAAGATGATGATCAAGGAAAAGATAGTTTGAACTCATGTGAATGAATGTATGGATGAACCTTTTCCAGATTGGAAATTTGGCTTATTGGTTTTCTATGTTTGAATGAGTGAAGAATACCTTCTGAACTACTAATTTGGACTATCATCAACACAAAGATAATTATTATACAAATATATATAGGATCTGTGTTTTGGGTCAACCCTAAATTTTGTTTGATATGGATGTAATGCAGAATCTAGTTGTAACCCAAATCTAATACCATACTATCGAAGAAAATGAATTGAAAATTTTGAATAATAAGGTAACAAAACACATATCTGGTTTCTTCTAGATTTAATACTAAAATCACGGGAGTTAATTGATTGAAATCTTGGAGCCAAAAAAATTTGAAATTTAAAATTTGAGTTGACTATTTTTGACCGGAGATTGAGAAAGATAATTTTAAGGATGATGATCAAGGAAAAGATAAGTTGTAACTCATGTGAATGAATGTATGGATAAACCTTTTTTCCGGATTCTAAATTTGGCTTATAGGTTTTTTATGTTTGAATGAATGAAGAACACCTTCTGAACTACTAATTTTGACCATCATAAAATCGAGGATATAATTGTTATACTGATATAAGATCTTTGTTTTTGGGTAACCCTAAATTTTGTTTGATATGGATGTAAAACAGAATCTAGTTATATCCCAAATCTAAAATGATAATACAGGAGAAAATGATTTGATAATTTCAAATAATAAGGTAACAAAACACACATCTGGTTTCTTCAAGATTGAATACTAAAATCATGGGAGTTAATTGACTGAAATCTTGGAGCCAAATTTTTTTTTTGAAATTTCTGTCTGAGTTGACTGTTTTGGATCGGAGTTTGAGAAAGACAATTTTCAGGATGATGATCCAAGAAAAGATAGGTTTGAACCCATGTGAATGAATGTATTGATCAACCTTTTTCCAGTTTTTACATTTGGCTTATTGGTTTTTATGTTTGAATGAATGAAGAACACCTTCTGAACTACTAATTTTGACCATCATAAAATCGAGGATAATTATTATACTGATATAGGATCTTTGTTTTTGGGTAACCCTAAATTTTGTTTGATATGGATGTAAAACATAATCTAGTTATATCCCAAATCAATTACCATAGTATAGGAGAAAATGAATTAAGAATTTCGAATAATAAGGTAAAAAACACACATTTGGTTTCTTTTAGACTGAATGCTAAAATCATGGGAGTTAATTTGACTGAAATCTTGGAGCCAAAAAAATTTGAAATTTCAGGTTGAGTTGACTGTTTTGGATCGGAGATTGAGAAAGATAATTTTAAGGATGATGATCAAGGAAAAGATAAGTTTGAACCTATGTGAATGAATGTATGGATGAACCTTTTTCCAGATTGTACATTTGTTTTTTTTTTTTTTTTTTTTTATGTTTGAATGAATGAAGAACACCTTATGAACTACTAATTTAGACCATCATCAACACGAAGATAATTTTTATATTGATATAGGATCTTTGTTTTTGGTTAACCCTAAATTTTCATTGATATGGATGTAAAACATAATCTAGTTGTAACCCAAATCTATACCATAATATCGGAAAAAATGAATTTAGAATTTCGAATAATAAGGTAACAAAACACACATCTGGTTTCTTATAGATTGAATACTAAAATCATGGGAGTTAATTGACTGAAATATTGGAGCCAAAAAAAATTTGAAATTTCTAGTTGAGTTGACTGCTTAGAATCGGAGATTGAGAAAGATGATTTTAAGGATGATAATGAAGGAAAAGATAGGTTTGAACCCCTGTGAATGAATGTATAAATGAACCTTTTTCCAGATTGTAAATGTTTCTTATTGGTTTTTTATGTTTGAATGAATGACGAACACCTTCTGAACTATTAATTTTGACCATCATCAACACGAAGATAATTGTTATACTGATATAGGATCTTTGTTTTGGGATAAGCCTAATTTTTATATGCATATAAAATAAAATCTAGTTGTAACCCAAATCCAATACCATAATATCAGAGAAATTTCTTGAGATTTCGAATAATAAGGTAACATAAAAAACATTTGGTTTCTTTTAGATTGAATACTAAAATCACGGGAGTTAATTGACTGAAATCTTGGAGCAGAATTTTTTTGAAATTTCTAGCTAAGTTGACAGTTTTAGATCAAAGATTGAGAAAGATAATTTTTAGGATGATGATCAAGGAAAAGATAGGTTTGAACCCATGTGAATGAATTTATGGATGAACCTTTTTCCAGATTGTACATTCGGCTTATTGGTTTTTTATGTTTGAATGAATGAAGAACACCTTCTGAACTACTAATTTGTACCATCATCAGCACGAAGATATTTGTTATACTGATATATGATCTTTATTTTTGGGTAACCCTAGATTTTGTTTGATATGGATGTAACACAGAATCTAGTTATAACCCAAATCTAATACCATAATATCAGAATAAATGAATTTAGAATTTCGAATAATAAGGTAACAAAACACCAATTTGGTATATTTTAGATTGAATACTAAAATCACGGGAGTTAATTGACTGAAATCTTGGAGCCAAAAAAATTTGAAATTTCTGGTTGAGTTAACTGCTTTGAATTGGAGATTGAGAAAAATAATTTTAAGGATGATGAAGAAGGAAAAGATAGGTTTGAACCTGTAGTTGCAGGAAATCCCACAATACACCCCTCAATAGAATTTACTTAACTAATCCATTTGAAGATGAATAACTATCAATTTTATTGATCATTTTCTTGAAATGTTTACAAAGGAAGATAGTACAGAGCTAAAGAAATTACAATCACTCTAGCTTTTCTCTCTCCTAATGACTTGCTTAACAATTCAAAAAGAACCCCCCCACAACAGATTTACTCAACCCTTTATATAGGGTATTACATAGTGGATGACAGCTAAGCTGTCCTTTATTTTCGGGAATGACTCGCGAAGTATCGCAAGTGTATAAGTGTTTGTCTTCGCGACACTCCTAAATCTCGCCAAATCTTCACACTTTTCTCATGTTATGGCTGTCGTCATCCATTGCGTCATTTATATTATTTCCTGCGACACCTTCGCAATGTCGTCGCTTATTGATCTCGCAAGATATTGATGTCGCGATATTCTCGATCCTACATCTTGCCTCTTCTCATGTCTTCTGCGAAGGAGAGAATGTCATGAGAATTATCATTTTGAAATGTCGCCACCGTTTATTTTCTATCCATTTTTTTACCGACAAGATTTCGTGAATTTAGGAATGATTTGTTTACACGTATCTAAAATTTTACTTTTAAGCTCATCCAGGTTACTCTTCTCCCATATATTTTAAGAGGAGTTCCCTTTGAAAATTCTTCTCTTCTTTTAATTCATCTTCTTTCTTTGTCTGCAACTTTTCTCTGCCGATTTCCTTCATCGTCTTCTTCATCGTCTTCTGCTATAATTCTTAACTCTTTGTTTCTATGGCATCAAGGTCTGTTGATTTTACTAATTTTGATTATTTCATGATTGATTTCTCTTATTGTAGTCTTTTATTTGGATATTACTCTTCTTTTAATGTTTCTCCTACCATTTTTATTTCGGTAGAAGAACAAGCCCAGCACCAAATTCACCGTTACGAACCCTAACATTTCTTCAGGTTCACAATCGAAATCCTTTGCTTCTAAAAGGCAGCCTGCGAGTAACAAGGTATTAAGAAACATTTACTCTTTTAATGACAATATTGTTGCCTCTGTTTCTTATTTAACTTGTAATTCGCAGGATGACAAAAATGGTGGTAGATCTCCCAAGAGGTCTCGTCATTCTAAACCAGTTGCACCTCATGTTTCCTTTCCTGGGTTCAAACTTATTACTTCTCCTTTAGTACCTTCGTAGGACAATCCTCCCTCTCTAGCGATTGCTTCGCAGAATGAACCAACTCCTTCTTCTCAAGATAATATGTCTCCTCCTACAATATCCTCGCAGGACAAATCAATCCCTAAATTTTCCGTCAATGAAATTCTTCAAAATGAACCTTTCTCCACTTTTACTCTTAATACTTCTGTCTCGCCCCCACCTGTTAATCAGGTTTCTTCAACTGGCATTCTTATAACCAAGAATGATTCAACTTTTCTCTCCTCCTCCTCTGAGTCTATCCCTCTTACCAAAGAAAACTTAGAAGGGATAGATGTAACTTTCAAAACTTTATCAGACGTCATGAATGATGCGAAGAAAACCTTCACTAATCCTATTAGGTCTAGTGTTTTTGAATCCCTGAGTAAATATTTTGGTTCTGACACATTGTCGCGAACATCTCTGGAGCAAGAAATTAAGGTCTTGAAAAATAGCCTTCTCAACATTTCGCTGGATCGCAACAATCTTCGCAAGAAGAACGAAGAATTAAAAGGTATACTTTTATCTCTCTTTTTTTTTTTTTTTAAACTCAAACCCTTGTTCGCCCTTCAAGCTTTAAACCAGAAACGAAAAATGGAGATATATCAGTTGGAATCTACTGTTGAAGAAGTTCGAGTTGATAAAGATGCTTGGATGGAGCAATATAACCAATTAGATAATCTTCATACATATGCTGTTGATCAAATAGATAATCTTTCTAAAGAAAATCCTGATTTAGCTCAGAAACACGATTCGTTAAGTAATGACTTATCTCGCCTCTCGTATTCTTTGACTAAAGCTAATCTAGAGTTGGAAACTTTATCAGATGAGAATGGAACTCTTTCTCAAGAGAAGCGAACTCTATTAAACAAGGTAGCAGTTTACTCGCAGAAATATGATATTTGTCAAAAATTATGTAAAGAGCAAGAACAATCTCTTCGCTCGCTAAAGAGTCATCTTGCAGAAGTTACTACCGAGAAGGATAAACTCATTCAGGGTAGAATAACCTTAAGTGTAAAAGCAAACCAACTCAAAGATCAATGTTCCCAATTAGAAAAATCCAATTCTTCCCTTGCAAAAGAAAATGCCATACTTGTTTCTAACGAAAAAATTGGCGAGCTCGTCCGAAAGGATTAGTTGGAGATAATTTTGACAACGCCATGGATCAACCGGAGAATAGTTGTTCGGATTTAACCCAACATCTTATCTCGCAAAAGGAAGGTAGTCATAGAAGTTGACTGCCTCATCTATTCTTCCTTTATCGGGCCTTCATATTTTAGTGTGTTATAATTTTTTTTTTTTTTTTTTTTTTGTTTCGCAGAATCTGAGAAAAATCTTCACTCCTCCATTACTGCTTTGAAATCCGACCATTCAAAAATTCGTAAGGAGAATAAAAGCTTGTTACTTCCCTTATGCATTCTCGCGACAGGGCAGAAAGAAGATTCGACTATATGTGTAACTTTAAAAATATAGAGAGTAAAAATCAGCAGAAAGCGCTCCTTCGCCAACTTCATCTTAAAGCTGAAGTTCTTGTGAATGATGTTTTACTCTCTAAATCGCTTGATCTTGTATCTGTCGCACCTCTGGAAGTAAGTGATGATGAAGTTCCTGATTCCCCTGATAGCGATTATGATTATGAAAGCTGCGAGGAAGTCACTAATGATGAAATTTTCAATAAGAATCCGAATGAAGGAATTTCTAATGAAAATCCTCCAACTGGCGAAGATGAAGCTGATAAGATTGTTGAGAAACGTTTATCATCTCCTACTGCCGAGAATGCCAATGTAGATGTAGAAAATTAATCTACTTCTGTAATTTTATATCTTCCAGTCTCTTTTTCTGTATGACTTTTTGCATGGGATGTTTTTCAATTTCTGTTGAAGTACTCTTTTTGATTGGAAAGACCAAGTCCCTTGATGAATAAACCCTTATCTTCTCTTTATATCTCATTTTAGATTTGCAATTTTACTCTCGCAAGCGTGTTTGTTTACCTTTATTTATGTTGAAATTTATCATTGCGACAAGACCGCAGGATATCTTCACAAATGAAGAAATCTATTGATCTTGTCTTATCATTGATTGTGTGGTCTTATTTTGCCTTCCTAATTAAAGGTCTTATTTCGCCACCCCTCGTTGCGACAAAATCGCAGGACGTCTTTACATTTTCATGTAATGACCCATTGACCTTGTCTTATCATTTCTTAAGTATTTTTGCCTCTGCAGGATATTTTATTTGCGACAATATGACAGGCTTAAATATTCTTGCGAATGTAAAATCCCATGACATTGCCGTCTTTGCGACGAAATCGCAGGACGTCTTTACATTTTCATGTAAAAACCCATTGATCTCGCCTTATCCTTGCGTTAGTATTATTGCCTCTTCAGGGTCATCGCACAAATATGACAAGCCTAAATTTCCTTGCGAAAATAAAGCCTCATGACATTTGCGTCTTTTGACACTTATCAGCTCCCTAATGGAGGGTGCCGCCCTTATCTTCTCCCTGGTTGCCCCTTCAAGGAGGCGTACATTGGCCATACAAGACTAGCTCCTCCCATCCGGTCTTAACAAAAACCAGTTGTTTTTCGCAGCCTCTTATCCCTTATACCTATATGGTTTATGGTTACGAGACCATTTATAAGTGCACCCTAAGTGGAGTTTTCTTCGGGCCGAAAGATATACCAAGACTTGCCAAGAATGGCCGAGACACTTCAAATGCCCCGGATATGATCCGGCACTCTTGGCTCAACCGTGTACCCCCATGGCGCCTTGAGCAAACACGACTCCTTGGAAGAGATCCTCGGGCGTCCAACCAGGGTATAACCTTATATATATAGTTGGAAATCCAAGGTATCTCTCCGGATAGGCTTTCATGGGCCCCAAATCTCCATGACTCGCATCAAGGTTCCAGGAGCGGTGTAACCTTTCCCCGAGCCATGTCAAGAGATACCCCTTATATGACGCACTTTAGGTCTTACATTTGCCTCTCACAAACGGGGGCGAAATATCATTCGCGAACTAGGGTGTACGCCATAAAGGTTCGTCCCATTCACTCACTCATTCATTTTTGTTACTTCATTCAATCATTCATTTTCCTGTAATGTATTGCATTTATTGGTTTTGCGAGACATTCGCATAATCTTTCTTTGTTTTATTCAACCTCGCAATCATTCTATCGCAAAGACATTTCATCCAAATTCATTTCATTTCATGTCATCCATCTTTTATGGATAATACTTCTTGAGATACAACCTATTCCATGGTCTATCCAATCTTTGTCCCACATCTCTCCCTTCAGGATCCATTAATCTATATGCCCCTGTGCCAACCATTTCCTTAATGATATAAGGTCCATCCCATTTTCTTGCCAATTTGCCACCACTTTCACGCTGATATATTGGTGTCTCTCGCAGCAACAGATCTCCTGGTTGAAATTCACGTATCTTGACACGTTTGTTATATTCTCTGGCCAATCTTCGCTGATAATTCTCCATATGTTGTAGTGCTCTCTCTCCTTTTTCTTCTAATTCATCTAATTTGATTAAAATATTACCCGCACTAAGATTTTTCTCCCAAGCTTCTTTCTTTGTTGTTGGAATCATAACTTTTGTCGGGAGTACAGCTTCAACCCCATATGTTAAACAAAAGGTGACATGCCTGTAGTTTCTCTTCTAGTTGTATTATAAGCCCATACCGCATTGGGCACTTGTTCGCACCATCCTTTATTGTTTCCCTCTAACTTCTTCTTCAATATGTCTCGCAATTGTTTTATTTGTCGCTTCGCGGCCATTAGCTTTGCGGGTATAGAGGAGTTGATTTTCCACATCGTTTCGAAATGCATTAAGCAGCAATTCTATATTTTGTCCTTCAAATTGTTTCCCATTGTCGGATACCAACTGTCTTTGGAATCCCAAATCTGCATATAATGTTCTCAAATATGAAAGTAAAAACATCTTTATCGCGAATGTGTTGTACCGCTTTCACCTCTGCCCATTTTGTGAAATAATCAGTAGCGACAATTAGATATCTTCTATGTCCAGTTCCTGGTAGGAATGGTCCCACAATATCTAAGCCCCATTTTCCAAAAGGCCACACACTTGTTGAAGAATTTAATGGCGCTCCCGGTGCATGTATCTTCTTCCCATGTCTTTGGCAATCTTCGCAACGCCTCGATATTTGTTTCGCGTCCTCATGCACATACGGCCAGTAATAGCCCTGCATTTTTGCTTTATGTGATAAAGATCTTCCACCACTATGATTACCAGCATCCCCACTATGCAACATCTTCAATATGGTTTCTCCTTCCTTCCTTGTTACACATCTGAATGAAGGTCCATTAAAAGATCGTCGGTATAGTACTCTATCTCTTAATTCATAATTTGTTGCACGGCTTTTTAATTTGTGTGCCTCTAATCTATTTCTTGGTGTTTCCCCTTTCATCAGGTATGCATGAAGTTCTGTTCTCCAATCTTCTTCGCAAAGTGTTTGTGTTCCATCTTCTATTAGCATTATATCTGTTTCCTGCTCTTCTTCTTTATTAATTGAGGGTGTTAGAAGTGTTTGTATTTTTATATTTCTCGCAGTCGGATCTGTCATCATACTTGATATAAAGGCAAAAGAATCTGCGAGTCTATTGTTTCTCCTTGATATATGTCTCCACTTTATTTTCGGTATCTGCACCGACAGCTCGTCAACAAGTTTCTTCTACTTTTGCAAAGATAGTTCATTTGTAGTGTATTCCTCTTTTATTTGGCGAATAGCCAATTGCGAATCACTGGTAATCCTCACATTTTCCAATTTCATTTCTATTGCGAATCGCAAAGCATGTATTATAGCTTCATATTCTGTTTCATTATTGGTTGACGCAAACTCTAATCTGAAAGAAAAAGCTATCTTATTGCCTTCTGGTGATATCACAACAATTCCAATCCCATTACCTTCTCCATTAGAAGACCCATCTACTAATATTTCCCATCTATTTGGTTCAGTTAACAAGTCTTTTGGATCACCATGTTCTTCTTCTACTTCCATCATTTCTTCTACTGGTTCATCCTCTTCCAAAGGAAATTACATGAAAGTCTGCGACAACTTGTGATTTTGGTGAAGACAATATTTCGTATTTGAGTTTGCAATGACTTATTTGAGCATTCCATCTTTCAACTCTTCCCGATCTTTTGAATTTTTCATTACTGATTCGATTGGTATTTTTGTCACTACCTTAACAATGTGCGCTTGAAAGTATATGTGAAGTTTAAATGTTGCGTAAACTAATGCCAAGATTAGTTTTTCAATTTTTGAGTAATTCCTTTCTGCGGCATTAAAAGTTTTCTTGATGTAATAGATTGGTTTCTCTACTCTGCGTCCACTCGCAGCAATACCGCACTTAATGCATGCGAGGTCGTCGCAAGATAGATCAATAATTCTTCTCCACGGTTCTCGCTTTTTGTAAAATTGATATATCCATTAAATGTTCCTTTATTCCTTGTAAGTCTTTCTCACACTCGTCTGTCCATCTAAACTTTGATCCCTTTTTGAGAATGTTGAAAAAGTGCTTGCATTTATCAGATGACCGCGAGATAAACCTTCCTAGCGAAGCTAGCAACCCATTTAACCTTTGAACATCTTTTACTTGTCGCAGTGTTGGCACATCATGAACTGCTTGTACTTTCTCCGGGTCGACTTGGATTCCCTCTTTTGATACGATGTAACCTAAAAAATTTCCGATGCAACTCCAAAGGTGCATTTTTCTGGATTTACTTTGATGTTGAAATGTCTCATTTGTTCAAAAATTTCTTTCAAATCCTGTATGTGGTCTTTTGCTTTCTTACTTTTTATTAACATATCATCTACATACACCTCTAATGTTTTGTGTATCCATCTCGCAAACATCTTCTCCACCATTCTTTGGTATGTTGCTCCGGCATTTCGCAAACCAAACGGCATTTTTGTATAACAGTATAATCCTCTTGGTGCGAAGAAAGCAGTATGCTCTTGATCTTCTTCGGCGAGAGGAATTTGATTGTAACCTTTATATCCATCAAGAGATGATATCCTTTCGTTTCCTGCCGCAGCTTCAACCAATTGCGGAATATCTGGTAACGGGAAACTATCTTTAGGACAAGCTTTGTTTAGATCGGTAAAATCTATACAAATTCTTATCCCTTTTTTCTTCTTTGGGACTATAACCATATTTACTATCCACTCGGGATATTTTGCTTGTCTAATGATTCTTGCATCTAACATTTTCTGCAATTCTTCTTCTATTTGAGGATGATATGCTGTTGCGATCTTTCTAATTCTTTGTTTGATTGGTCTTACATTTCTGTCAATTTCCAATTTATGGCAAGCCACAGATGGATCTATACTACGAATTTCATCCATATCCCACGCGAAAATATCTTTATAATCTCATGACAAATCAATAGTTCTTCTTTCTTCATCTACTTCCATTTTAGTCCCAATTTTTAACATCTTGGGTTCTTCTTCAGTTCCAACATTCACTTCTTTTGTTTGTTCTGCTGCGATATAACTAGCTTTCGGTTCTCCCATAGGGGTTGGTCCTTTCGTTTCCTTATCCTGCGAGATTGCGCCAGGTATCCCTTTTCCTTCTTTTGCTCTTACCATGTAAATTTTAAACTCTTCTTCTTTCTTAGCTGCTTTTACTATCTTCTTGCGATGTCTTCGTTTCTTCACTTGTTCTTCATAATACTTCACTTCGATTTGATGATATATTCTTCCTTTATCAATATCCCCTCTGATTTCACCAATTCCAGTCGGCATAGGAAATTTAATACACTGATGAAACGTTGACGCTACAGCTTTAATTGCATGTACCCATGGTCTCCCTAACAACACGTTATACGGCGATTCCATATCCACTATACTCAACATCACCTGTGTTTCAATTTCTCCAAGCAGAATTCGTAATTTTATCTCTCCTTTAGGTTTTGTTATGGATTTACCAAAACCATGGATACAATACGCCGGGGAAATCATTTCTTCATCTTTATATCCTAATTTTTTATAAGTAATAAAACATGATACTCACCAAACTCCCTGTATCCACCAAGGTTCTATTTACTACCCATTCTTCCGCTGCTTTTGCCGATTCTTCTCCATTTTTGCATGCATTTATTATGATCACTAACGGGGATGTATGACTCAAACCCTCTTTAGGTACCTCTCTTTCTTTGTGAATGTTATTTTACGCTTTTCCCACTCTTTCAAAAACGATGTCTTCTCTCCATCTATAATCTTCTTCCCTTCAAAATCTCGTTTATGTATTCTTCCTCAAATGTTTTCATGAAATTCATTAATCATTGCTTTTGTAATTGTCTGCATACTCGTATTTTTATCATATTCCTTGTTTTTTAACTTCTCTACTTCATCTAATTTAACATTTTTCTCTCTCATTTTCTTGATTCGGATAATTTTAGCTGCAATCTTTTACCTTCAATCCTGTTTCAGTCCCTGTTTCTAGCGCATATGTAGTTGCAGGAAATCCCACAATACACCCCTCAATAGAATTTACTTAACTAATCTATTTGAAGATGAATAACTATCAATTTTATTGATCATTTTCTTGAAATGTTTACAAAGGAAGATAGTACAGAGCTAAAGAAATTACAATCACTCTAGCTTTTCTCTCTCCTAATGACTTGCTTAACAATTCAAAAAGAACCCCCCCACAACAGATTTACTCAACCCTTTATATAGGGTATTACATAGTGGATGACAGCTAATTTGTCCTTTATTTTCGGGAATGACTCGCGAAGTATCGCAAGTGTATAAGTGTTCGTCTTCGCGACACTCCTAAATCTCGCCAAATCTTCACACTTTTCTCATGTTATGGCTGTCGTCATCCATTGCGTCATTTATATTATTTCCCTGCGACACCTTCGCAATGCTGTCGCTTATTGATCTCGCAAGATATTGATATCGCGATATTCTGATCCTACAGAACCCATGTGAATGAATGTATGGATAAACCTTTTTCCAGATTGTAAATTTGGATTATTGGTTTTTTATGTTTGAATGAATGAGGAACACCTTCTGAACTATTAATTTTGACCATCATCAACCCGAAGATAATTGTTATAATGATATATGATCTTTGTTTTTGGGTAAACCAAAACTTTTATATGCATGTAAAATAAAATCTAGTTGTAACCCAAATCTAATATCATAATATCGGAGAAAATGAATTGAGATTTCGAATAATAAGGTAACAAAACAAACATTTTGATTAGATTTTGGGTTATAAGCTGAAACTTTGGAAAAAAGTACCCAAAAACTAGTGGTGTTTTCAAAAACTAAAATTTTAATAACAGTTGTATCTGTTATAAACTATTTGGTAACGACTAAAACTGCTACAAACTATTATTGGCTACTTTTAGAAGAAAAAAATATATTTTTTGGGCCCCCAAAAATTTGGGACCCTAGACGACCGCCTAGTTTTCCTATTACTTTCTATCAACGTTGTATATTTTTAAGTAAGAATAAGAAAGAGAGAAAAGAGAGAAAAACTTTTGATTAACCAGAGAGAGGAACTCCATTACATAGGTGTAACATTCTATTTATACAGGAAAAAGGGGAGAACCCTAGTATTCTATTGGACCACACATCCATGGGCCATAGGCCCTATAACACTCCCCCTTGTGCGGTTCAAAGCTGGAACTTCAAATGTGTTGCCTCATTAGAACCTTGACAAGGAAAATCCCATAGGACAAAACCTTGACAAAGGGAAAAAAGTACAATGTATTGATAAAGCTGGCCACTTCTCTTCAGGAAAACCTAAAATAAAAACCATGTGGGAAATAGATAATCTCAATCGGGGAGTCATAACCTTGGTGTTGTTGTCTCATTAAAAACCTTGCCGAGTAACAAAACCCATTGAGACAAAATAAAACTCGGTGAAGGGAAAAAGAGTTCAACAGACACTCCCCCTGATGTTGACATCATATCATTAGATACTCTCCCTGTTATCGCCATCTCCCCCCTGATTGCAATCAAGAGAGTCCGGACAATTTACTTAGTCCAATACTCTTTACGTGCTTTTCAAATAAGGACTTAGGAAGTGACTTAGTAAATAAGTCTGCCACATTCTCATCAGACGGTACTTTGTTGACTTAAATGTTTAAGAGACACTGTTGTTGCTGATTGTAAAAAAAATTTGGGGAAATATTTTTCGTATTATCACCCTTGATATATCCTTTCTTCATCTGTTCGATACAAGCTGCATTATCTTCATAAATGCATGTCGGCTCTTCAGTGGTAGAATTCAAACCACTAGTCCCTCTAATATGTGTAATGATAGACCTTAACCATATACACTCACGAACTGCTTCATGTAGGGCAATGATCCTCGAGTGGTTCGTGGAGGTAGCTACAAGAGTTTTCTTGGTCGATCTCCAGGATATCGTTGTGTTCCCTATGGTAAATACATAACTAGTTTGGGATCGAGCTTTATGTGGGTCAAAGAGGTACCCAGCATCAGCAAAACCAACCAAAATATTTTTTGGGGTATTAGTATAGGGGGTTGCTTTAGCAATCCTCCTTTTGTCCTCATGGTAGGCCTTGAAGATGTTTATATTATGGCCTACGGTGATAACCGCAAGTGCACGGCGTCTATCGGAGACGTGGCAAGTACGGGTCGAACCACAGAGACTTGTGGTGCTTATGTTGATTCTAAGGCTTGTCTCAACTGAATTCTAGCAAGTGTGAGTAACAACAGGTGGTTTTGTGTCGATGCGACTGAGTTGTAGAGACTCTAAACTAAGGCAGTGACTAGATTATAAAGCACTAGAGTGTCGAATCCACCACTTAATCTCAGCTAAGTCAGTTCAATGGTTGATAATGTTCTCGTCCCTTGTAATGGCAGGTCTGCCATTCATCCAGGGTCTGAATGGATGGCTTCTATCAACTAAGGCAATTAACTAATTCCTAGTATTAGTTGTCTTGTCATAGTACAACTAATCACAAATAAATTTCATTACTTAGATGATCAAACTCATCCTAAGATGGATATCTAATCGCAATTAGGGTATCTCTCCCAAGCACTAGCTGTCTTCTCAGGGCACAACTAGTCTGAGGATCAATAATGAGACAATGAGGTATGAATTGCAACACATTCACATAGTAATAACCCGACTACAATGCATACATGGCATGCATTGTGAAAGTAAAATGCAAAAGTGCTCTGATTAGATGTATCCTAAATAATTAAGCTCAATCAAGAACAATATCAACATGTGAACAAATCTTTAGCAGCAAATTATGGGTTTCATCTCAACCCTAGCAAATTTATTTAGAACATGATTAAGATACAAAACAACTACAAATTAACCTAATTGGTGCTCTGGCTAGCCCAGGCATGCCCAAAAACATTCACAGACACCTCTTATTTATACATGTGAAAATATCCCCAAACCCTAACTTCTTCAAAATCGAAATTTAATAGAAAATAAACCAAAAACACTCTCACCCATACTCTGAATCGTGCTCTCCTCTGTCAAGTCATCTCTGAGAACGCCATGCATCGGTTTTCGGCTAACCCTAGCTCTAGTTTTCTCTAAGTTAGCTTCTAGGGTTGGAGAAGCTAAGAGAGAGAAAACCTAGACCTAGAGAGGGTGCAAATGTGGTTGATAGAGCCAGTGGTGATGGAGGTGGTGTGGTTGTTGTTGTGTCAGGGTATGGAGAGGTGGTGATGGTGGTTCTGGTGTCGAGTGAGGAATGGGTTTTGCAGAGGAGTTGGTCGGAGAAGAAAGAGAAGATGGAGAAGAGAAATGAGGTGGGTCAACTAGGGTATAGGGTTAGGGAACTTCGCTGCGAAGCGGGCACATCAAGTGCTGATGGAACGGGCTGAGCGAGCGTAGGATGTAGCTAAGGGAGATCTGAACGGCTCGGGAGACTTGGAGTGATCGGGTGTTGAGCGGGAGCAAATGAGCCGATGCGCGTGGAGGCGTGGCGTTGGATGAAGATCTAACGGCTCGAATGTACGGACTCGAATCCGGGTCACGGGTCGGGTCTAGCTCAAGCCCATGTCTTGTAGATGAGTTGCTACTTGTTGGGTTGCAACTGTTGCGCGCGCGCGCTTTGGCTATCTGCTCCATAGATGCTCGTCTCCCATTCTTCGCTCTTTTGGCTCCTCAGATTCTCCGAGCTTTATTTATTACCTAAAAACACAAAATTAATTAATACAAATATTTATTCTTGAAAACAAAGAAAACACAGAATGCGGGATAATATCGATTTCTAAGCGCAAAAGATGAGTAAAATGCCAATAAAAAGGTGTATAAATATGCACTATTTGGCACTCATCAAATACCCCCAAACCTGAATTTTACTTGTCCTCAAGTGAAACGAAATTAGGAAATCCTAACTATACCCCGTTCGCAGTCTCTCGAATGCATTTAGCGTATGCACTAAGCCTTTAAACCCCTAGGTGTCCCTAGTGGACGAGTTGTAGTCTCGTGAGGGTTTACAAGAGGTGTACCCACAAAACCTTCTCCAACTTGAGTGTAAAAGAGTCTCAAGCCTCCAAGAAGCTATGAGGACATAGAGTTTTCGCATGCTAGTAATGAAGTTAGAACTACCAAAGAACGCATTCTCATCCTTAAGTCCGAGCGAGAAGTAACCATACCATATGAAAGAATTCGGATTCGATTGTGATCATAAGCCTCGACTTCGCCTCACTAATGGGGTTTTATGATAATTGCACTCAAAAAGATCGCTTTTTAGTCTCTCATGTGTGCGGCAGGAATAAAAGAGAAATCCGCACACACGTTGTAGGTAAGAAGGATAACCTTCCGAAATAAAATCTGGAGACTCCACGAAGTGAGGACAAAAGAATCTTTTCTCGATGATCTCTAAGGAAGGAAATCAACCATTAGCAAGGGTGGGAGTACTCACTTACCTTCTCACTCGATCGGCAATTAATATCACTCTCTCATAAGAAACCATAGAAACGTCTTCAATCTTCGGTCTTCGGTCTTCAACTGTTGATGACGAACTTCTGAACTTTACAAAAACTTGACACACATTTTTTTTTTTTTTTACATGACAATAAAACAATAAAACTCAATTTTTCACAAACTTCATTAATTCTCATCCTATTTTCTTTTCTTTTTCTTTGTTGCACGTAAACCTTGGACTATCTCAACTTTTCTTTCAATATTCTGATGATGCTCCGTAATTGACGATGATGTGTTTCTATGGGTCTGTTGATTGAGAGAGAGTGATGCTAACGGCAAATCGGTATTTAGAAGAAGTTTTCATCTTTAGACGTCACCCTCATGATTGACAAAAACTAGCACTCAAGAGATCAAAAGTAGTCTTTGAAATTGGTGCGAAGTTGGGTAGCTCACCATTCCTACCGGAATTGACGTACGGTGACACACACTCTAACAGACTTTTCTAGAAAGTTGCAAAAATTGAAGGTTGGTGCCTCACTTGATGTAAAATGGGTAGTCTCCACTATAGGTGATCACAATTCTACTACCGAATATCTAAACAACACCTAATTCGCTCTCCGGTATGGTTAGATCCAACTTTAACGCCCTAATCAACTAAGAAACCCGATTGTGTTCTTCAGTACTTCTAACTTTTGTTATTTCGGTCAGATTCTCTATGTAAACATAGCTAGAAGCATGCTAGTGACTCTAAAATCTCTAAAAGTTGGAGGTTTTTACAAAAGAGTTTTTGATTTTTTTTTTTTTTTAAATAAAAGATTAAAAAGACTAATAAAAGATTAAAAAGACTAAAAACTCTATATGCAAATGCACCCCCAAACCTAAATCAAACATTGTCTTCAATGTGTCAACAGATAGGAAAAATTTAAACAGTCACATACCACGAGAACTATGTTGAGTAGAGAAAAGGGAAGAGATTACCGGATGTCGGCGGGAGCAAGGTTGGAGCTTCATTAATCAAGGTTAGAATCCAACATTCTCAGTGGAGATCATATCGGATTAGCACAATATATGCGCAAGAAGACTCAACCGATTCAAGAAAAGAAAATTTAACAAGTCCTACTGGATTATATACAAAAATTCACCATACACTAACAACCTAAAGAGTTGAGGGTCAACCCAATAGAAAATATGTACAAACATCAGCAGCCTTACACAAATATAACATGATAGTGCAAGTAAGACTGCAAATGGGAATGATTTTCCCCCAAACCTAAACTTGTGAACGGATGCGGTTTTGAGCACAAAATCTTGCAATTTTAAAGGTACATCATGCAAAAGGTCTAACTCAAAATGAGTTTTGCTAAGAACAGGTAGACATACACATTCCAACTGTGGTTCCCTAAAGGTGTCATACTTTGACGCAAAATAGTCCAAGAGGACTTGGGAAGCACAAAGCTCTAAGCCTAAACTGGGAACTCTCAGAAAAGTTGGTTTAAGATTTTTGTGACAAACTACACCTAGGTTTGGTGGAGGAGTTTCAATTTGTGACTCAGGAGAGAGGTTAGGTACATCTAAGTTGTTTTCATGTATAAAATCATTTGTACCATCACACACTTTCCTAAAGTCAGAAGAGGGTAAATCATGTGCACCTGCATAAAACAATTCATCAATCTCCACGTCATAATCATAATCACTTTCATGCACAACATGATAAGGAGAGATATCATGCTGTAACCTAGGCATGGAATCGGGCACATGCATTGAATCATCTGTGTTAACAGACAATTCAGCTATTCCTAGGTCACAAACAGGTGGTAAAGCATGCTCACATTCATAGGACAATTGCACAGGTTCCACATCAACAGCACATGTATGAATATCACTAGAAGCATCATTCATAGGGTTCACCGGGGAGAGACACTTAATGTCTCGAACTCACAATTCTACTATATTTTCAAAATACACATGCTCTTCATATTCATCATCATCATCATTATAGCAAGAATTCATCTCTCCATTCAAAATTGTAGTATTTTTAGTGTACTCATCTACCTCTAGATTAGGTTCATATTCAATGTTAGTTGCATGAGTAAGACTAGAAACACTATATTCAATCCTATCATTTTGTAACTCATTCAGGTTTCTTTGAAGAATCATCTTGAGTTGTTCTATTGAAGGAGAGTCTTCACTAGTGGGTATGCATTCCTCATATGGATATTCACTGTATGGTTGTGCATGAGGTTCACTAGAGAAGGAAAATTCTGAAATGTTGCTATGTGGATGGTCATGCATTGCATTCATTTCAAGCCTAGCATTTTGCTCCATGAGTGTTTCCATTATTGATTGCAAACTAGGAGTTGGGGGAGTATAAAATTGTTCATCTCCCCTTTGTGGTGAATGATGCATGTGTGCAAAGTTGATTATGGTCCCAATGATTGCCTGAAGATAGTCACTTCTAGACAATTCGTACATTAGATTATCATGGTTTTCCCTAGATCGTCTAAAATCATGCAAAATTGCAGGTGGTCTAAGCTACCACATAAGGTACACGCATACATTTCATATTGCCTAGGGAAATTAGATTCGACAGATTGCTCATGTAATTGCCTTTCTAAAGCAGATAGTCGAGCTTCTAATTGATCTAAAAGTGATGACTGGGTATGAGAAAGTTGTTCATTTTCAACCTGTAGTGGATGATGCATGTGCTCATAATGATTAGGGTATGTGAATTCAGGGCCCTGAGAAGGCTCATAAGATTCCCTAAAATCACTATGGTACGTGGGGAGTTCATACTGTGAAGCATGCCCGTAAGCAAGCTCTCTAATGGATTTGTTTCCATCCCCAGATGCAGACCAAAATCCTGACATGATTTATCAACTCAAATTGAACTCAAAGCCCAGTTGTAGTGGACTAAGTTTGGTTTTAGTGGGTTTCATTTGGTTTATGTGGGCTGTTTGGTTTATATGGGCTTCGGTTTTGCACAGCCTAGCTATGAAGGCCAGGTTATGTGGGCTGAAGGGTTGTGTGGGCTTTTGGTTTGGTTACAGCCCTGGTCTTGTGCAAATGCACAGCTCAAGTTATGCCAGAGCCTAGTTGTTGGACGGCCCGGATTATGTGGGCTTCACTGGGTAAGGGTTCAATTTAATGACCGATTGCCGATTAAACAGCCCAATCAGATCAGCTTAGGTTGGGTAAGAGGTTTTAGTTGAAAGTGTAGTTTAAATGGCAGGGCTCAGTGGTTGTGTGCAAATGCAGTGGTTGCACAACACAGTCTTGAGTGCACAGGTTGTGCACAGCACAAGAAAGCAACAACTCACAAAAGAAAAGACAACTAATTTCTCAAAATTAAACACAGCACAGCACAGGATAGATTGACAGCACAGCCTGGTCACAGCACAGCACCGAGCAATCACATACTCACATAAGAATTGACACAGCACAGGTCAATTAGCCCAGATTATACTACAGATTATAGCCAATGATGCTAACACAGGTTATGTCAACTGGGTTAGTTGACCTCAGTTCTCGAGAGATGTATGCACAGGATTTCGGGGCGGATTGCTCAATAAGCTCGATCTCACGGCTGCGGGGTTTGAGCAGAGCACAGGGTATGTTGAGGTTGAGCACAAGTATAGGCTTCAAAGTATCCCCGTTGTGATTTCTTAGCAAGGTGGTCTAGTGCATGATGTAAGCACAGATTAAAGATGCAGCATAGCAAGGCTATGCTCAGGGTTATGCTTAGGCTACAGACTAACCTAGGCTAACCAGGTTGCACTCAAGCTCTACACATGCCAGGATGGAGTGGGTGCTGTTGAAGCAATGAATGCACTCACAAACCACAGATGCAAAAGATCACTTAAACACACAGACTTCAGGGTGGCAGGGTCAACATGGCTGTGCACTTCAGCCAAGGCAAGGCAAGGTATGCAAAGGTCTGTCACTAGGTTTATGCACCAAAGATGTTATGCAAATGTAGCTTCAACTCACAGCTGCAGGGGCTGTTTATGCACCACAGAATACAAGCTTACAAATGCTCAGATGCACAGGGATTGGCTAATGGTTGACAGAGTCAAGGGGCTATCAAGGAATTACAGCTCATGCACAGTTGGCTAGGTCTGATGGGTTGCAGGTCAGCTCAGGGTTGATAACAATCTTGGCAGATGAGAACTAACACAAAGTCTCAAGTAAGGTTTCAGCCAACTAGGCTATCCAAGTGGTGGCTTACAGCTTGCAGCTTCAGGGGCTAGCAAGGCAGCAGATGGCTCAACAGATCTGTGGGTTCAAGTCACTGCAGCTACAGGGGCTTGCAGCTAAGCACAGATGTAAAAGAATATGCTCAGGCAATACAAGGTTCAACAAGGTTCAGGCACAAGGCGAACAAATAAGCATATCATATTCTTCATTCATTCATTCAAGGTTAGAGATACATTACCACCAGTGCAATACTGGGTTTAGGCAATTCCACCCTGGTTTTGTTGCTCCTTGGTTTTCCTTGGGTTGGCTCAGTTGTGTACCACATGCACCTGTTAGCTCAACAAAGAAGTTTTAGTTCCAAGAAAGGTGCATGTTAAGGTAAAGAGATCAGTATTTGGACTGACAGGGATTTGACAGGGGTTACTTGGACTGACTGGGGTTAAGAAAGCTTAACAAAAACAGTATCAAGGCTAAGGTGCAAATGCACTGAGATGCATTAGAATAATGATGCTAGTTACAGCTAACACTAAAGAACTAAGAAATGAATGCAATTATAGCTAATAAAGCAATACTACAATGTAATGAAATATGCACTAGATGCAAAGATGCAAATGACAGATGAAGTTAGACTACTATGCAAATGCTAAAAATTCAAGGTGAATATGTACAGGGGTGAGTGTAAATCAGTAGAGTCAAGTCAAAAATCACAGGGCACACGCCAAGTCCCCGGCAGCGGCGCCAAAAACTTGGTAGGCCTTCGAAGATGTTTATATTATGGCCTACGGTGATAACCGCAAGTGCACGGCGTCTATCGGAGACGTAGCAAGTACGGGTCGAACCACAGAGACTTGTGGTGCTTATGTTGATTCTAAGGCTTGTCTCAACTGAATTCTAGCAAGTGTGAGTAACAACAGGTGGTTTTGTGTCGATGCGACCGAGTTGTAGAGACTCTAAACTAAGGCGGTGACTAGATCAGAAAAGCACTAGAGTGTCGAATCCACCACTTAATCTCGGCTAAGTCGGTTCAATGGTTGATAATGTTCTCGTCCCTTGTAATGGCGGGTCCGCCATTCATCCAGGGTCTCAATGGATGGCTTCTATCAACTAAGGCAATTAACTAATTCCTAGTATTAGTTGTCTTATCATAGTACAACTAATCACAAATCAATTTCATTACTTAGATGATCAAACTCATCCTAAGATGGATATCTAATCGCAATTAGGTATCTCTCCCAAGCACTAGTCAGTCTTCTCGGGGCACAACTAGTCCGAGGATCAATAATGACAATGAGGTATGAATTGCAACACATTCACATAGTAATAATCGACTACAATGCATACATGGCATGCATTGTGAAAGTAAAATACAAAAGTGCTCGATTAGATGTATCCTAAACAATTAAGCTCAATCAAGAACAATATCAACATGTGAACAAATCTTTAGCAAAAGACAAATTATGGGTTTCATCTCAACCCTAGCAAATTTATTTAGAACATGATTAAGATACAAAACAACTACAAATTAACCTAATTGGTGCTCTGGCTAGCCCAGGCATGCCCAAAAACATTCACAGACACCTCTTATTTATACATGTGAAAATATCCCCAAACCCTAACTTCTTCAAAATCGAAATTTAATAGAAAATAAACCAAAACACTCTCACCCATACTCGAATCGTGCTCTCCTCTGTCAAGTCATCTCTGAGAACGCCATGCATCGGTTGTTGGCTAACCCTAGCTCTAGTTTTCTCTAAGTTAGCTTCTAGGGTTGGAGAAGCTAAGAGAGAGAAAACCTAGACCTAGAGAGGGTGCGGATGTGGTTGATAGAGCCAGAGTGGTGATGGAGGTGGTGTGGTTGTTGTTGTGTCAGGGTATGGAGAGGTGGTGATGGTGGTTCTGGTGTCGAGTGAGGAATGGGTTTTGCAGAGGAGTTGGTCGGACAAGAAAGAGAAGATGGAGAAGAGAAATGAGGTGGGTCGACTAGGGTATAGGGTTAGGGAACTTCGCTGTGAAGCGAGCACATCAAGTGCTGATGGAACGGGTTGAGCGAGCGTAGGATGTAGCTAAGGGAGATCCGAACGGCTCGGGGAGACTTGGAGTGATCCAGGGTGTTGAGCGGGAGCGTGAGCTTCGATGCGCGTGGGAGGCAGTGAGCGTTGGATGAAGATCTAACGGCTCTGAATGTACGGACTCGAATCCGGGTCACGGGTCGGGTCTAGCTCAAGCCCATGTCTTGTAGATGAGTTGCTACTTGTTGGGTTGCAACTGTTGCGCGCGCGCGCTTTGGCTATCTGCTCCATAGATGCTCGTCTCCCATTCTTCGCTCTTTTGGCTCCTCGATTCTCCGAGCTTTATTTATTACCTAAAAACACAAAATTAATTAATACAAATATTTATTCTTGAAAACAAAGAAAACACGAATAACTGGGATAATATCTCGATTTCTAAGCGCAAAAGATGAGTAAAATGCCAATAAAAAGGTGTATAAATATGCACTATTTGGCACTCATCACCTCATAGGGATAAAATAGACCCATGTCAATGGTTCCTTTAAGGTATCTGAATACATTCTTTATACCGTTCCAATGACGTTGCGTTGGCGCTGAGCTATATCTAGCTAACAAGTTCAATGAGAATGATGTATTAGGTCGAGTACATTGCGCTAAGTACAATAATGTGCCTATTGCACTTAAGTAGGGAATTTCAGCTCCCAATACCTCTTCGCCATCTTCCTTTGGACGAAATGGATCCTTTTGTACATCTAAACTTCGACCAATCATGGGAGTGCTAGCAGGATGCACCTTGTCCATATTGAATTTCCTGAGTATCTTATGGACATATGCAAACTGGTGGATTAATATTCCACAAGCTCGGTGTTCTAGTTCAAGTCCTAGACAAAACCGAGTTTTCCCAAGATCTTTCATCTCGAATTCAGATTTCAGATAACTTGCGGTTTCTGTTATTTCATCAAGAGTACCTATTATGTTCATATCATCAATATAAACAACTATAATTGCAAATCCGGAACTTGTTTTCTTTATAAATACGCAGCGGCATAACTCATTATTTGTATATCCCTTCCCAATCAAATAATCACTTAGACAGGTATACCACATCCGCCCGGATTTCTTTAATCCGTAAAGTGAGCGTTTCAACTTAATCGAAAACGCACTCTGTGGTTTAGAGTTACTTGATTCGGGCAATGGAAGGCCATCAGGTACTTTCATGTATATCTCTGAATATAGATCCCCATAGAGATATGCTGTAACCACATCCATAAGCTGCATTTCAAGTCATTCTGAAACTACCAAGCTAACTAAGTAGCAGAACGTTATGACGTCCATTACGAGAAAGTATGTTTCCTTATAATTAATTCCAGGGCGTTGTGAGAAACCTTGCGCCACAAGGCGAGCCTTATACCTCAAGACTTCATTCTTCTCATTACGCTTTCTGACAAATACCCATTTATGTCCTACGGGCTTTTCACCTAGTGGGGTTAGAACTACCATACCAAATATCCGTCTTTTTTCCAGTGAATTTAATTCTTCCTGGATTGCAACTTCCCATTTAGGCCAGTCTACTCTTTTTTGACATTCTGCAATAGAGATTTCTTTGTTCTCTGGAATCATTTCAAACATCGGAGCGTCTTCCAGTATTGTTTCATGGACATAACTATAATCAGAGATAATTTCATGAGAGAGACTATCTGTATTGATGATAAATTATCGGGTTGTGCCTTACTCACTCTTTTCTTCCTTGGGTGAGTATATATCGAACCAGGTGGTCTTCCCCCTCTTCCTTTGGGGGGCCACGGCCTCAGCTACACTTCCACCTAGTGTACGTTTGACACCTCTATATAAGGTGCCTTTTCCCGTATTAGGGATTTCTAACCTTGCAGGTAAGTTTGCAGCTGCTATGTGTGATCTCGTCACTTTAGCAATATCAGTGAATGCATCAGGCATTGAGTTTTCCACATTCTGAAGATCAATAATTCTTTCACATAACTTTCACATTGTGAGGTGCGGGGATCGATATGATACAAAGTGGGGACACACCACGACAATTCCTGTCGTTCCCTTAGGAAATCCTTTTCCATACCTCCCCCTAACGACAGGAAGGTTGTCTCATCAAAGTGACAGTCCGCAAATCTAGCGGTAAAGAGATCGCCTGTCAAAGGTTCTAAATAGCGGATAATTGTTGGGGATTCGTATCCAACATAAATACTTAATCATCTTTGGGGACCCATCTTAGTACGTTGTGGGGGCGTAATAGGCATGTATACAGCACAACCAAAAATGCGTAAATGTGAAATATCAGGCTCATATACCAACTTTGTAGCGCCCCATAAGCTAGCAGCTGACTAATCCAAGTGATTAACTAATAAGAGGCACTAAAAATCTAAAGAATTTATTTAAGCATTTAATTAAGAAATCTGCTACAAAACTTAACCCAAAAACTAGCCCCGCTCTGAAATATATATATACAAGAACTTCTCTCAAATGATACATATACAATAGTCATTTAGATTACAAATAGAATATACAACAAAATAAACATAGCATAAGTTAACCAACTACGGACTCGACTCGAAGCTTTTTCTGCGCAACTCGATCTGTCTACGAAACCGAAAGTGGGAATAGGTGAGCACATCATCCCTAAAAAGGGGTGCCGGTAGGAAAAACATTTAACTTTCATGTAATCATTGAAAATGATTTGAAAACAAACCATGTTTTCCCTAACACTAAACACAACCAATTCACAGAGTAAACATTCATGTATATGGAACTAACTCCTTCCAAACAATGTACTAATATGGTTATTCAGCCTTAACCTATATAGCTGTTTATGGGTGAAAACTACTCCTGCAGAATTTGGTAATTTGGGGTGTGGATGAGGAATGAATTTAAACCTTAAAAAAATGCATTTGCGCGGTGAGTGCTTGTAGATTCGAGAGATCAATCAGTGCAAGTCCGGCCTAAACCAAGAAATGGCCGTTCCGGACTTGTTTTGGTCACAAAGTGAAGGAGATGGGGTTGATCTTAGGGAGGGAAGCGAAGAAGGTGTTGAGATTGTGAAGGTGTTGGCTTGCTTATGACTTGTAATGTAAAGGTGAGCAGGGCTTGTGATTGATGCAAGCAAGCTCTGGGTGTTGGAATACATTTTTTGTATTAACACTTGGTTTTTTGTCTCGTCTGGACTTGTGTTGTTCTGTTGTCTTATTTGAAATAGGGCGGAGAACCTATTTATACAAGTCATTGAGCCTTATTCACGTCTCTCGTGGGAAGTGGAGGAAGTGGAGTGATGGAGTAGTGGAGTTATGCGTTGGTGATACATGACCAGTCTTGCCCACTTCTCCTGTTCATCTCTAACCGTCCATGACTTCCTGACACGTTCTTGTGATGGCGCGTTGCACGCTGCACGCTGTAAACCGCCAGGACAATACCCCAGTATGTATCCCCAGGTTTGTGACATGATTGATGTCGGAATGTGTGGATCGTGGATCCACGAAAGATAGCATGTAATCTTTGAATTGAATAACCGTGTTATTCGTGAAGTCGATACTTGTGAAGTATCGTGTGTATTTTATGCACGTACGCATTATGGTGTGGTAAAGTGATGGGTAATGACGCCTCACTTAACCAAATAACTCCGACCGGGGTTGTATAACCAAGTCGGTGAAGTTGAACGGATGAGATGATCTTTGAGACACTCATCCGCAACCGTTAATGGATATTAGGGTTTTTGAAGAGGTGCGCAAGCATCACTTTAGCTTGGTTGAAACCAAGCATGGAAAGGATTTGGAGAGGGCCGGACCGGGCATGTGTGTAGACGGCATGCCGGTGTACACGCCTACACCTCACCGTCTCATGAAGGCGCGATCTAGGCCACTCAATTTAACCCAGAAAGTTGAGTGGTTGAGATCGGTTTGCGGCAGGAAATTGATGCCGCAAAGGGTTGGAAACCAAGCGTGACATCCCTAGTTCGGGCACGCGTTTCAAGACGACACATCTTGGTCGGTCTTGTTCGATCATACCAGCGTGTAGGTGGTAGGCTGTTGTTCACACCTATACCTGACTATCCCATGAAAACGTGATCTAAGCCACTCAAATCATCCGGTGAAGTTGATCGGCCGAGATCGGCAAGTGGTTTGGGAGGCGCGGCCATGCTAGTTTGGACGCACGTTTTTTGATTGACCAGGCATGATATGCCTTGGCCGAACACATGAGGAGGTAGATGGGCCCACGGTGGTCATGCTGGTATGACCGGCCCTTGTTTAATCTAATCTGTGACCTTCCATTCGTGCCGGAGAAGATGGATGCGCGTGATGACTTGAAACCCTAATTTTGGCTTTCAAGCTGTGCGTCATGTCTTGTTTGGGTGATGATTTTGTCACGGCCAAACATTGTTGGTCTTGACCGATTGGTCAAGTGTGTAGGCGGTCCCACGGTGATCGTGTTGACATGCTCGGGCCCTTTAAGTCTACATCTACACCCTCCATCTATACCCGCGAAGATGGATGGTTGAGACCGCTTTGCAACACATGTAATATGCCGCAAACCCTAATTTAGGGTTTTCCGTCCATAATGCTTGGTATGAACGGTTTCTTGGCAAGCTAGGGAAAGTTAGATGTTACCAGGAGCGACGGGTCATCCTGTCCTTGGAGTATGTCACGTTCAAAAGGCATCTAGGAGAGCATTCCCCTAGTATGATGTCGGTCTTGCCTGCTTCGGTTGACCTTGCTATGTATGCTTCCGGTTGAGGCCCACTCCGTGCTTGCTCTCCGTTTGAATGTCGGTCTTACCAGATCGACCTTGTTATGCCTGATTAGGTCGAGGGGCTATTGCGCCTGCTTCGCTCGATCGTGGGCTTGAATTTCGTGAACATGATTCCCATGATATAAGAGAACCGTGTTAGGCAAATAAATATGGTCCCGCTATATATGCTTGATTGAATGTGGGTCCCACATCGTGTATGCCTGATTGAATGTCATCTTTATACCCAGCCTCGTGCCCTGACCAACACCTAGGTCTTGAAACTTAAGCAATACCGGACTTGTGACTTGATCAATACCGGACTTGAAGCTTGAGCAATACCAGACTTGAAGCTTGAGCAATACCAGACTCGTCACTTGATCAATACCGGACTTGAAGCTTGAGCAATACCAGACTTGAAGCTTGAGCAATACCAGTGTTTGGACCCAATACCAGCCTTGTGTACTCCAACGTGAATGTGTGTTCTGTCGTGTGTGACTACACATCTCACGCGTTTTTTATACAAGTACTGACTCATGTATTTTATTGTAGAATGAAGAAAAGAATTCTTTGTTGAGATGTCTTAAGGGATAATGGTGGTGCCAAGTCAGGAGGTGTTGTCATCTTCAAAGATATGCCGAACATTGATGATGAGTTGTTCACCGTGCCCTTTCAACTATATGAAAATATCTCTGTTTCACAAGATAACCCTCTTCCTATCGACTTCGTGGTTTTTCATGCTCACTGGTCCTCATGAAGGATGGACGAGACGTATGTTGAGCAATGAGTACATCAAAGATAACTTGACCGTGAGCGCAGATTATTGATGTAGCTTGAGTGTTGAAAACGACTCGAGAGGATGTTAAAGTGGCTTCAGTGCGAACATTGAGGTGGATCCTTGAAAGAGTGTTGAAGCAGGATTTCGGGCGAACGTGGGTCCCGGGAGAGAGCGTTGAGGCGACTCTTGAATAGACCATTGAAGCAGCCTTCGCTAGAGGGAGCGTTGAAGTGTTTCCCTCTTGATTCGATTTACCCTTGCGAATTCCATGCTTCTTGACTGACCATCTCTCTCATGTTGAAGAATTCCTTCGATCGACGGTGAAGGAACTTCATGCCGAGCCTCGATCCCCAAGCGTGGTTTACATGGTTTGTTCGTAATGGTTGTTGTCGAGCCAGGATATGGAATATCTTGGACATTGTTTCATCATTGTGGGAGTCGTGCATGTGGTACCTGGAATTGGAGTTGACGGACGAGCGGGATGTTGTATCTCGGTGGTTTTCCTCTTGCTTCTTCAGTGGAACCGCTACGAGAAGGCTTGAAGGTTGTATCGCCCGTTGGTGAGATATATTCCCTACAAACATTATGAGGCTCTTCATTACCGGCATGCCACATTTCTTTCTATCGGGGCATATGTTGTCGTAGATGAGCGTTCAACGGCTCCCAGAGGATGACCAAAAGCGCGGATTCTCCAACATAGCATGATAGACATGTACCACTGCCTCGATAAAGTGACTCGCCGGATCTTGCTCGATATGACGCGTTGACATCGTTATCTTCTTGAGGCTGCTCCCTTGAGGTATCGGCTCCAGTGGAAGATTGCCGTGATAGAGCGTTGATATGTTGCACCGGCATTCTTTAAACAAAATGGCAAGTATGGTATAATAACAACTTCCGAGAGGGGTTCGAAAAGCTCTCTTACTTGCATCATGCTCGTACATCCTTATTTGGTTGTAGCCGCTACATCCATCCATGGAGGAGAACATGCCATGTCCGCTAGTTGCATCTACTAACATGTCGATGTCGGGTAGAGGAGGATTGTTTTGGAACAACACTGTTCAAGTTTTCAAGTCTATGCAAAGACCCGATCTATCCATTTTCCTCGTGTCTCGAACCGCAACCGTTTAACCGACTTGGATCCGTGTATGACATGTAGATGATGGATGACCAATTTTCATCTAAATCCGGCATTTCTTCATATCTCCAAGCGAACATGTCCTGATACTCTTTGAGAAGTTCTACGGGCTTCGTGCGTTTATCCGTACACAAGGTTGAGCTGATGGAGATAGGCCTAGGAGATTCCTAAACGATTTCAATTTCATCAGTTGTGGAGTTGGTGCCATCTTGCAGCTGTTGTGGAGAATCTAGTTCCATTAGGTGGAGAGACTGGGTAACAGTCTCCCCTGCTGATAATGGCAGTGTCGGTATACCGTTTTCCCTTTCTAGTCACGACTCGCCATAAAAGTTCGTTCCCTCCTCGTGTGAACGTGGGTCGGGCTTCACGGGATGGAGAAGAATGCTTCGTCAAGCAAAGATGCATCGTGGGTACTAGCCCTCAATGATGCAAGTCGGTCTTCTTCCCCGGGTGACGCCCACATGGGGAGTGGGATGCAACGTACTTGTCCGATTCTTTCCACCACGGAGCTTCTCCCGTATGTCTTGGTTTGGTTTCCCTCGAAGTCCGTCATTGTGCTAGGCTTCCGCACGACCTTGCACGGGAGAACCTTGGATGTCCCGAGAGTCTTGAGAGTAATCACATTCGAAGACGCTCTTGTGTCGGTAAGGGCCGTATTGAACTCTGAATCCTTGATGTGTGCGGTGACATGTAGGGCACGGTTGTGACCTTCCTCTGGTTAATTGCAGCAAAATGTCTCCGTGCGCTGATTCTTCGAGAGGTGTGAATGTTCGCATAAACTTTCCACTAGAGAAAGCGCTTCCCGATCCACCGGCCTCTGGTTCATAGTGAAACTATTGACTTGAGGAGGATCGTTGTGAGGATCAGTCCCCAGTGTAGGAGTCTCTATGACAGGACCACTCATATCTGATGTCGCTTCTTTGATCAGGTTCATGTAGGTCCGCGCCGCTGAAGTATCTTTTCCGGTGTGTTGAATGCATTCCTTGTTGGCTCCATGGGCTATTGCGTGTCTTGTGGAAATCGATCAGTTAATGTCTTAAGAAAAGTGAGTACCTCTTTCTGAGTTTCGGCCATATCCGTTTGAGTCTTAGCAAGAACTTCCTGCTTCTCCATCAAGTCTTCAATGGTAATGGGGGATGGTCCTCCTCACGTCCCTCCGGCTCCTTGTCCTGATGAAGGAGTGGAAGTTGTTGCTCTGGTGACTACGAGAGGTGTTACACTTGATGAGATGCCGGGGATTTGTGGTTTTCTCCGCTCTGTGATGGGAAGTGTTGTAATATCACCGCTGAGTGATAGAATTGAAAGTTCTCATCCTCTCGTACTCACGTGTTCCTTGATTGATCTCTCCTTCCTCAAGCATTTCTTCACTTAGTTGAAAGGTCGATGCGGATTGAAAAGTTTTAGGGGCTTCGACAAGGGTCTTGAGATATAAATCTTCCAAAGGGATCCGTAAGCTACGAGGCTCCATTTCTTTATCCGGTAGACGTTGTGGTACCCGGACAAGTTTTTTCCTTCGTGGGAGTTGCCTCGAGTCTTCGTCTACCGGACCATGTTGTTCGTCTTTCCCGAGTCTCCTGCGGTTGCGCGCTCTTTTTGCCTCTCCACCGGTAAAGGTGTGACTCCTGACTAAGGATTCAACATTTATTGCACTCCTTGAGTAGATGCATGCCGACCCTTCATGTAATTGTGCTGTTATATCATTCAAAAGGCGGAATGTCTCGCTCTGTCTTTCTAGTGATACCGGCTTGATTTACCAAGACATCCTCCAAGCATTCTAGCTACACTTCCCATGGTATTCGAACCGCCCGTGGTTTCTCGATGAGGATGCATCGTGAGCCGAAAAAAACCGAAGAATTGAGAATTCAAATTTTTTTTTTTTTTTTTTTTTTTTTTGCAACCGATAGATCAACCTCCCACTGTGGTCGCCAATTGTTTATGGGTGAAAACTACTCCTGCAGAATTTGGTAATTTGGGGTGTGGATGAGGAATGAATTTAAACCTTAAACAAATGCACTGCGCGGTGAGTGCTTGTAGATTCGAGAGATCAATCCGTTCAAGTCCGGCCTAAACCAAGAAATGGCCGTTCCAGGACTTGTTTTGGTCACAAAGTGAAGGAGATGGGGTTGATCTTAGGGAGGGAAGCGAAGAAGGTGTTGAGATTGTGAAGGTGTTGGCTTGCTTATGACTTGTAACAAAGGTGAGCAGAGGCTTGTGATTGATGCAAGCAAGCTCGGGGTGTTGGAATACGTTTTTGTATTAACACTTGGTTTTCTCGTCTGTCCGGACTTGTGTTGTTCTCGTTGTCTTGTTTGAAATAGGCGGAGAACCTATTTATACAAGTCATTGAGCCTTATTCACGTCTATCGTGGGAAGTGGAGGAAGTGGAGTGATGGAGTAGTGGAGTTATCGTTGGTGATACACGACCCGGTCTTGCCCACTTCTCCTGTTCATCTCTAACCGTCCATGACTTCCCGACACGTTCTTGTGATGGCGCGTTGCACGCCGCACGCCGTGTAAACCGCCGAGACCAATACCCCGATATGTATCCCCCGTTTGTGACATGATTAATGTCTGAAATGTGTGGATCGTGGATCCACGAAAGATAGCATGTAATCTTTGAATTGAATAACTGTGTTATTCAGAAGTCGATACTTGTGAAGTATCGTGTGTATTTTATGCAGGTACTGCATTATGGTGTGGTAAAGTGATGGGTAATGACGCCTCACTTAACCAAATAACTCCTGACCAGGGTTGTATAACCAAGCTGGTGAAGTTGAACGGATGAGATGATCTTTGAGACACTCATCTGCGACCGTTAATGGATATTAGGGTTTTTGAAGAGGTGCGCAAGCATTACTCTTTAGCTTGGTTGAAACCAAGCATGGAAAGGGATTTGGAGAGGGCCCAGGGCATGTGTGTAGACGGCATGCGGTGTACACGCCTATACCTCACCGTCCCATGAAGGCGCGATCTAGGCCACTCAATTTAACCTAGGTAAAGTTGAGTGGTTGAGATCGGTTTGCGGCAGAAATTGATGCCGCAAAAGGGTTGGAAACCGGCGTGACATCCCTAGTTCGGGCACGCGTTTCAAGACGACACATCTTGGTCGGTCTTGGTCGATCATACCGGCGTATATAGGTGGTAGGCTGGGTGTTCACACCTATACGACTATCCCATGAAAACGTGATCTAAGCTACTCAAATCATCCCGGTGAAGTTGATCGGTCGAGATCGGTTCGTGGTTTGGGAGGCGCGGCCATGCTAGTTTGGACGCACGTTTTGGATTGACCGGGCATGATATGCCTTGGCCGAACACATGAGGAGGTAGATGGGCCCACGGTGGTCATGCCGGTATGACCGGCCCTTGTTTAATCTAATCTGTGACCTTCCATTCGTGCCGAGAGAAGATGGACGCGCGTGATGACTTGAAACCCTAATTTTGGCTTTCAAGCCGTGCGTCATCTCTTGTTTGGGTGATGATTTTGTCACGGCCAAACATTGTTGGTCTTGACCGATTGGTCAAGTGTGTAAAGCGGTCCCACGGTGATCGTGTTGACATGCTCAGGCCCTTTAAGTCTACATCTACACCCTCCATCTATACCGCGAAGATGGATGGTTGAGACCGCTTTGCAACACATGTAATATGCCGCAAACACTAATTTAGGGTTTTCCGTCCATAATGCTTGGTATGAACGGTTTCTTGGCAAACTAGTCCAATGGCCGACCATGCGGGGGTCGGCCGTGGGTATTCCATACCGCTTGGGGGTGATGGAATTGATCCGGGGTCATCCAATCATGCTTATGGAGTTGGGTGATCGCGATCGAATCATATCCGGACCGATACGGTCACCGGATGCTCAATCGGCTAGTATAACACACCGAGAGGGGCTCAATCGGGCTAGTATAACACACCGAGAGGGGCTCGGGCTAGTATAACACACCGAGAGTCAGCACATGACGGGTATTTCGTACATGGTTTCATTATAGTGCTTGGAGGTTCGTGTTACTCAGTAAGAGTAACACTCGGTCATCATGCCACACCGATAATGAGTACGGGAAATACAAGGCTGATATGAAATTCACGGGAATGGATTGTTGCCACATGCTCCGGCTGGAGGAATTTCATGTATTCACGAGAATGGGATTGTTGCTACATGCTCCATTCTTGGTGAATTAAGTGAGGAGTATCCAACACTTATAAATGGCTTTATCTTTTACAAGATGTCAGCGCATGATTTTTCTAGTTTTTTACAAATTTAACCTTAAACGAAAATCCACCATCAACAATAGCTAATATGGTGATTCAGCCTCCACCTAGTTATTGCATAAAAGCTCGAATTCATGTAGATATAAATGAAGGAGCAGTGTCCTATATACCACAGATGGAAATTCTCATTTCCAAACAATCAATGGAAATTCTTATTTCCCAAACAATTCATAAAGACGAACAAAGCATTACGATTCCTTTCCAAGCAATGGAAAGATTAAAAGAAATAACAGGACTTTCGTAACTCAAAATTAAACAATGCATGGAATACACAACCAGACAATGCATGAATTTGATAAACATAAACTTTGGTAAAAGAAAACACAATAATCACAGAAGAGTAAAATATAAATTCCCACCTCTTTTGATGACAAGCCACGCCTACCTCGAGATCCACGATCCGCTGGTTCATCCTTTGAATCGATCGTTGTTAATATAGACTAACTGTTAATCACACGAGAACTCTAAGAAACTAGCCAAAATGGCTCACAGAAGAATCACACAAGTCTATCCAATGGTTCTAAGCCCATTTATGGTTCTGTATTTTCTCTTTATCTATCTTTAGCACATATAAAGGTTTACCAATTCAATTAGGTTGTTCTATAGTCCATCAAATATGCCTTATGAATATCTACAACTTTGTAGAAGAAACCAACTTCTAATTCGGACCATAAGAGGTCCAAAATGTCTAATTAGGAAAACTACCCTAAGCCCAAGTCTACCAAGGTCAACTAACAGTCACTGACGGTCGAACTAACGGTCAAAGTTCAATTAACGGTCAACGTCCAAAGTCAGGTCAAGGTCCAGGGTCAATGGTCAAATCTAGTCAACGGAGTCAACTCAGTCAAGGTCTACTGAGTCAAAACTAGTCAGGTCTGGTTATTGGGTTAACTCAGTCAGAAAACTGAGTCAAACAAGGTTTAGTTGCAATTCTAACCCAGTTCAACTTCAATCTAAACAATGCATCAATTCATTCATTCTTAAACAACTTTGAATTTCAAATTACAAACAACAACTTTGCTTACCTGCAATTGCAGCTTTAACCTTTCACTAGAGAGGTTCAATTCAACACATTCGTCTAAACTAATCCACAACACCTGCAATCAGCATAGACATGGATAACAACACAATCTCATTCCACATGCAGTCCATATTCAGTCCACCACCAAATCAAATCAAGCACTTACAACTGCAGCTCAATCCAATACCCCCATCTCAGTTCTTGCCTTCACAACTCTTAACTTCCATTCAAAACACAATAGCACCACCAACAAATCTGCTCACACGTAATTTATTAACATTCATCTAAAACCTCAATTCATTTTACTCATTATCAACTCATGCTACACTAACCAACAGTACCAATCCCCTGCAGTTTCATCAACAAACACACAACTTGCACCTCAGTACAAACCATCTACATCATCAACACTAATTCTCCATAATTCAGATAGCAACCATCCACCAAATTCATCACAACTCCCTGTGAACCAGAACAAACCTCCAATTCATTCCCTGGCTAAGCCACAACTACAGCTTCACTCCATTTCATTACTAGACCAAATTCATCTCTAACAACATCATCTTCTTTAATTGTATCTGTTATTAGCTCATTAAATTAACCATTATCACCAACTATGATAGATACATACATCAAACAGACTTCCACCTGTACAACCATACATTCAATAACATCACAGCAGCCACATCACAACATCACCACTACCAGTAATCTCCATCCATACAACATCTACTCAAATATCCAAACCATAACACCCTCAATTTTAACATACTCAACTTCAATTCGAACAACATAATAATTTTTTTGTTCTCACACACTGCCAACCATCCAAAGAACTTCGATTCAACATTCATACAATAATTATCCAAATTCGATAATTAAAAAAAATGAATGAAATTCAACTCAAGAAGAAGAGGTTACCTCAAACAGCTGACTTCAAACTCTTCTTCTCCAACTTCATTTCAACTCATGAACCCTAAATTAATTCTTAATCCTATTTTCCCAATCCAAGTCCACGATATCACCCAAATCCTAAAATAGAACACGATTAAACCACTGTTTCACTCGAATAGCTCTCACATACTCTCAGCAGAAGAATCGAGCAGAGAATGAGAAGAAGAAGAAGAAGAAGAAGAAAGAAGAAGATAGAAGAAGAATGAATACTTCAAACGGGTTTTGGTGAAGATAAGGCCGACCAAAAGTGTTAAAGGCACCTGTCCAAACGATAAGGGCAGCCATCGGTTTAAAGCAAAAAGACTTATTTTTCCTTCATACAAAATTGATAATATCTTCTTCGTTCGATATCCAAATGACACGTTCGAGTAGTCCATTCCGTGTAACTTTTCGAGATCTATCCAACGGTACTAATTTCGTATCTAAATCGTTATTAGATTAATTTCTATTAATTAAAATTCGTGTTAAACTAATCGAGTTATTATCGGCTAATTCGTATCTAGATCATCGCTAGACCGGTCAAATAGCGTTGACGAGCTTGAGGGTCTTTGTACGCAGAAAATGGTTGGCTAATAGTGGGTTTAAAGAGAATAAGTAATGATGCATGTAATATGGCGTACCCCCAGGCAGTAATGGGCAGGTTGGAACGCATAATCAATGCCCTAGCTATCATCTGTAACCTATTGATGGTAGCTTCTGCGAGACAATTTTGAGTGTGTACGCGGGGTACAGGGTGCTCTACGTCAATTCCGATAGACATACAAAAATCATCAAATCCTTTAGATGTAAATTCTCCAGCATTATCAAGTCTGATAGACTTGATTGGATAATCGGGGTGGTGAGCCCTCAAACGTATAATTTGTGCTAGGAGCTTTGCAAAGGCAGCATTTCTTGTCGAAGCATCTACCAGAACCATAAAATACATGTATGGTCCGCATTCGGGATGTATAGGTCCACAAATATCACCTTGTATTCTTTGTAAAAACGGAATGTTTTGTTTTGTATCTTTAGCATGGGATGGTCTCGCTCCTGTCTTTGCTAAAGAACAAGCTTTGAAAAATAAGTGGTGTGCCTTTTGACAAAGTCCACGAAGTAGAATGAGAGAGAGGTTGCACATCAGTTGCTTTAGATGGCAGTGGCTGGCAAACGTTGTTACTTTGCATTGTAACTTTCTTTTGTCTCATTTTACTTTTCACTCGAAAGAAAGGATGTCCGTGTGAGTTCTTTAAAACATCATCATATCACGACCTGGGTGCCCCAAGCGGTCGTGCCAAAGCTTGTATAAGTCATTGTTCAACAGTTCATCGTTGGTAACAACATGTGATTCGATAACACGAATAGTAGTAGTGTACAAACCACTAGAGTGACTCATTAATTTCTCTAAAATGCGTTTTCTTCCACATGTATTATAATATTTATATATTCAATTAAATTTTCACAGTGAGTTTCCAAGTGATAACCATTTGCACGGATATCTTTGAAGCTCAACAAGGTACGGTTAGCTCTTGGTGCATATAGAGCTTCTGTGACTTTAATCATTGTGCCATTTGGCAACGAAAATTGAGCATTACCTCGCCCAATGATCACTTGTGATGATCCAATCATCGTAATCACAGAGGATTTATAAGGAATTAAGTCAACAAATAATTGCATATTTCTTAAAATAGTGTGTGTGGTGCCACTATCAGCTAAGCACTCAATCTCTTCTGAGGATGACATTCCTACAAGTAAATGGTACTTTAGAGAATTCGGTCATAATTCAATCATGCAATAGATTATCACAGTAAAAATTAAATCCAATGCATAATAAGTACCCATAAAAATTAAAAATCACTGATCCATCAACAAAAAAACGATAATTTAGACTACCTAACATAGTTTAAGTCATCAAAAGAAATATTTAAACCAAAGTCTGCTAAACCACAAAGCAAGAAAATAAACAAATTTTTAGGATCAAAAGATAACTAGAAAAATAACAATCAATCAAAGTCAGGTGTTTCCATAAGGGCATGGTTCTTGTTGGCCTGGAAGTATGAAATGGTGAAGTTGACATCTGGGGCATGATCATGTTCTTCCACACAGTGAGCTTCTTGATCTATAGATTCCATGTACTTTTTGTAGCTGGTTGCTACCTTGGCACTAGCCTTGAATTGATGGTACCAATGTCCGGAGATTCCACACCTGTAACAAGGTGCATTGCCATTCTCGACCTTCTTAGGTGTGGGGTTCTTATGTGTTTTTTCAACAGTGTTGCCCCTACTACTAGGTCCAGAAGTAACATCTCTAGATACGGTATTTGAATGGCCTCCACGCCAATGGCCCCTTCCACGATGACCCTTTTGTCCTCTTCCACGTGGGTTATTATCCCCACATGAGTATGGAGCATGAGAATATGAATCCACATTTTTAACCCTCTTTTCTTTTGGGTTTTTTCCTTTGTTATCCTTGCCATAGTTAGCCTCGGGAATTTTCTTCTTCCCGAGGGCTCTAGCATTTTTGTTTGCTAAAAATTGATTGTGTCTTTCGGCCATCCGCAATAAGTTGATACTCAAGTCCATTTGAGTCCAATAGTCCGAATTCTTGTCGGATTGATTCCATCTTGTTCATCTACATAAGACAAGGTTAAAGGACATTAGTATGACCCATTCCGATACTATATTCCCCAAAACCAAGTTTCTTTATGGATCGGGAAACCAAATCTCTTTATGGGTTTTATTGGTGACCCAGTCAACAATCGACATTACTTAGTCAATGGCGTCCAATGACTAGCGTCAACGCTACCCATTCAAGTAATTACGTAGAGGTGTAACGGTACAAAGCAATTATAGAATGATAATAATTACATCATTTTTAAACAATCAAGAGTCAGACGTTACAAATGAATGAATTAAATAATGATACAAATAAATACACATGCAGACGTTAAACATAGCGTTCCATACAAATTAATTATATTAGTATTACTTTTCAAAAAAAAAATCAGTGAAGACAACTGGAGAAAATAATTAAAAAAATAAAATAATACAACACAGAGACATGGATCAGAATTTAATAAAATATATTCATAAACAAACAATATAGACAATTGGTTTTAAATGCCATTGATCAAATATTGTAGACACAGAAATAGACAACACTAAACTATCAAAGATGTTATATATCCAAGTGGTACAGATGATTAAGAAACATAATCACAGAGAAAGAATAGACTACCATGCGTATCAATATAGGGGCTCATAAGATGGCATCATTATATATAGTCATAATATATACACTCCCAAACATAAATAGTATAGTATATCATGATCTTTAATAAAAAAATAATTAAATATATACATGGCAGACAAGATATGAATAAGGTACATAAGTTAGACTAACTATACACACTATTCTAGACCATGTAAGTATATAAAGAAATTAAAAACAAATCACAAACAAAAATTATTTTTTTTGATTAAACAAGATATAATATATAAATTAATCAATATAGTACAGAAGTTCTACAATTTCATTTTTCCCAAATACATTAGAAAGGATACTTTCTTTTTGGACTTGTTGTTGCATATGCTTCGAAATATGTTGTAGTCTTCGTATTCTTGCTTCCTTAGCTGATGTATCTGCTGCTCCATTGTAGTCTCTGTTAATAAATTCAATCCTGGCTTGTGGTAGTTTTTCTAGGATGGATATAGTTTCTTTTAATGTATTTTCTGCCACCCAGTCGGCTGCTTCTTTTTTGTTGAGACAATTTGTTAGAATTTTACAATCTGTAGCAATAACTACAGAAGAAAGAATATTGTCTTCTAACCAATTTAAAGAATTCAAAACTGATTTTGCTTCTGCATGTAACGCCGAGGAAGCCCAGTCTGAGCCTACAGATATATGCAAAATAGCTTCTTGTTCCCCCAAGAAAAGAAAGAAAGCATAGCCCATGGATTGGTTCTCCTTGTTAAAGGAAGCATCAGTAAAGATTATCCAATCTGAGTTAAAATTGTTCCACCTAGAGGAAATAATTTTCCTGTTTTGGCCGTCCATCTGTAATCTCTCCTTAATGATTGGTTGGGCTTGTATAAAATTCTTTATTTGTTGAATCAGAATGTAAGGATCTGGTTTCGTTTTCCTGAAAATTACCTCACATCTATATTTCCAAAGAAACCAAGTAGTTGTTGCGATCTGGTCACAAAAACTTGAGTATTTAATGTCGGTGATCCAATTTTCAACCCAAGTAACAATAGAGTCTGTATTGATTTGAGAATTGACTATATTCAGGTCGCAACCAAACCATATTGCTCTAGCAAAAGGGCATTTCCTGAAAAGATGGTCTTTTGTTTCTGCCTCCTGATTTCTGCGCATAGGACACTCTGAGGAAATGTCTGGATTGTGAATTGCTAGTCTGTTATTTGTTGGGAGAGCCTTTTGGATCAGTTTCCATATAAATAGCCGAATCCGTGGGATTGCCTTTAATTTCCACAGATTTTTCCAAGGAAATTTGATGTCTTCTTCATCGGTATTGTTCTGGCTGATAAGATAGTTGTATATATTCTTTACCGAAAAAACTCCTGAGCTATGGTGTTCCCATCTGATTTTGTCATTATTTTCCTTATTCGGGGTAATTGATAATATTTTTCCTTTAATCTCCGGTAAAAAGTATTCATCTAATTTACCAATGTCCCAGCCACCTTCAGAATTCAGTAATTCATTGACCTTTTGAGGGACCGAATCCACCCTATCACTTGGTTGGGTTAATGGGTGTGTATTGGGAATCCATTTGTCTTCCCAAATTCTGGTATTTTCCCCATTTTTAACTTGCCAAATGTAGTTTCCTTGAATTATATTGAGACCCTTCTGAATGCTTGTCCATATCCACGAGAGTTCATAATTTCTTGTCGGTTGAAATGGAGTCGAGCCATGAAAATATTTCGCTTCAAGTAATTTAACCCATAATTGATCATTTTATGTCATCACTCTACTTGCTAGCTTCGTTAAAAGAGCAATATTGAAGTTATGATAATTCTTTATTCCTAGTCCACCTAGCGATTTTGGTTTGCACATGCCTTTCCACGCTTTTATATATCTCCCTTTCGCTTTTGACTTATCTTTATTCCACCAGAAATCTCTCTGAATTTTGTCAAGTTTGTCTAGAGTATCCTTTGGAAGTGCAAGCATCTGCATCTGATATGTTGGGTAGGACTGAAGGATTGATTGAATTAGAACAGTCCTTCCCTCTTGCGAAAGCAACTTTGATTTCCACCCTTGTAGCGTATTATAGTATCGTTTTAGAAGAGGTTCAAAATTCTCTTTTCTATTTTTGTCGAAGAAAAGAGGTGTACCAAGATACTTATCATGTTTTGTCAACATAGGGACTTTAAGGATTTTTGCTATTATTTTAGCATGTTTTGGGTGGATTTTTGGGCTAAGTTAAATTCCGGATTTTTGTAGATTCACCATTTGACCCGTTATTTCCCCAAATTGAGTTAAAATGTCTAATAGATTTTTGGCTTCTCCTAAATCCTCTTTGGTGAAGAGAAAGCAGTCATCAGCGAAGAAAAGATGGGAAACAGTAGGGGCATGATTGGTTATTTTAATTCCGGAAATTCTTTTTTCAGTTGTCGCTTTTTCAAGAAGCCTAGAGAGGACTTCCATGCAGATTAGAAACAGATTTGGCGATAAAGGGTCCCCTTGCCTAAGGCCCCTAGAGGTGGAAAAAATTGGGCCCTGGGAACCGTTAAGCAGAACGGAGTAGGTTGTTGTGGATATGCATTGGGAGATTAGGTTAATCCAACATTCACTAAAACCGAGCGAAGATAGAGCCTTTTTAATAAATTTCCATTCCACTCTATCAAAAGCTTTTGATGGATCAATCTTGAGGGATAGATATCCTTTTTTGTTCTTAGACTTTTTCATTGAGTGTATCAGCTCGTGAGCTATGATAATATTGTCCGTTATTTGTCTTTCTGGAAGACAGGCAGATTGATTTGGAGAAATTAACCTGTTTAGGATGGGTTTTAATCTATTCGCCAGAATTTTTGAAATGAGCTTATAGATTGTGTTACTGAGACTGATCGGACGAAAATCTGCTGGGGTTTGAGGGGTGGAGATTTTGGGAATGAGAGTAATGAAAGAGTAGTTAAAATCCTTCTCCATAAGCCCTGTCCGGAAAAATTCTTGTGTAGAGTTAATTATGTCAGGGCCCATTATTTCCCAGTTTGCTTTAAAAAAGCCCGGTTGGAATCCATCTGGGCCTGGAGCGCTCCAAGGGTTCATATTGGATAGGGTTGACCATATCTCTTCTTTTGTAGGAATTTGGATGAGAGAAGAATTTTCCGACTCCGACACGCAAGGATGAATAATTCCTTCCAAATCTACATTATAATTTTTTATTTGGGAGGCGCTAATTTGGGAAAAGTGATTGATGAGGAGAGAGTTGATTTGGTCTCGATCTGAAATCCAGAGCCCAGATGGATCTCTGAGGGAATGTATTGCGTTTATTTTTTTTTTATTCGAAGCGGAGGCATGGAAATATTCTGTGTTTTGATCATATTCCTTAAAAAAATTATCTCTAGAGAGTTGGTGGTAGTAATCATTTTTGATTTTATACCACTTTCCTAGTTCAGCTTGAAGATCTTTGAGAATATTTATCTTGAAGGCGATGTTTCCGGAATTGTGAATGTTATCTATTTTTCTATTAAGGGTTTTAATGTTTTTATGGATATTACCGAAGACATCATTGTTCCACTTGACCAAATCAGAAGTGAGGGATTTCAAGCTTGAGGTTAAATTTTTGGGTGACAAATTGGAGGAGTGAGAGTTCCATGAGGCTTCAACTACTGATTTGAGAGTCGGGTGAGAAAGCCAAGACCTAATGTATCTAAAAGGTTTTTTAATCTTTTGGTTTCCGGATTGGTATCTAAAAGGATAGGGGTGTGGTCAGACCCTACACGAGTTAAATGACTTACCTTTGTATTTGGGAAAAATTGTATCCATTGATAGGATGTTAGAGCTCTATCTATTCTTTCGCATATATTCGCGGCTCCGTTTCTGTTGTTTGACCATATGAAAGGGGCGCCTTCATATCCCGCGTCTTGTAGGCCCAGAGAATCCACTATATGTCTAACAAAAGTCTTACTACTTGAACTTGTATTATTTCCACCTTATTTTTCTGCTGGGTCCAGAATTATGTTCAAATCTCCAATCACGGTCCATGGTTTTTGGATTTGGCTTGCTAAATTTTGAATATGAGACCATTGTATTATCTTCTCCTCAGCCTCGACTGCACCATAAATACAGGTTAATTCGAACTCTTTATCATCATAAGTACCCTCAAAATGACACACATTAAACTGGGCTGACACTAATTTTAGATCTACATTGTTATGCCAGGCAATTGCTAACCCCTTAGCTATTCCCACAGACGGTATTATGAACCAATCAAAGAAATTTGATTTTTTTTTAAATAAGATCCATTTTATCGAAATGAGCTTTTGTTTCCGAAAGAAAACTACATCTGGTTTGAAGTTAGTATACAAATAACCTAGATGATCTTTAGTTATTGGAGTGCCAATACCCTGAACATTCCATGATAGAATTCTCATGGAGAAGAAGGAAAACGGGATTTCTATATGAAATAAGAAACTATAGTTGAAATTAAATAGTCAAAGAATTTGAAACAGATCACACAACACTCAGTCAATGAAAATCAGGTATGGCTGAAAGCTTCAAAGAAAACAGCTGGAGTTGGGAGGAAACCTAAAGAAGGGAGCCACTCTAGGAAAAGCTATGAGATAAGGTAGACTGAGAGATTAAATACAGGTATGCAAATAAATAGAAGAAGGGAGTCACTCAATTGAATTGCATAACAAAGATAAGTAACAATTATCAAAAAACTAGAAAATTCACACACAGAGGCACAAAATTTTGGTCCCCTCTTATCTATACAAGACAAGATTTGTGGAACAGTCTATCTAATGTTACAAAGAAAAAACTTGTAAATTCAAAAAACCACAATATCAAGGTGCAGAGATGTTTGTGTGATCTGACAAGCAAGAATTTTGAAGGAATTGTGTAAAGGCTTCTAATTCTTATTCTACCCAGAGAAAAGAACTTAAAATGCCAGTATAACACTGACCAGGAAGCAACAAAAACATAAAGAAAAACCAATACTAGAACTATAAAGCTACAGTGTACAGATTAAAAGACAAAAACAGAAAAGTATAACTAAGATAACAACTGAAACAAATTACAGAGAACACAAATGATTAACTACTAAAAAAGGAAGCAAACCGAACTAAAGGTAAAAGCAATCAAAAGTAAATTAGTATCAACAGAAAGAAAACTTTTGGGCCCTGATGGTAGATATCCCTGAAAAACTTAACTATAGTTCTGCTGTTGTATTGAGATCAGTTTCTAGATAGACTATTCTTCATTTGATTTTTCCTTGGTGTTACCACTTGAAGAATCCCCTTTGAACCATTGATGTGGGTAATTCTTCAAATTATCTTCAGATTCAGATTCCTCCAATACTCTGATTTCAACTTGGCTTGGATTTGGAGGAGCCAAAGTCAATTCCAGTCCATCTAACCTTGGCTTTTTGGGGATAGGCTGAGGATTGTCCCAATGGAAAAAACTCTGCATAAGAGACCGGTTCCTGAGGTAGGCAGTGCTATCAGTATTATTCTGCTGCTGAGAAGATGAGGCCTCACTCCAAGTGGTAGTTGCAAACTTGAAAGGATTACCAGGCCTGTCTCTCTTCTGAATAACTTTCCACATATAAGAATCCATGTTTTTTATAGCCGGTGCGGCAATTTGAGCAGGTGTGTAAATATCCGCATGATCAACACTATAAACTTGTGAAGGTAATGAACCACTTTGATTCTCTTTATCATCGTCTAATTGAGATAAGTAGTCATGACAAGTTACCTCAGTTACATTTTGCTCCACAGATGAGCTGGATATAGAATCCTCAGATAATTCCATATTGTCTTGTACCATCATTGGCTGCATCTGTTCTTGTTGCAAAACCACTTCTTGTTGCATAGCAAGTAACGTTTCATCTGCACGTGCTTGATTAACTTCAGCTTGATGTTGGCAAGATCGGCTTGAATGCAGTTTCTCATCTTATGACCGATTAAATCACAATATTCACAGAAGTTACATGGGAAATTGTAAAATTCAAAGTACACTGGGTTGACATAACCTAATTCATTTTCTGCATGAATTGTGAACCTTAATCTCTGCCTAAACCTAATTCTTGCTCTGAAAGTGATAGAGAAACTTCCATTGCTTTTCCTAACTGGATAAGAGAAAGATAAAATCTCTCCCATACAGGCTAAGTATCTCCTGAGATTATCACTTGTGACCTGAGCTGGTGATAAATTGCTAATAGTAATGAAGAACATCTCCTCGGTTGGGTACCAAACTTGTAAGTCATCAGTATCTTCCCACCTCTTGATACAGAATAAGTCACCAAAAACTCTTCTTGTGGCCAAATTTAAGACCCTCTGCATCTCATAATCATGTTGAAATCTTATGATGTAAATCCACTCACTAGCTTTTCTGACTGAAAGTCCACCATGAATCTCCCATTGAAATAACATTGCATTTTTTACATCCCAGCAGTTTCTTTCTACTGGTTCAGCAAAAGCACCAATCAGACAATTTGTCCATAGGAGATGTGTGTTCTGGTATCTTGATGGAATGATTTCATTAATATCAAATTGCCTTCCATTTCTCAGATTCAGGGACTGTTGAAGTTGGTTGGTAAGTTGAGAAACATCACCATGCCAGACTGCAAACATGGTGATACAAAGAACCACAGCAAAAGCTACAGGGTGTTGAATTAGGAATTGGCAAGAGAGTGAAACAAAGATGTTGAAAAGATTTCTCAACATATGTGAGAGGCACTGTGTTGCTATGTATTTCAACTTCATCTTCAAGAGTATATATAGCACCAGAATCATCAACAAGGGGAGAAATAAGTTTTGGAATCAATAAATTAGTATTGTAAACTCCACTACCAGCGTGTTGCGGAAGGAAAATCAGAGCATAATTATTAAACATGGGAAGAAAATCACCAGGTGTATGAAATATGGCTGGGGATCTTACAGATGTCAATAGAAATTATTCTAATCACTCCATTATCAAGTAATTTAAGCAGTTCATCATAGACCCGGAGAAAAAATCTTATCCTTTCCAATCGATGCAACTTGAAAGAAACAAATTCAAATCATTACCTGACCGAAAGAAGCTAAAGTTTGGATGAGTCGTGTGAATTTGGGTTGAATCAGAGGCAGATCTATTCAAATCTTATTTTTGTTGCTTCTTTTAATCTGATTTCTCTTCTTTTCATCTTCTATTCTTCATCTTCGTTAACATCACCCACTAATGTAGTTGATTTTGCACTTTTTAAATAAACAGATCTCAAAACCAAGTTGTTGGTTTAGCTTTTCCATCGAAACAACTTGAGCCAAAATCAAATCATTGTCTGACAATATAGGAACGAGATCAGAGAGACCCAAGAAAAGGTGGATTGTATCCATGAATTTCTATATATAAAAAACCCTCTTTTCTGAATCTTTTAATCTGATTTTTCGATTTCGTCTCTTTCTTCATCTTCGGTTGTATCACCCACTGATTGTCTATCTGTTGAAACATGATCTCAAAATTAGCAGAACCTATGAATTCATTGACATGGTTACCATCAGAGCCCAAGAGCAGGCCGATTAGCCTCTCATGGCGTGAAAAATTTCAGAGAAAACTAGAAAGAAAACCGGTTTTTCGTGGGAAAGCGCTAAGGGGTTTTTAAGGCATGTCCTCTATATCAAATGTTTTGATTCCACAAAAAAAATGAAAACGTCATTCATAAAGAAGAACGGGCAGAGATTTGATGACGCATCTATTTTTTTTTTTCTTTTTTTCTTTTTAATTTTTAAAACAATCAAAATCTTATGATTATATCATAGAATATAGTAGTTATAGTATTTCCAATCAATCAATCATATATTTATGAGGACAACCATTAGAAACAAAGAAAACATGTGAAGTATACATGGATTGCATACTAGCAACAGAAGATGTCAGAATAGGCATAAGAAAATCTTAATAAACTCGAAACTATCAAAATTAGCATACCGGCATACTCTTTTTGAAATCATGTGAGTAAAATATAAATAAAATATTATTATAGCATACCCTATTTTCAATCGATCAAAACCCTATTTTCAATCAATCACAAAAAAAAGTAAATATATTGTAAAATACATATATATTTTTTCCACTCAAAAGGACGCATGTGATAAAACAAGGTGATTTCTTTACCAAAAAAAATATATATAGTAATAATAAAATTAAGCAGACATCATAGATAATTCAAAACCCTTACTTTTTTAACTTTTTTAACACCATGGAACACAACAAAACATCATCGATTGGAAACGAGAAAACAAGGTAGACAAGATCAAGACAGTGAAAAAAATAAATAGTTTTAGGTAATACCTTCACCGTAGAACTAAAAAAAAAAGTGAAGCTTTCTTCTTAGAAAAATCAGCGGCGGAGCTCGTGCTAGATAACGTTTTGGAGTAAGAATAAGAAAGAGAGAAAAGAGAGAAGAACTTTTCATTAACTAGAGAGAGGAACCCCATTAATGGACCGCACATCCATGGGCCAGTATAGGATTTATGTTTGGCTTGCCCGAAGAATTCAGGAAAGTTAGCAATAGCATTTCTACTCCAATTGAATGCTGTTGGCACCCACCTAATGATGAGGAGCTACTATTGTGCTCCGATGGAGCATCCTTGAACAATCCAAGTTTGGCAGGAGCTGGTGTTGTGACTAGAAATGTTATCGGTGAATGCTTGACTGTTACTTTTGGCCTAGGGGAAACTACAAATTATATGGCCGAACTATTAGCTATCACTTATGGATTGGAGTGGGCTATTCAGTTTGGGTTCGAAGAATTAAGGTGCATCCAGATTCTTGCAGCGCAATTCAGGCTTATGCTTCTGCAAATTTACCTTGGTGTATAAGACATAGGGTTAGCTGCATGTGCTAGCTATGAAATGGTAAATCTTTGAGCATGCTTACTGGGAGATCAACTTTACAGCGGATAACTTGGCTTGTTGCACTTTGCAACAGCGTGAAAGCATAACATTCTTGTACTATTCCCCTTAGTAATTATGGTTTTCTTTTAATAAAATTTTGACTCATCAAAAATAAAAATAAAACTCCTTTTAACTGAAGCTGGAAGTACTAATTTTCCCACTTCGGGTTTTCTTCTGGCTATCTCTGATTCAAATTTACTTTTCATATAAGAGCTGCTACTATTTCATTTCTGGATGGACGATCACTATGGTTCAAACTTCAAAGATCAAAGTATACAAACTCCTCTAATTAGCTATAAAAACACTTTTCATAAAAAAAAACATAAAGCTATGAAAAAAACTAAAGGCAACAATTACCAGTCGACCTCCAAGGCAGACTGCTTTAGATACAAGGGTGTCAAAAACTAAAAACAAGTACTGATTACCGAAAAATCCTTCCATAAAAAAACATAAAGCTATGAAAAAAACTAAAGGCAACAATTACAAGTCGACCTCCAAGGCAGACTGCGTTAGATACAAGGGTGTCAAAAACTAAAAACAAGTACTGACTACCGAAAAATCCTTCCATAAAAAAACATAAAGCTATGAAAAAAAAACTAAAGGCAACAATTACAAGTCGACCTCCAAGGCAGACTGCTTTAGATACAAGGGTGTCAAAAACTAAAAACAAGTACTGACTACCGAAAAATCCAAGCTTACCATGTCAAGACAAGTAAAAAAGTAACTTTTTACAAGAAAGTCAGGTTTGAACTATCAACCTTAACAGTCTTACATCATTGATTTTATCTACGCAACTTTACTAGACCTCTCACCCCATGATTTTATCTATGCAACTGCTTGTTCTCTACACAACATGGTTGGCGGAGTCAATGGATCACCTTCAGTTGTACCCTGTGCTTCTTCGTAACTTTGCGAGACTATATTCAGAATAGTCACAACTTCTGCTATACCAGGTCTTTCATTGGCTTCTTTTTGTACACATATTTTCGGAAGACCGAGAGCATGGAAAAGTCCATGATATGGATACTGACCTTTCATGAGTGGGTCAACAATTTCTGGGAAGTTATCTATGCAACGTTACTAGACCTCTCACCCCATGATTTTATCTATGCAACTGCTTGAGCTCTACACACCATGGTTGGCGGAATCAATGGATCAGCTTCAGTTGTACCCTGTGTTTCTGCGTAACTTTGTGAGACTATATTCAGAATAGTCACAACTTCTGCTATACTAGGTCTTTCATTGGCTTCTTTTTGTACACATATTTTTGCAAGACCGAGAGCATGGACAAGTCCATGATATGGATACTGACCTTTCATGAGTGGGTCAACAATTTCTGGGAAGTTCTTAATGTCATCAAGTAATGGACGTGCCTGCAAAAGTCAACATGGGGATATGTTAAGGAAATGTACGAGAAAAACAAAATTATTACTTTCATCAGATTGGAAAGTAAGATTAAATAAATGGACAAAAGGGGAAAAAGTTACCCATGAAACGATATTGTGCCTTCCAGAACCACGTATGTTTTCCTCAACTACCTTCTGCCCAGAGATCAACTCAAGCAAAACAACACCAAAACTAAAGACATCAGATTTCAATGTGAGTATGCCATTCCAACAATATTCTGGAGCAATATAACCATATCCTCGCATCATTTTTGTACGAATCGGGAGGTAATCCCATGTAGGACCATGTTTTGCACAGCCGAAATCTGACAGCTTAGGATTATAATTTTCGTCGAGTAAAATACTGGTACTTTTCAAGCCACCATAGATTACAGGAGGATCCTTTTGATTATGCAGATATTCTAAAGCCTTGGCAACACCCTCTGCTATCTTCATCCTAGTCTTCCACTCTAGAGGCTTTTTGCCGGCTTTAAGGTCTACAGCACAGAAGATCAAGTTAGTTCTTATAATTGATTTACCATGTCATGATCGACGAGATGGTGAGAAACCTTACCACGTAAATGAAGATTCAACGATTTTAATGGCATTAATTCATAAACAATAACGCGATCTTTCCCTCCATTACAGTAACCTATCATCCTGACGATGTTAGGATGCTCTACGCAGCTGAGCATTTGAACCTCTTCCAACAAATCTGCTTGCTCATCAAACCTTTTTACGGCAACTTCCTAAAATTCAGTTTATGGAAACATTTAACACTAACAGTCATCTATTACTTAGGACTAATTTGCTAATCATAGGTAACAAGTAACAACAACTCTCACCTGTCCATTCTCGAGAAAACCCTTATACACACGTCCCAATCTTCCTTCACCTAAAATATCAGACATATCTGTGGCTACAATTATCTCTGTTGATTCGGATACACGAGGATTGGCAACAAAATACTGATATTCAACACCTTCGGTTCCTGCAAATCAAGACATATGCCCAGAAAACAACATTAAACTTTCACCATTCTATTCTTGATCACTTGACTCTTCGATTATCTGTTGGAATAGAGAGAACAAATGTTCCACACAACTATAACCCAAAATATTCATTGAGCAAAAAAGAACAAACACCATTATAGGCAACCATCACATCACAGATGATAGGAAAATAAAATACATACATCAAAGATTCCAACAACAAAAACCAATTTTCAAAAGAATCAAACTAACAGTAATCTACCAAAATAAAAAATCAATTCCATCAAAAGATAAATAAACCCATATGCGGGTAGAATAAGAACTAATTTAAAAGATGAATTACGTACCATTATCATGTTTTCTCTCAATAGATTCTTCGATTTTGCCTTTATTTGATCTAAGACAGGAGAAATACCGAAACCTAGCCATACCCAGAGGAAAACAAATTGGGGAAAAGAAATTTAGAGCGTCTTTGCTTTCGAATCGATAGCGTAAACAGTAGCCTGTTACGCGAACAAATACACTTTATTAGTGTCACGTGACTCAAAACCCCGTTCTTAATGATGCCACGTTCTCGTCGCCTCTAGTGTTTTTTTTGTTTTTTTTGGTTCAAAAATGAATTATACTGTATAGGCTTAGTCCTATGGGCTAGATATCTAGCTGCTAGATTGGCCATCCACGTCAGCCTGGGCAACCTCCTAGGTCTTATAGGCTAGATATCTAGATGCTAGATTGGTCATCCACGTCATTTCTGAGCGCCGAACTATTCGGCGTTTTTCTGAGCGCCGAACCATTCGGCGTTTTGAGCACTTTTTAAGCGCCGAACCATTCGACGTTTAAATCTCAGCCGTTAGATTTCTGTGAGCGCCGAACCATTCGGCGTTTTGAGCACTTTTTGAGCATCTCGCTGATAGTTGGACTGCGAGCAAATGCTAGGAGAGAGAAGTAGCCAGATTGAGTGTTAACTTTTTTCCCACACTTTTTTCATGATTTGCAACACTTTTTGGCCAATCTAGCAGTCCAATCTAGCCCATAGGGGTTAGCCTAAGGCCGGTTCCTGTGAGGGTGGCTAGTTTTGAAGGAAAATCTATATTTGTTGAGAGTACAACACAAATAGACAAAGGAAAAGAAACATGAAAGAAAAAGGAAAATCTGTTGCAGATAGTGATATCGTATGGGTTCATGATAAACAACAATAGTTCGTTAATGTTAGACAACTAGTTGGATCTGGTGTAACATCTACGCATTTATGTAACCATCCCGAGCGAGTTCTGTTACATAAATTAAGAGGTGGGTGGTCTGAGCTAACTGAAGTGTTTGGGTTACTCCCCGAAGCTGTTCAACAATCCTTGAGAAGATATCCTTGGCAGCGTTTATATTTCATGAAAGAGAAAAACCACAGGACTCAAGTTGTGCGAGTTATTTGTGAACAATGGTGGAACACTGCAAATACGCTCTTTTTTAAGGATTTCTAGTGTGGTAAGTTTTATTTTTCCATTCAATAGTTAATTTTTAGTTTGATACAAATTTTTGTTCCACATACAAACTTTAATTTTATGACCATGTTGTTTTAGGGTTCACACCGCTAGATTTGTATATGTTGACTGGAATAAAATGTGAGGGTGAAATAGTACAATTTAACCAATTAAAGTGGATATCAGAAGGAAATCTTATCTTATACTATCTTATATAAAGAAAAGACCCAATTGTTTGGTGAAGCCTTATTTTGGTGAAGCTTTTTTTTAATTACCAATATAACCTTAAAATATAAAATCTGAAAATCAAAATGACAAACTATGGAAGTTAATCTTAGAAAAAGAGTAAAGGGTGAATATGTAATAGGCCAATCAAAGGCGCGTAGTTCGAATCAACAACATTTTTTCCATTTTATTTTCTCATCTCTTGCATTATTGTTTACTCTCTCCGACAGACAATATCTTAAGGATATTCAAAGAACTCATCGAAAAATCTCCAAACATTTGTTTTTCCATTACAGAAAAAAGTTGGAAATCGCAATCTGGAGTTAGGGTTTCCAAAGCTTTTCTTTCCATGACATCAGTTTGGGTTTTTGAAGCTTTTCTCTCCACTTCAAAGAAGATGACACATTTGGTTAGTAATTTGGTTTCAAGTTTTATTCTTTAACTTATTATCAGTTCAATATTTGATTCCCTAATCAGATTTAGTATGAAGTTTTACGATTGTGTTGCTCACAAAGAGTTTGTGAGCTTCAATTGTTTGTAAAAATGTCAACCACCTTTTTTATTTGAGTTACTTTGAGTACCCATTTTTTTGTGGTTTCTCTGGGAAGTTTTTTTTTTATCAGTGAGAAAGTATCGATGTTGAGAATGGGTTTAGGGAAAAAAAAAATTAGGGCATTATCCTAATTTCTTTGATTAGGATTCGTTCTGTTCTTTTGATTTCATTAGGCATTCGATTTGGGTACTCAGTGATAATCTAAAGTTTCTGAATGCTACATGTTTATGTAAATGCTTGACAAAAGCCATTTTAGTTTCTGCACTAATTTTCCATTCAAAATCTTCTTTTAACTGGTATGAAGAATTATAACTCACTGTTGGGGGTTTATTTGTAGATGGATTCACTGCTCCATTTTAGTTTCTGCACTAAAGCTGCATTCATTTTGCTTATTTGTATGCGTGATTTGGTCCTAGCCTATTAGGATACATGCTCTCAAGTTATAGTCATTCGAAGATTTCTCTTTCTGTAGATTGGCAAAAGATAAATGTTGTGAAATCACAAGTTTTGGCCATTTAAGAAAGAGCTAATTAATTAGTCACTCAAAGAGATAAGTTTATGTTTGTCTATTTTAGACACTGAACAGGAAATGTTGCTGCCAATATCGTTTCTTGCACCAGTTTTACTTACATTTTGTTTAGTAGCATGCACTGCAGACCACTTCAACTAAACCACTTTGAATGAATTGCTAAGCTTTGAGTCCTCCAGTTTCTATAGAAAAATTGATCATCACTTTAGTTAGTTGCTAAGATTGAGTCATCGAGTTTCTAACGGACATTTTGTTTGAGTCATCATTTTTTTGAGTTACACAAACTTGACATATTCTCTTTAATAAATTCAGTAGAAACTTGAGTCATCAATTTTGTGCTTATTTGTAGATGGATTCACTGCAAGGTAAAGTTCCAGGTTTTCATCCGCGTCGAAGTCCAAGAATTATCGACCAACAATAAAGAGATGCTCTTTCCAGGTTTCATCTGCGTCGTAGTCCAAGAATAATCGAGCAACAACAAAGAGATGCTCACTTAGAGCTGCGCCGTGTTCACTATACAGTAATACGAGATTCAATGACCGAAGTCGAAAAGAAAGCACTTCTTGAAAAACGGCGTAATGCTTATCGCAGCTGGAAAACAAGAAATGAATGTTGAAACACAGCATAAATAAGGGAACAACTCCCTATCACCGCTCCAGTTCGACCAGAAGACCATGGAGCGGGAACCAGTACAAGAAGTAAGTGATCAATGCATATAATCTCTGCACATTTGAGTATCTTAATCGTTGTACATTTGAGTTAGATACATCTTTACTGATTAAAAAATTAGACATCTTTCTACAACCCAACTGTCTGCGTAACCGACAACCAACATAGTATTATAGAGGGACAAAACAAATGTTAATATTATTGCTGGGGATAGATTTGTTGAGAGGAACAAGTGGAAGGCTAAATACTGCAATGAGTGTTATGTTTGTGTATGTTATCTATCTAAATAAATGGCAATAAAGTTTGAGCTATGTTTTAGTTCAACTTTGTACAGAAACTAGCACTGCAGTCACTCTCATTTGTTGTTATTGACAATGTTTGGCCTGACTTGACTTAGAACCGAGGAATAGTGTTTGGCCTTTTTACAGAAACTAGCCCTGCTCGGAGGTAATTTATTCAATCACCTTCTATCACTCTACCATAGTGGACTTATTAAAAATGGAAAAAAGTTATCATGTAGACTGTTAATAAAAACAAACAAACAGAAAAAGACTATAGTGGACCAAAATCATAGAAAGGCCTTGCACAACAATATGAGTTGTCTGTACACAAAAATTATATTTAGTAAAATAAATTGGCTCCTATTTTTTATTTTTATTTTGTACCATGAACAAACTCCTGTTTTGTGGTGGCTCAATTAGTTGAGAGGAAAAAACGATAGACTAAATACTGCAAGATAAAACCATTTGGTGTACACAAAAATTACACCAGAGAAGTTTAGAATACAAAAGAGAGTACCTTTAAATGGAGAGCTCATTTTTAATCTATTAATATAGATAATGCTCGATAAAACATTTTTTGTACAAAAAGGTAACACTAGAGAAGTTTAGAAAACAAAAAATAGGTACCTTTAAAACAGGATATTATAATTAAGAAAAAAATATATCGAGCTCATTTTTAATAATTGGCAGGTACTCTGATTGAAAGAGCCAAGAAGCGTCAATCTGAAATTGACAAGGAATTGGCAGCTACTGAAAATAAAAGAAGCTAGGAATGCCGCCATGAAATCAACCCAGAACAGAGAGAATTTCGATTGCTAGAACGACTTATTTTGGACAAGGCAAAAAGGGCGAAACTGAATTAGAAAGAATTTGTAAAAGATGTCTTAGAAAATTGTGAGTTACAAATACACATTCTTGATGTAAAAATATATTTATGATTGAAAAAATATTAAATGCAAAATTCGAGTTTAGTTGTAATTGCTTTTTGCAAAATAGCTTGAAATGAGTTTTCACCACTTGGCGTTGATCGAATATTGACTTTGACCGATGACTACTACACAAAAAAAAGCCAAAATTACGGAATGAACGGAACAGCAGGCGCATAGCGCGTGCGTGCTATACTAGTGATACTAAAGGAAAGCCAGAATCCAAACAGTTACACTCATTTGGATTAAGAGTGTTTGGGTTGAAGGCTTTTTTGAGCCGTTACAGTGCCAAGGGGATAAACATAGCTGAAGATTATCCCGAGCTTGAATGTATTTTTGTATTATGGATGTTAGGTCAAGTTTTTGTCCCCAATGGTAGCTCAGTGTCATTAATTGGTTTTCTGGAGTCTTTAGAAGATTTAACTAAAGCGCCAAATTATGATTGGGGTTCTGAAATTTTAGCTGAGCTATACATATGTCTCGGTCATTGCTCATGTAAGAAGATAGAAAGCTTTAATGGATTTTGGGTCGTATTGGAGGTAAGAACCACAATCCCTTTCTATTAGATTTATTATCGAGTTGTCAAACTAGTGGTGAATGTACTAACACATCAATTTTCGTCAATGTTATTTTTCATTATTGGTGGTATACTTACTTTAAGGTCGACGAACCTGATCTTCACGATACACGATTAATTTTTCCAATCGTGTACAAGTACAAAGCGGATAATTGAATTGGTTAGATTAATGATGGTTAAAATGTCGTTGTTGTTCAGAGGATGCAACAACTGTACAGAACTAGTATCAACATTACTCCAATGCCGTAAACAGGAATTGACGAGTTCCATGAACCAACGGCACAAGCCATGCTACAATTAGCCTTAGGCGACTTGTGTTTTATAGTCCAGTTAGTGGTTAGGGTATTTGGTACTATGGAGAAAGACATCTGTTTCAGCTACAAGGAAAAAAGGTAAAAGCAATCAACCCGTTTCCAACTTTAATAATTTCACATGATGATTGTATAAAGTTGATAAATAATGGACAACCTTGGGAAGAAGCTGAAGATTTGATCCATATTCCAGAAGATGACTATGATTACTTCGGCTGGTTTCAAAAGGTATGCAAGCTAAATATTGTTGTTCATCCACAAAACTTAGGTAGTGTTGACTTTCCAGCAATTGGCAATATGCCACTTACAGATCTTCCATCCCAACCCCCACCACCGATGGGAGAAGCATATACAATACCCTAGCAGTCAAATGAGGTCGTCAAATATGCCTTCAATATCTTGGGAAGTCCAGACTTTCTCACCAAGTGGAGATATTGTTACAGTTCCACTTACTAGTGAAGGTATGCAGCAGAGCCATCCATACTATAGTGTGGTGGCATCAGAAGAAGAGTATCAGGACCAGTTGAACAATTTTTCGCTTTTCATCAATCAATTCCAGTAATTTCACTTGAGACGGATGCAGACAGTGAGGGAGAATATGAGTTATTAATTGCCTGACACTCCGTTAGGGTCAAGTTCTCAAATGCCCGGTGATAGCAATGCAAGAAGTCATGGAAGTGGTAGTCGTGGAGGTGATAGCAATGCAAGAAGTCATGGAAGTGGAGGTCGTAGAGGTCGTAGAAGTTGTCATCACACTCCAACTATGGTGGAAGATACTATGATGGAAGAGACTCAACTACCACCAACAGCAGCAAACGTGGAGAACGTGGAGACGGATTTCCAGTCTCCTATTGGTTTCATGCCCCAAGGTTCTATATATACTCCCGGTGGTGGCGTAAATATGGATGCATTTAGGCAATCCGTAATTTATACCCTAGTAAGTTCAGCATTTCACCGATTTCAAGCACCTCCAATTCAACCATCTCTGGTACCATATCAAGGTTATGAATCACCTGATGCTACTCAACCACCTGATGCTACTCAACAACTATCTCCAAATAATGAGTTTTCACAAGATCAAACAAACTTAGGGGAATATATATTTGGTAATCGTTAGTTTGATAGATGAATGTTAATCGTTAATATGAATCGTAGTTTGTTTAAATCGTTAATGTAGTTGCACTTTGTTTGATAATAATAATCTTCATTTATTTAAGTTAACATTAAGAACTTAAAATTGATACACCAGATTAAAATTAGGCAACACTTTTAAGATTTCATAATAAATTGCATATCGGAAATGCTTTCTGTTGTCACTGAGCCACTTTGCACGACATCTTTGATCAATCTCCGGCAGGGTTTCACTACTTATCATGTTTCGAGCCTCTTCCTTTATCATACCAATATACTTGTTAACATTATTAGCAATTATGAAGAACCGAGCACTGAACACCAACGAATCACGATTGTTGAGGTTCGTTGTTTCTTCTTCAAATTTCAGTAAAACGGCGTCCCAAAAACGGAATAAACCGTAATGCGCCATCAACGATTGGATGATTAGTGAAGAGAACATAATTCCTGCAGATGCATTCATCTTCTACCATGCTAAATTTGCGTTGTTGTGCAACTCTCCAATTATTTGCTCTTCTTATTTCATTTTGCACACTAGGTCGAAGTTCAACTCTTAAATTTTCGGCCGCATGTTGCTCTTCTATGAATTGAGCCATATACATATTTTGAGCCATTGAAAAATCTAAGAAAATAGGAAGAAGCTGTGAGTTAAAATGGAAGAGGAATTTGGTATTTATAGGGGGGAGATTTATAGTCGTTGGATCAGACTCTACGTAGCGGTGTAGACTAGACCGCCCGGTCTTATAAAATCAGCTACCGGTGTTCAAAACACCGATCGGTTGAGACTCGAGCGCTCGGTGGAAACTTGAATTGGCCTGGGTGGAAAATTTTCCAGTTTGCCAGCTCCATAGTGGGTGCAAAAATGGCAAACTCTCAATTTTTCCATGCCCATAGGAACCGACCTAAGAATCTAAAATTATATTGATTAAGGAATACACCTTGTTTTTCCTTGCTGATCCAAGAGTTTATATGAGGAGGAAAATTATCATGGAACTCAAAACTAACACAGCTTATTCTTGTTCTTGGTAATACTGTTAGAGCACTGCTCGGTCGAACTCGCATGCGTTGCTATCTCAAGCATGTTTGTCAATGTTAGTGATCAAAACTATAAGTCTTGATTTCTAGCCTATTTATAGATGTCTCGGACTAGGACATAAATTGTGTAGTTGAGCTTAGACTTCACGACGTTCATCATTTGAAGACGAAGAACTACTAAGGGGAGCTTGTGTAACTTCATCGACAAAAGGTATGTGGAGACTGAAACTCATCCATTACTTGGAAAGTCTATTTCTACTATATCTCCTATATTGAGACATAAGTCGTATCATGATATAGTTTTCTATATACACATTTGAGATTTCGAGCTGAGTTTATCTCGCTTACATATTTATCGAAATATGTGTTGGCAAGCTTTCGTTTCGACCAAGTTCATCTTATATCATGTGAAAATTGCCGAGTAACATCTTACATGGTTTGTGTGTTACAATCATTTGGTGTAGTCTTGGAATGTTTCGTTATGATTGTTTCAATATCTTGAAAATTGCTTTGATGTTAATAGTGTGTGAAAACGGCTATTGTCATCCTCTAAGAAAGTTTCAATGATTGAAATAAGATTTTAGAACACTTAACCATTATTGGATATGTCATGTTGTGCACTCTTGCACATATGTAATCCATGTTCGGGAACCATAGTATGTGTTAGAGCACTGCTCGGTCGAACTCGCAAGCGTTGCTATCTCAAGCTTGTTTGTAAAGTTTAGTTGCCAAAACTATAAGTCTTGATTTCTAGTCTACTTATAGATAAGTCTCAGACTAGGATAGAAAGTGTAGTTGAGCTCTAGACTCCACGGCGATCATCGTACAAAGACGAAGAACTACTCAAGGAACTAGTGGAACTTCATCGACTAAAAGGTATGTGGAGACTTGAACTTATCTATCACTCAAAAGTCTATCTACTTTATCTCTTATCTTGAGACAAAAGTCGTATTGCTATATAGACTTCGATTATACACATTTGCTATTTCGAGCCGAGTTTATCTCGCTTATCTATTTCTCGAAATATGTGTTGGTAAGCTTTCGCTTTCGCCAAGTTCATCTTTACAAGTGACGAAAGTCATGTTGATTATTTCAATATCTTGAAAATCACTTTGATGAAGAATAGTGTGTGAGTAACCTCTATTTAACATCCTCTAAGAATGTTTCAATGATTGAAATAAGAGTTTAGAATATATAACCTTGAATGGATATAAACATTGTATGTGAACTCATACGTGTGAAAGTCCAAAATCCTTGAACCAAAGTATGCGTACACTACACCAAATTCTGGGATTAGAAACAGAATCAGGCCTGTTGCAAAAGTGGCTGTTACATTTTTTTTTGTAACGACTTTGTGGCCGTTACGAATTTTTTTTATAACGGCCCTCGTAACAGGCTTGAGCCGTTACGAATTTTCCACGTGGTAACAACTCGGGGTCGTTATTTAATTTTGTTTGCAAATGTAAGTCGTTGTAATGACTTATAGCCGTTACGAACTTTTTTGTAACAACAAAAAAGTTACTGCTGGAAATAAGCCGGAATTCTAAATTCAATACATTCATGACCACACTCAACAACAATTTCTTCAATCTATGCAATTGAACATTCATTCAATTCATAATCACATTCATTCAATTCATCTCAGGTTCATATAACAAAGAAACTGAACATATAACAAAGAAACTGAAATTTCTCTAAGTACCAAATTTCTCAAAGAAACTTTCTAAAGGAATACATACAAATACAAACTTACTGCCTACAAAAATTGAATACATGGAACTTACAAAGCGTGAAGCTCCTTTGTTCTAAATCATTCAAATAACAACAGCTAGTTCGTTATATCCTTTGCAAGCTTGCTTTGTTGAAATCTTGGGCATCAGAAAACTCATGTAGGCAATCCTGCAAAATACAACAGGCAGGATTATTATGACAAGTCCTAAAGCAAGTCAAAGATAGACAATTGCAACACGATATTCCCAGTGAAGTACTTACCCGGTAATCTAGAAGGTACACAAGTTGATGTGTAGGTACAAACTGCAATCCACTTCCCACCAGCGCAATACCTCGCAAGTATAAACCGAGTGTCAAAGCCACAAATTTAAACTTAATAGTTTAAGTATAATAACCAAGTGAAGTACTTACCAGGGATTGATATTTACTCGACTGGCTACTACTGCTTCAACTGACCTTGTGTGAAGTCCCAGTGCATTTACATATAACATAACAAAAACCGCCTACATATATATATAAAAAAATGATGAACTGAAAGAAAATATCCATTCATAAGCAGGTTTGTGTTCAAATATATAGAAAAAAGTTACATTGGACCAAAAAAAGTTGCTTCAGGTAAAGCTCTTTTTATGCACAGCTGCATAAGAGTATGCGCATCAATTAGCACACATACAAAAGTGTGAACTACCAAAAAAATCAAAAAAAAAATCCTAGGAGTATGCGCATCAGTCAACATACGTACAAAAGTTTGAACTGTGCAAGTATAACAAAAAGATCTGTATAAGTCAAGGCAGATATTACGCGATGCTCAAAAAGGCTGAGATCGATTATATCAAAAAGAAAGGGACTGTGCGTCTTTGTTTGAGAGGCACATCTTTGGATGAAGCACATATCCTCCGATTCCGACATCTCTGAAGGTTGTTGCATACTTGTTAGCTTTCGCAGTGATATCATCTGGCATGAGAATATCATCGATACATACCTTGGCAAGATGTATAGGTATAAGATCTCCGTGAAACCGATCTGCTAAAGCACCAGTACAGAGCTCACCAGTTGCAACTACTTCATTCTCGAAGTTCAGTAACGAATAAAGCGGTCCACCACGTGCTCTTGATGAAGCTGGTGATGCAGAATTCCCAGCAGAATACCCTCTTGCAATGCACCCCTCAATGTACCTTTTATTGCGCACCAATCCTTTAAAACCTTTTCTATGTTAATACCTGAGAAAGAAAATTATTGTGTTAATTCTACGATCTTCGATATATATATTCTTCATCGGATATTGGATAACAAACCTTGTCGACATCCATATAACTGTGATGTACCTTCCAGTCTCAGCTGCTAATATATGGCAGGTGTAGTGACTATGATGACGATAATACTGCGGTCTGCAAAGAGTCATTCCATGTCTACCATAGGGATCATATGACCATGTTGCATCAGAAAAAATAAAACAAAATGAAGCTTATTATGTTCCAATCTCAGCTGCTAATATATGGCCTGCTATTTGTACTCAAGGAGTTGATAAAGAAAAGTAGAAATGAACATGGCTAATAATAACACATCAAGACTCTATATCATCACACAAAAGAAAAAAATTATAAAAGAAACCTCCTAACATATTGAACATGAGAACAGTGCAGTGCAGGTAAAGCTAATACAGTAGTGTAGGATAAGGCTTATCCTACGCCACTACATTAGCTTAACCTGCACGGCACTTACAGCCCAACTTAGACGTAAGCAAACCAAACTAGTGCCTAATTCATTAATATAATACCTACAATTGCAAGTGAGGGAATCTTTCTATGTAACGAACTCAACTTGAAGCGTAAACTTAAACCGAATATCCAAATGCCAGACACTTACATAATCAAACATAAATAGTAAAAGTCTACAGGCTTATCCAAAAATCATAAGTACCTGAAATGAGAGGGACAGGCGGCCAATCTACACACTCATTATCATTAACACAGAAACACCGACAGTATAATGCTCCTCGATCTGACAGTTGCCACAGAGATTTATCGTTCAGATTTGTCATCATCTTGTGGTAGATATGGAAAATTAAACGAACATCATCAGCAGCAGCTCGGACCATTTGTTCGGTAAATGGTCTGTATGTCCAAAATTTAGGATCCTAGAGAAAACTACTTCAGTATCTGACTGAAAGAAAGAGAGGTAACTACACTACCAAAATTAAAAGACAGTTGGTAGTTAACACCGACCTTCCTTAATAGAACTCGCACTTCTTCCTTCTCAAGGTACGATACGCCTGTAATTACATTACAGAAATTAAAAACCAAAATGAAAGCTATAAGCCCCAGAGAAAATGCTAAAAGCTAATAAGGATACAACTACTATCATAAAACTGATATAGTACCACAATAACGTGGATCTGCAAGGAGGGTTACAAAAGATATGTAATCATCTGGTGTCCTCGCCTTTCCCTCTTACTCTTCAATCAGAGAATAAGCTATCTGAATGACAAGATCAGAACTAATGTCATTTTATTATAAAGCACAGAGATCCCTTACACAATAGATTAAGAGGTCAAGATTAAAAACTGTGTCGACAGAAAATTGAAACGATGCTCCAGTTTCAATGTCAATCAATGCTAACTAAAGTCACAGACACAAGTACGAATGGATTGTTCTTTTACCTATTCAATATTTTTGTTTCACCTAACTTTTCAAAATTTTGGCAACTCACACAAGCACAACATCTTCAACTAGGAAGCAATTAGAAGCAATTGGTCCGATGATTTCTATATTCCCGTAATCACATAATGCCCAGCATAATAAAAGAATTGGTAAAGGCATAAGCCGATTTCACTGCAGTACAGTGATAAAGTCGTTGGGGAGATGATACTAATGACCTGAGTTAGAAACATGTCAACACTAAATTCTTTATTGATCAAAAAAACAATAATAACAGAAGAATTGTGTAGAATGAAATTTAAATTTTCAAACAAGCTTATCCTAGATTTCAACCACTATGTTTTTAACAAGCTTACCCTTCCATGTCAGTCCGACCATATGAAGCCTACTACACCACAAAGTGAAGAAGGAATTCGAACTGAGCCTGCATATTAATAAAAATTGCATTCTGAATAAGAAGAATATTCTTAATATGTGTGATGCAGAAAGCCAATATGTTAGTGGTCCAACCTCCACCATCAGTTCCAAGTGTGTCCGAACATAATCCAGAAGCTACAATTTCTGCTGGACCCGAGGAAGATCCACTAGTGTATTTGTCTAGGGATTGAGGGTTTCTCGTTGCTCTGTAAGCAAGAAGCATTGAAAAATATAAATATCATAATCACCAATTCAACATTTTATACAAACTCGACATATATCAGATCAACCTACCCATAATTAGGATTATTTCCAGTTGTTCCAAGGCCCAATTCGTGCATATTTGCTTTCCCAATGAGAATCGCACCACAACTTCTCAATTTTGAAACAGAGGCTGCATCTCATTTGACTGAGCGGACTTCGTGGAACCATGTTGTCGCACCTGTGGTTATAGTTAAGTGAGAAACTTCTAACAAAGTCCAACAATATAACATTTAGACAAACAAACAACAACTCGCTCTACGTATCAATATAACACTACACACGGATTAAAGCTTACCCTTCGATGGATATGGAGAGCAGTCTATATAATCCTTGATTGCCACAAAAATTCCATCCAAGATAGACATTGGATTTCCTGCAAAACATGTATCCATTACTAGTAAATACAAGACTACACGAACAAAGGTGTACATTGTACCTCAATTATAAACAACATACGAATTAAAATTAAACTAACCTCACCTAATTATGTTGGTATAATTCCACCACTCCACTCTCATATTTTTCATCATCTTAATCATTCACTTCTGATTTTGATTTGTTGGATTCATCTTCATTCTCATCCCTCGCTTTAATCTACTCAACCCCTACAGAACCACCTCCACCTAAAGATGCTACATCTCCTACAAATCAACTAAAAAACCAAATTTTCAATTGATAACTAAAACCCAGAAAAATAAAACAAAGGAAAACTAAAATTAAACTAACCTCACCTAATTCTGTTGGTATAATTCCAACATAATTCATGTTTTAAACAAAATCCCTAATTTTCAAAACCCTGATATCAATTTTACAAAAACCCTAAATTTCAATGTTGCAATTAAACCAAAATTTAAAAACATAGAAAAATGATGTTTGGGTTTGAAGAACTGACCCATTTTGACGATCCATGATCTTTACTGAAGCCTTTTTCTCTCGATTTGTATGGTCTAAAAAACCAAATTGGGTCAATGAGTTATCTTCATATTCCTTCAATGATATCAAATCATCTTCAAATCAGCATACTTGACAAATCAAAAAAACTAAAACCCTACAGATGATGAAAAACTTGTACATATCTATGAAATCAAAATCCTAAACTAGATTAACAGACGATGAAAAACCCTAAGATTGAAAAACTGATTATGATAAAAGAGAGAGAAAAGATATGAAAAATGAGAAGAAAATTCGATGATTGAAGATGATTGAGAGGTTTCTGTGATGTTTCTCGGTTGTAGATTATTTAAGATGAAGTTTCGCTAGGGTTTCAAAGAAGAGAGGCTGGAGAAGAAAATGAAAAAAGAGAAATAGGAAATGAAAAATCAATTTGTCGATTCTCACTAAGGCATGGGATGAAATGAGGCATGCATGTGAATCGCACACGCAGAGGAGGAAATATCCTCTGGTATTATTCACCTTGGGTGGAAAAAATAATAGCACGCATGTGAATGGCACACGCAAAATTGCAAGTGTTACGACCCAGGTGTGACCAAGCGTGTGACTGGCACGCCTATAAAAAAATTCGTAACGGCTGACCCCCGTTACTTTGTCTGCTCAGATAGCTGGAACTAAAGTCCGCGTATGAAAACAAACTTCGGAAGTTCATGTCCCTTGAGTGAAACGGTTTTTCTGCTGGAGTTTGTGAACTAAAAACAAACTTAATCCGAGGGTTCTTAAGTATGCGTGCAAGATGCATACTTGAGTAGGTTATTTTCTAAAACATAGTGAAGAATCGTGGATGTAGTTTATTCGTGAACTTAAACTTATATAAACTAAGGAATGCATATTTGCAAACCGTGGCTATAAAGTTCATGAATTGATTCGAGTGAATCAAAATCGTTTTTGCTTCGATTGTGTCTTGTATACTTCTATGAGATCTAAGCAATTGAACAACTCTCTAACTAGTTCTTTTGAGTCATTTGAACTAGTTATGGTGAAGATGAATATGGTTGATATGAAAGTGCTCATATGGCTAACCATTTGGTTAACTACTTATATTTGAAATTTAGGTGATTAATATGATTTGAACCAACTAGGTGTACACGTTTAGGTACGGTTACACAAACCTAAATGAACGTGCATTTCATGTGTGTATAACAAGCTAAGTTCGATCTAAGGGTTGAAAGATATTAGATTGAATCTAATCAGGTTTTCATCTAACAGTGAATATTGAATGTTTTATTACCAAGGTAACTTAGATTGCAAACACTGATTTGAAATCTATATAAAGGAGATATCTAGCAACTGGGAAACCTAATCCCCACACCTCCTGTGTGATACTAGTTGTATAAGCTAGAGTCGATTCTCCTTTAACCTTTGGTTTCTACCGAGACCCTTTAGGTTAACGACTTGAAGACTTCACTGGGATTGTGAAGCCAAACCCAATTATTTTCTCTGTAGTTGCGTGATCTGATCTTGTTGTTTCTATTGTATTGAGTACAATCGTAAGATTGGATTGAGATTAATTTCTCCGATAGTCAAGATAGAAAAGTAGTCACAAACAACTTTGTCTCATCGCTTGTGATTCCACAATATCTTGTTTCACTAGTCGATTAAGATTATTGTGAGGTGATTGATAATTCTAGGCTGTTCTTCGGGAATATAAGTCCGGGTTATCAATTGGTTCTTGTTCACCTTGATTTATCAAAAGACGGAACAAAACTCGTAGGTATTTCTGTGGGAGACAGATTTATCTATTCCTGTAGACTTTTCTGTGTGATACAGATTTGTTTATTAAAGTATTCGACTTTGGGTCGTAGCAACTCTTAGTTGTGGGTGAGATCATCTAAGGGAATCAAGTGCGTAGTATCCTGATGGGATCAGAGATGTAAGGAGCGCAACTGTACCTTGGATCAGTGTGAGATTGATTGGGGTTCAACTACAGTCCAGACCGAAGTTAGTTTGTAGTAGGATATTTTCTGTAGCGGCTTAATACAGTGTGTGTTCAATCTAGACTAGGTCCCGGGTTTTTCTTCCTAATTAACAAAACTTCTGGTGTCTGTGTTAGTTCTTTTCCACATTATATTTTGTTATATAATTGAAATATCACAGGTTGTGCGTTGAATCAATCAATTGGGAAATTCGACCTTTGGTTGTTGATTGAAATTGATTGATCATTGAACATTGGTCTTTGGTACCGTTCAAGTTAATTTTTCTTGTATTCAATTAGACTCGCAGATTTCTATTTGCTTGAGTTAATATTGAATCGAAAAATTGAGATATAACTCTTTGATATAATACTTTTTTATTAAGATTGAGTCTGACTGTCTAGTTGATTCTCTTAAAAGTATATTGGAGTTAGTCCATACAGATTGCTAAGCAAATTATTGAATGAGGTGGTTGTACCCCCACTTTTTTAATTGGTATCAGAGCAGGCGAACACGTTTAAAGACCTTATAAGTATGTGTTTGTAGCGATCTGACTATATGGATGGCAGTAATATCTCTGACAAAAGCGTCACCAGAAAGAAAGCTCTGTCTCGACAGTATCTATCAAAGATAAAGATTCGTCAATCTCAAATATAGAAGAACCTAGTGTTCTAACGAGACAGACAAACACTGACATATGTTATTCCGATTACCATTCAAAAAAGTCTAACTCCGTTGATGAAAGGGAAACAGCTGAAGAGAGTAAATTGATTCTAAATCTTGTTAGAATCCAAGCTGATAGATTTAATCGGTTGAAAAACAATGTCAATGTTCTTCTCGGTATAGTAAGAGACTATGATTCCAAAGACGCTGAAGTTCAGTCTTCACGTATCTTACTTGAGGCAAGCCTCAAAAAGGATGCTTTGGAAATTGAACATTTCTTGAATAAACTCTCGATTCAAGGATGTTCCAAAAAGTCCTCTATACCATTTACTTCTATCATAATTGAAAGAGTTCCAGTTCCAGAAGTAAAACCGGAATCCCCTCCTATTGGAAAAGATGTGCCTATAGCCTCTTCTATTCAAGGATGTTGCACATCACATGGGAGGAAGAAATCTTCAAACGATGTTGTTAAGACGGAACGTTCTAATCACTCTTATGATCATAAAGTATGTCTCTTTTGTGATTCAAAAGGGTCTGTTAAGCAAAAGAGAAACTCTAGGTTGAATAACAATTCCATTGTTCGACTTCAACACACCTTAGATTTAATCCTCAAATATGTAACTGACATTCGTATGTCTAAACCAATTGGTTTCAGTACTCACCCTGTGTATTCTACCAGGAAAGTCAGTTCTATGAGTTCCTCAAATGCTCATAAGCATAACGAACGTCTCAACAAAAATCGTCTAAGAAGAGATCAGTTACTTTCTCCTGTCAATTGGGGAGATAATGTTAATTCTAATGTGAACAAAGTTTCAAGAGAAGGAAGCAAAAATGATGATATGAAATATAAACTAAAGGTGATAATTCAAGGTTGTGAGGAAATCTTCAATAGACTGTCAACTTCCTCTGGTCAAAACTCTTCTGGTAAGAACCCAAACTATGTCTCGTATTTTGATGACAATAAGTTTTATGATAATTTTTCACATCAAAAGAGATTCTTTCCTAGATTTGAAAGGAAAAAGAGACTCAACCATAAACACATTTCACCTAATGAGCATAGGGCTCATACTTATGCTAATTAATCACAAGGGCTGAAAACTTACTCATAAAAATCATGTTGAGTAAGATGTGTTAATAATCAGGTATACTGTTGGCAAAATTGCTTCTGTTGAGTTGAGCTATTTTCTTATCGTCCATAGCTGAACTATTGTTCGCAGACAACTTTGCTTAAGTATTGGTTGTGTTTAATGTCGTTCTTTGTTGTTCTCTTTTTATTAAAGAAGTTTTCATTGCAACTATGTTGCCTGCTACTTTTGTGCTCTAAATTGTTTCTCTATTAAGATATAAAATTTATTGAGCCAAAAAATCTTTGTGAAAATTTTCACGTAGAAAAAATTCCCTGTGTCAAAAAATACGACCTGTTTTTGTGTTATTAATTTCCTTGGGTCGGGTTGTGTTCGTACGGGTACCCGTGTTACTGTTACGAATCAATTTTGAAAACCCTAAACCTTATAAATACCAAACCCCTGAGTCACGTACATATACTCCGGGTTACTTTGTGGTGTGTCAAGAATGTCTTCTTCTAGCTCTAGCGGTTTTGCAAGAGGTTTTCCTGATAAAGGTATTGGTTTCAAGTCCAAGGGAAGGAAGAAAAGAACCCTATTATAAGATGATATAATCCTAATGCCTCATGTTACTATGCCTATACATATTAGGATGTTGAGAATGAGGATATGGTTTCTGCTGAAGTGGTTCACGATTTTCTTAAATATTTTGAGGAAGCAAAAATGCAGCTCGTTGATACTTTGAAGAGTCTTGATGTGTTGAGAACTGAGTTGAAAAAGGTTACTTATGACCTTGGTCTCATAAAGACACATGTTAAAATCTTCTCAATGAGGATATCTTCTCTGAAGATGCAGTGGATGCTGTCAATGACAAGCTCAAAGATCTCAAGGCTCGTTAGGATTCTGAAACGTCTATGTGATTTCAGTTCGTGTTCGGTTTTGATGGTTTAGGAGTATGTCTTTGTTCATTAGCTTGTTGATTTTATTTTTTCTAGGAAACTTCTTATGATAATTTTATCTTGTTTTTTTAAGAAGAATAACTAGAGTTTGGAATAGCTATTATTGTGATTACACGTAGCTATGTCCAACGATTTTCATCTTCAATGTTTTTAGATTTATTTATTTAAATTCTAAAGTTTGTTTGGAAGATGATTTTGCAGTATTAATCTTTATGGTTTTATATATTGCAATATGTTATGGGATATGTGTGTTTGCGTCCGTGAACTATGATTGTTCCATATGTGGTCAAAAGTTACTCTATTATGTCGGTATGAAAGTATTAATAAAAGATAGCATGAACTTTTGACATTAGAAAAACTAAAGCCTTTCATGTCATTATTTGATGGAAGAAAGAATAAACTTTTGTTTACAAGGATTATGTCTATTGTATGTCATTGTGCAAATAGTGATGGAAAATAGAATGAATCCTTGTCTGTTCCGCAGTATTGATCTTCCCTGATCCATATTTTTTTATGTATATACTGTGCGGATCCGTAAGTTTTACTATGTTGAGCATTTCCGTTTAAAATAATCATGGGTTCTCTTGTGGTTAATTTAGTTGAGTATTTTGGATACAAATTCATATTCTTATATGATTTGTGTTGTCCAAAGAAATCCTTCTTTTCTTGTGAAAGTAAGGTCGCTCTTGTTGTTCTTTCGGGAAGGACATTTTATGGGGGAGAGTTCTTAATTGAACTTGTGTTTAATTGCCAAATCTTTGTGGGGAGTGCGGTTGTGGAATATTATAGGGGTTATCTTGTATCTTTATAAACTCCTTGATGAATGCCTTTAGCTCCGGCTATATAATTGCATCTAAAAAGTTGATATGTGCTTTGTTTTGGTCATGAAGTGTCTCTATGGAAATTTCATTAGGATCCCACTAGTTTTTGTACTTTTGCCAATTTTATTGACAAAAAGGGGGAGAATTAATGTGTAGTTCACACTACAAATACATATGGTTTTCGGATCATTATGTAAGGGGGAGTGGTTTCCATGTGAGATGGAGTATTGACTAAGGGGGAGTGATACATATCACCATAGTATTCACTACACCAAATTTTCGGATTCGTAACAGAACTGAGCCGTTACTAAAACGGGTTGTAACGGCTATTGCATGTTGCAAAAGTGGGTGTTACATTTTTTTTGTAACGGCAATGCGGCCGTTACGAATTTGGGTTGTAACGGCATTAGTAACAGCTGAGAGCCGTTACGAATTGACAGGTGGTAACAGCTCAGGGCCGTTACGAATTTTTTTGTAACAACCTGGTCGTAACATCTTTAAGCCGTTACTACGTGGCAAATTAGCAACAAGCCGGAGCCGTTACTACGTGGCAAGTTGAAACAGTTACAAGCCGTTGCGATTTTTTTTGTAATAGCAAAAAAATTACTGCCAGTCAACCTTGACCTGGTCAAAATTAATCAATACTGACCAATTTTGACCAGATCAATTTGACTGGCAGCAAATTGTCTGCTGGAATTCCAAATATCGTACACACCTTTCAGTTCATTTGACATTCACATACACATTCACATTCATATCAAATCCATTCATCACATTCATATAAAAGAAGAACTGAAATTTTTCTAGGTACCAATTATTTTTTTTTGTTAAGTATCAAATTTCTAATGGGAATACATAGAAACTTACTAAGTTCCAAATTTCTAAGGAAATACATAGAAACTTACAAAACTTGCAGCTGCAAATCTAAATACATAGATATTTTTCTAAGTACCTTATGACTGCTTAGTTCTCCAGCCTTTCTGATCAAAAAGTCTCCTCCTAAACACCATCTCGTTCCACTGAATATGAATTTGAAGAAAAAAAGAGAAAGAAAAATCAGTAAGGAAGCATAACGGCTCAAGGGGATTGTGAAGTAAAATATTTGTATGAAAAAATCTGACTAGAGAAGAAAAAAATTCAATATAAGTGATTGTGATCAGGCGCGCAAGACCGGATTTACCTTCACTTTTTCCAAAAGGGCTTACTTCGAACTCCTGAAACCATGGGAATATGATGTGCTTTATGTACTCCAAACATGGATTTCCTTCCACAATTCCTTATGGATTATGTGCCTTGTTTATTTTCTTTTCCACTTGATCCTGTTAACATTGATTTGGATCCATCAGATCATTGATTCAACATCAAACTATGTTCAATACAGTAGGAAAACAAGGAAAATGCGAGAAGAAGAATTAGAGCACCACCGACTGTAACCTCTTCATCTTCAATAAAGATGGCGGATGAAGCATCACTCTAAGACATCTTCTCCTGCCCTTCTTTAAAACCAGGTAGCATGTCTGTGAGGCAATGTATGTAAATCAGTCATAATTTGTTTTAATAAATACAAAAAAGTGTTCCAAGTAATAAGGGAACATACGATGTGGCAAGATGATAGGATTGTTCGTTCTCTGTGACAACATTATAGGCTTGTTCTTTCTTTTATTGATTTTTTTCCTGTAATCCCTAGCAAGCATACTCACCTAACGCTAATCCATTCCTAACTGGAAGATGTCAGCCTGTAAAGCACAAAATTATCATATTAACATTCAGTTAGCCAAGCCTGATCATATGGCAATCAAAGCAGATTTCAGATTGCATCACCATACAGTACAGTTCGGTCGAGGATTTGATTCAAGACTAATAAAAGAGCTTGCAAGTACAAAAATATCAACCTTAGACACTTTGCACAAACGCAAGCATGGTTTACAATTGCAGCTTCTACGACAAAATGGGCAAGACTCTGCAATCACTTCAGTTGTATGCCGAGGATACCTGTGCACCATGAAAAAACAACACAAAAACATGATTTAGTTCATATCAGATCACCAACAAATGTATTTAATGAACAATGCGAAATCGAAATAACTTCTCTATTGAGTCTTACCAACGACGAATGCACGTCAAACAATACCGTTTAACTTTAAAGTTTTTGCAACAAACAACCACCCCTTTGTATTTCAAACCAACACAGGACTTTTACAATACTCAATTGTGATACAATTGAACTTTGATGATGTGTAATAATACTATGACACTGTGTAACAATGATTGAAAGCTTTTGTTTTCTCATTGTTATGGGTACGGATTTTCAACAACGATGATACTAAACTTACAACCTTTGGAATCATTGGAGTACTTGGAAGTGACGAAGATTTCGAGTAATGTTGAAGAACCAAGGAGATCATACATGTGGAAGAGAAGATGCAAAGTTTATTTATTTTGTATTCCATATGTATTGATAGTTTTGTCACTAAAATTGACAAGGGGGGTTGTTAGAGCACTGCTCGGTCTAACTCGCAAGCGTTACCATCTCAAGCTTGTTTGTCAAGTTTAGTTGCCAAAACTATAAGTATTGATTTCTAGTCTACTTATAGCTAAGTCTCGAACTAGGATAGAAAGTGTAGTTGATCTCTAGAATCTACGGCGATCATCATACAAAGACGAAGAACTACTCAAGGAACTGGTGGAACTTCATCGACTAAAAGGTATGAAGACTTGAACTTATCTATCACTCAAAAGTCTATCTACTCTATCTCCTATCTTGAGACAAAAGTCGTATTGCTATATAGAATTCGATTATACACATTTGCTATTTCTAGCCGAGTTTATCTCGCTTATATATTTCTTGAAATATGTATTGGTAAGCTTTCGCTTTGGCCAAGTTCATCTTTACAAGTGACGAAAGTCATGTTGTTTATTTCAATATCTTGAAAATCACTTTGATGAAGAATAGTGTGTGAGTAACCTCTATTTAACATCCTCTAAGAATGTTTCAATGATTGAAATGAGAGTTTAGAATATATAACCTTGAATGGATATAAACATTGTATGTGAACTCATACGTGTGTAAGTCCAAAATCCTTGAACCAAAGTATGCGTACTTTGCTGCTTAGGATAGCCGGAACTAAAGTCCGTGTACCTGTACGCGTACTGTCGGAAGTTCATGTCCCGTGAATAACTGCTGGAGTTTGTGAACTGAAGATGAATATGGTTGATATTAAAGTGCTCATATGGCTAACCATTTGGTTAACTACTGTTGAACCAACTAGGTGTACACGTTTAGGTACGGTTACACAAACCTAAATGAACGTGCATTTCATTTGTGTATAACAAGCTAAGTTGGATCTAAGGGTTCAAAGATATTAGCTTGAATCTAATCAGGTTTTCATCTAACGGTGAATATTGAATGCTTTGTTACCAAGGTAACTAGATTGCAAACCTTGATTTGGAAGAATATATAAAGGAGAACTCTAGCAACTGGGAAACCTAATCCCCACACCTCATGTGTGATACTAGTTGTATAAGCTAGAGTCGATTCTCCTTTAACCTTAGGTTTCTACCGAGACCCTATAGGTTAACGACTTGAAGACTTCATTGGGATTGTGGAGCCAGACCCAACTATTTTTTATGTAGTTGCGTGATATGATCTTGTTGTTTCTATCGTATTGAGTACAATTGTAAGATTGGATTGAGATTAATTTCTCCGATAGGAAAGATAGAAAAGTAGTCACAAACACCTTCGTCTCATCGTTTGTGATTCCACAATATCTTGTTTCACTAGTCGATTAAGATTATTGTGAGGTGATTGATAATTATAGGTTGTTCTTCGGGAATATAAGTCCGAGTTATCAATTGGTTCCAGTTCACCTTGATTTATCAAAAGACGGAACAAAACTCGTAGGTATTTCTGTGTGAGACATATTGGAGTTAGTCTGTTGGGATTGAAAGTTCGCGTACCCGTTTGCGTACCGGCGAAACCCAATCTTGGTCCGGGTATTTCAAGTATGCGTACATGTTTGCATACTTGAAGGTTAAAGTTCTAAAATCGGTTATGAACATGAGCATAAACATTTATATAATAAGGAATGCAATCTTTGCAAACCATGGATATAATGTTCATGTTTGATTCAAGTGAATCAAACCGATTTTCCTTCAATTGTGTTCTTGTATAATTCTATGAGAATATAGCAATTGAACAATTCTTTAACTAGTTTCATTTGAGTCATTTGAACTAGTTATGGTTAAGATGAATAAAGTTGACATGAGAGTGATCATATGGCTAACTTCGGTTAACTATTTGTGAGCCAACATGGTGTACACGTTTGGGTACGGTTACGAAATTAAATGAGGGTACATTTCATTTGTGTGTAACAAGCTAAGTTCGATCTAACGGTTGAAAGACATTAGCTTGGTTGAATAAGGTTTTTCATATAACGGAGAATATTGAATGCTTTGTTACCAAGGTAACTTGGTTTGCATACCCTGATTTGAAAACTATATAAAGGATAACTCTAGCAACTTGGAAACATAATCCCCACATCTCCTGTTTGTTACTAGTTGCATAAACTAGAGTCGATTCTCCTTTAACCTTAGGTTTATTCGAGACCCTGTAGGTTAACGACTTCAAAAACTTCATTGGGATTGTGAAGCCAACTATTCTCTTTGTAATTGCGTGTTCTTATCTTGCCCGATTCTATCGTATTGAGTACAATTGAAATAATTGACTCGAGATTAATTTCTTCGATAGGCAAGATAAAAGTAATCACAAACATCTTCGTCTCATCGTTTGTGATTCCACGATATCTTGTTTCGCTAGTCGATTAAGATTATTGTGAGGTGATTGATGATACTAGGCTGTTCTTTGGGAATATAAGTCTGAATTATCAATTGGTTCTTGTTCACCTTGATTAATCAAAAGACGGAACAAAAACTCTTGGGTATTTCTGTGGGAGACAAATTTATTCAATCTATAGACTTTTCTGTGTGAGACAGATTTGTTTATCAAGTCTTCGACTTTGGGTCGTAGCAACTCTTGGTTGTGGGTGAGATCAACTAAGGGAATCAAGTGCGTAGTATCCTGCTGGGATCGGTAGCGTAAGGAACGCAAGCGTACCTTGAATCAGTGTGAGATTGATTAGGGTTCAACTACAGTCCAGTCCGAAGTTAATTGGTAGTAGGATAGAGTCTGTAGCGGCTTAATATTGTGTGGTGTTCAATCTGGACTAGGTCCCATGGTTTTTATGTATTTGCGGTTTCCTCGTTAAAAAAACTTCTGGTATCTGTGTTATTTCTTTTCCGCGTTATATTCTTTTATATAATTGAAATATCACAGGTTGTGCGTTTAGATCAATCAAAAAGAATATCCAACCTTTGGTTGTTGATTTAAGTTGATTGACACTTGAATATTGGTCTTTGGTACCGTTAATTCGCTTAGCAATCGGTATGGACTAACTCCAATATACTTTTAAGAAAATCAACTAGACAGTCATACTCAATCTTAATAAAAAGTATATCAAAGAGCTATATCTCATTTCTCGATTCAATACTTACTCAAGCAAATAGAAATCTGCGAGTCTAATTGAATACAAGAGAAATTAACTTGAACGGTACCAAAGACCAATATTCAAGGATCAATCAATTTCAATCAACAACCAAAGGTCGGATTTCCCAATTGTTTGATTCAACGCACAACCTGTGATATTTCAATTATATAAAAGAATATAACGCGGAAAAGAAATAACACAGACACCAGAAGTTTTTTTAACGAGGAAACCGCAAATGCATAAAAAACCCGGGACCTAGTCCATATTGAACACACACTGTATTAAGCGCTACAGACACTAGATTACTACAAACTAACTTCGGTCTGGACTGTAGTTGAACCCCAATCAATCTCACACTGATCCAAGGTACAGTTGCGCTCCTTACGTCTCTGATCCCATCAGGATACTATGCACTTGATTCCCTTAGCTGATCTCACCCACAACTAAGAGTTGCTACGACCCAAAGTCGAAGAATTTAATAAACAAATCTGTATCACACAGAAAAGTCTACAAGAATAGATAAATCTATCTCCCAGAGAAATACCTACGAGTTTTGTTCCGTTTTTTGACAAATCAAGGTGAACATGAACCAATTGATAACCCAGGCTTATATTCCTGAAGAACAACCTAGAATTATCAATCACCTCACAATAATCTTAATCGACTAGCGAAACAAGATATTGTGGAATCACAAACGATGGGACGAAGATGTTTGTGATTACTTTTCTATCTTGCCTATCGTAGAAATTAATCTCTAGCCAATCTTACGATTTTACTCAATACGATAGAAATAGCAAGATCGGATTACGCAACTACAGAGAAAATAGTTGGGTCTGGCTTCACAATCCTAATGAAGTATTCAAGTCGTTAACTTACAAGGTCTCGGTAGAAACCTAAGGTTAAAGGAGAATCGACTCTAGCTTATACAACTAGTACCACATAGGAGGTGCGAGGATTAGGTTTCCCAGTTACTAGAGTTCTCCTTTATATAGTCTTCCAAATCAGGGTTTGCAATCTAAGTTACCTTGGTAACAAAGCATTCAATATTCACCGTTAGATGAAAACCTGATTAGATTCAAGCTAATATCTTTCAACCCTTAGATCCAACTTAGCTTGTTATAAAAAAATGAAATGCACGTTCATTTAGGTTTGTGTAACCGTACCTAAACGTGTACACCTAGTTGGTTCAACAGTAGTTAACCAAATGGTTAGCCATATGAGCACTTTCATATCAACCATATTCATCTTCAGTTCACAAACTCCAGCAGTTATTCATGGGACACAAACTTTCGACAGTACGCGTACAGGTACACGAACTTTAGTTCCGGCTATCCTAAGCAGCAAAGTACGCATTGTTTGGTTCAAGGATTTTGGACTTACACACGTATGAGTTCACATACAATGTTTATATCCATTCAAGGTTATATATTCTAAACTCTCATTTCAATCATTGAAACATTCTTAGAGGATGTTAAATAGAGGTTACTCACACACTATTCTTCATCAAAGCGATTTTCAAGATATTGAAATAAACAAAATGACTTTCGTCACTTGTAAAGATGAACTTGGCCAAAGCGAAAGCTTACCAATACATATTTCGAGAAATAGATAAGCGAGATAAACTCGGCTCGAAATAGCAAATGTGTATAATTGAAGTCTATATAGCAATACGACTTTTGCCTCAAGATAAGAGATAGAGTAGATAGACTTTTGAGTGATAGATAAGTTCAAGTCTCCACATACCTTTTAGTCGATGAAGTTCCACCAGTTCCTTGAGTAGCTCTTCGTCTTTTTATGATGATCGCCGTGGAGTCTAGAGCTCAACTATACTTTCTATCCTAGTCCGAGACTTAGCTATAAGTAGACTAGAAATCAAGACTTATAGTTTTGGCAACTAAACTTGACAAACAAGCTTGAGATAGCAACGCTTGCGAGTTTGACCGAGCAGTGCTCTAACAAATCCAATCTTACGATTGCACTCAATCACGATAGAAAACAACAAGATCAGATCACGCAACTACAGAGAAAATAGTTGGGTCTGGCTTCACAATCATAATGTCTTCAAGTCGTTAACCTACATGGTTTCGTGAAAAACCTAAGGTTAAAGGAGAATCGACTCTAGCTTATACAACTAGTATCACACATGAGGTGTGGGGATTAGGTTTCCCAGTTGCTAGATTTCTCCTTTATATAGATTTCAAATCAGTGTTTGCAATCTAAGTTACCTTGGTAACAAAGCATTCAATATTCACTGTTAGATGAAAACCTGATTAGATTCAAGCTAATATTTTTCAACCGTTAGATCGAACTTAGCTTGTTATACACAAATGAAATGCACCTTCATTTAGGTTTGAGTAATTGTACCTAAATGTGTACACTTAGTCGGTTCAACAATAGTTAACTAATGGTTATCCATATGAGCACTTTCATATCAACCTTATTCATCTTCACCATAACTAGTTCAAATGACTCAAATGAACTAGTTAGAGAGTTGTTCAATTGCTTAGATCTCATAGAAGTATACAAGATACAATTGAAGCAGAATCGATTTTGATTCACTCGAATCAATTCTTGAACATTATAGCCACGGTTTTTAAAGATTGCATTCCTTATTATATAAATGTTTTAGTTCATGAACAAACCAAATTTAGAAAGTAACCTGCTTAGGTATGCAAACATGTACACATACTTACCCGGATTTCCAACAACCGCCAGTACGCGTACGGGTACGTATAATTTAGGTTCCCAGTTTTGACTTTTACACAAATGTGAGAACACACTATGTTTATATCTAAACATGGTTACTTGTTCTAAATTCTCATTTCAATCACTAAAACTTTCTTAGAGGAAGTTAAAATAGTCGTTATCCACAAACTATTTTCATCAAAGCGATTTTCAAGTTACTGAAATAATCAACGGGACTTTCGTCACGAGTAAAGATGAACTTGGCTAAAGCGAAAGCTTACCAACACATATTTCGAGAAATAGATAAGCGAGATAAACTCGGCTCGAAATAACAATTGTGTATAATTGAAGTCTATAATAGCAATACGACTTTTGTCTCAAATAAGAGATAGAGTAGACAGACTTTTGAGTGATAGATAAGTTCAAGTCTCCACATACCTTTTGTCGATGAAGTTCCACAAGTTCCCTTGAGTAGTTCTTCGTCTTTATTTGATGAACGCCGTGGAGTCTAGAGCTCAACTACACTTACTATCCTAATCCGAGACTTAGCTAATGAACAAATGTTCATTAAGTTTAGTCATTATATTTCGAGAAACTTGTTAACTAAATAATTAGTTCTCGACTCGAAATTCTTGTCTATGCAAGCTAGTCTAATTAGTTATGCGACAATCGTCTCAAGATAGAAAAGTGAATATAACTTGATAAATAGGTGGTTCAGGCAATTGGCCTTCTGTGAATTTCGGCAATCGGCCATCTGTTATTTTGGGAAATTGGCCTTCTGTGAATTTTGGCAATATGCCACATGTTATTTTAGACTTTGTATTTTTGGCAACTGGCCGACTCTTATTTTTGGTAATTGGAACCCTTGTCGAATTTTATGAGTATTATGGTATGGGACATATACTCATAGAATTCTGATCTTGAGACCAATGAGATTTCTACCGTGTGCAGGATTATGAATGACCAATTTTTTTTATTGAGTGGCGTATCAGAGAGTCGGAGCTTGCCAAGAGACCCGTAACCCGACTCGCTGGAAGCAAAAATTCTCTTGTCCGTCATAGATACTGAGGAAACTAAGTAGATAGGGGTAGTCTACTTGGTCTCCACTATACGCAGTTGGTATTAGATTTTGTATAACGGCTTAATTCCGAGAGTATTTAAAACTAGACTAGGTCCCGAGGTTTTTCTACATTTGCGGTTCCTCGATCGTTAACAAAATCTTATGTTGTGTTATTTACTTTACATCTTCATTATAGTTGTTTTATATTATAATAGAGTAAATACACTTGTGTGTTAATCCTAATCACTTGATATTGATCATATAGTGTTACGGTTTAATACCGTACCTATTATCAAGTGAACACTTTGTCGTTGTATTTTCCCGATCCCGTATCCATAGACGATCACACAAAGTGTATACCATAGTTGTTGTATTGTCTCGATTTTGTTCATGGACGATCACACTTGGTAAATGACTTCTAGGTTGATATTTAAAAGATTGTGGTATATTTGGGTACGCTCGTCTTTTAGTCTAAAGTGCATCCTAGATTATTAAAAAGTCTAAAGTGCCCTTTACTATTTTATTTTGACCTAATCAATAAAAAAACTAAAATCAAAATCAGTTTTCATTCATATCTTTTATTCTCCTCTAACCTTAATTATTCTTTTCTGTTGATTTTTTTTTATTCAAACCCCTAAACGACCGATGATTAACCGGTACGATTTATGTGGGGTCGGATTCGAGAAACCCATTGCATATGTTGTTGTTTTTTGTTTTTGTGTACGAATTGGGCTAGATACATTCAAATTTAAATTAAAATTAGGGTTGCATTTGGAGTTACAGCTGGTTGTCCTTTAATTACCAACCGTAATCTCGATTTATGAATGCGTTGCGGTTGGTAATCGTAGAACCACCAACCATAAATCCTAATAAACCAATTGGAATATCCACTTACGGTTCATTTTGTAAACGTAAAAATATTTACGGTTGGTTTCACCCCAAGAAATACCAACCGTAAATATTTTTGAGTGAAAAATTAAATTATTAAGTTTTATTACAGTTGGCTTTGACTTAAACAATATCAACAATAAGGAGTTACGGTTGAATACGAGACACCAACAAACCAACCGTAACTTATTTACGGTTCATCTCATAAGACAACAATCAAACTTTAATTGGTTTATGATTGAGTTATCCCCAGTTTTAATCAGTTACGGTTGGATATTCATCAGATACTAACCGTAAATGGTCCATACGGTTAGCTTCTATGGTTAATTCCAACTGTAAATCGCCCTGACATGGACGTTGGAGCTAAGAGATCAGCCATACTAGGATCTCCATCATAGAGTTTTTGTAATATATGATTTCTCCGTCATATCGAGATTCACCCACCTCCAATTTACCACTTGAAATCACTCATTTTGGTCAAGTAAATTAAAATCTAGGTTTTTCAAAATCTCCAAAAAAATCTCTATGCTTTTTCTTCCCACAAAGCCTAGCTCTTAATCTGATTTCATTTTTTCACCAAATATAAACGAAACTCATTAATCTAATGATTAGTTAATTAAATAATTAAATTAAGTACATAACGGTCTTTTAGTCATTATGAAAAATATTTAGACAAGGGGTTTTTGGAAATTACTAACTGATGATCTTTTTTTTCTTTTCTTTTATTAGAGCAGCCCCTTTAATGGATTCAACAGCCCCTATAAGAGTTTCATGCATAAGGTTACGAATGTTTTTTAATAATTTGAAGCCTACATTTAATTTTTTTTTAATTAAGGGCTTTTAGTATTATTGGTTAACCATGGATGGAGCCTTAACATAAGTTTCCCAAAGGTGAATTAAAATTAGTTTAGGACCGAGCACCCATTTTAATTTTCTCCCCTGACCGCTTCACGTGCATCATTGATAAAGCCACCCATCAAATAGTATGATTGTTGGCATGCTCCCACTTTGTAAATCATCAAGGATGTAGTTTTCACTGTAGGCCTGCACAAACCGAACCGATAACCGCATTAACCGAACCGTAACCGCACTGAACCGATAATCCAACGGTCGGTTGCGGTTTTAGTTTTGTTAACCGTTAGATCTTCGGTGCGGTCAACGGTTTTACCCATAACCGCACCCTAACCGAACCGAAAAACCGAATATTGTGAGCCGTTGATTTATTTTTATCCTGATCAATCCTAGCCGTCTAGATTAAACCCTATACTATATATACTGAACCCTAAAATGCTAGCAGCTCCTCTCTTCTCTTCTCTTCCTCTCCGAGACTTATCTCTCTCTCCACTCCAGTCGCCTCCATCACCAGTTCACCCCCTCTATCAAGAGATTCAACGCTGTCAAGAGCACCACCACCTCTACCATTCAAGAGATACACATCGGTAAGTGTTTTCTCCTCTTCTATTTCTCCTTCTCCTCGATTGATTTTTTATAATCAATTTTTAGGGTTTTTATTTTTATTTTTAGGGTTTCTTTTGATTTACTATCAACAGATGGTTTGATTTCTGTTATCAATCGATTTATGTTGTCAATCGATTTATGTTAGGGTTATAATTTTTTTTATTTTTTTATTTTTTTTGTTCTCAAACCTTGAGGAGCAGGAGCAGGAGCAGTTGGAGTTCTTCATTAACTAAAGTTGTGGATTATTTCAAACAGGTAACTACTAACTAGTGTTTTTGTTTAGAGATTTGTATTTGTTTTTGATAGAGATTTATAGGGTTTATAGATCTGAGCTTGTTTCATATAGTATGGGTTTGTTTCATAGTATGGGTCTTGCTTATTTGATTTTTAGTTTGCTTGAGTTTGATGATAATGGTGCTTTCAATTGTGAGCTTTTACTCAGTGTTTTAAGTTCTTGATAAGTTTGAGTATGTAATGTAACTAGTCTGAATTTGATGTTCTCTGTGTACATAGAGCAGAGGTTTGATTAGAAGATTGTGATGAGCTATTTCCCTGAATATTTCAGTGCTTGCAAAGATGTATAGTGTTGTGTGTCATCATCACTTTGGTTAAAACTAATCAAATTTAGGTATATTTACAAAACTTGGAAAAAAGTACTTTTATTCTGTTGTGTTGACAATATGAATCTTCGGTTGTGTTGACATATTGTGCTTGTATTAAGAACTAAATGTTGGAAATGATGTTTGTTGCAGGGTTTGTAAGTGGTAATTCTTGGATCAACTTCAGTTTAGTTATCGAGCTGGAAGATGGCAGGTGCATCTCCAGCCTCTCAGTCCCCTGCAGCTGAGTCTACTCAAGTGACAGCTTCTGTAACACCTCAAGTTGATGCTACACAAGAAACACAGTAGGCTACACAGGACCCTGCACCTGAAAGTGAACCAAAGAAGAAGAGAAAAGTGAGATCAAAAGTATGGAATGATTTTGTAAGGATCAATGAAAAACAAGCACAATGTAAGCACTGCAAGAAGAAGTTGCAAGCCGATAGTCGAGGAAATGGCACTTCCAGCATGAAGACACATTTAGGAACATGTCCTGAGAATCTAAACAAGAAGCTGAAGGGTCAACAAAGTTTAGTGTTTCCACCACCAAGACTAGGACAGTCATCCCAACTGGTTGTTGTTAGCTATGACAAGGATATGTGTAGAAGGAGATTGACTGAGTTTGTCATAATAGATGAACTGCCATTTAGAATTGTAGAAGGAGAAGGGTTTAGAAGATACAGTGAACAGTTAGAACCTAGATTCAAGGTGCCAAGCAGGATGACCATATACAGAGATCTATTAACAATCTACAAAGATGAGAAAGAAAAGTTGAAGAAATATTTCAAGGAAAGTAAACAAAGAGTCTCTCTTACAACTGATAAATGGACATCTCCGAACAACTTCAACTATATGTGTGTGACTGTGCACTTCATTGATATTCATTGGAAGCTCCAAAAGAGAATCATCATGTTTTGCCAGATCAAGGGTCATACTGGTGCGGATATTAGGAAAACAATTGAGAAATGTTTGCTGGATTGGGGGCTAGAAGATCTTTTTGGTGTGACTTTGGACAATGTCAGTGCAAATACTGTGGCGATCGAGTATCTTCAAACCAGTGTCATCAACTGGACATGAGCAACAATTAGAGCTGAATACATGCAGGTTAGATTTCTTTTGTTCTTCAGTAGTTTAATTTTTTCATTCAGACTTAGTTGAATACATGAAGATAACAACCAACCATGAAATGTATTAATTATGTAAATTTGTAGAGTATTTTTGATGCTATTTTGCTTAGTCATGTTGTATGGAATGGAGAATGAAAAGAAGTGAGTTGGTCTGCCGCTTTTGTACTATCATTTTTTTGTTTTTACTTTCATGACTTTGTTCATTACTAAAACCATCTCTCTATATCTGTATATGCAACTTGTATTTTCTTTTTATTTCCATGGAAGTAATTGTTTATTGTTTTGTCACATTTGAAACAACAGAACATTCAAGAAGATGGCACTTTGTACACTTTGTAAACATGTTTGCTTGTACATTTGTTATTACCCAGTTTAGAACAATTTACTGATATTTCCTTGTTTCATTCTTTTATCAGGTAAGGTGTGATGCGCATGTTCTTGCGCTTGTTGTTAAAGATGCTGTGTTGTTGTATCACAAGTCAATTAGCAGGATTAGATCAGTTATCAAGTATGTCACTGGATCTCCCTCTAGGTTGGCCAAATTCAAAGAATATGCTGCTCTTGAGAAGATTGAATGTAAGAAGATGGTTTTCTTGGATGTTAAGACCCGGTGGAATGCTACATATCTAATGCTTGAAGCTGCCATTCCATATGAGAAGGTCTTTAAGAGGTTAGAAAGAGAAGATAAGAGCTTTCGAGATAAGTATATTTTTAAAGAATCTGAATGTGAAGCTTTACCTAATCCTGATGATGACACTGTTGTAATTGATAATGAAGATTATTTTCTTAGTTCTAGTGAATCTGAAAGTGAAGGAGATGTAACTAAAAAGAGGAATACGAAGAAAAGGAACAAGCCCCGTCATCATGCTCCATATGCCGCAGACTGGTCATATGCTAGGAGTCTTGTAAAATGTTTAAAAATTTTCTTTGATGCTACTATTAAATTCTCCGCTTCTACACAGGTTACTACACATGAGTTTTTATGGCAGTTAGCTTTGATTCATGAACAGTTGGTTCGTCTTAGAGATATAGGAAACCGAGATGCTCATATTTTTAAGATGGCAGAAGTAATGTTTAAAAAGTACAACTCATATTGGGGGGATTATGAAGACATGAACTCTGTTCTTTTTTTTGCTAAGTTGCTTGATCCTCGAGAGAAAGAGTCTGGTTTGAAGTTTGATCTTGAATGTTTGTATGAGCAAGAAGATTTCAGGGTTGGGATTGTTTTGAAAGCTGTGAAACAAGACATGGGTAGACGTTATGAAGAGTACAACACCATGTATTCAAATGCTAATGCAGATGAAGGTGACATCAGCTTTCGAACTTTAGTTATCTGCTTTTGTTCAACTGTTACATACTTAGATATTATAAATGTTGTTATCATCATCATTTACTAATATTGATTGTGCATTTGTGCTGATGTCTTAGGTACTGGGTCAACAACTGCTGCAGATGTAGATGACATGGTAGTTTGTGTGCAAGAAGAGAACATTGAGGATGTGCTGGAGTCGAGGAAGAAAAGGCGAAGAATGAATGTTCACTCTACTCATCCAAAGTCTGAACTGGAAAGGTATTTGCTTGATGACTGTGATACATCTACAAGGGATTTTGATATTCTGGCATGGTGGCAAGCTAATAGTACCAAGTATAAGGTACTATCACTTATGGCGAAGGATATTTTGGCAATACCAGTGTCCTCAGTTGCTTCAGAGTCTGCATTCAGTACCGGGAAGCGCATTCTTACTCCATGGAGAAGTTCGCTATCTGCCAGGACAGTTGAAGCACTTCTCTGTACGCAAAGTCAAGTTGCGTAAACCTATCTCTCTTGATTTCATATGTGACTATGTACCAGATGACAATGCCAGCATTGAAGAAGGTAATGGAATCTCTACTCTTCTTATTTGACTTAAAATTTCTATAGTTGAATGAATCCAGTTAGAACTGTTTGTCACTTGAATGAATCCAGTTAGAGTTTCACTTGAATGAATGCAGTCACCTTTTACATATCATGATTGACTTCTTATTTGAATTAAAATTTCTATAGTTGTCATTTGTTTTGCGTATCATGATTTATGGTTAGTGGAGTTGCAAACTTGCAGTCAGTTGCACTCAGTTTCATTATCTATGATTATGTAATTGCTCAGGGCTTGCATATGAAGATTAAAGAGAAAGTGGTTGATTCTTCAAGTTGTGTGGTGTAGTGTTTGTGGGTGCTGGTCCTTTTTATGTTATTTTTTGTATTCCCTGTCCTTTTTGAACTTGGAGTTTCAAGCTGTGTGGTGTACTAGTTGTAGACACTTGAAGTACATTACCCATGATGTGAAGAATTTTGATCTGACTTTTGAGTTTTTCTCTTTGCAGACATTTTGGGCAAGGATGAGGATTAAGGGGATTGTTGGCTTGAGAATTGGATGGATGTACTGGACTCTGGAGTCTTTTACTTGTCTTCGACTCTTCGTGCTACTTTCTTATGTTGAACTTTAAGACTATTGTGTATTTGTGTATGTGTTTGATCTTTAGAGTTTAGACTCCTTGCTTTTGGACTTCATTATGTGTGTGACTGTGTGTTTGATCTTTAGAGTTTAGACTCTTATGGAATGGATCTGTTTAATCTATTAAGTATGGTAAGCTGTTATTTCTTAAGTATGGAATGGAAGTACATTGTACAGGTGCAGGTACGAAATCTGTCAGAATTTCTGACAGATTAATTTATGGTTAAAACCGAACCGAACCGAAAAATAACCGAACATAGTCGGTTCGGTTTATAACCGAACCGAATATTATTGAGTTCGGTTACGGTTTTAAATGTGCTAACCGCACTATAGACGGTTAGTTGAACGGTTTTACAACTAACCGCACCGAACCGAATCGTGTGCAGGCCTAGTTTTCGGGGCCACTATTTCAAACCATCGGGAAAAAAAATCACTAATAAAAAAACAAGGGAATTTTGATAAAGTACCCCCGTTTTTTTGAACCCATAAAATTAATGCCCCCGTTTTTTTGAAACTTTCTAAAATGCCCTTACCGTTTACTTTCACCACTTGGGCCCGCATAATGGAGTCAATGGGCGTTTACCTAGTCAAAAACTGGGTCAAATTACTAAAAACCCATCACTTATCTAAAAGGGTGAGAAATATCGCCCGACTCTCTCCCTCTTTCTTCCTCTCTTCAGTCTCTCTTTCTTCGTCTCAGAGAAGAAAAAAGCCGATTCGATTGAATCGATTAGTTAAATCGATAGATGTTATAAGTGTTTTTGGTTTGATTGATCAGTCTATTGAAGATTATATTCAATGGTTTCATCGATGTCGACGACTGGAAAGGAGAAGGTGATGTCCAGGTAAGATATTTTGAAAACCCTAAGTTTTTATTTTGTTAGATCTGTACTTGCATGATTAAATCAAATGATTTGGAAGCTTTTCGATCAATATAAAGTGAAACCCATACCTTTTTTTTTTGATTCCCTCACTTTTTCATCATTTTTTATCTGTATCTTTTGTTTTGTCTGTGAAAAACAAAGGGAATCTTCCTTTTGTTTTTGTCTGTCACTTAAAATTGAAAACAAATGATGATGTGAAGAATCTGATGTTGAATCTGATGAAAGTCTTTTATTTAATTGTTTAATTTTGTTACAATTTCTGTCTGTATTTGTATGTGTATTTGGTTTGTATTTGTATGTGTATGTGTATTGTGTATTGAGTCTGTATGAATGCCTTATAATGTTGTTTTGTATTTCTGTATATTTCGGTGGCAACATTGATAAGGGAAAAAGCAAGTTGGTTAGAGACATAAGTTGTTATTGTACTGACAGTAATATTGAGTTTGCTTTCAAGAAGTTAAAGAGAGATAAGATGAACCTGAGGATGTTTCAGCAAATGGTTCACAGGAGGTTGTGTTTGGAAGATATAGATGAAGTTATTTTAATGTGGATATCAGAACATGGACATACATGGACTCTAAAGAATGATCAATCTTTTTTTTGGTTTTGGGACTATGCTGTAGTAAATGGCAATGGTTTCATTCAGTTGGTTGTCAAGATTAAAAAACCAGAATGGGAGGTCACACCTAAGAAGACAGTAGCAAAGTCACCTGATCAAGTGAGAAGAAGCCCAAGACTTGGAGGTGAGAAGAACAAAAGTGTAGGTGGTGCCACTGCTAGGAAGTTGTTTGGGCAGGGCAGTTCACAACCTACTCAAGCAAGTGTTGTTGGTGATAACCTGAGAGAAGGCTCAAGTAGTACACCAGTTCAAGTAGATGAGGAACCATTTGAAGTTGATGATGAATTTTTTGATGAAGAATATTGGTTAAAGAAAATGAAAGAAAAAGAACTGGATGAGACTGTAATTCAACTTGAGAACAAAGAACTGGATGAGTGCCATCCTGTAGAAGATCCTGAAGCTGCAGCTGCTTATAATAGTGATGAAGACAATGAAGATTCAAGTGATGATGAAAGTGAAAATGTAGTTGAAGGTGCTTATAACCTAACACTTGAGTTATTTTTTTGTACTTTTGTGCATTTAATATTTACTGATGCATACAATAATGTTGTACTAACTGATTCAAGTTATTGTTATGCAGATAATAATGATGCAAGTGATGATGGTGTAGAAGTAAATGACCAAGGTAGAAGCAAGATTACACTCGAACTTTGATGTTCTTGCTTTTATGATTGTACCATATTATTGTTGGGCTCCCATTAATTTTTTTAACTTGTTTAGGTAAAGAGGGTGAAGAAGACCCACAATATTACAAGGATTTTCAAGAAGATAACCCTGAGTTTGAGGATGAGCCTGGTGAGCTTTTTGATGACTCAGATTTTGTTAAACCACTAGATCCTTCACAAATAATAGTAGGTACTACCTTTCCTGATAAAGAAGCCTTCAAAAGACATCTTAAATTATTTTGTGTTAAAAATGAATGTGAATTTAAGGCTACAAAGAGTGACAAGAAAAGAGTTAGGGTTTGGTGTGAAAATAGGTTTGACCATAGAGGAAAAGTTGAGTGTGACTGGTTTGTGTTTGCTTCAATACTACCAAAGCAATCTACATTTAAGGTTAGGTCTGTGAACTTAACCCATACTTGCAAGGAAAGGATTGTAGAAGACAAGATTCCCAATAGATCTGCAGACCCTCCATTAGTAGCTGAAATTATACAAGAGCAGTTGAAGAATGGCTCTGGAAAAGTAATTCCAAGACCAAGACAAATTCAAGAGGATTTCAAGGCTTCTCATCTCATTGATATTACTTATCATACAGCATGGAAGGCTAGGAACTTAGTGATGGAAGCTAAGTATGGAAGTTATGAAGAGAGTTACAAACTAGTTCCTCAGTTTTGTAAGATGGTGTGTCACTCCAACAAGAATTCAGTTGCAACTTTCTCATATTGTAATGCTGACATGGCTTTTGAGTCAATGACAATAAGCTTAGCTGGAGCTATCAAAGGGTGGAAGGAAGGGTGTAGAAGAGTTATTGGGCTAGATGCTTGTCATCTAAATGGTAAGTGTGGTGGTGTGTTGATGCCTGCAACTGGGTTAGATGGTCAAAATGGTTTAGTCACATTAGGAATTGGTGTGTTTCCTGCTGAAACAATTGAGAATTGGGTTATGTTCCTCACTGACTTGAAGCCATTACTCTTAAGCCATGAACAACCATTGACATTCATTTCAGATAGGCAAAAAGGGCTACTTGAAGTTGTTCCTTTAGTGTTCCTGTGCTCACATCACGAGATATTGTTGGAGGTGAGCTTTTATAAGTTTTGCTTTGATCATTAATTTTGTTAAGAGTGTGCTAGCTATTTATAAGTTTTTGTTATTTCAGGCACTTGTATAACAATTTCAAGCAGCACTTTAAGGGACAAAAGTTATATAGCTGTCTGTGGAATGCAGCCAAATGCTACAAGAAGAAACATTTTTATGTAACATCTTAATAACATTTCTTATTGTTGATATGTTCATGGTTTTTTTATGGTTTGTATATGTGTTATAACCCGCTTATGGTTTCGTTTATTGTATGCGTAAACATATGGAAGATATGAAGAAGGAGAATCCTGCTGCTGTGGTGTACCTTGAAAAAGCTGGTTTTGAGTCATGGTCTAGAGCCTTTTTTGATGACGCTAGTAAGTGTGAACATCTCAATAACAATTTTAGTGAGTCATTTAATTCCATGGCAAAAAACCTTAGGGACAAACCAATATGCAGACTAGGAATTCTTTATAATCAGATGGTTATGAGTTTGTTTCACAAAAGGAGAAAAGAAAGTGCAAAATGGAATCCAAATGGATTGGTTCATACTGCTATGAAACTAATTGGTAAATTGTGTAAGTTGGTTGATGCATTTAAAGTAGACCTATTTGTGAGTGGTAAATTGTATGAAGTTACAAATGAGGGTAGCAAGGCAGTTTTTATTGTGAACTTGGAAGAAAAGCAGTGCAGTTGTCTACAATGGCAACTCAGAGGGTTTGTTTGTCAACATGCTGTTTGTTGTTTGAAGCCATTCAGACCTGATTGGACAAAGTAAGTACTTTATTAGAATTTGTTTTGGTCCCATTTGTTTTTTGCATCTCAACTTTACTATGTTTGTATGCTTTGAACTTTAATTTGCTTTGTTGTTTTTTTTTTTTTTTTTGCAGGTATTGCTCTCATTATTACACGCTTCCGCATATAGAGCCACATATGCTCAAGTTGTCTTTCCATTTCCTCCGAAGAAGATTGGCCGAGGTATTTGCAGTCATTTTGTAGTTCCATTTTTTTAACTCAAATGAATGTTATTGAAACCTTTTTAAATGTTATTGTGACTCACTGTTATTTTTGTAGTTGGAAGAACATGAAAAGGTTGAATTGGAATCTGCTATCAAAATCAGGAAATCAGGAAGGCCTAGAGTTAAGAGGAGGAGAGCATGGGATGAGCCTAAAGTACCTACAAAGGTATATTCCTGTTCAAGATGCAAATCAACTGGTCATAACAAAACTACATGTCAAGGTGGTGATGTTGGCAAGAATCCAAAATATAAGAGGCAAAGAACCCAAGTAGATGCTGCTACCTTCACATCTTTTGACTGGACACGCTCCTAAGAAGAAGCAATCAACAGTGCATCTTCTTCTAAAGCTAACAAAGCTCCTACTAAAGCTTCTACAACTTCAAAGAAGCGAGAACAAGAGTCGACAAAGAAGTGAATGGCACTATGTGGTTTGATAGTTAGGGTTATGACTTTACAACATTGTTATTTTGGAACATCTTTATTTTGGACAACAATGTTACTTTGGAACATCTTTATATATGAAGATAACACTTTTTAAAGCATGTATTACATATGAAATGAAGCATGGTTACATGTTAAGACCTTTTCCTAATTTTGTAACTAAATCAATCATTTGTTGTGTTGAATCTCTAACTCTCTCCTTTGCAAAGAAGGAAGATAGCATCCGTAGCCCATGTAAAAGCATCACATTTTGGGCGAGGTAAGGTAAGCTATTCCCTTGTTGTGTTGATTGTTGCATATCTTCGGTACATTGGAATTGCAGGTTGAAGATAAGCAAATTTGATGGTGCAATGGACAACTTTCAAAGCGGTGATCATCTTCTCCACAAGCTTATGACTTTTATCCGAAGGTAACAACACCAACTTGGATTTACAATAGTTAGTAGCATCTTCAAACCATTCAAAATAATTGCGGGTAGGTATTGTGCACTTTAAGAACATTTTCCCATAGTTTTCTTTTGTTGTGGATTGAAGCAATGCTCTTACACCATTACAGGAACATGCTTGCACTGGAATATAGCCAAGGACATACTTTTGTGTCATGATTACCTTGTTCACACATAGCACAATGAGTGATGTTTGTTTTCATTCTCACCTTATTGTTGTTGTTGTTGTTGTTGTTCTTCTTTGCTACTACTACCTGGAGAGTCTTTTGCACCTCCCCTATTCATTGTTTCTGATTTTTCTTAGCTTATAGTGAATTTTTTTGAGTTGCAGAAACCTATGGAAGATCATCTGTATATATAGGTTGAAAAAGATGGAATTGGGAATAAGACCGTTGGGAGATTAGATCTTATTGTGGGCCGTTGATTTTTCTTTTACATTGATGGTTAGATGGATGCCATGTGTTTCTTATTGACTCAGGTCGAATCGGTGTTTCAACCCGGCGATTCAAGTAACTTCAACTCTATTTAGCTCAAAGGGCTTTTTAGACTTTCTTTGCGCTGCCACCTAAGCAATAACGGCTGTTAACTACCGTTTACCGTTTTTTACCGTTTATTGTATAAAACGGTCAAACCAAGGGCATTTTAGAAAGTTTTAAAAAAACGGGGACATTTTTTTAGTGTAAAATTAAAAGTAGGGGTACTTTATCAAAAAGCCCAAAAAAAACAAATACATAACCTGTTGGATAAATGTCAGAGACTCCGTGCCATGCACCTATCCAAGGCAGTCATCTCTTTCAAGAAACGACTAGGGGTGGGGTTCTTATGTCCTCGACCAAAGAACTTCTCAAAATGTCTCATGGAAATGGTGTTGGTACGTACGTAGGCCCTAATGGAAACCTCAATTGAGAATTGAAGTCCGTGAGTCTATTATATGGTGCGGCTTATGTTTCTAGTCATCGGTCTTAAGCTGCTCTTCATAATATTTAAAATTTTAGTCTAATTTAACAAGGCCGCTAATGGGGTACCAATTCACTTGGGATGTACCAACCCCAAGGCAGGGGCGGAGCCACATTGAGAGGTGGGTGGGCAATTGCACCCCCTCAAATGTAAGCTACCAAGCCCAATTTAAGCAATTCCCCCCCCCCCCCCCATTTTAGTCATTTTAACCCTTTTGCACCCCTAAAATGTGCCCTGATTGATAACTTTCCCATTTCTAGAATTCAGGCTCTGCCCCCGCCCCAAGGCAAATGTTATTTTGTCTTATTTGTATTTTGGTACACCCCCAAGCAAACCGGTCTCCCCTATTAGCAATCTTGTAATTTAAGATCTTTTAAATATCCAAAATAAAAAACAAAAATGTAAAAAAGAAGAATTCGTTGTTTGATAATAACATGCAAGAACAGAAGGTCTTATTTTCCAGGTAAGAAGAAAAGGACACCTTAAACTTTATTTTTGAGAAAAAAAAACAATTTTTTTGAGCATGGTGAAAAATAAATTAAAACCTGCTTCTATAACCTGGCTTGATTGGGGTATACCCAAATTAATTGGGGTATACCTAATGAGACAAAACTTGGGACATTATGAAGTAAAAGAAGACACCCCTTAACCCTGTATTTTCTAAATGGCTAATATACCCTTGTTTAATTAACACTAAAACAATCTGATTAGGTTAATTAATTCCGTTTAGTTGAGTTAGATTAAAACTTATGAATTTAAGTTATGAAATTTTGTTTTTGATTGAACTTATGTGGTAAGATTTTTGATGAAAAACATTTGTTTTGAGAATATTTTTTGTAACGGAAATGAAAGCACACAACCCAAACACTTCTGAAAAGGGGATTGCAAAGCTGTTGTATGAAATCATACTCAAAATTAAAGAAGAAATCAACACTTTCAGTTCTGAAAGTATGAAAAGCCGGCAAGGTCGACAAATGAAGACCATGCCGACTATATTTGGCCGGCAAGGTAGATGAATGAAGACGACGCCGACTAACTTTGGTCGGCATGGTATTCAAATGAAGATAATGCCGACTTTATTTTTTTGATACACAGGAGACGACTAATATTAGTCGGCAAGGTCTACAAAAAAAAAAAAAAACCGCCGTCTGTTGAGAAAAATACCCCGCCGGCTGTTGAAAAATACCCTGCCGGCCGTTGAAAAAAATTACAATCGCCATGGCTGTTATGAAAAGTCGGCAAGATATGCATGTTACGATCTTGCCGGCTGTATTAGCCGGCATGTTCAAAAAATACCCTGCCGGCCGTTGAAAAAAATTACAGTCGCCATGGCTGTTTTGAAAAGTCGGCAAGATATGCATGTTACGATCTTGCCGACTAAAGACACGGAAATCATAATTTTTGATTTCTAATCTAATATAACATTCATAGAACAATCAAATCACACAACACAATGATGGGTTTGAGTTTAAACATCACTTAGAGTCTTCTTTTCGCAGGTAGAATCAACCATTTTTTTGGAAAATCAAAGTTGAAGATTTTCGGTTGATGGAAGAAATGGAAGATGAAGGGGAAGAGCAGAGAGATTAGAGAAGATAGATTAGGGAAGATTAAGAGTTTTTTGGTTTTTAATTTTAGGGATTAATTTTAAGTTAATTAGTCCAAGGGTATTAAAATAAAATCACCAATTTTGACAACCCCTTAGCAAGAGCACTAGTTCCATTTAAATTTGGGTACACCCCAATTAATCGGGGTATACCCCCAATCTCGCCAGGTTCTATAAAAGTACACTGCAAAATATAAAGGTCCTGCACAACGTTCGTCAAATACTCAGTAACTCAAGTGCTTTCCTGATTTTTCAACTATAAATCTCAATAATTCTAATTTTCCATAATAGTTGGTAAAATCCACGATCTAGATTCTAGTCTACAAAGGGAAGACAAATGCGATCCCACACGACTTTGTGGGATACCTTCCCGCAAAAACGACTTCTTTACCGTTGGATGATCAAATCAACGGTTAGATTCATATTCAAAAAAGGACCCATCACTTTCAGGAAAGGACCCACCACTTTCAGGGAAGTACTCACCACTTCCCCTAAATGGTTCAAGGCTGTTAGATCTGGGTTTTAGCATGATCTAATGGTAAAGAAGCCGCTTTTGCAGGAAGCCATCCCGCAAAGTCGTGTGGGATAGTGTTGATGGGTGAAAATTACTCCTGCCGAATTTGGTAATTTGGGGTGTGATGAGGAATGAATTTAAACCTACAACAAATGCACTGCGCGGTGAGTGCTTGTAGATTCGAGAGATCAATCTGTGCAAGTCCGGCCTAAACCAAGAAATGGCCGTTCCAGACTTGTTTCGGTCACAAAGTGAAGGAGATGGGGTTGATCTTAGGGAGGGAAGCGAAGAAGGTGTTGAGATTGTGAAGGTGTTGGCTTGCTTATGACTTGTAACAGAAAGATGAGCAAGCTTACGGTTGATGCAAACAGGCTCTGAGTGTTTGAATACGGTTTGTATTAACACTTGGTTTCTGTCGTCTGAACTTGTGTTGTTCTCCGTTATTCCCTTGTTGTTGGAAATAGGGCGGAGACCCTATTTTATACAAGTCATTGAGCCTCATTCACGTTTCTCGTGGGAAGTGGAGGTAGTGGAATGATGGAGTAGTGGAGTTGTGTGTCGGTAACACACGACCGGTCTTGCCCACTTTTGATTTCATCTCTAACCGTCCATGACCTCCTAACACGTTCTTGTGATGGCGCGTTGCACGCCGCACGCTTTGTAAACCGCAGGCACCAATACCCCGATAAGTATCCCCGTTTGTGACATGATTGATGTACGGAATGTGGATCGTGGATCCACGGAAGATAGCATGTAATGCTTTGAATTGAATAACTGCGTTATTCAAAAGTCGATACTTGTGAAGCATCGTGTGTATTTCATGTGCAGTCTTGCATTGCGGTGTGGTAAAGTGATGTGTAATGACTGCTCACTAACCAAATAACTCGACCGGGGTTGTATAACCAAGTCTGGTGAGGTCGGACGGATGAGATGATGTTTGAGACACTCATCTGCGACCGTTGATGAAATTAGGGTTTTTAAAGAGGTGCGCAAGCATCACTCTTCACCTTGGTCGAAACCAAGCATGGGAAGGATTTTGAGAAGACAGACCATACATGCGTGTTGACGGCATGATGGTGTAGGCGCCGTATTCCGTTCCCTCATGAAAGCGCGATCCGGGGCCACTCAATTTGACCCAGAAAGAGGAGTGGTCGAGATCGGTTTTGCGTAAAATCCTTGCCGCAAAGGAGTTGGAAACCGGCGTGATTTCCCTAGTTTGGGCACGCGTTTGAAGCGACCAACATTGGTTGGTTTTGGTCGATCACACTACCGTGTAGGTGGTAGGTTGGTGTTCACACCTATACACGATTATCCCATGAAAACGTGATCTAAGCCATTCAAATCATCCGGTGAAGTTTGGTCGAGATCAGTTTAGGATTTGGGAGGTGTAACCGCACGAGTTTGGGCGTGCGTTTTGGGTTGGCCGGGAATGATGAGCCTTGGCCGGCCGCGTGAGGAGGTAGATGGGCCCACGGTGGTCATGCCGTGGTGTGTGACCGGACCTGCTCGATTTGATCTCGTGACCCTCCATTCGTGCCGGAGAAGATGGACGCGCGTGATGGCTCAAACCCTATTTTTGGCTTTCAAAGCCGCGCGACTATGCTCCTTTGGGCGGACGGTTTTGTTGTAACCAACCACGGTTGGCTTTGACCGATTGGTCAAGCGTGTAGGCGGTCACATGGTGATTGTGTCGACATGCTCCGGGGCCTTTTGAGTCTACATCTACACCCTCCATCTATGCCTGCGAAGACGGGACGGTTGAGACCGTTTTGCGACATATGTAATATGCCGCAAACCCTAATTTAGGTTTTCGCCCATAATGCTTGGTATGGACGGTTTCTTGGCAAGCAAAGGCCAATGGCCGACCATGCGGGTCGGCCGTGTGTATTCCATACCGCTAGGGGTGATGGAATTGATCCGTGGTCATCCAATCATGCTTGCGGAGTTGGATGATTCGCGATCGAATCATATTTAGCTAAGGCCGTGTGTATTCCATACCGTTGGGGGTGATGGAATTGATCTGTGGTCATCCAATCATGCTTGTGGAGTTGGATGACTGCGATCAGATCATATTTGGCTAAGCTAAGGCCGTGTATTCCATACCGCTTGGGGTGATGGAATTGATCCGTGGTCATCCAATCATGCTTGTGGAGTTGGATGACCGCGATCGATCATATTTGGCGGCTAAGGCCGTGTGTATTCCATACCCGCGGGGGTGATGGAATTGATCCGTGGTCATCCAATCATGCTTGTGGAGTTGGATGATGCGATCGATCATATCCGAGACTCGACATGATCAAGTCCGGATGCTCAATCGAGCTAGTATAACACACCGAGAGGGGCTCAATCGGGCTAGTATAACACACCGAGAGGGCTCGGGCTAGTATAACACACCGAGAATCGGCTGCACGGGTATTTCGTACATGGATTCATTATAGTGCTTGGAGGTTCGTGTTACTCAGAAGAGTAACACTCACCGTCATGCCACACCGATAATGGGTACAGGAAATACAAGGCTGATATGAAATTCACAGAAGGGATTGTTGCTGCATGCTCCAACCTCGGGAGGAATTTCATGTATTCGCTGAATGGGATTGTTGCTTCATGCTCCATTCTTGGTGAATTAAGTGAGGAGTATCCGTCACTTATAAATGGCTTTATCTTTTACAAGATGTCAGCGCATGATTTTTCTGGTTACTTACAAATTTAACCTTAAACGAAAATCCACCATCAACATTAAGTCCCCTGCCTAGCACATAATGGTTACATTATTGTGTGGTAGGCATGAGATGGTGACATGCATACGTGAGAAAGACAGGATAAAAGGAGTTTACCCGGAAGAGTGTTGGCCGACCGCTAGTTTCCCACGCCGTCACGCTTGTATGGAATCCTTGGTGGGGCCGGTTTCTTTCTTTGGGTATTTGAATCAGAAGAGGAAACCAAATAAAAGAGGAATCCTTGTTCTATTGGGATTCTTCTAATCTTTGTCTATAAAAGAAGCCAAACCCCTTTTCTTTTCTCACGAATTTTCTTTTATTATTCAAGCAAGTTCCCGTGTGATCCTGTTGCCGTCGCCAAACATTGCCGCTGGAGCCGCCACCGATCGTTGCTGCCGAAGCCGTTACCGGAAACCGCCGTCCATTGCCGGAGCTGCCGTCCATCCAAGGTAAGTTTCGCACCCCCTTTTTTTTTTTTTTTTTTTTAAAACGGTGAAACCCTAGTTTGTTTAGGTAAACCTTTTGTAAGACATGTGCATGCTTAGCTTTTTCCACCATTTGGCTTGAACCCCGTAGACACGATTCCCATGAATAAAGAAAATCGTGTTATGATGCATGCGGATGAATGAATGCGGGCCCGCCCAGGTGTATCTTTAACGTGGGTCTTATTCACATATGCTCGGCTGAAATTTACACCGAACTTGAAACTTGTACCGGACTTGAAACCAATACCAGACTGACTTGAAAGTTATACCGGAGAACTTGAAATCAATACCAGACCGAATCCTGTATGATATTTGGACCGGCCATTGTGTGAGTTGTGTCTTGCCGTGTGTGACTACACTTCTCATATGCTTTCATACAAGCTCTAACTTCTGTCTTTTGTTTCATTGCGGTAGAAAAGAACTTCTGTCGATATGTCTTCTGAAGATAATGCTGGTGCCAAGTCAGGAAGTGTTGACAGTTTCAAGGATATGCCGAACATCAATGATGAGTTGTTCACCTCGTCTTTTCCAAATAATAGGAAACATCCTTCTCATAAGATAGTCTTGCTTTCCGACTCAGAAAATATGGATGCTGATCCATTTTCTTCTTCCGCACTTGTGATGAGGTTTTGTCTCCAGAGGAATGAATATCCGCCTTCTCCTATTGACTTCAAGATTTGCCATGCTCCACTGGGTTCTTATGAAGGATGGATGAGGCGCATGTTGAGCAATAAGGGCATTGAGGAAAATTTGACCAAAGCACAAATTCTCGATGCGGTCATGGCATCTGCTACCCTCGAAATTAGGAAAGACACCGCGGGCTTGATCACCTTCATTTCTCGGTGGCGTATTTCTACTCACACAGCCATATCTAGATGGGGAGAGATGACTATTACTTTGGAGAGTGTAGCGCATTAATGAACCCGCCCGTTGGAAGTCTTTTTACGAGCTCTTAGATGCGGAACAAAGTAATTATGATGCTATACTTCAAAAGGCGGAGGAATTCGAGAGTCCGGACAAGGAGGAGAGAAAGGATGCGAGATGCTTTTATACTTGGTGGGTTTCGAGTGGTCTTCTGCAGACCCGAGTTGAATCAAGAGCTCGGGCGTGATTGCGTTCTGTCTCTTTGGCTATCCAGGATATATTTGATGATGGTTCGGGAAGAAGACCATAAGAGGTGAGCTTGTTAAGATTGCTATAAGGCTGGCGCAGGTGAAGTTCTTCCTCTAGGTGCATTGTTCCTTGGATATTTTGTATTCTCATCCGGACGCTTTAGTAATGGATATGCACGTTTCTAACGGGTACAAGAGGGTGGAGTCGCACGTTCACTTCGCTTTTCTTCAGGCGCTCTTATGGGAACATTTCAGAAGTTATGCTCCTACTCCTGCACCTTCACTCGTTAACTTGTACGGCGGCTCGAGAATACTCCGATGGAATAAGAAGCGTCCTAAAGCCGGTGCGAGACTTGTGGAGGTATTTGACAACATTTCTTCCGTAGATTTTCGCCCATGGGGGCCGATTCACTCTTCCATCGTTCAGCCAAAGACCTTTGCTGACGATCCTGGCGTTGTGTTGCGTACCGATGTCAAGACCATGAGATCTGGGGAAATTATTTACCTGCGCAGCTGCATTCCAGGATATGTCCCGTCTCTATTCGACGGAGAATTTTTTCGTGACTCGTACAACATTGACAGGGCTGCTCGCGCCGGATGGGATTTGATCGGGGTGTCCCATTTATCCGTCCACTAGGGGCTCAGGAAGAATTCCTTCCACAAATTCTTAACGCCAATGTGTTCTTAGACCGGTGAGCCTTCCCTTCTGGCCTATCGGTAGAAACCCAGTGGTGACCGACAGGTATAAAGAATTTTGGGGGAAACAACTGTTGATCTTCCAGAAATTTTCGAAGAGTGTTGTGACGAATTCCCGTAGTGAGCCATCTTCTGATATCTTGACGAAGCATTTCCGGTTGAAGCCACTTCCAGCCAAACGGACAAGAGCCGAGGATTGCAGTCCCCAAGTAGGAGAGAGACCTAAGAGGCAAGCATGCGGTCCGGTAATCCTCAATTCTTCTAATATGCAGGTATTTAAATCTCCTCCCATCGGTTCTTTCATTTCTCCAGTGTAAGTTCTTCTAAAACGATCCTCGTTTTAAATCAGGGCATTTCGAAAGATAATGCCTTCACAAGGTTGGCACGTATTCAAGACGGGAAGGCCGGCGGTACTGGTCACCATCTTTGAGAAGTCCGGCAGTACGGTCCTTCATGCCGAGAAGTCCGGCGGTACGGACCTTCATCTTTTGAGAAGTCCAGCGGTACCGCTCCTTTTTCTCGACAATGACAGAGATGATGCAAGCTCGGTTGAACAAGGCGCTTTCCTTAGTGATCTTGTCGACGGGTCGTGACGGAAATCAACACCCAGTGAAATAGATGCCGTAAGGAATGCAAGAGAGACGGTGGCGCTGCGGTTGAGACGGCTCCCCTTGACATCCATCTGAACAGCTCGGACCGTATGGCTATTGTGGTGACTTCTTAGAAAGGCTTCCTGCAACCGACAAGACTCCCGCGGTCGCCGAATTGCAGTGATGCAGCACGGGGCTTTGTTCGATCCTCCTTTTACTTGTCCCTTATCCAGTCATGTGTTGGCCGGTGGATTGAGCGTCTTGGTTCAGTTTGAAAAGTTGTACACGACAATCTGGAAGAAACACGGCCATATTGCTACCACTTGCAAGCTCGGGGAGTCGTCTTGCATTGGTCAACCGCGTCCAAGAAGCTTTAGTTTCCATCCGGGGATGAGCGCCGCGATGGTGGTGGAACAGTTTCGAAGAGGTGGTTGAAGATTGAGGTGCCATCTCGGACGTGTTTTGCGCATGCGGCCTTCAATGCTCCTGGTTCTTCAAAGGGTTCTCCGAGATTCGGGAGCTCCAGAAACTACATGATGAAGTCCCTTCCGCGGGTGTGTTGCTCGTCGGGAAGAAGAGGTTGAGAGGTTGTCTAAAGAATGGAGGTGAAGCAGGTCGTGCTTCAAAGGATGAAAGTCTCTCTTGCCCAGAAAGATGAGTTGTTGCTGAAGGACTTTCCTTGATTTGTGCCATCTTCTTTTTTAGATGTTTCTTCTTTTTGAGTGATAGTGAGGATTTTCTTTCGTAATTTGGCTTAGGTTTTGAATAGGTAATTGAATTGGCTTATTTTGAGATAGTTTTGTGAACAACCTTTTTGAAAGGGATTATGAAATTTGCATCTTGGTCATGAATGATTGCGCATGAAATTGCAAATGTTATGTAAAAGGGAGGTACGAATGGAAACAAACATGGCGTTTGATCACTGAGCCTCTTTCTCCACGTGCGGGATGCTAAGTCCCCGGTGAATTCTAAACTATCTTTCTTGTAAAGTTGTTGAGTAAAACTTACTTGCTTTTGAAGCCTCACTATATCAAACTAGGAGTAGTCTTTCTAAGAAAATCCTCCGAAAGCTATCTCTCTGAACCAAGCTTCTCTGAACAATGCACTTCAAAGCGTTGCATTCACGGTGGTGGGGTGATGGAGGAACCGGTGGTAATGACAGATTACCTCGGGTCCATTACTTCTTGATCGGTAGGCGGACGCCATACTGGGGTAGCTCCACCTCTCCATTTCGCACCCACATCTCCAGCTGAGCTCTGGAATCTCCTCCATTGGGAAGGGGAAATGTAAGTACCTTGAGTTTGGCTTTTCCTGCATTAGCGGGCGTTGTGATGTCTCTCCGTGGCTTTGATGTGGAGGAGGGATGAAGTCGGAGGATTTCATGAGTGCCGTCACATCTGCGGATCGCTTGCCTAGGCAGAGGGACGTGGAAGATGTCGCAATGTCACCGCTTGAGTGACCGAATTGAACGTCCCCATCCTCTCGTATTCGAGCGTTTTCCTGATTGATTTCTCCTTCCTCGAGCATTTCTTCAGTCGGTTGAAAAGTCGACGCGGATTGGACAGTCTTCCGGGCTTCAGTAAGAGTTTTGAGATATAAATCCTCTAGTAGGGCTCCATAGGCTGCAGGCTCCCTTTCTTTATCTGGCAGACGTTGTAGTACTCCGGACAAGTCTCTTCCTCCGTCTGGACCATGTTGTCCATCTCTTCTGATTCGTCTGCGATTACGTGCTCTCTTGCTTCTCCACCGGTAAAGGTGCGATCCTGGCTAAGGATTCACGTTTCTTGCGGAGCGGATGCATCCTTCTTGTAATTGTGCTGCCATGTCATTCAAAAGGCGAAATGTCTTGCTCGCCTCCCGGTGATACTCTACTTGATTTGCCAAGACATCCTCCAAAGATTCCAGCTATGCTTCCCATGATATTCGAACCGCTTGTAGTTTTAGGATACATTGCGAGATGGGCGAGAAATTGAGGATTCAATTTTATGCAACCGATAGATCAATCTCCCACTGTGGTCGCCAATTGTTGATGGGTGAAAATTACTCCGCCGAATTTGGTAATTTGGGGTGTGATGAGGAATGAATTTAAACCTACATCAAATGCACTTTGCGCGGTGAGTGCTTGTAGATTCGAGAGATCAATCTCGTGCAAGTCCGGCCTAAACCAAGAAATGGCCGTTCCGGACTTGTTTCGGTCACAAAGTGAAGGAGATGGGGTTGATCTTAGGGAGGGAAGCGAAGAAGGTGTTGAGATTGTGAAGGTGTTGGCTTGCTTATGACTTGTAATGTAAAGATGAGCAAGCTTACGGTTGATGCAAACAGCTCGAGTGTTTGAATACGGTTTGTATTAACACTTGGTTTCGTGTCCGAACTTGTGTTGTTCTCCGTTATTCCCTTGTTGTTGGAAATAGGCGGAGACCCTATTTTATACAAGTCATTGAGCCTCATTCACGTTTCTCGTGGGAAGTGGAGGTAGTGGAATGATGGAGTAGTGGAGTTGTGTGTCGGTAACACACGACCAGTCTTGCCCACTTTTCCAGTTCATCTCTAACCGTCCATGACCTCCTAACACGTTCTTGTGATGGCGCGTTGCACGCTGCACGCTGTAAACCGCCAGACCAATACCCCAGTAAGTATCCCCCAGTTTGTGACATGATTGATATCTGGAATGTGGATCGTGGATCCACGGAAGATAGCATGTAATCTTTGAATTGAATAATCTGCGTTATTCGTAAAGTCGATACTTGTGAAGCATCGTGTGTATTTCATGCAGTCTATCGCATTGCGGTGTGGTAAAGTGATGTGTAATGACTGCTCACTAACCAAATAACTCCCGACTGTGGTTGTATAACCAAGCTGGTGAGGTCGGACGGATGAGATGATGTTTGAGACACTCATCTGCGACCGTTGATGAAATTAGGGTTTTTAAAGAGGTGCGCAAGCATCACTCTTCAGCCTTGGTCGAAACCAAGCATGGGAAGGATTTTGAGAAGACCAGACCATACATGCGTGTTGACGGCATGATGGTGTAGGCGCCCGTATTCCGTTCCCTCATGAAAGCGCGATCCGGGCCACTCAATTTGACCAGGTAAAGAGGAGTGGTCGAGATCGGTTGCGGCAGAAATCCCTTGCCGCAAAGGAGTTGGAAACCGGCGTGATTTCCCTAGTTTGGGCACGCGTTTGAAACGACCAACATTGGTTGGTTTTGGTCGATCACACTACCGTGTAGGTGGTAGGTTGGTGTTCACACCTATACCTGATTATCCCATGAAAACGTGATCTAAGCCATTCAAATCATCCGGTGAAGTTGAGCGGTCGAGATCAGTTTAGGATTTGGGAGGTGTAACCGCACGAGTTTGGGCGTGCGTTTTTGGGTTGGCCGGGAATGATGAGCCTTGGCCGACCGCGTGAGGAGGTAGATGGGCCCACGGTGGTCATGCTGGTGTGACCGGACCTGCTCGATTTGATCTGTGACCCTCCATTCGTGCCGGAGAAGATGGACGCGCGTGATGGCTCAAACCCTATTTTTGGCTTTCAAAGCCGCGCGACTATGCTCCTTTGGGCGGACGGTTTTGTTGTAACCAACCACGGTTGGCTTTGACCGATTGGTCAAGCGTGTAGGCGGTCACATGGTGATTGTGTCGACATGCTCCGGGCCTTTGAGTCTACATCTACACCCTCCATCTATGCCTGCGAAGACGGACGGTTGAGACCGTTTTGCGACATATGTAATATGCCGCAAACCCTAATTTAGGTTTTCCGCCCATAATGCTTGGTATGGACGGTTTCTTGGCAAGCAAAGGCCAATGGTCGACCATGCGGGGTCGGCTGTGTATTCCATACCTGCTTGGGGGTGATGGAATTGATCTGTGGTCATCCAATCATGCTTGCGGAGTTGGATGACTGCGATCAGATCATATTTGGCAGGCTAAGGCCGTGTGTATTCCATACCTGCTTGGGGGTGATGGAATTGATCTGTGGTCATCCAATCATGCTTGTGGAGTTGGATGACTGCGATCAGATCATATTTGGCAGGCTAAGGCCGTGTGTATTCCATACCTGCTTGGGGGTGATGGAATTGATCTGTGGTCATCCAATCATGCTTGTGGAGTTGGATGATCGCGATCATCATATTTGGCGTGCTAAGGCCGTGTGTATTCCATACCTGCTTGGGGGTGATGGAATTGATCCGTGGTCATCCAATCATGCTTGTGGAGTTGGATGATCTGCGATCGAATCATATCCGGAGATCGATACTGGTCAAGTCCGGATGCTCAATCGGCTAGTATAACACACCGAGAGGGGCTCAATCGGGCTAGTATAACACACCGAGAGGGATCGGGCTAGTATAACACACCGAGAATCGGCCATACGGGTATTTCGTACATGGATTCATTATAGTGCTTGGAGGTTCGTGTTACTCGTAAGAGTAACACTCGATCATCATGCCACACCGATAATGGGTACAGGAAATACAAGGCTGATATGAAATTCACAGGAAGGGATTGTTCTTGTGCTCCAACCTGGAGGAATTTCATGTATTCACAGAATGGGATTGTTGCTTCATGCTCCATTCTTGGTGAATTAAGTGAGGAGTATCCGTCACTTATAAATGGCTTTATCTTTTACAAGATGTCAGCGCATGATTTCTCTGGTTACTTACAAATTTAACCTTAAACGAAAATCCACCATCAACAGATAGCACTGCTCCAAAGGGAATACCAAGATTACCACTGTTACAATTTGAGTGACATGATGATCAGGATTTGTTATCATTGTTGTAGCTTGACTGTAGTTTTGGCTGTTGTTTTATGGATTTTTTATCCGATTGATTGAGTGATTAAGTTGTTTTCTCAAACGCCGTGTCCAGTCTCTTCAAAAAAATTCGTATCAATAAACATCTCTTCAACATATATGTTTCATTTTAGTAGGACAGTTTAGTACTGTAGTGGCCCAATCTATAGTCTTTAGAAACCTAGTGCACAAAAGCATCTTAAGTCCTTTCCCGTGGGGAAAAGAGCTAAAAGTAGAGGTTGATTTTCAGCCTATGTGACACTAGTAAGGCTAATCCCTATAGGCTAGATTGAACTGTTAGATTGGCCAAAAAGTGTTACAAATCATGAAAAAAGTGTGGGAAAAAAGTTAACACTGATAGTTGATAGTTCTCTCTCCTAGCAAGTGCTCGAAGTTTAACTATCAGCGAGATTGAAACGCTGAACCGTTCAGCGCTCAAAAAGTAACCAAAACGCTGAACCATTCGGCGCTATATAATTTTTCTCATGGAGAGAGAGGAAAAGATGGAGAGAGAGAAGGAAAAGAGGGAGAGAGAAAGAGTAAAAGAAGGAGAGAGAAGAAAAAGAGGGAGAGAGAACCGTGGAGAGGGAGGAAAAAAGGGAGAGAGAGAGAAGAAAAAAAGAGAGAGAAACGTGGAAAGAGAAGAAAAGAAGGAGACATAAATAAAATTAAATTCTGAGCGCTATTTGGTTCAGCGTTCAACGCTGTTTGATTCAGCGTTTCTCAGCTAGATTCGCCATCCCATATGACTTAGGAGGTTGCCGATGCTGACGTGGATGGCCAATCTAGCAGCTAGATATCTAGCCCATAGGACTAAGCCTAATGAAGATTCAGTCACGGACCCGACCAACTTCGAGATCCCGAGTTGACGTATTTTGACGTATTCCACCTGGATGAACGAATCCTGAGTTGTTTCTTCACGTTGGGAAAAAAAACCTGGAGAGATTGGGGTATACCCAGATTAATTGGGGTATACCCAATTTTAAGTGGACTCTTTTTTAAGGGCAAAGGGGGAGGCCTAATGAGTAAAGTTACAAAACTATCCTTTCCCATTATAATTCTAATTACCCTAAATCACTTTTCATTCTCTTCATTTCATCTTCTTCTCTTCTCCTTCTCCTCCTCAAACACATTACCGGCTCCTCCACCTTCCGATTAATCTTCAAAAATGGATCCGCCACGACCTAGGGCAAGTCGTATGATAGAAGCTAATCGAAAACCCAATGAGTATAACCCTGGAATTGCAAGTTTGGTTCAAAAGAAAGTGAAGAAAAAAACGGTTGAAGAAGAAGAATTCGTAGTCATTGAAAACACGAGAAATGGTGCGATTAAGAAAGTAAGGGCATACTTAAACTCACTCTAGTACTTCAATTTCATGTTTGCATGTCAAATTAGGTCAGAAAAATCGAAATTGTGAATTGGCAGTTGCGACGCCGGCAAGGTATTATGTTATCGACCTTGCCGAATTTTCATATTTAGGGTTTGGCCGGCAGGCTCTTAGGTTGAAGATCTTGCCGGATGTTGACTACATGTAACTGGTACTTGCAGGGTCAGAATGTTATTCAAACTAAGACCCTGTCGGCGTCAGTTTTTTTTGTTAGCCGGGTTGGTTATAAATTTTTACCTTGTCGGCTGTATTTCAAGTTTTTTGTGTATCCTGATGCCTTGGATTTTAAAGTCGGAATGCTATTTGGATAAAACCATGCCGGCTGTTTATTAGCCGACAATGTGTTGGTAATGGACCTTGCCGACTGGTTTTGTGGAAAATCCTTGTATCTACTGTGTTCATATTTGTTATAAACCGACAGTTTATGTGAATAATACCCTGCCGGGCGCAGTTCAGCCGACATGCATTATTTAGTCAACATTTTCGATGTTTGTGTAGCCGGCAAGGTTGTATTTGTCGACCCTGCCGACTTATGTTTTTTTTTCTTAATCGTTCTTGTTCAGGTTGCAAAAAGAAAAGAAGAAAGCAGCTGTGAAAGCTCTTAGTCCTCCTTCAAGACCTCCTCGTGTTGGTGAAAAACTCTTGACTTCAACACATCGAGGGGCATACGTTGTGCCGGGAACGCTTTTGATCCGTGTACCGAATGATTCTGAACCACCATCGGAACCCAGTGATTCAGACGAGACTCCAGATGAAGACCAATCAATTCCACCTGGTAGAAGAGGTGATGATGATGATGTTGATGAAATCACTCCGGCTGCTGGAGGAGGTAACAATGATGATGATGATGGTGATCAAGACATGCCTAATGTTGGAGGAGGTGATGATGATGATGATGATGGTAATGGAGATAAAGATAAGGATATCGAAGATGAAATTTTTGAAGAGGCAGTGGAAGAAGAAGAAGAAGATGGAGAACAAACTCTAGCTATTGTTCAACATACCGAAGCTTCAACTTCAACTGAAACCGGAAAGAAGAAGAGGGTGATCACTAAACCAGCTAATTCCCACATGCCTTCCCCTCACTTGATGGTTATACTGAAAAAAGGTGAGCGTCCAAGGGGGACCCCAAGAGATGGTGGAAATGTTCTTTTAGGATACAAAGACTCATGGGCATGTACGATCCATAATACTATCGTAAGTAATCTCAATCCGTCTTTGTTTTTTATTCAAGTGTGTATCTATATTAAATTTGCATCAAGTGTTTGTATTTCTTTTCATTTTGTTTTTTGGGTATTTAGGATCACAAGCATGCCGTCCGTCTCATGAGGCGCCAAGCTTCATGTTCAGTGACTAAGACTTGGGATCTTAAGGATGAATGTGAGGAGGTGAAAGTGATTTTCAAGAACTCCGGGTTGTGGCCTGCGGTGGAGAGTTCGAATATTGAGCATGATAGAGTTACCGTATCTGCATTTTGTGAGAGGTACTACGGAGAGACTGATACAATGTTATTCCCATTCGGTGAGATGGCGATAACTCCCTATGATGCTCATCAAATTCTAGGCCTCGAGGTTGAGGGAAAAGCAGTCAGTGAGGGTTTCGATACTGATTTTTCTTTCAAGGATATTTACAAATTGAGCCAGAAATTGTTCGTTTGGAATCAGACTAAGACGGAGTCTATGCTTGAGAATAAAGATGGTCGTCTAACTAAGAAGTTTAATCTGAAGCAGTTGAGGGACACATTTTCTGGGACCAAGAAAATCTTTGATAAGGAAGGAAGGGTGAACCCGATACGAATCAATGCTACCGCATCAGCTTATTTGCTATACGTCCTGGGCAAATGTATCTTCCCCGACAGTTCCGGAAGCTTGGTCGACGCTAGTTATATGCAACTATTGGATCCCTTAGATAAGATGCATGAGTATTCTTGGGGTACTGCGGTGGTCGCATTCTTGAACAATGAGTAGACAAAGGGTTCTAGGGCACTCACTGCGCAAGTTAACGAAAATATATGTCTCTTCTAGTTAATTTTATTGTCTAAATCATTTATATTTGCAAAATTCTCGTAAGATAAGATTCTTACTAAACTTTTTTTTGCATAGGTTTGGATATATGAGCACTTCCCTTCTTTGGTGAAAGCCAACTCCTACATCAAAATGGATGCGAATGTTGCGGTTGATAAGCCAAGAGCGCAAAGGTACAGTTTTAAGGGTACTCAGGATAAGGAAATGTCACAAAATCTTATCAAACTCCGAATCGGCATCGACAATTTGACTGCGGATGATGTGATATTTGATCCGTATCGAGATGCTAGAAATCAAGGTTTAATACAAAGGAGAGATGAAGTTGCATTATACTATGGACCCTTGTTTTTGTGCTCCGGTGGATATTCAATGTACGATCCACATCGGGTAATGCGACAATTGGGTTACGTCCAAGAAGAACCTCATTTCGATGAAAAAAATCCGTTCTTTACTGTGCCAAGGGATGATTGCACCACGTCCCAAAAAACTATTAACGTCTCTTACGCTCCAGCGCCAGTTCCAGAACATTGGGACGATAGACGTGGCCGTAAAATCGATGTGAGTCTTTTGGACGAGGTGACCACCGGTCATGAAGCTAGTGAGAAATACATGACTTGGTACTTGGGTTGGGCTCGTCCTACTATGATTAGGGAAATGACTCATGAAGAATTGGCTCGTAAGAGGAAGATGGCATCGAAAGACCCAGCAACAAGTCTTAAGTTCTTTGTAAGTATTTTAGATTTTCTCTTAATGTTTTAAGATTACATTATCAAATCGTTCTATTAATTGTTTGTTGTTTAATTGAAAATAGAAGGAGCATTTGAAGACCTTTGTGAAGGTGTTGTGTTGCGCGAAAGACAGAGGAGAGCATTTGTCGATTGAAGAGCAAAGCAAGCACATTGACTATGCTTGCAATATTGACAATGAGGATGCCTTTGAAATTTTCAAGCAAGCTGATGCTAAAGTAAAGAGGGAAGAAAAAGCTAGAAGGGAAGCACAAGCCAAGATGAATGCTGACAAAAAGAGGGCTCGTAGTGGTCGTGGTGGTGTTCCTAAACGGGGTCGGGGTCGGGGTCGTGGTCGTGGTGGTGAATGAATGTAGTCTCTAGTTTATTTCTTTATGTTGTGTTGGAAAAATGTTAAGGTTAACGGTTGGACAAATGTTTTTTTTTTTAAGGTTTATGGGACATGTTTTCGTATTTTGGACAACAAGTGTTGGATTTCTAGTTGTTGAATGAATGGTTTGTTTAGCTATGTAAAGTTTCAATACTTATGCCGGCATGCTTTTTTTAAGTTACAATGCCGACCACACCAGGGCCGGCAAGGTTTTGAAGTGTCAGACTGCCGACCTTGACACCGATTTGCCTTGACACCTATGTGACAAATACCTTCTCCGATGAAATTATTTGCATACCAGGGTCGGCGGTTAAATAGGTAATCTAAAAGATCAAAACCTAGCATATAATGCATGCTAATGTTAAGAAAAGTTCCGATGCCTTAAACGCATAAGGATATTATATTATCGACCCTAACTCGGGCTTGTAAAGATTTGGTTTTAGAATTTAATAATTGCTATGTGTTGCAGCAAATACCTTCTCCTGATGCCTAAAGTTATCATAAAGTCAGCATGGTTAAAATTATGTTCCTTGCCGACCACATCACAACCGGCACTCTAGTGACCAAATACCATTCCGACGGTTAAATAGAAAATTGCATGAACTCCTGATGCCTAAAAGTCATAAGGGTTTCTTTTATCCAAAGTCGGCATGGTAAGAAAATTTCTTTAGAGATATTCCTTTGCCGGAAAAATATTCGAGGTCATATCATCAAGACAGCCAAGGCATGCTAATGACAAAATATATTTCCGGAGAACATATCCTTGAGATACGCACCCTTTACCTTTTTGTTTTGTCATAAGAAAATATTCTCCAATTAAGTCCGATGCCTTAAATCAAAATATTTGAATGTGTGGAAGCATAAGGCGGTGTCGGCATGGTAACAAAATTTCCATCCCAGAATAGCACGCGTCCTCGGGGGCAAATTCCACGGACTTAGTGTATTTCTCCAAAACACCTCAAAGACATAAAAAGCCATAATAAATCGGGAAAACAAACCGTGTGTCTATCGACAATTTTAAACTTCAAATTTTTTGAAAGTACAATTGCATTGATTGACTTGTACTTATGCACTATAACGGCCAAATTTGGGCACCATCCTATAAATACACTACTTATCTCTACAAAACAACACACAACTATTTGCATATACTGTCCAAAGCTCATATCATCATACACTTCATCTAACTCACCTAATAGCTCTCTACATACAAGAAATGGCATCATTTGATTCAAACGAAGATTTGGCAATCACCAAAGCATGGTACATTTTTGTGTCTAATTTGATCTCAATACTATATATTGTTGGTACTCGATTTTGTACTTATTATAATGTTTTGTGTGTTTGTAGGTATTTTTTGGAAATAAACATTTTTGGAAAAATCGGCTCGAAAAACTACTCGGAGAACTCCCGAAGGACATTTTCTATTCGGACTCCCACTTTGGATAAGGGGAACCTAATTGCTAAGGGGCAACCCAGTGCTATTCGCACCCCATAGCTGGATAGTGGTACACCCATCTTCATCACCGTGAGAATTATTTTGGCGGGAAAAATGTTACTTCAGCTGCGTGATATTCTAGAATAAATTTGTAGGGGATTTCACGAGATTTTCTCGTGGATTTCAATTGGAGATACCCTGTTTTACCTAAACAGGATAGGTAGGTGACTTGAAATCGAAGATAAAGGAGTTTTACACGTCGGTTAAAGAGAACAGAGCTGTCACGTTCGCAAGGGAGATAATCACGGGATTGCGTCGAATTTAGACGTGTACTCACGTGTCTGGATCGAGTTGGCTTGCTGAAGAAGCGTGCAGAATTTAAACAAGGATATTTTGCATGAATTATACAGCTGTTGATGCATGAAAAAGGAAAGAAAATATTTTCTTTTACACCGAGTAATGGAGGATTATTTTGGGTTAATGAGCGAGATTTCTTGGTGCTGTTCGGTATAAATAGGTTCCCGGGGTCTCATTGAGGGGTTATCGAGAGTTGGGGGTAGCGTCACTGAAGAAAACAGAGCTGCAGAGAAGGATTATCTCTGCTGCTGCTGTGAAGGAAACGAGGAGTTGCAGACGACACATAAGAAGTGTCGTTCTCAAGAACCCTAAGCTGAAGAACATATATCTGCAGAGAACAGTCGTATTTAGAGTCTTATATTCAAACTGCCGTAATGTGATCCATTAGTAACTATTATCTTCAGTTTTGCAACAATTTTAGTAACAGTGACTTCTGTGACGCCAATACAGCGTTACAAATTCCCGTGTGTATTATTTCTTCAATAAAAACACCTTTTGAGCCATGAGTTATTATTTTGAGCGTGTTTTTGATATGAGGAGCTACACCCCATCCTCTGGGGCGACGGAGGAAGCCATTCTTCCTAAAGTTATGTGGTAAAATTTATTTAAATTCATTTATGCAATTCTTTTATGATTATTTGCACCGAATGAAAATTGAGTAAATGATTTTTATTAATTAGTTGTGTTTTCTCTTGATGAAGTATGCTTAGTTTAGGGCTTTTGATACTTCATGCTTGCGATTAACGATTGATGGTTTGAAAATCTAATTTAGGCAATGATTAGAATCACAATTTCTTTTGATTGAAGTTATATTGTCTAGAATTGCATGATAAACATTAACATTAAATCACATGAATTTTGGTGATTGGTGAAATCCGGAACCCCGGTCTCTCTAAAATAGTCAGCTTTAATTTGCTTTATTTTTTTAGTCTTAAAATTTAAATCTAAAATCACAATCTTCACAAGTCTCAACGAACCTATTACTACAACATCATTGAAAATAACCATCAATTTTTGGCGCCGCCGACGCGGACTTGTCTTTAGGCTAGAGTTTTTAGATTTTTTTCTTTTTAGGTTTTTATTTGTTTTTGTTCTTCTTTACATTTTTGGGTTTTTGTCTTTTCCTTACAGAATTTGGAATTTGGAGCGAAAGAAAATTTTGCCAAAGCTTTTGGTGAATACTTAAAGACTTGGAGTAAAAGGCAAAGCGAAAGGAGCGAAAGGAGAAGATTTTTTTTATTTTATAAAAAAAAAAGAGAGACATTTTTTTTTTTTTAAGACTTTCCTTTTATTTTGCACTTTAAACTTTGGGACATTATTTTTAAACCCTACGGAAGGGTAGTTCAAATATAAACTGTGTGCAGAGAAGGACGGCGATTACGATATCGTCTCGGCCCCTCGGGTTCGTACACGACATTGGAGTCGTGGTCCGAGGCGACTACAACGGTTCATCCCCCGTCTGGAACGGGAGGTAAGTTTGTCGAAACACTCGCGAATCCCCTGTCAGCGAGTTACTGTATTCCTTCGTTTGCATATATGCTGAGGAATTGAAAACGACTGCTTTAATTTCCTAGTAAAGGGCAAGGACTGGCCATACAAGATAAGGGTTCGGATTTCATCACCATTCTCTTCTTGCCCGCCTTAGGAAAACAATACTTAACGCGAACCTAAGGTTTAAAATTTGGAATAGAACGAGACCGATAGGGTAACGAGCTTAATAGGAAAGTCATTCGAAAAATATTGGTTACTATTTTAAGCATACAAAGTTCATGATGGTTTCTGTGAGTTGAATGCGTGACTGCACCGCCTTGTAATGCCGGTGAGGCCTTGGGTATCAAAGCTCCACGCAGCTTCCCTCGCCTCTATTCAACTTACTTCAACTCGGATTGATTCCAGAGAGGTTTGCTCAGATTGTAACGAGTTCCTTTTCGAAAGATTAGAAGCTGGTCTAGAAACAATCTAAGTGGAGCCATCAAGCTTTTTGTTTTCTAGAAATCATTAGGTTTGCTGTAGTGGAGTCAGCCTTGTTTGTGTTTGCATAGAACTTCCTTTCCTTTTAGGATTTTTCTTTTTCTTTTGTTTTTTCTAGTGTATGCCCGAGGTTATTAGAGAGCGGGCTTGGAAAAGAGACAATCTAGGTCGATTGATTAGTGAAAAACCTAGTAATTCTTCTTGTGGAAGCGGGGAACTCGAAGACTCTTCTTTTGAGAGCCCTGTTTTTGGAAACTTCAGTTTTGAGAATCTGTCTCTTCGTGAGGAAAGTAACCCTAGTACTTCAGATGTGCCAGCGATGTCAACTTTGAAAGATTACATGTTCCTAACTAGGACCAACCGAGCTTCGTGCATTAAATTGCCAGCCAATACGGCTAATTTCGAGATAAAACCTAGTATTCTTCAGATGATCCCTATATTCTTAGGAAAAGATGATGAGAACCCTTATTTTCATATTAGGGACTTTGAGGAAATTTGTGGGACAGTTAGAATAAAAGAACTTACTGATGAAGTTTTGAAACTTAAGATGTTCCCCTTTTCCTTGAAAGATAAAGCCAAGACCTGGCTAAACAACCTACCATCTGAATCCATTGAAACATGGCAGGAACTTATTGCTGCTTTTTATATGAAATTCTACCCTAATCATAAAACTAAAGCTGTTAGACAGAAAATTAGTTCCAGTGTGCAACAAGAGGGAGAGTATCTTTATAGGTTTTTAGAGAGATTCAATGATCTCCTATCCCAGTGTCCTCACCATGGATTTGATAAGATGAAACTTGTAGAGATTATTTATGATGGTTTAGACTATTCGACCAAAGCCATGGTCGAGTCTATGTGCTTATCTGGTGAGTTCAGTAGTAAAAATGCTGATGATGCTTTTACCTTCTTAGGAGTTGTCGCTGAAAAATCCCAACAGTGGGAGTCTTGTGTTGAACCCCCTTAAAGACTCTTGGTTAATAGAAGTAGCACTAATATGGTAGATACAAGTTTTGCGTCAGATGCTAAGTTTGCTGATTTGTCTAGAAGGTTAGAAGCTTTGGAAATGGGTTAGTCTAAAATAGGTCCCTTGTTGAACCTAATAGAGCCTCTCAAGTCTCTAGTTGTGGAATAAAGCCCCATAACTCATTTTGGGAAGGTGAGGTTAGTGAAGAGCAAGCTCATGCTGTCTATAACAATGCTAGGTTTGAGAACCTTGAAGTTTGACCCATACTCGAGACCTACAACCCGGTTGGAGAAACCATCCTAATTTTTCTTGGTCTAAGGGCGAGAATCAAGGTCGATCTAGTAATTCTCAGCCTCCCCAGGTTTTGGTTATACTCGAGAACCCTTCGAGTCAAACCCGGTTTGTAACACTTCGAGAAAAAGATCTCTACCTTAGAAGAAGCTCTTACTATGTTAGTAAAGAACCATGATATGTTATCAGCTAACCACCTTAGCTTTCAACAAGAAACCAGGCAGAACCATAAGGATAATTCCCAGACTCTTGCTAAATTATAACTTCAAGTCGGCCAAATAGCTAAGTATTTAAGTGAGAGAGAAGAAGGTAAGTTTTCTAGTCAAACTCAACCCAATCCTAGGGGGGTCCATCAAATATCTTTAGTTGGTGAGGAATCATCAAACCATGTGAACTCGATAAAAACCCTTAGAAGTGGTAAAACGGTAGACAATAAGGTAGCCATGCCTAGTGGACATATTGTAGTTCCACCTTCTACTTCCCAAGAGGAACCCGTAGCTGAGGAAACTGAAACAACCTCTAAGGACTCCCAAGAAATTCCTGTTGAGCCCGGCTTTATTCCCAGAGCCCCATTCCCACAGTTGTTAGCCCCAACAAAGAAGGAGTCGACTTTCAACGAGATAATGGAAACATTTAAGCAGGTGAACATTAATATTCCTTTGTTAGAAGCAATTAGGAAGATGCCTGCTTATGCCAAGTTCCTTAAAGATCTTTGTACACGAAAGCGTAAGCTTAATGTACAAAAGAAAGACTTTTATTTGGTCAAGTAAGTTCCATTCTTCTGAACCAAACACCCCCTAAGTATAAGGACCCTGGATACCCCACCATATCTTGTGCGATTGGTAATCACATGGTCGATAAAGCTTTACTTGACTTAGGAGCTAGTGTTAACTTACTCCCATACCATGTGTATACCCAGCTAGGACTTGGTAAGTTGAAATCGACCAAAATGACACTTCAGTTAGCTGATAAGTCTGTAAAAGTTCCTCGTGGTGTCATAGAGGATGTTCTGATTGAGGTTTATAAGTTTATTTATCCAGTGGATTTTGTTGTTCTAGACACCCAACCCATTTAGGACCCAAGTGCTCAAATCCCGGTGATTCTAGGTCGCCCATTTTTAGCCACACTACTTATTTGTCATCAACTGTAGGACCTAGGGCTTATGAACATATCCTTTGGTAATATGACCACTGAACTAAATGTCTTTAATGTTACTAGACAACCTTCTGAGAATGATGATTTAGAATAAGTGAATATGATTAGCACTTTAGTTCATGATTTAGTTCAGTATAATTAGCATGACACTTTACTGGGAGATTCTTTAGATGAATTTCAGGAAACCATTCTCTTAGACCAGATGTGTGACCAATCTTTAGAAGAAGCCCTTGAGTATTTTAAAGACTCTACGGACCCAGAAATCCAGGCAATATTGTTAGGTCTTTCTGAGAATAATAATGACCCTAAGTTTGGGGGTAGAAAACTAGAAGAATCTCTTGAGTATTTTAAGGACTCTGAAGATCCGGAAATTCAATCAATAGTTAGAGGTTTGTCTGTGAGTAATGAAAACCCTAAGTTTGGAGGTAGTGATGGTTCTTGTCATTGTCACGTATCCCTAATTAGAGTCCCTAACTTGGGGCCTTGTGCGTATGAGATATTACTCGAGTCTATTAAGACTCAGCAACCCGATCCTCTTGATACTGTCCAGGAGGTAACCTAGGTATTAGAGACCCATTTTTTCGGATGAACCTATTTATAGAGACACACATATGAAGTTCAATAACGCGCCCCAGATAAACCAAGTTATCTTGACAGATGCCTTAGATGAGAATGTGCTCCTTCTATTCATTTTTCTGAACCAGTGCAGTTGCCTGATATTGGTGTTAGATCTATTTGGTCTGATGGACCCACAACTGTTTCGGCTATTAGTGTATGACTTTGGAAGGTGAAGATCCTTTTTAAGGTATTTGATGTCTGGCTGAAGACTTTAAACTTAGCACTCCTTGGGAGGTATCCCTTTCTCATGCAACACGGTATTATCTTTCCTTATCTCTTTTGCTTCAAATGGTAACAATTTCTCCTTGTTCATGTTTTTAATTTCATCTTTAGAACATTGAGGACAATGTTAGATTTAAGTTTGGGGGTATGGGAGAAACTTTTTAGTTGCAATAAATAAAACTCCAGAGCCTAGAAATTTATGTTTATTAAGGATGGAACTAACCAATCTAAGTGGATGGAAGCATCTTGGTTATAGGAGTTGAGGAACCAATATGATTAGATGGAAACATCTAAAGAGTTTATTCATAAAAGCACGAGCTCGGGTGTTAGAATTAAAAAAACATGGTAGTTTCGCCATATCTCGTTGAATCCTTTTCACCTTCTGTTTTTATTTTCTTATAAGTGATTGGGTGAAATAGAGTGATTGAGATACCAAAAAAAAAAAAAAAAAAAAAAAATGAGACCAGACCATCAGACCAACCGGAATAAATTCAATAGATTCAACCACTGGAGCCCTTGTATATGCCAGTTGTGTTGACCTAGAGTTAGGATTATCACCCATTTGGTTCCCTTGTATATGCCATTTTGTGTTGATATTAGTCGACCGGTATCTCAGTCCATTAGGATAGGTTCACCTTAGTCAACATCAAAACCATCTACATTTTCTTTACATCCATTTTCTTAATCTTTCCATGTGATTGGTTGACTCCGGTTATGATGTACAGAAACTATCTGAGTAGAGCTCTGTCACTTACATATGAATTTTAGTATGCTTGAGTGCAAACTCGTGTACATCAATTGGAATTTCGCATCAGGGTACTTCCTCCTGTAGTCAATAAGTATGCCAACCAAGGAGATTCTTTAGTGCCTTCCAAGGTTCCGCGTAGATAGCTAGGGTCTGGAGTAAAGGTTTTTCGGGTACACCTCTGGTAAACCCTCCGGAGACATCACTCCGCCGCTAGGTCCACCTAGTGGTTTAACGGCTTGCTGCACGTGCTAAGTGTAGTCATTTTATTTTCTAGAATAAATTTGCTCGAGGACTAACAAATAATAAGTTTGGGGGTATTTGATTTTGTGTCTAATTTGATCTCAATACTATATATTGTTGGTACTCTATTTTGTACTTATTATAATGTTTTGTGTGTTTGTAGGTATTTTTGGGAAATAAACATTTTTGGAAAAATCGGCTCGAAAAACTACTCGGAGAACCCCAAAGAGGACATTTGTTATTCGGACTCCCACTTTGGATAAGGGGCAACCTAATTGCTAAGGGGAAACCCAGTGCTATTCGCACCCGATAGCTGGATAGGGGGACACCCATCTTCATCACCGTGAGAATTATTTTGGCGGGAAAAATGTTACTTCAGCTGCGTGATATTCTGGAACAAATTTGTAGGGTATTTCACGAGATTTTCTCGTGGATTTCAATTGGAGATACCCTGTTTTGCCTAAACAGGATAGGTAGGTGACTTGAAATCGAAGATAAAGGAGTTTTACACGTCGGTTAAAGAGAACAAAGTTGTCACGTTCGCAAGGGAGATAATCACGGGATTGCGTCGAATTTAGACGTGTACTCACGTGTCTGGATCGAGTTGGCTTGCTGAAGAAGCGTGCATAATTTAAACAAGGATATTTTGCACGAATTATACAGCTGCAGATGCATGAAAAAGGAAAGAAAATATTTTCTTTAACACCGAGTAATGGAGGATTATTGTGGGTTAATGAGCGAGATTTCTTGGTGCTGTTCGGTATAAATAGGTTCCTGGGGTCTCATTGAGGGGTTATCGAGAGTTGGGGGTAGCGTCAGTGAAGAAAACAGAGCTTCAGAGAAGGATTATCTCTGCTGCTGCTGTGAAGAAGACGAGGAGTTGCAGACGACACATCAGAAGTGTCATTCTCAAGAACCCTAAGCTGAAGAACATATAGCTGCAGAGAACCGTCGTATTTAGAGTCTTATATTCAATCTGTTCTGTAACAGTCCATTAGTAACTCAGTTTTGCAACAATTTTAGTAACAATGACTTCTGTGACGCCAATACAGCGTTACGAATTCCTGTGTGTATTATTTCTTCAATAAAAACACTTTTGAGCCACGAGTTATTATTTTGAGCGTGTTTTTGATATGAGGAGCTAAACCCCATCCTCTGGGGCGACGGAGGAAGCCATTCTTCCAAAAGTTATGTGGTAAAATTTATTTAAATTCATTTATGCAATTCTTTTATGATTATTTGCACCGAATGAAAATTGAGTAAATGATTTTTATTAATTAGTTGTGTTTTCTCTTGATGAAGTATGCTTAGTTTGGGGCTTTTGATACTTCATGCTTGCGATTAACAATTGATGTTTTGAAAATCTAATTTAGGCAATGATTAGAATCACAATTTCTTTTGATTGAAGTTATATTGTCTAGAATTGCATGATAAACATTAACATTAAATCACATGAATTTTGGTGAATGGTGAATTCCGGAACCCCGGTCTCTCTAAAATAGTCATCTTTAATTTGCTTTATTTTTTTTTAGTCTTAAAATTTAAATCTAAAAGCACAATCTTCACAAGTCTCAACGAACCTATTACTACAACATCATTGAAAATAACCATCATGGTACGCGGAAACTCGAGTTAGACGTCAATCCTCCGTAAGGGTGGATTCCGTAACCTTTTGGGATTGGGTACACAACAAATTTATCCAAGAATTTGGAAATCCTAATGGAAGAAGTGTTCAACAAGTCCATGATAGGCACATAGTCATCGAAAATGCGATACTTGCTTATTTAGCTATCCAAAAACCAATTTTCAACGCTCTCCACTTTAACTTGTCCATTGAACAATTTGTAAGTTTTTTTGTGGTTTATTTTACGTAATCAATGTTGTTTGATCTTCCTACTAAACACCACTAACAAATTAAGTTTGTGTTATGTTTTTGTAGCATGAAGTCGCCAAAGCGCTACTTGGAGGAAAAGGGGGAAGCATTCGCATTCGATGCAAGCTATCAATTCATGGAATCCAAAATCCCGGAATATGCCCCGGAGATGATGGAGGGTGTATCGTCCTCGGACGAAGATTGATGGCTTGAGAAGTTTTTGTATAGGTTTTGTGGGTAGACCTCTATGTAAACCCTCATGAGACTATAACTCGTCCACTAGGGTCGCCTAGGGGTTTAAAGGCTTGATGCACATGCTAAGTGCATTCGTTTTTCCGTCGACAAGGATTTAGGTTTTATGTTTCAATCAATGTAGTAACTAAAATTGCATGAATAAAGTGAATTACATCTTCCCATTTTCTGTTTTCTGTTTGGTATAAGTACATGCCGGCAAGGTTACAAATCCTTAGCATGCCGACTACAGGTCAGCCGGCAGTGTTAAAAATTATGTGCATGCCGACCATATGATAGCCGGCATTGTAAGAAATATTTACATGCCGATCGTAAAATTGCTGGCCCAAGATAGTCGGCGTAATCTTCATTCAAAGACCATTCCGGCCTAAAAAGGGTCGGCGTGTTATTCATCCGCGGACCATGCCGGCTAACCTTAGTCGGCATTCTATTCAAACGTCGACCAAGCCGGTGGATCTTAGTCGGCACCTTATTCAAACCTGGACCTTGCCGACCATTCATATTTTCAAAACTAAAATTTTTGATCGAAATCGAACTCATAAGACATATAAAAGGTTTAATCTACTGAATTCATAATTTCAAAATTTTAATCTAAACTCAATTAATTAACCTAATCAGAATTTTTAGTGTTAATTAAACAAGGGCATATTAGCCATTTAGAAAATACAAGGTTAAGGGATGACTTCTTTTACTTCAAAATATCTTGAGTTTTGTCCCATTAGGTATACCCCAATTAATTTGGTATACCACAATCAAGCCTGGAAAAAAAATACTCATCCGGACGAGTTTTTCCTGTAATAGCAAGTCCAGTGGGACTGGCAGGACAGGAGCCTTATGGAAAAAATTCTGCATCTTAGCTAGAATTTTTTTTTACATTTACAAAAAAAAATATCTGACTGGAAAAATATGACAAACAGATAGCAACCACTTAAAAGTAAACATCTCATATAGGAACTACATCATCCAAATTCTAATCGCTCTTTTAAACAATCAAATCACTAGCTGAACTAAACAACTGAGCAGAACTTTAAGGATTATTCATTAATTTCTTTGGGTTTTCTCACGATTCTCCACTTGAAGAAAACTAAATACCCTAATTGTTTGTCGTTTTTCATCGCCTCTCTTTTAATTTGTCATTTGATCCGGAATGAGTTTTACTAAAAATTTGGGTGGGTCCAGGGACCTATCCACGCCACTAGCAGCTCCGTCCATTTACACCTCAGAGAGGGACTGTCAAACATGCAGATAGGGTAGACATAAGTGTCTAGTTGACACGACCATCGATTTGATTCCGGAGATACTAAAAACAGTTGGTTAAGTTGGGTGATTTAGTTTTTAAATTAGTATTATATTCGGATTTAATAAACATTAGATTAAAACTTGGTAAAGTTTTATAAGGAATAGGCTGTAGAAAATTAGGCTAAGGCCCAACCCATGGATAAATAATATGAGGCCCTTAATTAAAAGAAATTTAAAAAAAAGAGTTATTAAAGGACATTCATACCCTTTTATATATTCCATAATTAAATAAAATTTGCCCCAAAATTATCAATCTTAGCCCAAAAAACCCTGAAATGACTAATTAATCCCTTATTGTTCAAAAAAATAATCAAGTTTAGTAAGGATAATCAAGATTAGTGTAGATAATCAAGATTAATTTTGATAATTAATTTTCACTTATTATAGAATCGAAATAAAATCCATGGATTAGGTTGGATGAACAAAATGTTTAGAACAAGAGTTATAAGAAAAAAATTGAGGAGAAGAAAAAAAAACTTTTGTGATATTTGCATGTGTAATGAAACCACATACATATAGAGATTTTGATTCATCCATGCCACCGAAAAAAATGAGTGATAATATCAAATTCGTGCTTTTTTCCTTTTGGCTCCAGTGTTAAATCAACCAAAATAGCCGCACAAGTATACTTCTAAATTAGTTTTCATTAGCCTTTACACATACAAAATGTATGTGTAATCTCAAAAATTATCTAAATTTACATAACAAAAATCAAAACTTTTGAATTTTCAGAAGAACTTGGAAGGGAGTTTGCAATTTTGTATTGAGAGTGACAACAACCAAAAACTCTTAATTTGTTACAGATAATATGAGATTAGTAAGTTAGTGTTCCTAGCAAATAACTCGCTAAATATTTTATCTATTGAAACTATTGTATGTTATGCATCAATAACTTATACATACAATCCACCAACATAGTTTTTTGACCTATACTATATTAAATTTGGACATAAAATACATTTACCTTCATAAGAACAGAAAATATATAGAACAGATAAACTTTATATTCCCAGATGTGTAACTGGTTAATTGATCATCATCCAAAGTTGATGGTCCTTTACCGAGATCCAGTCAATCGTAAAAACCATTACAAAATAGTTTTTTGACCTATACTATTGGTTGGTAATTAATATGCATTGACAACAATAAGTAACTAAATTACGGTTGGTAACCAATGAATCGAGACAATGTTATCAATTCCAATATGCATGATATACTACCCTAAACGGTTGGTGTGTTAACATCCATATGCCAACATTTTGATATAAATTTTCATAACTAGCAGTAAATCAGTTTATTTGATAATTTCAATATTAAGACCTTTTCATAAGAACGGGAATAAACTTTATACGGTTGGTTATGGTTAATCATTTGAGAAACTCAATCACATTGAAATATTAAATCAAATTGAACAAAAGAACAATAAACTCAAATCATAAAGTATATACAATTTCAATATGATAATTGAACTAAACTTATCTTATTTCAACGATTTTCTATTGAAATATAGATTCGTATGATACCTCATCTTTATAAACGAAACGAGCATAATCTCTAAAAAAATTGAAATCAAACAAAAAATTGGATCGGAAAAACTTACGTACGGGTAATAGAATTTGAGTTACGAACATCACCATTAAACAATCCAACCGAGTTGCTAACACAACATATTAACAACAAGTAAATCTTACGGTTTAAAACATCAAAATACATGAGAAACAACAAAAATAAGAAGAAATTTCAATTTCAATTTTCATACAAAACTCTAATTTTTGATACGAAAAAATTAACTTAAATCCAACACGATAAACTAAACCCTAACTACGTTTTCCAAACATTTTTCAAATCGTCGATTAATCGAAGACGATGAAATTTTCGGTTTTAATGGAGGTTAGGATTGATGGAGGAGAAGAGAAGATGAAGAAGAAGATGAAAAAAAACTAATTTGATTTTTTGATTCATAAAAGATTTAAAAAAATTGAAAATTTGATTTTGGTTAATTTAAGGTGAAAAGGGTAATCTAGTCAATCGGATCAAACAATTGATATCTCTTTAGGACACCCCCTAACTAATAAGAGGGACATTGCTATCACATTTTGCCGCCCCTGGAGAGAGATAAAAGATGAAGAAAGCCCCTTTACCAAGATTGTTTAATAAACATTAGATTAAAACCAGGTCCTACTGTCAGATTTTATAACTTACTGTAATACATATTGGGATGGATGAAGTATAATCCAGGCGGATTGTAATAACTTTTTCGGAATCTAAGCGGTACAAGTACAGCTGCGGAGAAAGTTTGAATTATTTCTAGCCTAACATAGCACCTTTACAAAGGCGGAAATGGGATGGAACTTCCAATATATATGAGGTTGGCAATCAAAGGAAATCCAAAAGACATACTAGATTCCTAATAAAAATGAGCACAATTCGAAATACCAAACTTCACCATCTACCGATTTTAATTTTCAACCGTCAATTTTTAACGATTGTTTTTCAAAGTGCTAGATAGTGGCGCTATATGTCTCGAATTGTGCTCATTTTTATAGGATTGTCGAGTTTCATAAAAAGAACATATTTCCAAAGTATTGGCTCCAAATTCATTATCATTTAGATTCTAAAAAAAACATTGGGCCAGATATTGTAAAATAGTGTCCATAGACTCCATACAAGATTGTCTATGGATCCTCCCTCAATGATGCTACTTTTCTTTCTGCACAATTTCCGTGGGAAATGTAAAAGATCAGCACTTTCCTTTTAAAACCCTTATTAACTAAAACTTAAAATTGACATGTCTCACAAACTTTAAACGGGTATGTGCAAAAAATGATGTCATTAGGAATCTTTTCAAAATACACAACCAAGCATGAACACAGATTCAAATTCTTCAAGATTGCTAATAGGGGTATCACATTAAGTGGGGTGTACCAAAACCAAAGATAAGACTCCCTCTGTTCCACTTTAGATGATGTTTTTAGAATTTTCACGCAGATTAAGAAATGGAGAGAGATATGAAAATTTTCCATCTATACCCTTAAGAAAAGTCTTCAAACATTAATTACTATTATGGTGGGTTTGTTTGCAGAATTCACCGTTTCCAGGAATTTATAATCCTATGGGATTATAAATTCTGGGAATCATGTAAATTCCTTGTGTGTTTGGTAACTCAATATAAATTCCTAGGATTTATAGAGTTTTCTTGTATTTAAGTCTTTATAATTTGGCATTACCCTCAAATCTTAAAATTGCATATATATGGGATTTAGAATTAAAAAAAAGTGGGTCCATAAATCCTTTGATAAGTTTCCCGTACAAATCTTAGGGAGAGGGGTCGAACTCCATATGGAGGATTTGCTAGAAAACTGAATCCCGTAGGAAACGTGATTCCAAGGATTCGGGTAACCAAACATACAGAGGGAAACGTAATTCTACCAAATCCCCTTTACCCATGAATTCCACCTTTAAAATTCTACATCCAAACTCACTATTAGTGCATTTAAAAATAAACTTATAGTTCCAAGACAAAATGTTAGGGTGTTATTGGAAATTTTGTGGAAAAATATGAAAACCTTTAAGTATTGTGGAACAAAAAAAAAAACCTAAAACATCATCTAAAACGGAACGGAAGGAAGATAAAACAGGTTTTCATATATGACAAAGAGCAGGGTTGTCCCGCACCGTTTTGCGGGAAGTTATCCCGCTCAAGCGGCTTCTTTGCCGTTCGATCACGCTAAAACCCAGATCCAACAGCCTTGAACCCTTTAGGGGAAATAGTGGGTACTTTCCTGAAAGTGGTGTGTCCTTTCCTGAACGCGAATCCAACCGTTGATTTGATCATCTAACGGTAAAGAAGCCGCTTGAGCGTGATAGCTTCCCGCAAAACGGTGCGGGATAGCATTTGTCTATGACAAAATAAGTTTTGCGTTGGCTTGGTACACCCCCATTTAACCTGGCACCCCGTTAGCAGCCTTGAAATTCTTGACTAATTGTGAGTAAGGATTGGCTTGGAAATATATTAAAATAAGAAGGCTATTATTGGGGCGTCACACTCCATTAGAGGGGCTTCACTTGGATATTTGGTGACCAAAAATCTGGTTAAGGGATATTTTGATTCCATAGCAATTTGTCAAAATTACCCTTCAATTAAAACTACTAAAAATAGATGAGGAAGAAGCAAACTGATCCTAGTGATGGTAATCAACAACTCAATCAACCTCAACTTCATCCTCAACTCATTCCACCGATTCAATCAATTGAAGAATCATGTTTTCAAACTCCTCAACAACAACCCATGGTGTATGTAAGGTAATAATCAAACAAACTCATCTTTTTGTACCCGTTTTTGTGCTTAAATCGAATGAAATCGAAGTAAAATTAGGATTTTATTTACTTTCTGCTAGTGTTACGCCTGGGTACGGTATTAGATTTTTCAATCGTAATTTAATTTTTGAAGAACTTACGCCTAGGTTTAGTTCAATTCAAGCGTAAACTTTGATTTGCATGTCGTTTATGTCTAGGTTTAGTTGATTTCCAGGTGTAATTCCAATTTACGCCTAGGTTTAGTTGATTTCCAGGCGTAATTCCAATTTTACGCCTAGGTTTAGTTGATTTCCAGGCGTAATTCCAATTTTACGCCTAGGTTTAGTTAGTTGTTTTCCAGGCGTAATTTCAATTTTACGCCTAGGTTCAGTTGATTTCCAGGCGTAATACCAATTTTACGCCTAGGTTTAGTTGATTTTTCAGGCGTAATTTAGGACGTAGCTAGGTTTACTTAATTAAACTAAAGCCAAACAAGGGTTGTTTAGTCATTACACAATAATTTGAGATAAGGGATTTTTGAAACTACTTACGGATGACCCGTTTTTGTCCTATTAGGTGACGCCCCTCTAATGGAATGTGACGCCCCCAATAATAACCTTCTAAAATAAAAGTATCAACTATTTAGGGACAAAGACAAATATCAATAATACATATTGGGATGGATGAAGTATAATCTAGGCGGACTGTAGTAACTTTTTCGGAATCTAAGCGGTACAACTGTGGAAAAAGTTTGAATTATTTCTAGCCTAACACAGTACCTTTACAAAGGCGGAAATGGGATGGAACTTCCAATATATATGAGGTTGGCAATCAAAGGAAATCACATCCTAAGGGTCTGTAATAAAAGTAAATCACATTCCAAAGGTTTCTCTCTTTGCTCTCGGGCTGATCACTTCTTTACCTTTCGGTCGTATAAAATGGATTCCGGAACAACGCAATCAAAGATGATCGGTGATGGTGGAATGGAAAATACCAACATTGCTAATGCTATTAAGAAAAAGCTTCAAATCAGTGCCCCCATTCGCGTATTTCGGGTGGGTGCTCTATTCATAGGGTTCCTCAAAAGTTTCACAAAATGAGAGAGCCTAGTGCGTATATGCCTCAGGTTGTCTCGATTGGTCCTTATCACCGAACACACCAAAGTTTAAAATCAAGAGAAGACTTGAAGTTATTGTATGCACACAAATTACTTGCCAAAAGAGCTGAAGAAGGAGATTCGGAGTATGCGCCAATAGTTCAAGAAGAAGAAGAAGACACTCGCGCTATCAAGCTGGACTTGTCCGGAATGCTAGTTGCGCCGTCAGAAGCGTGGTTAGAGGAGTGTGTTTCATCTATTAAAAAAAAAGAAACAGAAATTCGTGAGTGTTATTCAGAACCAGTTGACCTGAACAGTAGAGAATTTGTAGAAATGATGATAATTGATGGATTGTTCATTATTGGGATGTTAATGAGATCGGATTTACGGAAAAGCTATGTTGCAGTTGCAGACGACCCTTTTGATGGAAATGATTGGCTCTTGTTTATGGTCGAACAGGATATGTTACTTCTTGAAAACCAAATTCCATTGTTTGTCCTTCAATGCCTGTACAAGATAATTTTCAATGCAGAAAGGGTTGATTCCCTTAACGAGGTTATTCACAAGTTTATCACCAAAATGTGGCAGCGTATGTTACCAACACATGAAACGATACCTTTTGAAGCGCATCCGGATCAATGTGAACACGCCGAGCATTTACTAGATTGCCTTGTTGTACTCATCAAACCTCCTGCTTATACAGATTCGGCAGGATGTAAGTCATCATCATCATGGAAAATAGTACAGATTCTTAAGAAGTTAAATGACAACATGGTAGTCAAGTTCATAATTACGCAGTATTCATCGTTGAAATTGTTTATACAAACTCAAATCATGAAGCAGCCGAAACGTATTCGTCTTTCCGATGAGGAAAGGGTAAATCATTCAGATGAATACTGCGATTATTTTTTGCCAAGTGCAACGGAGCTAAGGCGTGCAGGAGTCAGGTTCAGTAAGGGGTCTACTACACAAGGAAGAAGTATTTTGGATATTAGATTCAGCAGTATAGGTATTCTGGAAATTCCTCCGGTACTTATCTCCGACGATACTGATCCGTTGCTTAGAAATATCATCGCTTGCGAGCAATTATATGGTGTATGTTACCATATGACTTCGTATGTTAACTTCATGGATTTTCTTATAAACTCTGCGGATGACGTAAAGCTTCTTCGTAGACGAGGAATAATTTCCAATTATTTAGGATGCGATGAAGACGTCTCTGATATGTTTAACAAGCTTTGCGTTGGGATAGTAGTAGAGGGCAGTACTGGTGGTTGTTACTCTAGGCACATCAGGGACATAAACAAGTTTTATCAGAAGCGCCGGCATTTTTGGAAAGCAACTTTGCAGCGCGAGTATTTCAGTAATCCATGGGCGATTATCTCGCTCTTTGCAGCAGTTCTACTTATTGCCCTTACGATCATATCCACTGTATTTACGATCCTTTCAGTCATTATCCCTAAGTCGTGATCAATTACGCTCTTATGTCCTAGTAGTTTTGGATGCCTTTCAAATGAACATATTCCTTAGTTTGTGGTGGGCCTTGCATGCTGCTTCTCTTGTTTGGTAGTTGTTTGTGGTGATAAAGATAGAGACTCCTATTAAGGTACTGTAGTCCTGTCTTCGCAATAATTAATCTGAGTTCTGTTAGGAATCCCGGGCCTAACTAACCTCGAAAACCGACTTGCAAGGTTAAGATTGTCCGAGACTTATTAATGAAACTCAAGTTAGTGTATTTATATGCATTTGTTTTTCTTTTTAATGCATGAAACGCAACAACCTTAATCTTATGCAAACATCTGATATGACCTGGACAAAACCTATAAACAAGATTTTTTTTATTTGACAATTCCCTATTAATGGCTTTTACAAAAAATGACCTCTTCCAGAAATTGAGAATTTTTATCAATTACAAGTTTACAACAACAACCTTACACAGACATACAAACGAATTGAACCTCTGAATTAATATTTATATTTTCATTGTTCTTCTGCATCTAACGGAGTCATTTTAGGTTGTTAGTAGACGGCGACATTACCTCCGTCAATATATGACCATAAATTTTCTTATAGTGATTTTTTTGTTTGAAGCATCATTATTATACAAGTGGCGGATGACTAAAAACAAAAAAAAATACTATCTTGGTATCTTTAGCCTGTTTCGAGCAAAATAATCCGCGACCACAATGGGCCACACAAGTCTAAAAATAATGCGTTTTGGTGGGTTCCATTGGTGGGCGTTGATCTTATTAGCACTGTTCTCCTAAGGCTAAACGTGTCAAGTGATGAGAAACTGAGTACTCGATTAATTCTACAATTGCATACACAAATACGAGTCAGACGACTATCCATATATTCTCCCCAAACTACATAATTGTCTCGTTTATTTACTTACACGAACCGCGAAGGAGCCAGGATTTTCAAAAAAAAGGGGCAAAATAAAAACTTTTTTTTTTCAAAGTGGTTAATTCTTTCATCATGTAGAATATTTGAAGTGTCCACAAAGAAAAAGTTATGTATGTCCCTAACGATTGATCCGCTGCACAACAATGATTCAATGTTATCCGAGCTCTAAATAATACGAGACTTCAAAGTTTCCGTTAAATAATTCAGTTTTATCACTAATCATGAAAAGTTTATGGAAGTATATCAATATGCTTCTCTTTGAAAGGGTAGGCAAAACATATTTTTAGAGGGCAAAACTTTCGTTTTCTTCTATTTGTGGGCTTAAATTTAGAACACTTGGGGACAAAGCCAAGAGTAGGCAAGTGCCTACCCTTTAATTGGGCCGCCTCCTGCGCAAAGAACCTACAAATTAGAAAAGAAAGTTTGGAGTTTTTTAATGGCTTCTTCAAATATCCGCTTCTTCAAGAATTAGACTTCGAAATCTTCTTCTTTTTCTTTTCTTTTTTTTTATTTTTACAATATGGATTTTTATGCAGCAATAGCATCTGGATCACCCCTGAAAAATATGTGCAGCTTCAATGCATTGAATTTTCCATTTGGAATTAGAATGCATGCCAATTAGGTAGGTAACTAGCAGAAGTTCAGTGTTCGTGAACACACTTTAGCTAGATGAGTGTTGATAGAAAATTCAATGCAAAACGTAAGGGCCAAGGTGGTGGTGATTGCGTTACAATTGGGTCGAGGATCAAGAAGATGACCATTTCAAGTCGACCAAGTATGCTCATATATGCTTCAACAGCCAGCTGAAGGGATAAATACGAATTTGCTGATAAATACGAATTTGGACTTACTAAAATACCTTACTGAATCGGTCGCTCAGTGAGTCAGCTGGTGGTCCAAATCCGAGTCTCAAATTTTTAAGAGCAAACATTATGGACTCAGGAACAACGGCCGATGTTCCAAAGACTAGCATTGAGAGTGGATGGATCCATCGTATGAAAACGCTTAATTAAAAACGTAAACGTCCATAGTTAAGTTCAGACATTCCAAACAAAATACAAGGAAGAAAACTAAGTTAGAGAACAAGAATGATATGCTTAATGGCCAAGTCCGTGAATGCTGCATCCGTCTGGCCCTTTCGGTTGTTGTTTGTATGTCTGTGTTTATTGGTGCCAGTAGTGCGAGACATACTGATAGCTCTGATAAGGCTCCTGCAGAAGCACCTTGGGTAGATCCGTTGCCAGAGCAACGTAGGATTACAAGACCATGTGGAGAGTTTGTGGGTAACCAACTTTATTGTATCAAAGGCCTTGCCAAGCAAAAAGGATGTTCTACATTGAGTAAATTACGAACCACAAATTAAACCAACACATCTTCATAAGGTTAAAGAGTGGATCAATAACCATAAACGAACACATAGAACATAACTCCTTCATCTTTGTCAGTTTCTTGTTCTCATGTTCAATTTCTTTTTCAGCCTTTTACATCCAGATTGCATAGTATTTTATGGAAAATCGAAAATCAAAACAAAAAGATATCGAAAATCAAAACAAAAAGATATAAAACTCACAGAAATTATCTGATTTCATAATTTCTTTACTTATTTGGTAATTGGTTCACATACTTCCTAATGATCACAAACCTAAAAAGGTAAAAGATGGGATGATCGAATGTTAGCTACAGAAAGAGATCTGCTGGCTTGGATAATAGATGTACATTTTGAGAGGAGAAATCATTGTGCTGATAGCTTGTTGTTGGTGATGCTGATGCTATTGAACCATCATTTGCTTTTGCCATGATTTTGTAGTTGCTACTACTGCGGTTGATGATCACCATAATCGTAGATAGATGAGAGAACTAAACTGTGGTTGTTTGTTTTTAGGGTTCCTCTGTTTCCTACTCAGAAGAGGGAAGGAGGCACAAATGGGAAACACTAGTAAAACTAAACTACTTATAGGGTTAGAAATATGCCCTTAGTTTAGGGTTACGTTATTGTCGTTGATTTTTGTTTTCGTTCTATTATCCGATCTAACGACTATAGCGTACTCTATGTCTGACAACACTAGCTGAACCACTATGTGTGGCTGTGATAGACACATGGAGGACTACTTTCAAGGGTGAGATTTTCTGTAAGCTGCTGTAAATACAAATTATGAGGGAAAATATCATATGATCATTTTTTTTCTTCTATTGACGAGCACCACAATAGAGGACTTTACCATCAAGATCTTTACGTTTCCCTCCGAAAGCATTATTATTTCTTTGGCGTCTCACGTTCCCGAAGATAGCATAAACTGTATTTAACAAATCTCTTTTGAAGTTTTTGATCTTTCTCTAACGGAGAGTATGACCAAGCCATAATCATTTGAATAGCCGTTGAAGCCATACAATGTTGAAAGAAAGTATTGCCAGATTTTTTGAGTTTCAGTACAATGAAAGCATAATGTGGTTCACCGTTTTTATTTCATTGCAGAAAACACAATACGGACATACCTGTTCTATTCATCATTTCTGTCGTGGGAGAGACAGTTTATAAGAATTGCCCAAATCATAGAAGACTCCTTGGCTGGAATGTTCCGTCCCGAAATGAGTTTTTCCTTCTCAGTATGATCATTAGAAATTGCCATCCTGTCAGCTATGCACACTTTTTTTTTGTTGCTCATAGTTTATAAGCAACTGGATATTTCTCCCTAGCATTAGAGTTTCCATTCCAAATACCAAGTCAAAAGTGAATGGACTGCCTTATTACCTGCGTGCCAAGAAGAGTAAGACTGCAGTACATCCTTACACTTCAGAGCTCCTTCCCAGACCTCTTTCCCTTGGGGTTTGGTGCTTGTACTTGGAATCATGACATTTGGGCTGTATTTCGTCTTGTCTGCAACAACCTTCCTCCACAAAGCTTGTTTCTCATACTCAAACCTCCACAGCCATTTTACTTAAAGAGCTTGGTTTGTTTTCTCTAGATATCGCACCCCGACCACCCTTGTTCTTCGATCGACAAATTTTTGATCAAGAAACCCAACATATTTTCTTACTCTGACTTTTTTCTCCCCACAAAAAAATTTCCCCATAATTTGTCTCATTTTCTTTTCTATGTAAGCAGGGAGAGGGAATAAGGAACCTCAACTTCTGAACAAAAATCTTAATTCCCTTGAGAACTAGCTAATTTATGTTGCTTGATAGAGACCGACTGGCCATATGGTAGGACTCCCCTGTGGACAGACCCAAACCCACCTTCCGCTAAGAATTTGCTTGGGAAAATCCTCATGTTGCAAGTTCCAACTCAGTGTAGCTGAACCGCCTTGGTTGTTTTTCCCACTTTTCCAAATTGAGGTCCCCTGAGTTGGCAGAGTGAACAAAGATGTGGTGGACCGGGAGCTGCACCCTTGCTAGAGAAAATGCTTCTCTTTCATTTCCATTGTAGTCAGTATCTGACCTATCATCTTCTATTTGAGCTTCACGGTCAAGTTTAGAGAAAGGCTTTGGATGTGAAAGTTTGAATTTTATCATGGAGTCTGTGAATCTTCCAGATGCTTTGATGTTTGATGAACTGAACTAACCATTTCTGTCACTCTCTGAGCTGCACTTCACCATCTCGTGTTCTTGTGAAATGACTCCTCTCTCATCAGGTCACCATTAACTTCCAAATTGGAAAATGGAGAAGTCCCTGGATCTGAACTTGATACTGAAGGTGTTCGGACTTCAGTTACAGTGAATGGGGAGTGTCACAGCTGGAGCTCGAATGGTATTCAATGTATTGTCCTTGTTTTCTAGATGTCCTTCAGGTGAATCCTCTAGCTCAATAGGCACTAAGCTAGCTCCTTCAAGGTCCTTTGTAGATGATCCAACCAAATTTGAGCGAAGTACTTTTGGATTAGAAAGTTTCATGGCCACAATATTACATTGCAGCTCTTCCATTCAACATTTCTCCTCAGATTTAATCCGTCTGTACAGAAAAAGCTACCAGAGTAAGAAAAGGTAAAACGGGGACAAGAGAAAAGTACGAATTACAGATAATTTGTGAAAGACTTGAGCAAAAAATGGACGAGGAATGCTTCACCAAAAAACAAGGAAAAAAAAAATGCTGAAGGTATAAGCTCGTGTGCCGACATGGTACACACCAAACACTTGCGTTAATGCCAAAAGCTAGGTCAAGGTGAATCATTGTTACCTATCCAGTATGCCCCAGTTAGCTTCAGTTCGTTCAATTAGCTTCTGCAGCCACCCCTCCACATGGTGATCCAGCAACAATCTCTATCTTGACATTGATCTATAACACAGAGTCAATGCAAGGTCAATATTGAGCTACTAAAGCAAGGGCCTGGAGAATATCAAGCATAGCGCAGAAATACATATAAAGAACATCATATGCCAACCTTGTTTGGAGCGTACACATCATGCAGCTGAAGCATCATCTGGGTGCATGTATCTGAAACATCACACTTATGCTCTATACTGGTCCCTGCAGAAGATTTTCAATGTCCACTGGCGCAGTCACCAGCAAATCTTGGGAAGCCCCATTTTCTACCTAAACATGAAAAGATAATATTGCTTCAAAATAAAAAGATGAATTCATCACTAGTCCATCATTGGCCACCAAACCAAGCTCATTTTCTTGGTTTGTTTTCTCATACTCAAACCTCCACAACCTTCCTCCACAGCCATTTTAGCCATCCTAGATTAGGCCTATCTCAAGAGAATTATCAATGATACCGGTGAAACATCTGGAAAGCTCATTTTCTTCAATGGAAAAGTGAAACCATCCTCGCCGAATTAACTAAACTAGTACCCGTATAAAATAACTGCAAATGAAACAACACCCAGATAGAAATGGCAATTAGTCTTTCTCTAAGTTAGGAAATAGAGGAAAACTGAAAGCCCCTATATAAGATACTGCATTTAAAGCAAACGAAAGAAAACAAAGTAAGAAAGAAAGGATGGATCAATGGATACCTGAAGTATGAGCAGGAAGAACCACCAAAAGATTTATAAAAATTCCCCAGGTTGAACAAAATGAGTTAAAGCAGGCCAAAGATTTATAAAAATTCCCCAGGTTGAACAAAATGAGTTAAAGCAGGCCAAACAGGTCCAGTTCTTGGTATTTCTTTAGATTCCTTAACTGCAACTGCTACAACTTTCTCAGTTCTTGGTCTTTGTTTCCCTCTCTGCTTCATTGAGAAGGTTGTTAAATTCACTACTGCTTAATAGTTTTGGCATATTGGAGGATAAATTTGATTTGTAAAATGTTTGTTCAATCGACAATCCTCCTCTGAAGTATTTCAAGCATTGGCAAGAGCATTAACATCCTTCTTAGCGTTCCATTCTACTGGAACGCCTAATGTATTCTGAATCAAACTTATGATACTCCATTTCTCAGATAACCTCATGACAGTATAAAACTATGATGAAATGAAAAAATAAGCTACCAAACACAAAGTTGTACTTGAACAAAACACATAAGTGGATCTTTTATTAATGAAAAAATTAAACCGGCCACAATGGAATCATACACAACTTCTCCAATTCATGATTTCATTTATGTGTTGTAATTTAATTTTCTCTTAATTCAATTTCTTTTTCAGCCTTTTACATCCAGATTACATATGAATGAAAAATGAAAAACAAAAACAAAAAGAAATAAACTAGATTACTGCTGCAGCAGTGGAGGGACGACGAAGAACCGGACATGCAACATTTCCCACCATGCATAGTCCACAAGGTTGACAGAGGCAAAAAAATACTAAGAAACACCATGCAATAGCATTTCCCGTTTCCAAGTCCAACAATCCCACCACGTGTCAAGTCAACAAACCATAAAATAAAATAAAAAATACTGGAAAAGATGAAAGGGGTTCTCAATCTCTCTGTCTGACTCCTCATTTTTCTTTGTCTCCCTCTTTTTCATATCTCTGATTCCTCTGTAACTCAAAGTCTCAAATAGTGAATTTGGAAGAGTGAAAAAACAGTAAAATCGACACAATTATCTCATCTTTTTCTTTTCTTTCTCCCTTTTCACCAATCCATTTTGTGATTAGGTCTTGATACAGGTTTGTTTGATTTTCGATTTGAAGAAATGGTTTGTGATCTTGATTCTTGGTTGATTAATTAGATCATGGTATGGATTTGTTTCATTTTCGATTTCGACAAATGGGTTTGTGATCGTGGTTGATTATTGGCCGACTTTAGGAGGCCTTCTATAGGGTGGGTTAGATGGATTATGTCCGTCACACTTTTATGGTCATCTTTTTGATATCCAAGATTTCTGTTTGATTTGATCAAAATTCTTCATTTCTGAATCGTTTTTTATCAAATTTGTTTCACTTTTTTCTAATTGATCGACAACTGAACTCTAATTTCACAACAATTTACGATGATTTTACTAATATCTCTACGAATTGCACCTTCCAAACATAGCAGTAGTTACAATTAAAAAATCTGAACCAATTTCATCAAATTAAGCCAACGAATGCAATTTCAGCTTGATTTTCTTATACATATAAAACTAAGCAGTGATAAATTTATGAAAAAAAAAACCAATTTCGATCAATTCCAGTAGCACAGAAAGAAATTGTCATGTTGCAGTTACAGATAATCGGGTGAAGAAGATGAAGGGTAACCGGGTAAAACCAAACCCGACCCAAAATCCGAAATTCGATCCAAAACACAACAGATGATAAACTCATCTTCTGAGCAATAATTTCTTACCCAGATCTCCAATATCCTCACAACCCACACTTATAAACACCATTATAGGAAAATTAATAAGTACCAAAGAAAACAAATTTGCAAAATTTTGTTTAGGTGTTGAATTTAGGATTTTGGTTTAGTAGAAAGAACTAGAGGAACGAAAACAAAATTCAAATAAGAACGAGAACTAAATGTTTGTTTACATATGAAGAAGTAGAAGAAGGTGGTTGTGTAGCAGTTGAGAGTGGAGGCGGTACCAAATGAGAAGAAGAAAGTAGAATTAGAAGTTGGTGAAGGTGTCTTGATTAAAGGTATTTTATATGTCCATTCAATGGCTATGATATAATGTATGTATATCTACGGCTAGCATTTATTAGGATGGGTTTAGGTTTAGTTCTTCTACCTACCTAAGCCAAGAGAATGTGTCTCTTCTTGCGAACCCTCACTGGGCACATTAAAAATCAAACTGTTTTCTGCTCACGACTTGGTTTTGTGCAAGCATGTGACGCTATACTAATAGAGATGATTAGTTATAATGCAATGAATAAAATTGCACAATGGCTTCCCGATCACTTCAATACTTCTACGACAAAATAAAAGTGTAATTTAGGTGATAAAAGTGTAATTCAGGTGATTTTTTAGACTATGGTGCAGTGTCGACAAACATAATTTAATGTCGAATGTAGAAAAAGGTAACGTAGGAGTCTTTGGCATTCTCACCTCTACGATCAGGAAGGTTTTTGGTCTCGGTCGGCCCCACTGCTGTAGCAGTCATCTAGTAAAGTCTAAGAGAGTGGAAATAAGAATGTGGGTGTGACTCAGTTGAGTCAGTGAGTTAGTAACTGAGCCGAAACGGTGGGGGCATGTAAAGGGGTGGGTGGAAATAACTTCATCTTCTCGGTTTATCGACATATTCTGTTCTCTGTATTTTTTTCATTCCATTCGTCTCTGTAAATTCAGTTTTCTTTTATCCGAACAGACATGAATATTTAGTCATTGAACAACTTTTAAACCCTTTTAAGGTTTTGTTTGTATCATATTAAATTATGAAAGCGTCGATTTGATCGGTTTCTCAGAATTGGCTTTTTTTTCTTTTTGTATTTTAGATGAACATGATCATGAAATCGATCGATTCTGATCGAATGAATCGATTTTTTGATGTAATTTGGCGATGTAATTTGTTCGTTTAACTTCATTTGATCGAAATCCATCATCAATTTAATCAATTATGTCGATCAGTTTATGAATTTCCAGAAATTAAATTTTGTTTTTGTTTTTTTTTGCACAAAGTTTGTGACGGACATTTTTTGATTTTTTTTTTCATCACATAGGGACTCCTCCCTTTGGTCGTCGTCCAACTAACAGAAATCATCCTATTTCATAATATCTTTATCTTTACTTGCTTGGCAAGTGGTTCACATACATAAACATTGAATGTAGCGGGAACACTAAGGATCCAGATAAACAGAGTCCAGAACCAGAAATCGTTGAACAAATCTTAGTAGCCGACAGAGATCTGCTGGGAACAACTTCCTGAGAACTTGTGAATCAGTTATCGATTGATGGAACCAAAGTAGATTTACATATTGAGAGAAGAAATCATCATGCTGCTTGTTGTTGTTGGTGATCCTACTGAACCACCGCTAGCTTCGGACATGATTTTGTTGCTGTCGTTGATGATAACCAGAAAAATACAGACGAGTGGGAGGGGGCAGTTCTTAGGGTTTTTTTTTGTTTCCTTCTCTGCTCATACTGCTTATAAGGGTTAGAGATCCGCCAGTCAAGATTAGGGTTGAGTTACAATTGTTGGTTTCATTGATCTAACGACTGTAACATACTCTATGCCTGACCGTACTTTGCGGAATCACATGCGGGTTATAGACGGCTGTGAATATTTATATTTTCTGCATCTAACGGAATCGTTTTTATCATCTAAATTAGAAATGCAAATGCATATGAAATACGCCAAAGGTTTTCCAAAGTGTTGATTTTAGTTTGAAATCGTTTTGGAAGCTCTTTTTGGAACCATAAGTCAATTCCAGCCTCTAGCCGGTAAAATAATCCGCGACCACAAGTCTAAAAGTGATGAGAAACGGAGTACTCGACCAATGCGGCGGTTCATAGAAAAATTTTGTTCTGCAGTTACATACACAGAGAGGATATTGTCTGGTTTCTCTTCACTTGCACAGAACCTACAAAATAGAAAAGAGATTTTTAATGACTTCTTCATAAATCCACCTCTTCAAGAACTTCAAGAAATTGGATATATTCTTAGACTTTGAAATAGCTTCTTCTTTCTTTATGGATATTTTATTTTATGCAGCAATAGCAGCTGGAAGAACCCCTGAAAAATATGTGCAGCTTCAATGCATTGGACTTTCCACTTGGATTTATAATGCCTGCCAATTAGCTAGCTAGCTATCAGAAGTTAAGTTTTTATGAACACACTTTAGCTAGATGAGTGTTGATAGAAAATCTATCCAATGCAAAACGTAAGGGCCGGTCCGATCAGCTCTCATGTAGATTCCTTTCATTGTTGAGCAAAATCCCAGACCGGCTCTAAGAGCGTGGAAACTTAAGTTTGGACCGATCAAAAACAGTCCATAATCCTACAAACCAATAAAAGGAATCTAAAAAGAAAAAGAAATTGCTTGCATAATGATCTCATGAATAACAATGCAAATTAAATCAGAAAAACAGAAATCTCTACACTACAACCAAATTAACGAACAGAGATAAGTTGTTTGCAAAACCACAACATCGATTGCATTTGAAGAGATGCATTTCTTCACCATCAAAGAAGTACATACACAACTTCTCATTTCACATACATAACTAACTCAGTAAAACACAACTCATCTGTGTTTGCCAGTTTCTTCTTCTCTTCTTCAATTTCTTTTTCAGCCTTTTACATCCAGATTACATCACATTTTCGTGAATGGAAAATAGCAAACCAAAACAGAAAGAAAAAAACTGACAGTAATTATTCAGTTCCATAATTTTTTTTACTTGTTTGGCAATTGCTTCACATACATCAACTTTAAATGTTAACAGCAGCCAAAGATCTGCTGAAAAGCCATGTCTCAAAAGAATTGAGAACAAGTTATTCATTGGTGGATATCATGAAGATTTACATTTTGAGAGGAGATATCATAATGTTGATGCAGATGTTGTTGAACCACCACCACTAGCTTCCGACATGACTTTGTTGTTGTTGCCGTTAATGATAGCCTGAAACGATGAGGGAGGGGGAGCTGTTTTTAGGGTTCCTTTGTTTACTTCTCTGCTCAATTTGGAAGCTCTCAAAGAAAACTGTTTTCTACTTATATCTCGTAGGGGTTGAAGATCTAGCCGTCAAGCTTTGGGTTGAGTCTCTATTATTTAATCCAACGTCTGTAACGCACTTGTGTGTTGTGACAGACAATACGAATCACACGTGTGTTATGGAGGGCTAAATAAGCAAAAGCCATTGTCGCCTGAACTCTTTTGGTGCTAGCATTTCAAAAGCAAAAACCGCAGAATACAAAATTACGATGGAATGTGAAATTAGATGTTCTTATACGCCATTTGGTAACGACATTTTCTTACCCATTTGTGGTGTTATGCGAGCATCTACATTCTAGGACAGCTTCATTTTCTCGAGGTAAAAAAGTCCAGAAATATGGATCCTAACGCCTAATAAATTAGTCGCCTCGCCTTGGCTCCTCTTTTTTGCTAAGCGCTGCTGGTCCTGCGCTTTTACAACATAGCCTAGAATGATGAGTTTTAATGCGTGACTAAAAATTAACCCAACGCAACATTCAGGAAACATGGTGCACAATGAACTGTACAAGATTACAAACATGATACATCTTGACAACAAAATTGCTTCCTGCTAAAAACATAAAAACCTAATTAAAGTCTACTGGTTCTTCCCTTGTTTCTAGTTTCTTAACTAATCTTCCCATTTCTGTCTAATCTAGTAATGGCTCATGAACTACGTAACGAAGAACACCTTGCTGAGATTCCCAACTGCTATATCAGTGTGGCAATTGACTTACTCCATGAACCCGTATCAAAACTTAACGCTAACCTAGCTACACTGTCTTTACTTCCACAAAATTTACCACAATGGAGAAGAGAGGACCCTTCTGCGAAGGAGACAAACTAAACTGTTCTTGTTGATTCGTGATTTAGCTTCCTCTTCTTCTACACTGTGGTTGTCATAACCTTTGACTTTCTAATTCCTCTATCGATATCTGGCTCAACATTTTGGCCGTCACTGAAATTATTTGCGGGTGATCCTGGATCTGGAAATGTGGAGTCGTTTAAAGTAATAAAGTTCTCTGTTGTGGTGGACTCATCTGTGGATGGCTGTGCAAACCCTGACAGAATACGTTTCAGCTGAGCCCTGTGGCATATCACACGGCCTTTGTTCCACCCAGGAAAACAGAACAATGTTGAGACACTATCATTCAGAAACGAATATACTGCTTTTGCAATGGGGAATTCCTTTGTTATAGAGCTCTTCTCCATCTCTCCTCGCCTGATAAAAAATAATTGAATTAGCTTAAACCATTCAAACCTGGTACAACCACCAAGTATCTGACCAAATCAACTGTTGGACACTTAACATTTCTAGTAGATTGTTGCAAACTATAATCAAATGTTCCTAATTTCTAATCTCTAAGCCACAGTAAGATTTTAACATTGGAACCAAAAACTTAAATATCCAGTAAGAAAGGGAGAGGCTTACACTACTACAACAGATGCCAAATGAGGGAGATCCTCCTTATTTTTGAACATGTCAAGCACATCAAAGAGCCAGATTGAAGTGGCAGTAAGAGCACCACCTACTGACATCCTAAAAATCCCAAAAAAAGAATCAAAACGGTAAGAAACACTTAAAATGAACAAAAGTAAGGGAAAGAATTAATTCAAAAGATCAAATACCTATGGACATCGGCTGACCACACGAGATTGCTCTTACGGTACAACTCCGGGAACAGACCTCGTGTTGTAGCTTCATGGAGAACTCTAGAAGCTCGTTTTTTTTTGGCCCAACCACCACAATGCTTCTAAAAGCGAATTGTAAAATCTTAACCCCAAACCACAACCTTCGGAGGTAAATTTATCGAACACATACTCTACCATCTGCCAGTTAGAGTCATCATCGTACTCCCCTTTAATCATCCGCCCTATTACTTGATGAGCATTGGAAACACGATTAGTAATCATCTCTTCCAGCAACTCATGGACGTCATCCCACCTGATATTACATGAGACACGAGTGAGTCGGTATAGATAAAATATAAGTGAACAAAGGGAAGAAAATCGGACAAAGATTTGATCACATGAGAAGGAATTGTACACAGCCAGACATATCAGTGCATTACTAGGATGCTCTATCAACCAATATATTTAGATATACCAAAGGGTTCTTGCTTTATAAGCGAAACTATTCGAAAGAAATTGGGCAATATTTGACCATCGTCTTTACAAACAAGAAAATCAACAATAAGGAAATCTTCAAAAACACCATTGTAACAAATTCAGCACAAGAATGATGCATAGGTAAAGGTTCCAAAAGATTGTTAAACAAGAGTACATTGAACTATATCTATGCATCAATTTGCTAAGAAATCACTAGCAGGCACGAGTTTGGGCGGGTCCATGGACAGAATCGAAAGCTAAGTGAGAAACCTGAGTAACCATCAACTCTGCCTAATTTTAGTTTGCAAGCGAGTGAAAACACATAAGACAGAATCATGTGCAGCTGCTATTGTCTGAAGTACAAAGAGTCGAAGTACATTATGAACTAGCTAGGAGAGAAAAACTAGAGATACATGTACAGTTGTGAAAGATTTCTACCGGCAGCTAGATAAGGGTTAGAGACTTAAAATCCATAATTTCTCTTCTCTCTAGACAATCAATGTCTATATCTTTTCCACCTTTCATTTTTTCATCGATTGCAGAAAAGATTTTATTGCATGCTTTAACAAGGAGTTTCAATTTTTCTTGATTTATACAGGCTTGTGGGCAGATTGGAAGAAGCATAGAAACTCTAATAAATACTACGTAGATTATTCTTATAACGAGTAAGGACACACACAGCTATCAGCAGATACTTTAACTCTGTATACTGACCAGTAATGAATAAGAGAATATTGAATACACACCTGTCACCTTTTGCGTATACAGACAGCAACATACAGTAGCACATAACGCTTGGCACAATCCCTGAAGATACAATTTCCTGAAATTGCTCCTTGCTCTCATCAACAAGACCAGCAGAGCAATAAACACTTAAAACCGCCTCAAGGGTCCATTCATTTGGAACGCATCTTGCCTTTTCCATCTCTACATAAGCCTTCAGCGCATCCTCAAACTGACCTCCTTGTCTAAAAGCCTCAATCAATCCATTATACGTGTAAGTATTCTTAGCGACACCAGTCTCACCCATCCTATAGAGTAACGCTTCACATTCCTTGTATAGCCCACCCCTACCAAATGTATGTATCAGCGAGTTGTATGTTTCAACAGTTGCCCTGCTCCCAACTTCATGCATCGTATTGAATGCTACGAGAGCCTCCTCATACAATGCAGCCTGCCCATAAGCTTCAATAACTCCTGTATAAGCTTTAGAACTTGGCACAACTCCTTTCTCAGTCATGTGCAAGAGAATTCGTTTAGTATCTTCATGAAGCCCACCTTTCCCACAAGCAAATATCAAACCCTCATAAGTTTCCATATCTGGTTCAACATTTTCTTCCACCATATCATGAAACAAAGTAACCACCTCCTTAAAATAACCCCCTTTACCAAAAACCTGTATAAGAATGTTATAAGTTGTGGCATCTGGTTCTGTATTACTCACTTTCATCTCCAGAAAAAGGTCACGTACGTCATCATACCGCCCGTTTCTCCCATACAAATTTAACAAAATACTGTAGGTTACAGCATTCGGCGTACACCCTGCCGATTGCATCTGTCGAAATACACCCATGGCTTCATTTATAGACCCAGCATCAGCATAAGCCTCTAACAACACATTATAGGAGGTAATCTCGGGCAAATTCCCTTCCGACTCCATCTCCTTTAAAAGCTCGGAAACTTTCTCAAGTTTCTCCAATTTCCCAAATGTTTCGACAAGATAAGCATGTGTAGTAATATCTGGAACAATTCCAGCTTCATTCATACCCCTAAAAACCATTTCTGCCTCATCACCCAATGCTCTACTAGCACAAGCACCAAGTAAAGTATTATAAGTTACAAGATCCGGTTGAATTCCATCATGCCTCATCTGTGCAAATAATCCTAATAAACCCTCCCAATCCAATCCACCTCTAACACAAGCATGAATTATAGTATTATAAGTTAAAATACTAGGCGAAATCCTTTCTGATTTCATTTTATCAAGAAGCTCAAGTGAAACCTTATACTGACCGTTTCGCCCATACGCGTTAATCAGAGCAGTGAATGAAAACACACTCCTCGAAACTCCATGAGCTGGCATTTCATCAAATACCTCTGCACATTTATCCAATAATCCTTCTCTACCAAGCAGACCAATCATAATTGTATAAATATGCTCATTAGGTTTACACCAAATTTGTCTCTGCATATATTTGAATAACCTAAGCGATCTTTGCCAATCTCCTCTCTGAGCAAATTCTTTAAAAACCAATACAAAATCATTCAAAGAAAGTTTGTTCTTGAAAATATCTAAACAACGAGCAATACTACCTCTTGGTGGTAAACTACTAAGTTTATTGATTAATGTTTCTACATCATAACTATACTTACCTTTCTCTACTGTAACTGATGGATTTCCTAAGATTAATTCTTTGGGTTTTGCTCTGGGGGGTTTGATTGAATTTGAAATTAGTCTTCTTTCAGTGATACGGAGAATAGATGGTCTTTTTAATTGAAAGAAAGAGAAATATGGGTTTTCTCCATTAGAGGGTCTGAGGAATGTTGAAGTTATGGCTGGGTTAGAGATTGAAGGAGAAAATGTTAAGGTCATTTGACTATATTTGGATGAGCATCAGCTTCTTCTTTTTCTCTCCAACTGCTCCCTTCTCGCTCTATTTCAGTGCTGTTGTTGATTGTTTTGCATTTGAAGTTGAAGCTGGAGCTGGAACGAGATTGATGTGCTAATGGAGATGAAGAGGGGGAAACCTTCTGAGTTTGAAGATGAAGAGTTGAGGAAGGATGGGTTTGTGACACGTGGTTAGAAGGGGCTGTGGATAAAGTTTGGTCTGAAGGAAGACTTGGGGAGACTGAGAAGTTTTATTCCTGTCTAGATTCAGTCCTACTAAATTAATTGAGCCCTACCATGTTTAATCAGTTTAATGTATTAAATTTGTTGTTAAATTAGTTTTTGTAATTAGAGTTGGTTTAAATTATACTCCCTCTGTTTTTGGAATTGAGATACTTTGGCTTTTTCATTTTATCCTATCCTAAAAATAGATAAAATTGAAAAAGTGAAAGTCTCTGTTTTCCATAAACGGAGAGGGAGTACTAATTAGCTGGGATTCCATCTTTTTTTTGTTTTTAATAGAAAAACTTAGACAAAAGCCTAAGGACCATACAAGGAGTCAGCAGTGCTTGTGCCAAGCCTGCTTTCATTGTTCTTACAAAGGATAGCTAAATTAAGAGTATCCAAATTTTGAATTCTATGGATAATTGTAAGACTAGTTAACACAAAAGATATTGGATTGATTATTGAGTGATTGTCTTCCTCATTGTTTCTTGAGTCTTCATAATGACTGAGGTTGAATCTCCCCTTGATTGCCTGGTAATAAAGAGTTTGGAACCTTAACCGAATTTCCCTGGATTCAGCATGTACTTCAATGTTCATGTGTTGCTTTTCCTTGGCCCAGCTGAAAGCTAGATCTGCGCCTCGTGTTGCTCCTCATTCTCCATAATGGCCTGGGTGTCTTCTGCTATCAATGTTATTTCCTGCAGCATCCAAAATAGTTAGTGCAGAGAAATATTTGAAATTTTCAGGATCATGTATAGTGCATATTCTGATGATAAAGCCAAACTCCTGTGTAGTATGTTGGTAAGTGTGATGTCTGCCTCAATGTCAGACTCTGTACCATTTAGTGAAAAATTATAAGGGCATGAGTTGGTAAGTTGTGGACTCTGTTATAGTCACATAAATGTTGCTTAATGCATAGAGCTGTGTGTTTGGCATTAGGCTTGGTGTTATTGAAAATAAGATCACACCTAGCCTTCCAAATATACCAACAAGTAGTAGCATAGGTATTACTGTTTCCAGATGTAACTCCAGGGATAAACCATGAGTTGAACCAATCCATAAAGTTTGTGGTATTATCAAACTTTCCATGGAAGGTTCCAATTATGTCATGCCAAACTTCAGTTGTTGCAGGGCAGTTTAAGAAAAGATGTGTCATTGTTTCCTCCCCACTACTGCATACTTGACAGATATGGTCAATATAATGCAGAATGCTTGCAATCTTTGCATTAGTGGGTAGTATTTCATGAGCACATTTCCAGATAAAGATCTTGATAACTGGAGCAATATTTAGTTTCCAGATAGCCTCCCAATTTCTTGTTAGAGTATCATTTCTGTACAAGTATTCTATCTTTGCCTTGTAAATGGTTTTGACAGAAAACTTGCCAGTTTTATTTAAATTCCATTGAATTGTGTCTTCTTCCCATGGATGAGTATTCAAAGCCAGAATGGCTTGAGAAATGTTAAGATTGAAGATGTGATGGATAAGGTGAAGATTCAAGTTCCCATTGGGTTGCATGAGGTGTGTCAGCAATTCTATGTGTTGTGGGCAGTGAGTGGGCTTTATAAGATTAGTTGTTGAGTTTGGGATCCAAAGGTCTTCCCAAATTTTGATTCTCTTCCCATTGCCAATCTTCCAATCACAGTGTTGTTGTATGTTCTGTATACCTTCAAGAATTCCTTTCCAGATCCAAGAGTCTCCATCTTTTGCTTTTGTATCCATATTTAGAACATTTCTCCCCCGTAGATACTTGGCATCCATTAGTTGATACCATAGAGAATCTTTGTCTTGTTCAAGCCTCCAGCCAATTTTTGTAATCATAGAGCTGTTGAAAAGTCCCATATTCATGAAGCCTAATCCACCCAGTTCCTTTGGTTTGCATATTGCAGTCCAAGCATTTGGATAGTAGCCTTTGGGGTTTTCCAGATTTTTGCCCAAAAAAAAATCTCTTTGAAGCTTGTTTAAGTCTTGACAAGTTTGCTTTGGAATTCTGAAGCAATTCATTTGGTAAATGCTAGATGTTGAGGTGACAGTTTTAATTAGGATTTTCCTTCCAGCAAGGTTGAGAGGGACATTTTTCCAACTGGATAATCTCAACTTTAGCTTATCAACTCCTGGCTTGAATGACTTGATTTTTCTTCTGTGAGTAAAAAGAGGAGAACCTAGATATTTGTCATCTAGTTGTAGAACTTGAACTCCTATAATATTGTTGATGATAGGGATGAGAGTTGGATCAGTGTTTTTGGTGAAGAACACTCCATATTTGTTGAAGTTGATGAGTTGGCCAGAAGTATCACCAAAGATGTTGAGTATGTCCATGAGGTTTTGAGCTTCCACCTTGTTAGCTTTGCAGAAGACCATGCAATCATCAACAAAGAGAAGATGGTTGATGGAAGGAGCACCTCTGCAAATTTTTATTCCAGTAATGATGCCCAAGTCCTCAGTATGCAACTATGCATAAGAGTTCTAGAAAGAGCTTCCATACAGAAGAGAAAAAGATATTTGGATAAGGGGTCACCATATCTTAATCCCCTTGAAGGAATGAAGAAAGAGTCTGGAGAGCCATTTATAAGGACAACAGATGTAGTGGTAGTAATGCATTGCATGATTTTTTGGCACCATTGATCATTGAAACCCATCTTAGTCATACTAGTATTAAGAAATTTACAATCAACTCTATCAAATGCTTTTGCCATGTCAATCTTTATACCCATACTCTCATTTTCACCTTTAAAACCTCTTTTGGATCTCATAGAATGAATAAGTTCATGAGCAATAACTATATTGACAGATTTGCCTCCCAGGAATGAAAGCATATTGATATGGAGATATTATTTTATTGAGATAGGGTTTCATCCTCTGAGCTATGAGTTTGGATATGATTTTATAGGTTGTATTGCAGAGGCTTATAGGTCTAAATTGGCTTGGGGAAGTGGGGTTTTCCACTTTAGGAATAAGAGAGATAAAGGTAGAGTTCATCTCTTTTAGCATATGGCCAGATATGAAGAAATGTTGCACCATCTTGACAATGTCTTCTCCAAGTATCTCCTAATTTGCTTGGAAGAAATTTGGTGGGAAGCCATCATGTCCTGGAGCTTTGTCTTTTGCCATATCGAAGAGAATGGCTTTAACTTCATTGTGATCTGGGGTTCTGTTGAGCATACTGTTGTCATTTGTGGTGATGGTGATGGGGATTAGGTTGATTATTTCTGGGTTAATGAGGGTATTTCAGCAGTAGCCATTCTGGAGAAGTGTTGTGTGAAACAGTTCTTTAGTTCTTGATAGTCAGTAATCCAGTTTCCTTTACTGTCTTGGATGGTATCAATCTTGTTTCTTCTTGTTCTGCACTTAGTAGCTCTATGGAAGTAGCTTGTGTTTTGATCACCAAGTTTTACAAATTGATCGTGCTTTTAGTCTTCCAAAAATTTTCTTCAATATCTTGCCAATCTTTAAGGTTCTGTCTGGCTAAGTTGATAACTTGACTTCTGTCAACTCTGAAATAGTTGTTGTATAACCAAGAGAGGTGTTGATTGCATTCTTCAATGTTAGTCTTAATGTTACCATAAACTTCCTTGTTCCACTTTCTAAGATGAAGTTTGACATATTTAAGTTTCATGGCTATGAGAAAAGCACTGGAACCAGTGATATTCTTTCTCCAACAGTCAGATATGATCTTCTTGCAATCCTTATGATCCAGACAAGGAACAAAGAATTTGAAGGGAATTTTACCAATTTGCCAAGTAGGGTTAAAATTAAGAAGAATTGGATGATGATCAGACCCAATAGCTAACATGTTGGATATAGTAGTATTAGGATATAGAAGAAGCCAACTATTTGTTGTCAGTCCTCTATCCAATCTTTGTTCAAGAAGAGCATGTCCACTTATTTTGTTGGACCAAGTGAATGGACAACCAGTGGTGCCCAGATCAACTAAATCCAAATCAAGGATTTTGTTGCTAAAAATAGTAGCTTCATTAACATCAATAGGTTGGGCACTGAATTTTTCAGTGTCATGAAGAATGAGATTTAGGTCTCCAATGACCAACCGTGGAAAGTTGTTTATGGCAGCAGTATTTTCCAACATTTTCCAAGAGTTTATTTTGCTATTAGTGTCATAAGGACTACCATAGTAACTAGTGTATAACCAAGGAGTGTCACTGTAAGGCTTGACTATAGCATTACAATGGTTTAATGAGAAGTCAAATATCTCAATATTAAGGTTGTTCTTCCATATCAAAGCTAAGCCACCAGCAGTGCCACTAGCCCCTCCTGGATTAACAAACCAGTAGTTTTGAACCTCATTCATGGTTTTATTGAGCTTTTCTTGTTTTTGTTTAGTTTCAGAAATAAAGATGATATCAGAGTTTAGCTTATTCAACATATCATTGAGGTATATTTTAGCATCCTTTGTCCCCAGACCTTGACAGTTCCATGCCAAAGTGGTAAAGAATTTGCCAAAAATATGACACAATAGGATACTTGGAAGAAGGTCTTCTAGCAATGGTGTCAACTCAGCTGGAGAAAAAACCTGAATATAAGTAATAACAGAAACAAGTAGTGGTATGGAGTGTAGAAATGTACCATAAATTCAGATGAAGGGCTACCTAAGTCACAATTAGCCATCAAGAGATTGTTGGAGTCCAAAGGTACAGCGGAGGATCATCCTGATCTTTGAATCTTTTGAGACAGTCAGAATCAAAGGAGTTGGTGTCAATGCCATTCTCAGCTTGGAGAGGTTTCTTTATTTTGGTTTCCATCATAGTCAGCAAAAGAGTTGGTGGAGTAGATTGCTCAAACACATGTGCTTTATTTTTTGCCTTCCATGCTTCCTTTTTATTCTTAGTCATTTCAGCCTCCATTCTTTCCTTAATTTGAGTAAGAGTTGGTAGGGTGTTGAAGGGGAATGGTTTTGGTGGGGGAGAGGTTGGGAAAATGCCATCAGGATCCACAGCTTGATCCATTGAGAGCATAGGCAAATTCAAGCCAGTGTGAAATAGTGGTAGTTTCAAAAGCTTCAATACCAAATTTAAGAGGCCTAGTAACATCAATTGTAAGTTTTACCTCCAAATTCTTTTCAAATATGTCCCTCCCATAAGCCTTCTTAGCAGTTTGGTAAACTCCAATTGTTCTGAGGATGCATTGCATGTCAGGGATGATGTGTGTTGGTATTCTTTTGATGAGGAAACAAATCATCACCTTTTTGAATTGTTCTTCATCTATCAAGTCAAGACCTCCTATAGGGACACCAACTAAGACCATGAGTTTATCAAAAACTCCTCTTGTTCCTTCATTTCTCAAAGTTGAATAATCTTCATCATGAGTAAGTTTGGGTATGTAGTAGTTTCTTCTCATATTCCATATCTACACTTCCACTCTACTATGAAGTTCTCAGTGAGCATTGATGAAATTGCTTACTCTAGAAGTCTGGAAGCAAATGTTGGTGCAGAGCTTTCCAATGAAGCACCATTTCTAGTCTAGAGGTTGTTTTGTTCTGACATTTTCCGAGTTGATAAAGATTTTAGGGAATAGATCCTCGGGGATAGTAAGAGCATTGTTCATTTTGTTTACTAGGTTATCAATGCTAGGTGTGTTTGAAGAAGAGGCCATAATAGAGTAGAATTCAGCTTTGCAAAGAAGGATGGAAATAGAGTAATGTTCACTAAAAAGAAAAGGGTGAGTATGAGAGGTGGTTAAATGGAGGGAAGGTTTGCAGGCTTTAATTTGAAAATGAATCACGGGTTCATAGTTTTGTTTGTTATTTCTATCCACTTTAATTTGACTGGGTAGGTCATTGGATCCTGTGTAGTTTTGTTGTAGCTTAAGTATAATGATATTGACATAGCAGATGTGATTTTTGTTGACTGATTGGAGCCATACTACTTTCACTTGTGGAGATGTAGACTCATGCTTGATGAAGGGCTTGTACTTGGGAGCTTACCCTGTGACAAAATAGATAGTTAGGATAATGAGATAAGATTTGGTTTTTACCTGTGACAGCTTTAGTGTTGTTGGATTGTAGTGTGGCATTCCTTTGACTAGTAGGGGAGTAGCAGCAACTTAGTAATATTGGTCTCCTATTAGAGGATATGGCTTGAACCTCTGATATTTTGAGCCCCAAATAATCTTGTCGTTCGAATATGGATCGGGTTTACATCCCAGAGGAGAATAGTTTGTAACCGAACCCGTAACCGAATAAGAGACAGTTTTGCATTTGCCAAGTTTTTGACACCGCTCCGCATGAGCCAATGGAGATATTGCATAGGTATAGTTGCCCTAGAGCCAATAGACTTGACAGAGCAAGGTTGCGTCTGAAGGGATTGTCTAGTGTTGTGGATTTTAATAAAGAGATTGAGACATAACCCAATCAACGGTTGCGATGAAGAGTCAGTTGCTCTTCCATACCAATAAATATGCAAAGAAAAGAGAAAACTGTTCATTTTCTCATTCAGTTTCTTCATAGCAGAAATATACAGAAGAGCAGTTTCCAGTTTCAGAAAAAAAATCAAATCATGCCTCAAGTATTGTACTGTGAAGGAGACATTGTGGAGGAAACACCAGAGATACTGATGGAGCATACCTTGGATTGGTATAATCCTAATATCCTCATCTCGAGTTTGCCATATGGGATTGCTTCCCAAAATGGCATGGAAGCAGTGAACTACACCCGGAATTTCAACTGGCATTGGGCTAATTTGCGCCATAATCGAAGGGTGAAATTGGAACAGCAGTATGATCAGATCCCTCCAGGCCAAGGAACAGTTGTGAAGAGACCAAGATTTAATCTGCCTTATTCCAATCCGGTAAGTATTTTTGTCTCGCAAGCTTATGAGAATTAATATATTGCTTTTGAATTCATTGTAATAAGTAGTATGTTCAACCATGTACAGGTGCATGTTGATAGATCTTCCATTCCACCAATTGGCCATAGTGGTGCTGGAAGTGAAGGCAGGGGTGATCCCGCCAGAGAGGGAGAAAGGCATGTGTTCCGAAATAGTGTTCATGAGGTTGGTAGTGGAAGTAGATCTCAGGCTGAGAGTGGAGCAGCTCCTGCTGATGGTGGCCAAGGTGTACCAAAACCTGCTCCTATTCCGAATGTTGATCGAGTGTGGGGAGTGAATTATGGTTGGGTTGTGTTTTCCACTCATCCCAGGCGAGGACGCTTTGTAGTGAATGAAGGTATTGTACTGGTGGGTAATCGGTTTGTGGTGTGTGGTGGGGTGCGACGGGTTTTTTTTTCTGTTGTAATGCCTGAACCTGTCAGAAATGAGTGATCGGTGCCTAATAATGCATATTTCTGGATCATTTTGTTGACTTTAATCACATCTTTAGTTTCTTAATGTTCTATTTTATAACAAATCTTGTATTTTGCACATATCTCCTTTATCGGGTAATTTTGTATGAATAATCTCATTTTGTATTTTATTGTCTTGTACTATGTTGTAGGTAGTTGGGTAAAGGATGAATAAGAAAGCAGTGGGTTGATTCAAAAGGAGTGGGCGATTCAAAGAGAGTTACGGTAGAGGGCCTGGTGGCACAACAAAGGCTAAAAAGAAGTCAAGTCGTGATGGTGGGTCAAATTCAAGCTCATATTGTTGCTCATATACAGAAAGTATAAAGCAAACCAAGACTCGTATGCAACTAAGCCAGGTCTTCGTGTATAACACCCAAACAGACCCTAAACTCGTCTTTCCACTTTCAAGTCCAGATCAGAAACAAGTTTTCCTTTCTCTCTTACACCTCTGACAATCAACTGAAAACCCTATCTCTGTCAACCTCATCCCTCTCTACCTTTATTTCTCTAGCTTTCTCTCCATCTAGTACCATTTCACATCCAAGTTACCGTTGAAGCATGATTTGAAGAGCCATGGGGATAAATCAGAAGACGTTGTGAGGTGAAGCATTAGTGGTGAGTTTCAAGAATATCAAATCCCTAATTTATAATTGTACTTTATTGAAAACAAGGATTGAAATGGGGAGAAACTTTTATAAATAGAGGTGGCATTTGTGAATGAAAGGCAAGCCCGGAGTAGTCGGTGCAAGTTGTTGTAGTAATTTCTAGGTTTATTTTAAGTTCTTAAAATGTTTTAGCTTTCTAATTAGGGCTGAGATGAAGCCTAAGTTAATTTGATATCTCTGGTTCTGTTGATTGTTCTTGCAAGTGGGTTTAATTGGTAGAAATGATTTTTGAATTTCTTTATGGATTATAGTATACTACTTTCACCATGTATGTCATGCATCCATGGTAGTTAGATTCATCTTATACTATGTTCAAGCATGTTTTCTAATGGTATAGTTTAATTTGTGATTAGTTGTGCCTCAAAATTAACAATTAATACTAGGGATTGACACTAGTTTGATGCTGAAATTCGAATCATACATTTATATTCTTGTTATATCACGATCAAATATTCAAGTGAGGTCCGAGATCGCCTTCTCTAGCTTTGCTTTAGGAAAGAAAAGAAGAAAAATTTGCTTAACTAGGATATTTTAGTAAACTATATGGTGGATTCAAAGTCCTAATATTTCCGTTAGTTGGATTTTATTCATCATCCTTGTTTCTGTAGTATAATCATTCATACCAGTCGTATCGACAAACCCTTTCGCTTGTTAAATTAGTAAGAGTAGAACTTAGACGTTTAGCATCACTCCTTAACAACTTCATGTGGGATCGACCTGTATTTGCCCTGTTACAATAGAAGTTGTGCACTTGCAGTAATTGTAGGTACCTTTCCCGACCTACCAAGTTTTTGGCGCCGCTGCCGGGGAGTTGGAAAATGATGTAGTTAGATTTTTTAGGTTCTGTTTTGCTAATTAGTAGTTAAGAATTGTACCAACTGTTATTTTATTTTATATATTGTTTGTGTATCTATACATATTAATTAGTTTTTGAATTAGTGGTTAATTTGCTTTTGTCTTGTTTGTTCAGTTAGTTATTTTTGAATCTGCATGGTTTGAGTAATTTTCATTTAGTGTTAGTGTTAGAGCATTATTCGGTCGAACTCGCATGCGTTTCTATCTCAAGCATGTTTGTCAATGTTAGTGATCAAAACCATAAGTCTTGATTTCTAGCCTATTTTAGCTAAAGGTCTCGGACTAGGATAGAAAGTGTAGTTGAGCTCAAGACTCCATGGCAATCATCATACAAGACGAAGGACTACTCAAGGAACTGGTGGAACTTCATCGACTAAAAGGTATGTGGAGACTTGAACTTATCTGTCACTCAAAAGTCTATTTACTCTATCTCCTACTCTTGAGACAAAAGTCGTTTTGATATATAGACTTTCATTATACACATTTGCTATTTCGAGCCGAGTTTAACTCGCCTATCTATTTCTCGAAATATGTGTTGGTAAGCTTTCGCTTTAGCCAAATTCATCTTTACCTAGTGACGAAAGTCATGTTATGTTTCAAACACTTTGAAAATTGCTCTGACGAAAAATGGTCTGTGAATAACGGCTATATAACGTTCTCTAAGAATGTTTCAATGATTGAAATGAGAGTTTAGATTACATAACCTTTGGTAGGATATAAGCATTGTTGTGGAAACACATATATGTATAAGTCCTTATTCCTTGAACCAAAGTTTGCAAACTTTGTTGATCAAGATAAACGAAATGTGGCGTGAGCCAAGTCCGCGAACTCAGTCTACGAACTGGCGGAAGTTCTCGACCCGATAATTTCTGCTGGAGTTTGTGAACTCCTTCCGTGAGCTTAAGTCCGCGAACCCAGTCCACGAACTTGAGTAGGTTATATCTAAAACCGGTTGTTCTTGAAATCATGTTTATATAAACTAAGGAATGCTTTTGCAAACCGTGGCAATAAAGTTCATGAACCGATTTGAGTGAATCAAACCATTTTTGCTTCGATTGTGTCTTATGTAGTTACATAAGATCTAAGCAATTGAACAACTCTCTAACTAGTTCATTTGAGTCATTTGAACTAGTTATGGTGAAGAAGAATATGGTTGATATGAAATTGCTCATATGGCTAACCATTTGGTTAACTATTGTTGAACCAACAAATGTTAATGTTTGGGAACGGTTACATAAACCTAAAATTGGACATTTCATCTGTGTGTAACAAGCTAAGGTTTCGATCCAACGGTTGAGAAATATTATCTTGAATCTAATCAGGTTTTCATCTAACGGTGAATATTTAATGCTTTGTTACTAAGCTAACATTGATTGCAAACCCTGATTTGAAAGACTATATAAGGGAGAACTCTAGCAACTGGGAAACCTAATCCCCACATATTTTGTGTGATACTAGTTGTGCTAAGCTAGAGTCGATTCTCCTTTAAACATTTGGTTTCTTCTTCTAAACCAGGTTAACGACTTAAAGACTTCATTGGGATTGTGAAGCCAGACCGATACTACTTTCTTGTAGTTGTGTGATCTGATCTTGATGTTTCTATCGTACGAGTTCAATTGGAATAATTGGATTGAGATTTATATCTCCGATAGGCAAGATAAAAATAAATCACAAACACTTCGTCTCATCGTTTGTGATTCCACAATATCTTTTTTCGCTGCATCGATTAAGATTATTGTGAGGTGATTGATAATACTAGGCTGTTCTTCGGGAATATAAGTCCGGATTATCAATTGGTTCCTGTTCACCTTGATTTATCAAAAGACGGAACAAAAACTTGTAGGTTTATTCGTGGGAGACGAATTTATCTATTACCGTAGACTTTTCTGTGTGATACAAATTTGTTTATTAAAGTCTTCGACTTTGGGTCGTAGCAACTCTTATTTGTGGGTAAGATCATCTAAGGGAATCAAGTACGTAGCATCCTGCTGGGATCAGAGACGTAGGAGCATAATTGTACCTTGGATCAGTGTGAGATTGGTTGGGGTTCAACTACAGTCCAGACCGAAGTTAATTTGGAGTAGGCTAGAGTTTTTAGCGGCTTAATACAGTGTGTGTTCAATCTGGACTAGGTCCCGGGTTTTTCTGCATTTGCGGTTTCCTCGTTAAAAAAATTCTGGTGTCTGTGTTATTTCTATTCTGCATTATATTTGTTTATATAATTGAAATATCACAGGTTGTGCATTGTTCAATCAATTAGAATTTCCGACCTTTTGGTTGTTGATTTAAATTGATTGACACTTGGATATTGGTCTTGAGTAAAGATCAAATTGAGCCATGGAGATAAATCAAATTGATTTAAATTAGATTTCTCTCCATCTAGTACCATTTCACATCCAAGTTACCGTTGAACCATGATTTGAAGAGCCATGGAGATAAATCAGAAGACGTTGTGAGATGAAGCATTAGTGGTGAGTTTCAAGAATATCAAATATCAAATCGCTAATTTATAATTGTACTTATTGAAAACAAGGATTGAAATGGGGAGAAACTTGTATAAATAGAGGAGGCAGTTTGAATGAAAGGCAAGCCCGGAATAGCCGGTGCAAGTTGTTGTAGTAATTTCTAGGTTTATTTTAAGTTTTTAAAATGATTTAGCTTTCTAATTAGGGCTGAGATGAAGCCTAAGTTAATTTGATATCTCTGGTTTTGTTGATTGTTCTTGCAAATGGGTTTAATTGGTAGAAATAATTTCTGAATTTCTTTATGGATTATAGTATACTACTTTCACCATGTATGGCATGCATCCATGGTAGTTAGATTCATCTTATACTATGTTCAAGCATGTTTTCTAATGGTATAGTTTAATTTGTGATTAGTTGTGCCTCAAAATGGACAATTAATACTAGGGATTGACACTAGTTTGATGCTGAAATTCAAATTATACATTTATATTCTTGTTATATCACGATCAAATATTCAAGTGAGGTCCGAGATTGCCTTCTCTAGCTTTGCTTTAGGAAAGAAAAGAAGAACAATTTGCTTAACTAGGATATTTTAGTAAACTATATGGTGGATTCAAAGTCCTAATATTTCCGTTAGTTGGATTTTATTCATCATCCTTTTTTATGTAGTATAATCATTCATACCAGTCGTATCGACAAACCCTTTCGCTTGTTAAATTAGTAAGAGTAGAACTTAGACGTTTAGCATCACTCAGTAACAACTCCATGTGGGATCGACCTGTATTTTCCCTATTACAATAGACGTTGTGCACTTGCAGTAATTGTAGGTACCTTTCCCGACCTACCACTGAGTTTCGAAGGAATGCTGCAATTCCAATTCCTCCTCATTCTAAGATATTCCCTTAGTTGGATATGTTGAGTCATGTGGTTGGGAGAATTGCTATTGAGGTAGTTGCCATTGCAAATGCAGGTTTTGGTGAAGTTAATCCTCCTCATGTTGTATCAGAGCCAGCTCTGGAACCAGAGCCCGTCCATCCTCAGGTTGTACCAACAGAGGGGAGTGTCAAAATTTTAGCTGAGCATGACCCTGCAAGTGAATCTGCAAGAGGATCTGGCCAAACTGGATCTCTCTAAAGAGGTAAGCATAACAACAGAAAGCATAGTGTTGTGGGGGTATACCATGTTGCACATTTTATCATCATTTCCTTGGGAATTTTTTGAAAAACAGGTGTCTTTGTTTATTCTAGTTTCAGTGTTGTTTTTCTGAAAATGATGTAAGTGATAGGTATAAAAGTAAGGCATAGCCATGATATTAAGTATGTTTTTGGGTTTTAATTTGACAATGGTTATGCAGTTTGGATATGAAGTTAATCTATGCTTATTGATTATACTAATTTTTTCTTGGATACTTATCCAGATGTTTAAAATGACATCTAATAAAGCATGCTTAAGAGTATTAGATAGAGGATGGGTGGTGTTATAGATTATACTACTGATTAGGGGGTACAATTGAGAGTTTAAGGAATGATTTGCATAAGAAATGATTTTATATAAATCCTCACAGAATAAAGACATGGAGTTAGAGATAGACATAGAGAAATAGATACAGAGAGGTTTATCAGGAGCACATACCAGTTCAAACCTTTTTAGGAACTTCCAGTAGGAATGCAGAACAAAGTGGGGTTTATGTAGCTTTTTGATTAGGTACTGCTTCAAAAAATTGAGTTGTTGTAGATTGCATTCCTCATTAGCCAGATGGTTAGAAAATTTCATGGAAGGGGGAGTTCCAGCTTCCATACTTGTATCTTCAGTGATTTGAGCTAGAATTTAGGCATTAGAGATTTTTGTGTTGTTTGTATTCTTCTGATTGCAGTTGGACTGTTGAGTTCTAGGGACATCAAATACTCATGTGCTTTCAGAGCTTCCTATAATGGGTTTGATGCCTTTGATTCTAGTAGTTTCAATGATTTATGTTTTAGTGATTTCTATTCGACCTGTGAGTTTTGTGATTGTTGTGATTGTTGTGATTGTTGTGAGGTTCCTACATCCTGTATTATCTGTGATTGCTGTAATGTACATACTTCCAGTGAGTTGTGAAATATTGTGATGAGGCAATTGCAGATACAATGGTGATTTTTTTTAGAATACTCCATAGAAATTGATAATTGAGATGAAAAAAACAGAGTTAGCACCACAAGTTAGGTAATCGGGGAGATAGCCATAGAGAAAGGAGAAAACTGATGAAAGGCCGGCGAAAAAATGGTAATTCTGGCGAACAATTCCGGGGGAATATAGCCATAGCTGGGATTCCATCAAATGTAATGTTGTTGTATGTTGTTAGCATATTCATTTTGGGACAATGCAAAATGTATGTTGCATATTTTTTGTATTAAATGATTCATATTTATCCTATTGTAAAACAAATTATATTTTATACAAATAATTTTGGTCGGGTTTCCATGAAATGTAATGTTTTTGTGTGTTGTTAGCATATTCATTTTGGGACAATGCAAATGTATATTTCATATTTTTCATATTGAATGATTCATATTTATCCTATTGTAAAACAATTATCGTTTATATCAAATAATCCTTGTTGATCTATGTATGCGTTATAAGTGTAGATTTATATGTCGAAAGCCATGGTATGTAACAAGTTGATGTTGTCGTATATTCAATTATACTAAGTTAATTATTATATGGCAAGTTGAATTATGGAACTAGTTACAATTATTAGGGTTTTGTTTCGTAGAGAAACTTCTGGAATCTTTCGGAGTGGGTCAAAAATATTACTTAGGGAGTTTCATAAGTTATGTAGTTTCCTATTTTGAGTCGAGTTACCTAATTCAGGTAGAAACTAGTCTAGGAAATTCTTTGGGGACAAGTTTGTGTAACCTATAAAAGGACCCTTAGGGTGATAATTTAGGTATCTTCTTCTTAGAGAGTTACAAGCGTCTGTTTGTGAGAGAAGAAAAGGGATGTTAGGGTCTTATTATGGGAGAGCTTTAAGCGACTAGTTCTTATGAGGTAAACACCTTTGTAAGAGGTTTTCCAAAGAATTAGTGAATCTTTTGTTTGTCGAAACATTTCTTGTTTTTTATTTTTTCTCTATATAGTTGTTTGATTGTTAGAACATCTTACTCGAGATGAACCTATAGTAGTGTTTCTATCTTAAGAAAAACCATATTAGATTCTACAATTGGTGCGGTGAGCGCGGATAGTCGAGAAGGAGTTACTACGATGGAGAAATATGGTGAATTGAAGTCTTATTGATTGTATGGAAAGGTTTGATGGGAATTCTGATTTCACTCTCTGAAAGATGAACAGGGCCGGCCATGAGGCAAAGTCAGCAAAGTTTGACTTTGGGGCAGCACGGGCAGGGAGGGCAACCGAAGAAAAGATTCTTAAGAGACGCCTTGTGTCGAAGAAAATAAGGGAAGGTCTAAATCGTGATTAAACATAAGTATTAAGATATAAAATAAAGGCATAATATAAATTAGTGTTGTTATAATGGTTTAATAGTAAATATGTAGCTACTTACGAGAAACGTTCTCACCCACTTCTCATTTTTCTATCTCGCCTCTTTTTTTATTCTCTCTCGACATTCTGTGCCCCCCTTCTTTTGTAGCTTTAGTCAGCAGTAACACCACTGTTTGCTCTTAGAGTTTTCCCTCTATGCAGTTGTTGGCCACCGAGAACTATAAAGCACAAAATTTCCATGCATTTTTGCATATGCAGTTGATATTAGTCCACATGGATTAGAAGAACAACTATACGGTCTATGCTGAAAATGGTGTGTACATAACTAGCACTTCCCTAGGACAAATGTATCACGCATCCGTGCGGTAAGCACAGAGCGAACTGTTCATCCGCGTTTTACTAAAGAATGTCGTGTACTTTCCGCTTACTTTTATGCATACTGGAGCTGAAATTGTGGAAGACATGGAAGCAAACTACTATAGTTAGTTGTGAAAGACATGGGAGTTGTGTAATATAGTTAGCATTGTATATAAAAAAGAGAATTATACAAAAAGAGTTGTGCTTCTGTTTCATAGTATAAAGAGTAGTAGAGGTGGGTAAATAATTGGAAGATGGCATCATTTGCAAATATTGGGTCGATATGTATCAGTCCTGCAGCACCATCTTGTATTATAACAATGTTTTTCTCATTTCTGACTTCAGTTAGTTTCATTTTTGTGTTTGTATTGTCAAAACATGTGTAGTTAGCATCTAAATAGAACTTCCATTTGAAATTCCATAAAGCGTTCCAACAGACCGAACAACCATGAAAAAATATACCGAAGAAAAATGAACTAGTTCTAGTTCATTCAACTATAATAATAATAAAAGATGACAGAGTATGATGCTCACATAGCTTATACACCACCTTATACTCCTGAGTCCTGACTGTGGTTGTTTTTATGAAAGGGGGAAATAATTTTTGGGCATGCTTTGGGGCAGAAAAAAGTCAAGGCCGGCCCTGCAGATGGATATGAAAGATTTTCTTGTCATATTAGATTTGGATGATGCCCTAAAAGGTCCAGTGAAGAAGAAACAAAAGAATAGGGATTGAGACAAAAGAAAATTTGTGTACGTCAAAGTGAAGAAGTAAGAAGACAGCAACTGGTTTTTTTCACGTCATAAAAGGTGGTGATTGTTAGGGTTTTGTTCCGTAAATAAAGTTTTGGAATCTTCCGGAATGGGTCAGAAACTTAGGGTGTGTAGTTTCCTAGTTTGATTCGAGTTACCTAATTCGGGTACAAACTAGTTTTGGAATTTCTTTGGGGACAAGTTCGTGTAACCTATTAAAGGACCCTTAGGGTGAGAGTTATAGGTATCTTCTTCTTAGATAGTTACAAGGTATGTTTGTGAGAGAAGAGAAGGGATGCTATGGTTTTTATTGTGAGGTAAACACTTTTGTAAGAGGTTTTCCAAAAAACTAGTGAATCTTTTGTTTGTTGAATCGTTTCTTATTGTTTCTTTGTTCTATATATTGTTGTTTGATTGTTAGAACATCTTACTCGAGACGAACATATGGTAGTGCTTCTATCTTAAGAGAAAACTCTATTAGATTCTACAATAATGAGTTATGTAACCCATGTCTTCTTGCACATTGTCTTATTGTTTTCATTCTACTCAATTATTTAGTTTTGCTCAGTTTTCCTCGAGACTTTTTGTACAAGGAAATCGAATAATGTAATGCCAAACTATTATGTTGTTAATTATTTTCTAGAAAAAGTTTACTTGGCTTAAGCCATATTTCCCATGGATATAAGGTTTTGCTCAATGTCTAACATGTAAATTAACCAATAGTTTTGCTCATTGTTACAAGTTGTGCTGCAAGTTATGGGGAAACAACAACAATACGAAAATCATGTCCCACATGTTGAGAGGCCTAACGCAGCTCAAACCCAGATCTTGCTAGAATCTAAAATCGCCATGATGGAGTTTAGGTTGCACAACTTTCTGATAGAAAGAGGAAAATTGTTGGTATAGGTTATGTTGTGTGCGACAAAAGAGAGGAATATTGTCATGCATGGAGTTCAAGTCTATGCAAATTAGAGGAGGATATGCCTTGAATCCATCGAGGATGGTAAATGTTTTACCTTTTTTAAGAAGATATCATAATTTGCCTAAAGAAATTGCGTTCAACAAAGCATGTACCACAACTTGTTTCTTATAATTTCTTGTTGTAGTTATCTTGATAATCCTAAATCGTAATCATGTTAAAAATGTTGAGGGAGATATCCAAACTAACCGCACCACTTGTTGGGAAAATCCAACAAGAACTAACACACAAGAAACTAGATCTTTGGATCGACGTAGAATGAAAGATAAACGATGCAAACACACATTAGAAGCAATAATTAAAGCACGCAAGACTTAACGTGGTTCGGAAATGTGCCTACATCCACCAAAACGGTTACGACTTCTTCATTATTATGGAACCAATAAATAGAGAATTACACACTTAACGATTGACGAATCAATCAACAAACTACAATCTAACATTGTGTTGATCATAATCCCTAAAATAACTCTCTTGGACAAAACGCTCCATAAACCCAGATAATGTCTAACCAAATAAGATAATACTTATCTCACATAACGAGATGATCTCCTTCTAAATGATGTCACACCAATGATGTCTTTTTCACCATCAACGAACAAGGCGATCTTCTCTTCACTAAACGATGTCTTCCACGTCTTCATAAAACCATAACGATGTTCTCTTTCAACACCAATGGTGTATCTTACAACACCCGAGAATTGTATCTCTTCTATAAACTCCACCCCAAGAGGTGGGATGGAATCCTTAGAAACCTTAGAGAACTACATTGTGCATTCTCTAATTCTCTAGAAAACCTCTAAAATTTCATGTATAAGAATCACCATATAAGCCTCCTTATATAGTATTCATAACTTCATTCCCAAGTATTACTCTCCTTGAAAAAGGAAACCCAAACCAACTAGGAAACCTAATGTTATTTAGGTAACCTATCTAAATATGGAAATCAACCTAAAATAGGAAACTTGTGTTTCTCTACACTAGAGATTTCTAGTGTGTTCCGGAACTTTCCGGAATCTTCCCTTAAACACCGACAATTATCAACAAAAAAAGTGAAAGAACATGATAAAATTGTGCACTTGAAGCACCACTACACATACTCTTAGAAAAAATAAAAAGAAGAAAGACAAAGGTCATGTTTAGTAAAATTTATGATTATAGATAATCATAAATTGATAAATGATATTGATATAATCATTTATAAATAAATTTCACAAGCACTTTTTTTTCCTTCAAATAATTGATTATTTTAGAAAAATGTTTTTCAATATCTTGTAAAATAAGAAAGTCCACCTATTATAACCTAGGATATTTTTTGTAATCCATTATTATTTTTTTGTCTCTCTCATAATAGTTTAGAGAAAATAAGAAAAAAAATTCAATTTTATTTTATTTAAAAAATATTTGATTATGATTTCTAATAAAAAAAAAACTTTTTCTATTTATGAAAAATAGTGAGTTTTTTCAATTAAAATTAAAATAACTAGCTAGTTATTACAAATTTTAACAAGCATCCATATGATTGGATTATGGCTGGCATAACTGGTTATAAGCTCATAATTAATTATATTAATTATTACCAAACAACCCCAACGGACATGTGGAACAATAGGATCTACCTAAAACAAAAATAGATATGGTACGAGAATCGCAAGTAGCACAGTGTAAGAATAATGAAACATGCAACGCTAACTGCCATCTTGTAAAGGTTTCTCAGCACATCGTCAGGGAACTTCCACCTATGATACACGCGTAAGTTCAAAACAAAGTGTAAAGCATATATCAATAAAGACAAAAGAAATCAACAGAGAACGAGAGATATAAGAAATCAATAGAGAACGAGAGATATAAGAAATCTTATCACTCAGGTAATTATAACAGTTATGTTAGAGCAAACTCAAAAAAAAAAAAAAAATATTTTGTCGGACCCTTTTTACAATGGTACTGTTGACTCCAACATTCTGATAGATAAGGGAAGTACTGGTGCATTACGCATGCGAACTAGAATCTTTACTTATCTTCATGAGGAGAATACTGAGAAAAAATCAATATTCCTACTTATGATTGATTTTCCAGGATATTTTACTAGAGACAAATGGATCTATACATAGAGGAACCATGAATCGCAGATATGATAAAGAAGAGATTAGTGAATTTCTTCAACTGGGCTACTGAAGTGTACCAAGGAAGAATAGACTTTGAAAGCAACAATATAGACACTTCCTCAACGGAATCAAGTCAAATTATGAAAGAAAAATGAGAACTAGATTCTCTCTTAACAACCACGACAGTTTGCAAAAAGAGACCCTTGAAAACATGAAATATATTACAGCCTCGGAACTAAAATCTAACACTTATTCCGGAAAGGATAAGCATATTTCATACTAAGTGCGGCACCAAATCTGGAATAGGGAGTTGTTTAGACTTTTCATATGGACTATGTTTAAGTAATTCGAGCAATTGATTCATTTAATGTGTGTAACTGCTTTCCTTAAATAAAGGCCACCTAAGCTCAATGCATCAACTTGATGCACCAACTACAGATACTTTTAGAGAAACTGAAATGAAAAGAGACAAAGAAAATGTGGCATAATAGTAGAATCAACCTAAAGAAAGGTGGATATAAAGTAGAATTTAAGAACAAGATGATAAAAGAAAAAAATCTAATTGAATTAAAACATAAACTGTGAAACCATCACATACTGAGACCATTCCTTCATTCATTATCACATTAAAACATCCATAAAGGCTAAACCACAAAAATTATTCTTTTAAAATAACCTGTACACCAAACAACATCCTACTCGGATCCTTTATTTTCCTTTTCCTTCCCTATCTCCAACACTTGTTTCACCAAATCATGATTTGTGATTTTTTCAAAAAGTTTTGAAAGCTTATCAAATTTTTACTTCTGGGAAACTACAAATTTTTGAAATTGTGTTAACATAGCACCTTACTTTATAGATTATGGAGTTTGAGGGTTTTCAAATCTTTTAACAGCACCGGTAGACGGTCTGAGAAGAAGAAACAAAATTCACACGTGGGTTTGGGTTTATAACAGTTGAGGGTTGCTTTGGGGTTCTCCGTAGGGCACCCATGCCTTGAGTTACAAATAAGGGATTAATACAGTGGTTGCGAGTGAATGCGTTAGTCTGGATAAGACCACACAAGTCTCTCCCCCCTCTGATAAAATAAGGATGATAGTAGATAACATCATTTTCTTGGGTATAAATCTCATACTTGTGAAAACCCTGAAAAAACTAACCCTGCAACAAGGTAAATCAAACACATTAAAAAAAATGAAAAAAAATGGCAATAAAATAAAAATAAAAACACCGCAACAAGAGTTGTATGAAAAAGATATATCAACAAATATAAAATAAGTCAACATAGAACGAGAGGCATAAGAAATCAACAGAGAACGAGAAATGAAGAAATCTTATCTCTCAGTATATAAATAGTTATGTTAGAGCAATTAACAAGGTATTCCTTTATTCCCCGAGGTTCATGTTTGCTCATGTTGTGGCCGAGAGATAGATGCTTACGGAGATCATGCTCTTCATTGTGCGAGCGAGATTGGCATTAAGTTTCGTCATGATTTTGTAAGAGATGTTGTTATGGACATTTGTTACCGAGTAGGTGTTGCATCTAGGAAGGAGGCTCCTTTAGGCTTCCTATCAGCAGATGACAGTGCCCTTAAGCCTGCCGATATCCTCCTTTACAATTGGGACAATGGTCGAGACACCTGTTTCGACTAGGGCTGCACAAGACCCGCCCATCATAACCAAAACCGCCCGTACCCACTAAACCCGTGGGTTTTTAATCCGAACCCTCCCGTTGTGGGTGCGAGGTTGGTTATGAAAATAAAAACCCGTTGTCTATGGGTGCGAGGTTGGTTTTAGCTAATACCCGCCCGAAAAACCCGCTAAATATACACCATTGATAAAACTAATAGGAAGTCCTTGATCCTTAAGGATACTAGGAGGAGAGACTTGAAGATGATAGAAGAGACATGAGTCAGTTACCATTGGTCTGTAAACTTTTATTGGTTTAAGTTTTCATCTGAACTTTAAAGTAGTCGTACTGTTTAAACTTTAAACTTGTTTTTAATGGAAGTACTAGTGTACTATGTACACTAGTGATCGTGTGTCAATCCGTCAAATTAATTTCACTTTCTTACGCACTAAATTTAAATGAAGCACAAGGTAAGGAAGAGTTCGTATCCACAGAGAGGCGTTTGTTGTTATGTAAATTTCAGTTTCTAAAGTAACCCAAGGTATGTTTGTTGTTTAAGAAATAAAAGTAGTTAAAAGCAAAGTAAATAGTTTAAGAAATCAATAAGGAGAAGATATTGGTCAAGGGATAGTATCATTCACAAACATGTATTTTCATCAATGATTAGAATTGGTATTTTAATCTCGTATTTATTAAAAGTCCTAGGATACCTTGATCGCAAGTATAACCCGTTAATTCCCTGTTTTCATCACAACCACATTAAAAGATGCTTATGTGAATTCTTCATTAAAGCAACCTAAAGTGTAAAAGCACAATTAAGTTTAACTCCCTAAGAGCATTAAGTTTTATGGAATAAGACTCATCAATGCAAACGAATGTGTAAAAGCACTAGACGTTTTAACAAAAGTTATGATTCACTTGTGACTAATAGGATGTATCACTACAAGCACTAACCACAATTATGCTACTTAGAATCAGGGATAAACAACTTTTTCGTATTGAAAACCCTAATATAGCTCTAGAGATGAACACAAATCGGATTGATTAGGACTCAACCTAACAAGTTTTCAAATCTTAAAACACTATTAATTGTGAATCACAAACAATAATTACTGAGACAAAACTAATTCATTGAATCAAAAGCATGTTGAGAAATCAACTTTTATCCCATAACCAATAAGATGTTTAGCTACTCATAGCTATGGAGTTCATCATCATCAATATTCAATAATAAAACAAAGAAGAAGAAGAACAAAACCAAACCCTAGAAGTGTAAACAAAAGTGGCTCTCCAAAAGAATTCCAAGTAAAAGATATCCCATGTGTTGTAGAAAACCTCCCTTTTATAGCCTTTCTCTCCTTCCAAAATTACGTTTAGTCTTCAAAGTCCATTAGGTGAGAGTCCACCAAGCCCACAAGGACGAGAAACCCGTGTAGAAAATACGCCCGAAAGTGGTCGCCGGAATCTCGGTATTGTGGCCGGAAATCGGCCGGAGAGTCGCCGGAGTCGGCTCGGTGACCGGCAAAGTCCGCCTTGGCCAACGGGTCAACGAGTCGGATCGGTCAACGGGTCGGATCGGGTTGGATCGGGTCGGGCGGTCGGATCTGGGTTGGATCGGTTCATGGTCACCGAGTAGTTAGCCTTCCGGGCCAATCATGGCCTTGAGCCGCTTGCACAGGCTAGTTCCGGTGCACAATCATTGTGCGCCGTAGTCGCTTTGAACTGCTACTGCAAAAGCTCCTCCATAACAAGATTCTTATCACTGGCACATTTACTGACCTCCAATGCATTTCCCGCTCAACCTCATAACTCTCAACCCCATTGCCAAATCTGGCCACAACTCCATCTCTTTCCCTTTCTCTCCGCCACAAGTTTGAACCCAACTCGCCACAAATTAACTCGTGTTCAGCCAATAATTCCTACCAGTTTGAACAAACAGCATCACTAAATTAACCTTTCCAAAGGCAGTTCTCGCCAATGAACCACCAATTCTACCATCTCGCCAACAGCAACCCATTCTCATGGAAACACCCTTCCCCGAAGCTCATTCCAAGCCATTCAACACCTTTGTCTAATAATGGCTCAAACCTATGATTCCATTCACAGACCCCATTTCCCGACACACAACAATTTCTCCATTAACCGCATCAAGTCAGCCCGAGCCCAAAAAATCACTTAGTTTGAGCTTGTTCCAACTCATAACCAAGACCACCCAAAGACTTCCATTTGTTGTGGCTTATGCACCAAAGAAATTCTTGCTCCACATTTTGCAGTCATAACCACCAACAATTTCCATCACCATCTCTAGGGAAAACTCCATTCTAGTGCCAAGCAAGTTCGATTCAACACATCTTGCTCTGTCAAGCCACTCCCAGTGCATCAATCCCAGGCGAGTTACATTAACCCGAGCTACGGCTCGGTTCTCGCGCCTTGCTACTTTCATTCCCATTCCGCTTCAAAGACAACTATCAACTCCGGCTACTCCATAAACCCCGCAACTCGCCTGCGCAGACGCAACACGATCCGGCCTTAGCCCGGACTCCTGCAGCAGCCTTCACCTACATCTCACATTCCTCTGCAGCATCAAGTCCATTTCTGCCATCACCTGCACATTGCCCTGTATCCACTGGCTGTAACTAAGCTCCAATTCCAGGCCTGCAAAATACACAAGCACACAGCCATAACACCAGCCCAGAACCCCAGCTACTTCTTGATCCATACAATCCATTGCCAACCATTTCTGCTCTGCTGCAACTCAGTTGCAATCTTGAACAGCACCAAATCCTGGCTGCAGCATCCATCTAGATTCCCCTGAACCAAATCCTGCCATTCCATCCCAGCCACAGTTGCAACTTCTTGTAAAACTCCTTCATTCAGAACCTTCAAATGTACCACCAACAATCTCCATTCCCTGATATTTCTCTGCCATATCTAATCATCACCAGACCACCTCAGTTTCATTTCAACACCAGTAGTTGCTCAGCTATACAATCATCAGCTCCTCTTTATCTCATTCAGGCACTAAAAACACCAGCTAAAGAACTCATAACAGTACCAGGACTGCACCTGCAATTCAACTCCTGCTTCTTCACCAGATCTGAAACTTGCATCTGCTCATGTCTTCCATCCAATTCAGGTTAAACCCAAGTTTCCTTGTTATGATATCAACCTAAAATCACCATCAGTCCCTGCTTAATCTCTTCTTTCATTGTCGAATTTCAAATCCCCCATTTCAAACCCTAGATGTCATCAGAAACACCCATCTCTAACTTGTTCTTCTTGATTGATTCTTCAGTCTCAAATCCCATTTTCTGTGCTCATCATCTCTCAACAGCAGACTCATAACCTTCATTATATCTCCTTCTTGATTCCTCTTGAATTTCATCATCTCCTCACTGATTTTGACAGACCCATACTTCAAACCCTAGTTTCGATTTTAATCCTTGAACAAAAACAACGATTCACTCATGGCAACAGACCACCATCTTCCTTCCCTTACAATCTCTGGTTAAAGCTTCCTCTCGATTCACTCTTGAACAAAGAGCCTACTTTTCTCTCTTGTCTAAATTCGGGTGAAAAACATTGAATGAGTCAAGGGGAAGAAGAGAATCGATCTCGGGGTGTAGGAACTGAACCGGTTAACTCCACTCAAGCAAAGTAGCTAAGGGATACTCAAATAACTATAAGCACCCACGCTCCGATAAAGGCCACCTCCAATTGCTTTGGCTTTGTCGGTTCCAGTGTAACCGATGACCTAATTCTCTTCCGCTCCCTTGCCGCGTTTCAACTCGCTCCACATATAGCTCGCTAGTGAGATGACAATTTCGCCCTTTGGCCCAATTTGGATAATTTCTTCTTCTTTTCCTCCGTGCGACTCCATTGCACCTATAAAACTCAAAAACACGCGTAAAGTACATAATTCACAAGAAAAATAGCAAAGAAAGCATAAACTCTATATAGTAAATACGGTGTATTCTACACCTATCAGATTCCCCCACACTTAGACTTTGCTAGTCCTCGAGCAAATCAAACAAAACAATAAAATACAACAACTCCGTGTCGTCGAGGCTACGGTCACTTTTAGCATAAATAACAAGCCTTTAAACCCCTAGGTGTCCCTAGTGGACGAGTTATAGTCTCGTGAAGGTTTACTAGAGATATACCTACAAAACCTATATTTCCAACTTACTAGTTCTCCGTAATGATAGTATCCAACGCGCTAAGAAGACATAGAGATTCTGCACACTAGTCATAAGAAGTTAGACACATAAATGAACACAATCTCATTCTTAAAAGTTGAGAGAGAAGTAACCATCCCTTCTCGACTAAAATTCGGGTTCGGAGTGATCAAAAAGTCTCGACTACGCCTCACAAGAAAGGGTTTTATGATATTGCACTCAATAATAAACAGCTCTTTATGGGTCACACATGTGTCCAGGTTGGAATGAAGAGAGAATCCTGAGACACGTTGAATGGTAGGAAGGCTTAACCCTCCGAAAGTTTTGAAAACCCACATCTTTTATATATTTTTGAAAACCCATTTCTGACGATCTCTTTGAAAGGAAATCAACCATTTAACGAAGGTGGGAATATGCTTACTTACCTCGTCATCCGTTCAACGTGCGCCTAGCACCACTCTCACAAACATCCATAGAAACGTCTTCGGTCTTCTATCGGTGTCTTCATCTTCGTCTTCGGTCTTCAACTCTTGATGATAACTCTCGAACTTCGTAGAATCTTGACAATATGATTCTTTCCCAAATTCCTTGTCGCTTGATACTTCATTATAGATATTCCTTCTTTCCATAGGCTTTATTGAAAGAATACAAAAATAAAAATAAACTATACAAACCCAAACTTTTTTTTTTTTTTTTTTTTTTTTTTTTTTTTTTTTTTTTTTTTTTTTTTTTTTTTTTTTTTTTTTTTTTTTTTTTTTTTTTTTTTTTTTTTTTTGATAACAAATAAAAATAAAACAAAATAAAAACATTTTTCTCTTGTCTCTTTTTTTTTTTTTTTTTTTAATTTTCGTTTTTTTTTTTTTTTTTTTTTTTTTTCTTTTTTTTTTTTTTTTTTTTTTTTTCGAGACAAGAGAAAGTAAAATACAAATAAAATAAAAAATAAAACATAAGTACAATGCCATGGTGTAAGTACTTTACCGCTTGAATCTTCACAACTTATATGTCTTGATATCATAAACTTCTCGAATTCTCATCCTTAATAATTTCCGCTCTTGTATATTAGTCTCCAACTTATAAAAATTATGCTCCCTGTTTTGTTGCTTTACTCAAATCTGAAATCTGCCCATTTTATACCATTGTTTGTAAACCTCGAACGTATTCAACTTTCCTTCGAATTTGTGATGCTCCTCTTGTTGATGATGATGATGTTTCTATGAACCTGTTGGTGTAGAGAGAGATAAGGTGGATGGTGCTAACTGCGAACAAGATCACAAGTGGAATGTAAGTTAGCAATTCGATGTCACCAACATGGTTGATAAAAATAGCACTCAAGAGATCAAAATAGTGCTTCTATGGTGGGAAATTGGATGACTCACCATTCTGCCTGGAATTTACGTACGGTGACACACACTCAAAAAGCACAAATTTAGACAGTACAAAGAATTGAAGGTTGGTGCCTCACATTATGTAACATGGGTAGTCTCCACTATAGGGGATCACTATTCTAATACCGAATTCAGCCTGCACCTTATTTGCCACTGGCATGGTTAAATCCAACTTTAACTCTCATACAATTAAGAAACCCGATCATGTTCTCTGTCATCTCTAAGTTCGGTCACTAGTGTGAGATTCTCGATGTAATCTTAGCGACATGTATACTATGTGATTCTAAAGAACTACAAGTTGGAGTTTTCTTATTCACTAGTTCACAAAAAAGTTGAAAATTTTCAAAACTTACAACATAAACCACTCCCCCACACTTAAACTTTACATTGTCCTCAATGTAAATTGAATAAATCCAAAGTAAGTCAAGGTGGGAAATCCTAGCAAGAAATCAGCAAAAACAAAGTAAAAACAAAACAAGAAAAACTAAAAACAAGAAAAGAAAGAAATACAAGACAAGAAATACTCATCCGTTGGGTTGCCTCCCAATTAGCGCTTGGTTTAAAGTCGTCAGCCCGACTAACTCCTTGCTTTCTATGACTCCTCCAGAGGGAGCACATCCACAAAGTTAACTCCTTCCACCACCTCGAAGTGAAGTTCTCATAATATGGTTTCAACCGGTGCCCATTAACTTTAAGTTCTTTCCCCGTAGCTATACTACGAATTTCCACCGCACCATGAGAAAACACATTAGTAACAATAAAAGGTCCGATCCATCGTGACCTTAGTTTACCCGAGGAAATAATTGCAAGCGAGAATTAAACAAAAGCACTTTCTGCCCTATGCAAAATTGTTTCCTAGAAATCATGTTATCATGGAATGCTTTCGTCTTTTCTTTGTAAATCCGTGAACTTTCAAATGCATCATTGCGAAGTTCCTCTAACTCTTGGAGTTGTAACTTCCTTTGCTTTCCAGCCCCATCCATCTCCATGTTGCATTGTTTAATAGCCCAAAACGCCTTATGCTCAATTTCTACGGGTAAGTGACAAGGTTTACCATACACAAGCCTAAAAGGAGACATTCCAATTGGTGTTTTATATGCGGTTCTATACGCCCACAAAGCATCATTGAGTCGCATGCTCCAATCCTTCCTTGTTGGGTTCACCGTCTTTTCTAGAATTGATTTCACCTCACGGTTAGACACCTCGGCTTGTCCATTGGTTTGGGGATGATAAGGTGTTGCAATCTTATGCGACACATTGTACTTCCTTAACAAGCTTTGCAAGAACCTGTTTTTGAAGTGAGAACCCCCATCGCTAATTATGGCTCTTGGAATTCCAAACCTTGCAAAAATATTAGCTTGCACAAAATCTGAAACCACTTTAGAATCATTAGTTGGGGTGGCTTTAGCTTCCACCCATTTCGAGACATAATCAACCGCAAGTAAGATATAAAAATTCCCATGGGAGTTGACAAAAGGCCCCATAAAATCAATACCCCATACGTCAAAAACTTCAATAAATTGAATAAAAGTTTGTGGCATTTGATTTCGGACACCTAGATTGCCGGTTCTTTGACACCTATCACAAGTTGTACAAAATATATGTGCATCCTTAAACAAAGTTGGCCAATAAAAACCACTTTCAAGTACCTTGTGCGCTGTCCTCTTACTCCCAAAATGTCCTCCGCAAGCATAAGAGTGACAAAAAGACAAGATAGAGTTAAATTCAGATTCGGGCACGCACCTTCGTATTACTTGGTCACTACCATGTTTCCATAAGTATGGATCATCCCATATGTATTGGTTCCCTAACCTCTTAAGTTTGTCCCTCTCAAGACGAGACAAGTTCTCAGGATTTGTTTAGAAACTAAGTAATTGACAATATCGGCATACCATGGTTCTCCAAGGGCAATCGAGAAAAGTTGCTCATCCGGGAAACTTTCACGCAACGGGATAGTCTCCTTGTCCACAGCAATTCGGCTCAAATGATCCATAGCAGTGTTCTCAATCCCTTTCTTGTCTTTGATTTCAATATCAAACTCTTGCAAGAGTAAAATCCACCGTATGAGCCTCGGTTTCGCCTCTTTCTTTGTAAGCAAGTACTTAAGCGCTGCATGATCAGAAAAAACAACAACTTTTGTACCAATTAGATAAGAGCGAAACTTTTCTAAAGCAAAAACAATGGCTAATAACTCCTTTTCAGTGGTGGTGTAGTTTTGTTGAGCCTCATTTAACGTTCTAGAAGCATAATAGATAGCATGAGGAAGCCTCCCCACACGTTGCCCAAGCACCGCACCAACCGCATAATCACTAGCATCACACATGAGTTCAAACGGCTTACTCCAATCCGGTGGTTTAATGATAGGGGCTGAAATCAAAAGTTCTTTCAAACGATTGAATGCCGCCATACATTTCTCATCAAAGTCAAAAACCACATCTTTTTGCAATAAGTTACATAGTGGTGATGCTATTTTGGAAAAGTCCTTGATGAACCTACGATAGAAACCTGCATGACCAAGAAAAGAACGTATCTCCCTCACCGTAGTGGGAGGGGTTAGAGCACGAATAAGGTCTATCTTAGATTTATCGACTTCCAAACCTTTAGAAGATATTATATGGCCTAAAACTATGCCATGAGTTACCATGAAATGGCACTTCTCCCAATTTAGCACAAGATTTGTTTCAACACATCGTTCAAGGATTAGAGACAAATTGTTCAAGCAAAGGTCAAAAGAATCACCAAAGACACTAAAGTCATCCATGAACACTTCGATTATGTTTTCAACATATTCCGAAAAGATACTTACCATACACCTTTGAAAAGTAGCTGGAGCATTGCATAAGCCAAAAGGCATCCGTCTATAAGCAAAAGTACCGAAAGGACAAGTGAAAGTGGTTTTCTCTTGGTCCTCCGGTGCTATCACAATCTGATTATAACCTGAATAGCCATCAAGAAAGCAATAGTATGAGTGTCCAGCTAAACGTTCAAGCATTTGATCAATAAAAGGTAAAGGAAAGTGATCTTTTCTAGTGGTGGCATTCAATTTTCTATAATCAATACAAACCCTCCAACCGGTTTGCACACGAGTTGGGACAAGTTCATTCTTATCATTCTCCACCACCGTTACTCCCGATTTCTTTGGTACCACTTGTACCAGGGCTTACCCACTTGCTATCGGATATGGGGTAGATAACACCCACTTCCAAAAGTTTGAGTATCTCCTTTTCACAACTTCCATCATGGGAGGATTCAAACGACGTTGCGCGTCCCTCTTAGGCTTTGCATCATCCTCCAAACGAATTTTGTGCATACAAACGGCAGGGCTTATACCCTTGATATCGGCAATTGTCCATCCTATGGCCGTCTTGTACTTCCTTAGCACCCTTAGAAGTTTTTGCTCCTGTAAATCACTAAGCTTGTTAGAAACAATCACCGGTAACTCTTCATTATCACCCAAGTACAAGTACTTAAGGTGGTCGGGAAGAGGTTTCAATTCTAAAATCGGAGATTTAATAATTGAAGGTACAAGCTTTTCATCCTTTGCATGGTAAAGAAATAAAAGAGATATTATGAGTTTTTGGGCATTCTTGGAGTGAATTAAGATCACCAAGAGCTTCCTTGACTTCATTACCACACTCTACACCATTATCTATGGATGTAGTTAACACGGTTTCCAAAGCATCATCACCGTTTAATTCAAACATTTGTTGTGCCAATGTATCCATCACATCAATGGAGAAACAAGAGTGGACATCGCTAGGATATCTCATCGTCTCGAAAATGTTGAAACGTATTATTTCTCCATCAAACTCCATAGTTAGCGTTCCCTTATCCACATCAATTATGGTTTTCGCCGTTTTCATGAAAGGACGCCCAAGAAGCAATGGAAGAGATGAGTCCGGTGCACCTTCATCCATCTCTAACACACAAAAGTCCTCTCGGAAATACAAGTTGATTAACCTGCACAAGAACATCCTCAACAATACCCATTGGGTAAACATTAGAGCGATCGGCTAATTGCAATACAATTTCAGCCTTTTTAAGAGGACCAAGATTCAAGTGAATTATACATTGACGCAGGCATAACATTAACGGAAGCACCTAAGTCCAACATAGCTTTGTTAAAAGTTGTGTTACCAATTTTGTGGGAATGTCGAAACTACCCGGATCCTTGCACTTAAGTGGGAGTTTGTGTTGTAAGATTGCCGAAGCATTCTCCCCACACTAAGCACTTCATTACCTTTGAGCCTTTGTTTGTTGGTACACAAGTCCTTCAACACCTTTGCATACTTTGGAACTTGCTTGATAGCATCAATGAGTGGTATGTTCACATGGATCTTTTTGAGAACGTCTAAAATCTCCTTTTCTAATTCCGCCTTCTTAGAACTTGCAAATCTGAGGAAAAGGTAAAGGAGGAACATAAGTAGAAACCGGAGTTTTAGAGTTAGAAATAGGTACCTCGAAGTTTGGGGAGAATCCTCGACTTTCTCCTCCAAAACAGTTCCTTTGGTGTTTCCACCTTGCCCGAATCGAGTAATTTCGGGTTGCACAAGTTGTGTACCGCTTCTCAACGTAATGGCATTGACACCCTCTTTTGGGTTAATAGGTTGAGAAGGAAGTCTCCCACTATTTTGTGCCTTCAAATTGTTGATATCAACCGCCATGGAGCCCATTTGTGTTTGCAACTCCTTAATAGCACTCTTAGTCTCTTGTTGACTTTCCTTGAACATGGTGGAAATACCTTGCATAAAAGTTTGAAGCTTTGCATCAATATCGCACCTTGATTTTGTGATTGTTGTGCTTGAGGTTGCTGAAATTGTTGTTGTTGTGGTGGAAATCCACTCGGACGGTTGAAAGTAGGTTGTTGAACGGCTCCTTGCTTGTTGGCATAGCTAAAATTGGGGCGATCTCTCCATCTAGGATTATAAGTGTTGGAGTAGGGATCATACCGTCTTGGTTGATTCGGAAAGATCGCATTAGCTTGCTCGTCTTCATAAGATTGAGAAGAAGTTGGTACAACCGCTGGCTGCAACTTGTTGAAGCATTGCGTTCATGTTACCCATTTGTTGACGAAGTTCCTCCACCTCGCTCACTTCACTCACCCTTCTTAGAATCACATCCGAACCACGACTCGAAATTGTTGTGAGTTCACGCCATGTTTTCAATCAACTCTCTAGCTTGTGCCACCGTCTTGCTAACTAGTGCACCACCACCCGCAGCGTCAATAAGATTCCTATCACTTGATTGGAGTCCTTCATAGAAGTATTGGATGATCATAGCGTCACTAAATTGGTGGTGAGGGCAGCTTGCAACCAATCTCTTATACCGTTCCCAACATTCATATAAGGATTCTCCCACGTTTTGCTTCATCCCACAAATTTCTTTGCGAATTTGAGTAGCCTTGGATGCGGAAAATATCTCTCCAAAAAGAGTTTCTTCAACCCATTCCATGTTGTGACACTTAGGGAGGTAAATAGTACAACCAATCCTTAGCACTATCCATTAAAGAGAAACGGAAAACCTTCAACATTGCACCATCCGCCTCAACATTTCTTTGGAAGCATAGCCGTGACAATGGTGTGGAAGTCCAAAAGATGTTTGTTAGGATCTTCATTCACCATGCCATGGAATTTAGGTAATTCTCTAAGCAACCCGGGCTTTATCTCAAAAGTAGAGTTTGTTTGAATACACCCCTGTTGTGTATCAAGCCTATGAGAAGCTAAGTCCTTGAGTGAACGATTTGCATCACCCATTTCTTCTTTCTTCTCGTTGTCGGAAAATCTCTTCTCCTACTTCCTCCTCGTGCTCGTCCGTTGTGCCTTTACTTGGTTGGAGTATTGTGCCGCGTCTAGTAGCTATCCCGCACCTTGGATAATTCCAATCCTTAGAAGCCGAGAGATTATGCACTGCAAACAATTCTCGCAAACAAGTGAGAAACAAGACAAGAAACGAAAAGCAAAGATAAAAGCGAAATTGTAAAAAGAAACTAAAAACTTAATAACAAGCCGTATGCCTCTCAAGAACGGGCGCCAAAATTTGATCGTGTGTCAATCCGTCAAAATTAATTTCACTTTCTTACGCACTAAATTTAAATGAAGCACAAGGTAAGGAAGAGTTCGTATCCATGAGAGAGGCGTTTGTTGTTATGTAAATTTCGGTTTCTAAAGTAACCCAAGGTATGTTTGTTGTTTAAGAAATAAAAGTAGTTGAAAGCAAAGTAAATAGTTTAAGAAATCAATAAGGAGAAGATATTGGTCAAGGGATAGTATCATTCACAAACATGTATTTTCATCAATGATTAGAATTGGTATTTTAATCTCGTATTTATTAAAAGTCCTAGGATATCTTGATCGCAAGTATAACCCGTTAATTCCCTGTTTTCATCACAACCACATTAAAAGATGCTTATGTGATTTCTTCGTCGAAAGCAACCTAAAGTGTAAAAGCACAATTAAGTTTAACTCCCTAAGAGCATTAAGTTTTATGGAATAAGACTCATCAATGCAAACGAATGTGTAAAAGCACTAGACGTTTTAACAAAAGTTATGATTCACTTGTGACTAATAGGATGTATCACTACAAGCACTAACCACAATTATGCTACTTAGAATCAGGGATAAACAACTTTTTCGTATTGAAAACCCTAATATAGCTCTAGAGATGAACACAAATCGGATTGATTCCGGACTCAACCTAACAAGTTTTCAAATCTTAAAACACTATTAATTGTGAATCACAAACAATAATTACTTGAGACAAAACTAATTCATTGAATCAAAAGCATGTTGAGAAATCAACTTTTATCCCATAACCAATAAGATGTTTAGCTACTCATAGCTATGGAGTTCATCATCATCAATATTCAATAATAAAACAAGGAAGAAGAAGAACAAAACCAAACCCTAGAAGCAAAACAAAAGTGGCTCTCCAAAAGAATTCCAAGTAAAAGATATCCCATGTGTTGTAGAAAACCTCCCTTTTATAGCCTTTCTCTCCTTCCAAAATTAGGTTTAGTCTTCAAAGTCCATTAGGTGAGAGTCCACCAAGCCCACAAGGACGAGAAACCCGTGTAGAAAATACGCCCGAAAGTGGTCGCGGAATCTGGTATTGTGGCCGGAAATCGGCCGGAGAGTCGCCGGAAGTCGGCCCGGTGACCGGCAAAGTCCGCCCGGTCAACGGGTCAACGAGTCGGATCGGTCAACGGGTCGGATCTGGGTTGGATCGGGTCAGCGGGTCGGATCTGGGTTGGATCGGTTCATGGTCACCGAGTAGTTAGCCTTCCGGGCCAATCATGGCCTTGAGCTGCTTGACAGAGCTAGTTACGTGCACAATCATTGTGCGCCGTAGCCGCTTTGAACTGCTACGCAAAAGCTCCTCCATAACAAGATTCTTATCACTGGCACATTTACCTCCAATGCATTTCTGCTCAACCTCATAACTCTCAACCCCATTGCCAAATCGCCACAACTCCATCTCTTTCTGCTACTGCCACAAGTTTGAACCCAGCTCACAAATTAACTCAGGTTCGGCCAATAATTCCTACCATTTCCTGCAACCCTGGCAACGACATCACTACCTTGTCAGCTGCTCAAACCTTTCACAGTCTGCTATTGAACGCCACAAAGTTCCAGCTCATGGAAACACCCTTCCCACGAAGCTCATTCCAAGCCATTCAACACCATCGCTAATAATGGCGACAACGACCTATGATTCCATTCACGGACCCATTTCCCCGACACACAACAATTTCTCCATTAATCGCATCAAGTCACCTCGCTATTTACGAGCCCAAAAATCACTTAGTTTGAGCTTAGGTTCCAACTCATAACCAAGACCACCAAAGACTTCCATTTGTTGTGGCTTATGCACCAGCAAATTCTTGCTCCACAAATTGCAGTCATAACCACCAACAATTTCCATCACCATCTCTAGGAAAACTCCATTCTAGTGCCAAAGCAAGTTCAGTTCAACACATCTTTGCTCTGTCAAGCCACTCCCAGTGCATCAATCCCAGGCCAGTTACTAACCTGAGCTACAGCTCAGTTCTCGGCAGCCACTGCTACTTTCATTCCCATTCTGCTCAGCACAACTATCAACTCCAGCTACTCCATAAACCCCTGCAACTCAGCTGCACCTGCAACACAGTCCAGCCTTAGCCCAGACTCCCTGCAACAGCTTCACCTACATCTCACATTCCTCTGCAGCATCAAGTCCATTTCTGCCATCACCTGCACATTGCCCTGTATCCACTGGCTGTAACTAAGCTCCAATTCCAGGCCTGCAAAATACACAAGCACACAGCCATAACACCAGCCCAGAACCCCAGCTACTTCTTGATCCATACAATCCATTGCCAACCATTTCTGCTCTGCTGCAACTCAGTTGCAATCTTGAACAGCACCAAATCCTGGCTGCAGCATCCATCTAGATTCCCCTGAACCAAATCCTGCCATTCCATCCCAGCCACAGTTGCAACTTCTTGTAAAACTCCTTCATTCAGAACCTTCAAATGTACCACCAACAATCTCCATTCCCTGATATTTCTCTGCCATATCTAATCATCACCAGACCACCTCAGTTTCATTTCAACACCAGTAGTTGCTCAGCTATACAATCATCAGCTCCTCTTTATCTCATTCAGGCACTAAAAACACCAGCTAAAGAACTCATAACAGTACCAGGACTGCACCTGCAATTCAACTCCTGCTTCTTCACCAGATCTGAAACTTGCATCTGCTCATGTCTTCCATCCAATTCAGGTTAAACCCAAGTTTCCTTGTTATGATATCAACCTAAAATCACCATCAGTCCCTGCTTAATCTCTTCTTTCATTGTCGAATTTCAAATCCCCCATTTCAAACCCTAGATGTCATCAGAAACACCCATCTCTAACTTGTTCTTCTTGATTGATTCTTCAGTCTCAAATCCCATTTTCTGTGCTCATCATCTCTCAACAATGAGACTCATAACCTTCATTATATCTCCTTCTTGATTCCTCTTGAATTTCATCATCTCCTCACTGATTTTGACAGACCCATACTTCAAACCCTAGTTTCGATTTTAATCCTTGAACAAAAACAACGATTCACTCATGGCAACAGACCACCATCTTCCTTCCCTTACAATCTCTGGTTAAAGCTTCCTCTCGATTCACTCTTGAACAGCAGCCTACTTTTCTCTCTTGTCTAAATTCAGGTGAAAAACATTGAATGAGCTGAAGGGGAAGAAGAGAATCGATCTGGGGTGTAGGAACTGAACTGGTTAACTCCACTCAAGCAAAGTAGCTAAGGGATACTCAAATAACTATAAGCACCCACGCTTCCGATAAAGGCCACCTCCAATTGCTTTGGCCTGTCGGTTCGGCCTGTGTAACCGACCTAATTCTCTTCCGCTCCCTTGCCGCGTTTCAACTTCGCTCCACATATAGCTACTTTGTGAGATGACAATTTCGCCCTTTGGCCCAATTTGGATAATTTCTTCTTCTTTTCCTCCGTGCGACTCCATTGCACCTATAAAACTCAAAAACACGCGTAAAGTACATAATTCACAAGAAAAATAGCAAAGAAAGCATAAACTCTATATAGTAAATACGGTGTATTCTACACCTATCAACTAGTACTTGTTTAAGCTTAACAATGAAGACTTATGTAGTTATGTTTATGGTTTGTTTTTTTAAGTTATCAAGAACTTAAGTAAGTAGTTTATTTAAACTTTAAAACATGTGTGTGAATGATTATTGAATATAAAGTGGGTTTAAACCCAAACCCGCCCAACCCGTAGCGGGCGGGTAACAAAACCCGCTCATTTGTTTATGGGTGCGGGGTTGGTTATGAAAATAAAAACCCGCAGTCTGTGGGTGCGAGGTTGGTTTTAGCTAATACCCGCCCAAACCCGCCCATGTGCAGCCCTAGTTTCGACGTCACTGGGGTTTCGCCTTTTTCTGGTGGAGGAATTCACAATTTTACACCAGAGCGTGCTATCTCTATGTCACTTAGTCATAAGCGCAACAAATATTTAGACAAGTGCACTACTCATGGATACAGCTTCTATGCCTTAGGCTTTACCACTTTAGGAGAGCTTGGAGATGATGACTTTATTGTTTTTTTGAAGAGAATGAAAAATTGCTTTGCCAATTATGATGCAAATAACAAAGTAGGAAGTTTACTTTTTCATAGGGTAGGCTTGGCTATCCAGAAAGGTGTCAGTGCACAATTTGTTGCCCGATTACCAACCATTCCGGTGTAAATATTTCTCTCATATAATAATATAATTTTATAAAAAAAACCGAGTCTCTGTTTGTTGTGAGAATGGCCACACATACCAGCAAGCCTTGCCGACTTTCATCCTGGTTTGTGATTTACCTTCTTCCTTCAACTTTGTAGGAACTTCCCCCCCTTGCATACCCTGGCAGTTACATACTTTGATGTTGTGAAGAAGAAAATCCCGAGCCAATTCATCATGTCTGATAGATACTCGGTTTTGTGGAAATCTAATAGAATGAAACATGCGCAAGAGTACCTCTTGGCCGTGCCAATTAGTGGGATTCAACAGAATATTGGGCCAAAAGGCGGTTTAGAGAGTGATTTTTGAGTTATCGACTTGTTAGAGAAGTTGTTTCGGTATTCCACTTTTTCCAAAAGGTGGTTTGTGTTCGTGTTTTAAGCGAGATATGGACGTTTTTGGCTATCATGTGATTCATTGTGCCAGCGAGGTCGGGCTCAAATATCGCCATGATCTTGTTAGAGAAGTTGTTGTTGATATGTGTTATAAAACTAGTGTGCATGCTAGAAAAGAAGTGTCCTTAGGCCTTCTTTCAAATGGCCAAGCCTTGAAGCCTGCAGATATCCTTGTTTATGGGTGGGAGAATGGGAAAGATGTGTGTTTTGATGTTACTGGTGTTTCACCTTTTACTACCGCGGCTGGGAATGCTTTCATACCAGACCAGGCCATTTCCAACGTAGTTTCACGTAAACGCACCAAATATTTAGACATATGCACTTCTCATGGTTATGGTTTGGGTGTTTTGGCTTTCACTTCCTTAGGTGAACTTGGTGAGGATTTTGTAGTGCATTTAAAGAGGCTTAGGAATTGCCTGGTTAACCTTGATGCCAGCAGTGGTCATGGTAGTTTTCTTTTTGATAGATTAGGTTTGGTTATTCAAAAAGGTATTGGTGCCCAGCTTGTGGCTAGGCTACCAACTGCTCATTTTTAATTTTTTTCTCCCTTTCGATTTTTAATAATATGCCCTTGGTGGCTCTCCTTATTATTTAAAAAATAATAATAAATAAATAAATTATTATTATTATATGGTGTTGGAAGGAGCCCAATGGATGTTATAGTATGGTGCAGAATATTTTGGCTTTGTTCACTGTCAATCACCAGCATAAACGGTCAGCCAAGAGTAATAATAAATATGCCAATGTGGAAGCTTGTAGAAGGAAACTGAGTTACGGGCACTATACGGCTGCAATTCGTGTTCTATCTTCCACTGGTGTTGCCCCATCTACGCCTGATACCTTATATGAGCTACAACAAAAGCACCCTTGTGCGCCACCTCCAGTTATCCCTGCTAATAACCCCTCCACAACTTCCATATCCGTGGACTCCAAATCTGTATTATAGGCATTGAAGAGTTTCCCCAAAGGGTCTGCATGTGGGAGAGATGGTCTTAGAGCTCAACATTTGTTGGATGCTCTTAGTGGTACTGCTGCAGCTATTGTTGATGACCTCCTACAATCTATTGTAGGTGTTGTTAATTTATGGCTAGATGGAAGATGTCCTGCAATCCTTGGGGAGTATGTAGCTAGTGCACCATTAACACCTTTGCTCAAGCCTGGTGGTGGTTTGAGACCCATTGCAGTGGGTACAATTTGGAGAAGACTATGTTCCAAGTTGGCAGCTACATCTGTGTGCAAGGACATGACGTCATATCTTGGAAATCACCACTTTGGTGTTGGAATACCATGTGGATGAGAGGGTATTTTACACTCAACAAACAAGCTTCTAGAGATAAAAGGTAACCATGATAACATGACTATGATGCTTATCGATTTCTCTAATGCTTTCAATTTGGTGAACATGACTATCTTAATCAATGAGGTTAGATCCAAATGTCCCAGCATATCCAGGTGGATAGAATTTTGTTACTCAAAACTAGCTAGGCTTTACTACCACGATGCAGTTCTATCCTCAGCACAGGGCGTACAACAAGGTGATCCGTTGGGCCCATTACTTTTTGCTCTTATATTACATCCACTTGTAAACAAAATTGCAGCTGAGTGCACTCTTGACCTTCCCGCATGGTACCTTGATGATGGTACCATTGCTGGCGACACAATAGAAGTAGCCAATGCTCTCCAGATAATTCAAGCTCATGGGCCTGCCAGGGGTCTGCATTTGAATGTCAGTAAAACTGAGATTTTCTGGCCTACGGTAGATCCCGGAGAGATGTCTCGGGTATTTTTCCATCCAACTTTAGAATCCCTAGTAATGGTGTCAAATTGCTTGAAGTGGAAGTGAGCCTTGACTTGAAATACTGCACTAACATTGTTACAGACAGAGTGGAGAAATCTGTGAGGTTAATGAATTCTTTTAAAAAGCTAAAGGACCCACAAAGTGAATTGCTTCTCTTACGCAATTGCACTGGGGTGTCCAAGATATATTTTACATTGCACACAACTTCTCCTTTAACTTTACAATTAGCTACGACTTTATTTGACAATCATCTAGTTCAATACTTGAGACATTTAGTGGTGGGTGATGGTGTTGGGCTTGGACAAATTCAACAACGAATAGCCATATTTCCCATTAAATATGGCGGATTAGGAGTTTATACTATGTCAGATACTTCCAAGTATTGCTATCTTGCATCGTATGCTCAAACACAGCATCTGCAGCATATCCTGTTACAGGATACGTCCACATTCGATTCTGGCCGGAGTTACCAACAAGCATTATAGGTATACACTCAGTTATGTGGCCTTAATTCTTCTGATTTCAACATTAGTATTGCTGCCCCCCCATTTCATGAAGTCATTGGCAGCTTGTTATTTTGATGTGGTTAAGATGGATTTGCCCACCAAGTACCCATTATCTGCAAGGGATGCTGCACTTTGGCAATGCAATAAAGATGACCATGCCATGGATTTTCTCAAGGTCATACCCGTTCAAGGTTTGAATCAAGCAGTTGGGCCTCGTCAGTTTCGTGATGTCCTTAGCTACAGGTTGGGTGTACCTTTGTTCGTGGAAGGTAGTTTGTGTTCGTGTTGTAACCGTACAATGGATATATATGGTGACCATGCTCTCCACTGCGCCAGTGAGATCGGTGTCAAATTTCGACATGATATGGTGCATGATGTTTTTGGTGATATATGTTACAAAGCTGGTATGGCAGCTTGCAAAGAAGTTCCTATTGGTTTTCTGTCTAATACAACCCATGCCATCAGGCATGCAGACTTGCTTGTTTATAACTGGGATAACGGTCGGGATGTTTGTTTTGATGTTACCGGTGCTTCTCCGTTCACTAGTGCCCGAACCACTTCTTTCACACCAGACCAAGCTGTTTCTGCTGCAATCACTCGCAAACGTAGTAAGTACTTAGATAAATGTTTAGAACATGGGTATGAGTTTGGTGTTCTAGCGTTTTCAACTTTTGGTGAGTTAAGTGAAGATACTTGTGTATTTTTGAGAAGACTGAAAATTTTTCTTGCTAGTCAAGATGCTAATTGTAAATTAGGAGGGTCTCTTTTTCATAGAATATGTATTACTATTCAGAAAGGGGTCGGTGCTCAGATTGTTCCTAGGCTACCAACTCCTTCCTTGTAATCATTGACTCTGTTTGCTTTTCAATAATAGCCCCCTGAGGCATCCTTGTATAATAATAATAAACTGCCTAGCTAGTCAGGACGCCAATTCTAATGTAGGTAATTCACTCTTCCATAGGCTAGGTATTGTTATTCAGAAAGGTGTAGGGGCACAGCTTGTCACTCGTTTACCCCCCACCGATGAATCTACTGAGGTGTAATAATAATATTAGTATTTATTATTAAAAAAATAAAATAATAATATTATGGGCAAGCTATTAAAGCTGCTGTCACGCGCAAGAATAACAAATATTTGGAAACATGCTCAGCTAATGGACACGGGTTTGGCGTCTTGGCATTCACTACTTTAGGAGAGTTGAGTGAAGATTTTATTGTTTTTTTGAAGAGGTTAAGCAATTGCATGTATAGTCACAATGCTAACCATAGAATTGGAAGTTCATTATTCCACAGGTTAGGCATTATTATTCAAAAGGGTGTTGGCGCCCAGCTTGTAGCTAGGTTGCCCACCATTTCTTGTAACCTTGATCTTTCCTTTCAATAAAGGTATTTTTTTTAAATAAAAAAAAAAAGTAAAAAAAAATAATTTAAAAAAAAATTATATAATAATAATAAAAAAAAATTAAATAACCTTGATCTTTCTTCTCAATAACTTGTTGCCCGACTACCAACCAAATCTGTGTAAAATTTATATAATAATAATTAAAATAATTAAAAAGAAATTGTCGGACCCTTTTTACAATGGTACTGCTGACTCCAACATTCTGATAAATAAGGGAAGTACTAGTACCGGTGCATTACGCATGAGAACTAGAATCTTTATTTATATATGTTCATGAGGAGAATACTGACAACAAAGCAATATGCCTACTTATGGTTGATTTTGCAGGATATTGTACCAGAGCCAAATGGATTTATGGAGGAACCATGAATTGCATAGATATGATAAAGAAGGGATTAGTGGAGGTCTTCAACCGGGCTATTAAAGTGTACCAAGGAACAATAGACTTTGAAAGAAACAATGTAGACTTCCTCGACGAAATTAAGTCATTTTATGAAATAAAAATGATAACTAGATTCTCTCTTAGCTACTACGACAGTATGCGCAGAGAGACCCTTGAAAACATGAAAGATATTACTGTTTATGGGTGAAAATCGTTTCTGCTGATTTTGGTAATTTTGGGTGTGTGGGTGAGAAACAAATCTAAACCCTAAACAATGTACTGCACGGGAGTACTTTTGATTCGAGAGATCAATCTGTACAATCCTGGCCCAAACTAAGAAATGGCCATTCCAGGCTTGCTTGGGTCACAAAGTGAAGAAGAAGGATTGGTCTTATGGAGGGAAGCAAAGAAAGTGTTGAGACCGGAATAGTTGATTCTGGAAGTGTGGGTGTTTTGTGACTTGTATCAGAAAGTAAAAATGGTGAGCCGAATGGAAAGCTACCAGGTGATTTCTATATACTGTGTGTGCTGACCAAAAACTTATCTTTTGGTGGAAATAGGTGAAACCTATTTATACAAGTCATAGTGAAACGTACCCTGGTCTCGTAGGAAGTGGAAACGATTGAGTGGTGGAAGAAAAGAGTAACGTGTAACCGTCAGTCATTACTCTTCCATGATGAAGGAAATGAATTGTTAACACCGTTACTTCTCACCATCACTAATTATCCTACTTCATGACATTTTCTTGTAACGGGCGCATTGCACGCCGCACGATGTAAACCGCCAGACCAATACCCTGATGAGCATCCCCCAGTTTGTGACATATTTTGATGTCTCAAGTGTTTCCGTGGAAACATGTAGCACTTTTCTACGTGTGGCAAGTTAAAATTGAGAGGCTTGCCGCAGGTAAATAGCATGTAATGATAGGCTCGTCTTGGCTAGTCGCCTAAAACTTGTCGTGAGCTTATCGGTTCGTTGGCGAACTTGGATGGCTGAGATTGCATCTCATGAAGAAACAATTTTTTAATATTTAATATGTAAATTAACCAATTGTTTTGATCGTTGTTACAGGCTGTGCGGCAAGTTATGAGGAAACAATAATAAAATCATGCCAACAAAAATCTAGTCCCAGATATTGAGAGGCCTAATCGATCCTCGGAGCAAGCTTTCTCGAGTTCATCGCACGACTTCTTTGCGGATGCAAATTTTTCATTTTCATCTTTGAGCTCATCCCAGAGCTTATTAATCCCAGTATCCCACTTTGAAGTATCAACCTTGACACGCCTGTTGAGCTCTTCGTTAAGTTGAGAAATAGCAAGGTTATGCTCTACGATAACCTTGTTGAGACATGTCGTAAACCCGACGGACTTGAGATGAAAATACAGCATGAGCCGGTAACCGTACTCCATACCCTTGGAAACCTAAAAAAGAAAGAATATATAAGTTATGAATTGAAGAGCATACATGCATACTATCTTGCAGAAGGAATTCCCTTGAGTCATATTCTCGTCTCTTGCTTAAGAGTCAGATAGGCAGGGAGAATTTGTTTAGGAGCATAATATGATTTGATACTCTTATCGAGTCAATACATTTTGAACTCATTGTTATGATATTGTTATACCAAGTTAAGAAAGAGTTGACTCAATTAGTGGGGTGAAAAAGATAACAAAAAGTTTGACAATCATTGACTAATTAATAGGTCATAAATCTAATTAATCGAAAGTGGTCCAATATATGGAGCAAAGCTCAGGAAAATGGAACAACTTTATGGTCTTTATTTTAGAAAGAAAATTTGTACACGAATGCAAATACGTCAAGTAATAAGTATTATTATAACCAGAAAGACTATTGACATGAGAAATATTGTTAATCGTAAAAGTTATAACAATTCTGATATTTGTGCAATCTTCACAACTCTCAAGTCAGTGTTTAGGATGCTATACAACTAAGTAGCTGGGTGGGGTGAGGATGAGACTCACCACTTGTATCCCAGAGGGGTGAGGATACTTCGAGTTAGTTTTTCTTGTAATAAGAGATTAGATTCTTACCTTTTGCATCATTTCCTTTAGCAGCTTCTTTAGAAGAAGTTATAATCCTAAAAAATTTCTTTAATGAAGGTTTTGACGATTTATTATGCCTTATGAACCCGTTAAACTCAAACAATTGTATTTCAGAAGAAGTTTTACTCAAAGATGAAATCTCTCTGGATGTTTGTGGACATTATTCTTTCGAGTCATGTATCAGATTGAGTAGGTAAACTCTTTTTATACTTGGGCATTGTACTATGAGAGTTGGTTGACTTATGTATAGTTGAGGAGAGTAATCTTAAATATTATTATCATAAGTTCCTTGGCTGACTGATCAACCGGGATCAATTGAAGATGCTGACAGACTAGTTACCTCCTTGATTGTAAAAGAGATCAATTTTTGGAGAACAAAACAGCGAAATATCAGAAGAGGTGTACTTAGGAATAATGCTTCAAAGAGCATTCCAAAATATGAATTAAAGAGGATATGGAATACTAATCAAAGGAGGAGAGAGAAAATAAATAAAATAATAAATAAAAGGGGGCGTATGAGACCGAGCCCACCGTCTGGCCGGTCGTCATGCTGCCGGTGCCATGTCCGTCCCCCCACCCTTTTCACTTTTTTTAATTATTTTATTATTCCTTCCTTTATCAATTACCTCCTCTTCAAAGAAAACTCCTTGATTTTCCATATCATATCAAATATTGCTCATGGACTATATAGTTTATGAAGCAAATGGTCCTGCTAGCATCAGGTCTTTGCTCCTTATAATATATTAATATTAAGATTTGTTGATGGTGGATTTTCGACAAAGGTCAAAATCGTTAAATCATGATGTTGCATGTTTCTGACACGGCTTCAGGAACGCATGTGACGATTCATATTTTATGATTCGTGAACCGTTTCACGAACTCTAACTGAGTGAGTATTCCTCTCAAAGCCATGATGAACATGTTTCTCGAAAGGCCTCCCCGGCTGAGGGTTCGATGCTGCACATTTCATCATGCCCTCTATGTAGAATACCGATTGGGCGGTTCTCTGGACATAATTGTTTGTCAGAGGGCTTAACGCCTTCAGGACGTCGGCGATACTCTTTGTTCCCTGACTATGTAGAGAGACAGTGTATAGATTCAGGCGGCTCTCTAGACATAATTGTTTGTTAGAGGGCTAAACGCCTTCAGGACGTCGACGATGCACGTTGTTCCTTGACTATAACCCTTTAGAAAAAATATGATGCTTCAACTATCTCATATCTCGATTATGCAAATAGATTAATTCTACCGTGACATTCATCCACTGAATTCCTAGAAAATAATCTATTATATATCATTACTCCGTTCCCTGAATTCCCCGTCTGGAGCCCTAGCCGTGGCCGGTCCCACACCTTTCAATCCCTTTTTTCCATAATTATTATTTTCCTCATCTCATGAAACTCCTCCGTTTGAGCAAAAAACCCTGGTTTCTTCATATTTTCTCAAATATTGCTCAAACCATGAAAAAGCCAAAAAGTCAAATGGTTACATCACCGACTAGGCTATTCACGAAAATATTATTATTATTTATTTATTTTAATATTCTCAAAATATTGATCGAACGAGCAAAGTCCTACTTGCTCATTCGAGCAAAATCAAGAATTTCAGTCAAAGATCAAACTCTTTTGAAAATCCAAGATATTGCTCAAACGCACACTAGAAAATATCAAAACTCTCAGGACTGAGACACAGACATTGTGGTGACACATGCATGCTTCCTTGAACGACCAAGTCCGGCCGTAAGGCTTGCAAGGAGCCGGTCCCACACATTCTTATAATTTTGACCTAATTTGCTCAATTACTCATATTGGGTTCAAACTTTTTCCAACCAACTTGGAATTTGCTCAAACAACTATCAGCTGGTCCCATGACCACCAAGGGACGGTTTCATGCGCCCTTGGACGGTCCCTCACTTCTCCATAATTAGGTTTCAACACCTAATGCTCGGACGAGCACTATTCTAATAAATGATTAAATCAGCATTTAATCATCCTTTCACCAACGAGTCAACAAAGGACTTTGGTGCACGCTCACTCAAGCACTTGGGCGCTGCATGGTCGTCCATCATCCCATGTAGCCGGTTACTCCTTCACTCTGTGGCCTATTTTCAATAAATCATCAATTGATGAACAATTGATCAAAATTAGGGTTTCGAACAAATGCTCTGCAAATCAAGATTTTGAGCAATTTCAAACACTAATGAATTTATGTTGACCCAGCAATCAACATCTGGATTAATTATATAATATTTGGTAGGCTACCAATATTTTAATTAATATTTATTGGGTCACGTTACCAATAATTTATTTAATTGAGCAATACTTGCTCAGTTGCTCGAATATTGATCCAACTATCAATATTCAGTAATTTATCGAATTGAGCAATACTCGCTCAGTATATCAAAATTCCGCCGAAAGTTGATTCAACTCAATATTCAACAAATCGTAGAATTTACAATATTTGCTCAGAGAGCAATATCAACATAATTCAAGAACTATACGTCTGACATGTTCAATCCATGAATCACTGAGCATTCGTCAATCATGCTCAATTCAACAAAACTTAGAATAACAGTCAAATCAAGTCAACGACTGACTAATCAAATACACGTCTGCTGCTTTGCAGACTCCACGTTCGTGAGACATCAATCACGTCACATGGGGATATCAATTAGGGTTTTGGTTTGGCGGCCTACAACACGTGTGCATCCACGATGAGAAATGCGAGTAAGTCGTGCAAGCGATTGTGGGAGTTAGCAAAATAGTTGGTGGACGATCAACCAAGTCTCCACACGACACGAAACTGGTTTTACCACGATCTCCCACTTTCCCATTCTTTCACTCAAGAAACCTTCACACTTACTGGGATCAAGGTGTTTACTATTCTGACAATATAAATAAGTCTAAAATCGATGACTGAACGACGAAATTCTTCTACACAAAGAATTCTCGATTGAAACTTATTTTCTAGAACTCAGCAGTTCATCAATTTGCAGAAACCCACAAACACATCCACAATCCTTGATCACCATTGATCCCACAATTATCAGCTTCCCTCTTACAGATCAACGCATCTCTCTTTGTGACCTAATTGACTCTGTAACGGCCATTGACTTGGTTTAGGCCGGAGTCCTACAGATTGATCTATCGAACTCAAAGCACTCCCGTGCAGTGCATCTATGTGAGGTTAAGTAGTTTTATCGGTGTAGGAGTCTCGTCCGAACTGTCGTCTCTTCACTTTCCTAACAAGCCATCAAATCGTTTTTCCCCATCTACAAAGATATCATTAAATTAATATTTCCAAATATTAATTTTTAAAGCAAAATCCTACTTGGTCTTCAAAACAAAATTAAGTGATTCAGTCAATATCAAACTTTTATGAAAATACCAAAATAATGCTTGAAGGACCACCAAAAATACCAAAACACTCAAGGATGTTCCGCAATCACCATGGTTGCTCGTACACCACCATGGACGGTCTCTGGTCGGTCTATTTTTCCACCATGGACGGTACCTCTACCACATCAATTAATCATTTTTTATCTATTTTGGTCTATCCTCTTCACACAAATTGGATCATCATCCATACACCGCCTAGCCGGTTCCACCACCACCACCAATGGCCGGTCCTTATACTCATTGGTCGTTCTAAGTCTCTACCATATTAGGTTTTGATACCTAATGCTCTACAAAGCATAATATTTATTGAGGTTCAAATACCAATTATTTTATATTGATCCAACTATCAATACTTTAATTAAATATTTTATTTTCGCAACTGCTATCAATGTTTTCATTAACAAATCAATTGGTCTTGCTACCAATATTTAATTGCTCGGCGAAGCAATATATTTTATATTGATTCTATTCGATTGCTTTGCGAAGCAATATTTTTCATATTGACTCTAGTACTTAATCAAGCGACTCTAGATGAGTTTTGATACTAAAATATGAGTTTTGCTCTAACACATACGACATCTTATCACAAAAACACACAGAACATTTCTCTCGGTCTAACATAGAGAAATCATCTTCGAAGCAGTTCAACACATCATCCACAGTAAATTTTCACTGATCTCAAACTACAGATCGACTTTTTTTTCCATTGTGAACAAATTGACTCTGGAACGATCATTTCTTAGTTTAGACCAGATTCCTACAGATTAGTCTCCCGAACTCAAAGTACTCCCGTGTTGTACATTTGTTTAAGGGTTTATAATATTTGCTTCATCGATCATCTGCCTACTACCACTTTTGCTCATTAACCCGTAAAATGTTTTTACACACAAACAACTGTATGTGTTGTTTAACATGCTCTCTTGCTTTTAAGATGCCTACACATAAGCTAGATCCAATAGACTTAGAGAAAGTATGCGGAAATAAAGAATCATGATTACTATGTTTCCATATCTTTACACTTTGGTAAAACTATAAGTTTAAGCTTCTTAATACCAATACCCTCTTTACACTTTGGTAAAACTGCCTTTGACCATGCCTCCCAACTTATTTTTTGTTACAGTATTTGAAGAACCCCATATGAAGTTTCTTGTGATATTCTCAAGCTACTTTAAATGGAGATTGGCCTGCCAACATACTGTTTGTCATGATAAGTCTTCCACCATATTTCCTCTTCCAAGTAGAGAGTTTTTGCTGGGGCCCTTTGAACAATAATATCGCAAACAACTTTGGCTTTGGATTTACTACCTAGTGGGATACCCAAATAATTGATAGGTAGCTCCACTAAGTTGCATCCGAAAATAGTAGCACAAGTAGCCCATTATGATCATGACTAATACCAGCAACCGCGCTCTTTCTGAAGTTGACTTTAAGCTATGAGAATATTTCTTCAAATTGGCCATTTAGTCTACAACATCATCCAAATGATCATAAGATCATCCGCAAACTGCATGCGATTTATGATAGTCCCATTACTTGAACCGCAGCCGAGACTTGAATCTAAGCCTTCTTAATCATTAAAGATAAAATTTCAGCAATCGAGATATATAAAAAAGGAGATATAAGATCTCCCTGCATAACCCCCTTTTGACTTTTGAACAAATTTTGTGCTTCACTATTCAACACCACAACAAACCTGGCATTATAGATACACCATCTTATCTAAATTCTCCAAACATGATCAAACCCAAATCTAGCCAGAGTTAAGTCTAAGCAGTTCCATTTTATATTATCAAATTCACAGTGTTATTTGTTTCTGATTCCTCAGCTACCAACATAAGGTCATCTTTAATGATTTAAATGAACTCATCCATCAACCACGATGAAGGAAAAAAAAAGATAAGATCAATGATTATAAATTTTATGCTTTTCAATTCATTTTTCTTCTTATAAAAAAATTTAATTAACATTTAAAAAATTATTACAAGAAACGGGAAAAAACAAAAAAACACCAAAACAAAACATAGAAGCCACTGAGATCCCTATATAGATCCGGTTGGACACGCATGTGTTGTCTCATTAATACCTTGACAAGGAAAACCCGTAGAGATAAAACCTTGATGAAGGAAAGAGTACAACGTGATATGTCCGATAATAAAACTAATACTCAAAAAATTCTCAGTATAATCTAAACAAAGATAAATCTTCAGCAAAATAGGAAATTTTAGTTCTCCTTCGGTATCCAATGAGAAGTCTTCTAATACTGGCTGTATGTAGGAGTCCGCAAAAAAGTTGTGAAAGATGGGCAGCTTAGCTCGCGATAGAACTACCAAGATGGATTCCTACACCCTTCTAGTCACCTCATGAGTGGTAAAAGTGTCACGAAATGTATCCAGGAAAATGGGGTGCTGATGCTGATTGCAGATGGCGATAATATTGCCATAATGAAGGATTCATTTGGTGAGTGTTGTGGTCGCACCTTCGAGAAGACATATTCATTGGGATCACCAACCTTTGAGCTTAATCTACTTAAAGAAGAAGCCACAACAACATAGTCAACATTGATTTCAACATCATATTGTTTCACAGGATTCTTTATTTCTCCGTTCAAAGAAGAAACATAAAAGTTACAATACTTTGCTCCAAACCTCTCAATAAATATCAGATGGAAGAGAGATCACCCAAGTGATACCAAATTACCCCATCACTCTGGCTAGTAATACCTTGTTCCACACCTCTCAAACCACTTGAAAAGGATTTAATGCAAATTTTTATTAACATAGCGTTAGTGTCAAGCATACACTTCAATTTTTTTTATTTTTTTTTTCTTTTGGGCTCAATGCTCTTGAACAGACTCAAAGAGTTGAACAAATCCAACTGATTAGACACGATACTCAACGTAGAAATAAACTTTTAGTCCCAAAGATACTGGGCTTTGGACAGTCTAGTCCTCCCCTCTAAAGCCTAGTACTCAAAGGTCCAAATTTACCTGAACTAGTACGAGTCAGTCCTTTTTGATAACGATTTAGTCCAAAATGACTCTTTTCGATGACACAAGTAACCCTGAAAAGTAATTGCATACTGTTTTATCATTTCTTCATTTTGTCTTGTACTCTTCTATCGGCAGAGCTATGCTATGATAACGAAAGCGAAACTTGGAGTTCTAGTTGCGAATTTTAATTTCAGCTAGAATATTTACTATTAAATCTCTTTGATTTCTCTCTCAATCTGTTGTTCCTTTTCAATGAAACCCTAGAAATTGATAGAGATGGCATCAGATCGGTGGTAAGATTTATGTGGAGGAGATTCAGAACTTCTGTAGGTGAGAATCGATTTATTTGATCTATTACTTCGATTGAGATCTATTACTTTGATTGATGCCATGAGTTTCTCAAATCCATTCTGATAATACTTTGACTGAAAAAATGATGTTTATGGTGTTTCCTGCTAAGATTTTTTTAATAGTTAGATCTCCTTTGCCTGAGAAATCATCGGGGAGAGTTATGGAGGATGGAGGTCGTTATTTCAAATGAGAAGTTTGATATCAGGTTAGTATGGAAAGGAAGAGACGGAAAATGTTTGGTATTGAAATTAGATTTTAAGTTTTTGAGTGAATATAATTCAATTTTTGCTAATTTGATTGTGGATTTTCATAAGATATATAGGGGATTTAACCATAAGTAATTGCATTTGACTTGATTTAGTAGGATTACCGGTTCTCATAAATAATTATCTTTTACATTGATAATATGATTAGTGTGAATGTAGTTTTCTAATTTTTGGAAACTGAACAAGTGAACTTGAGTTTTTGCCAGCGTTATGAGTTCCTGTATAGAATCTGAAAACAGTAGTGTGAATAGACACATAGCTTAAAACTAGAGAATCTAATCGCACTAGGTCCACCATTTTCTTCACTCCTCAACTTCAATTAGCTCCATTATGAGTCCAAGAAGAATCTTGTACTAATCACATAATGCACAAGGTCAGATTTTCAAAGAAGAATTTAGACCTATGCCCAACATGATGTTAGAATTGAAAAATAAATAAAAATGTAAAACCCAAAGACTTACTTAATTCCCGGAGGAAAGTCCATGCTCGTATATATGGTAGAGACTTCAATATATTGCTAGCTATGTACAGATAGAATCTTAAGGACATGGAAAGAAAGGAATTATGAGGTGGTGGAGGGGTAACCCCATTTTTCTAATTTTTGCATGTCATGAATTCTCTATTCAATTAAAGAAGAGATGTCATTGTTGGTGTAGCTTTTGTAAAGCCTTTGATGATTGTTGTGTCAACAATACTTACAAATGGACTTTACAATTTACAAATACTGTCAATAGTAATTTGACCAACCTCAGATTTCTGGTGTATTAGTTAGTATTCCTTCCAATAGTAATCTGTAATATTATACTGGAAACAAATCTTTAAACCTTACATTTTTTATAGTGTAATTTGAGAAAGAGAGATCAGACAAAGGTAGATTTGTCGATTCTACTTAACTATATCCTATATTATCTTTTCATTTTGATATGACCACCCTCCAAGCCCAATCTCACTTTCTTTTATTCAATTAATAGTGATGAGCGGCGATACTAATTTGTGCTTTGTTGATTAATAATGTTAGGATTTCTATTCTATTGAATCTGAACTCGTGAACTTAGGCTTTTGCAGCATTATTAATTCTTATATATGGTGTGGTTGAAGCTATATTGATGCAAGGAGGATCAATGAGACTTCATGGGCGGTGTTAGCTACAAGGTTTATTTTTTTCCACCAAGCGTCACTTTTATTGTTAGCTGGCATGTGATAGTTGTAGGGGTATCTTAATGTGTACATAATTATACACATTAATGTGTACATAATTGTACACCTGCTGATTTTTAATGTGTACATAGTTGTACACATGTTTTGATTCTAAGAAACTTCTTTCATTAAAAATTTATTTGAATTTTCTTTCTTGAGACCGTAATGGGTTAATTAAGTTTTCACCAGTGGCCTTTTGTTATTGAATTCTTAGTGTGTACATAACTGTACACATGTTGAGTCTTAATGTGTACATAATTGTACACGTCTAGATTATTAATGCACATAGTTGTACACCTATTGAACGTTAATGTACACATGTTAGTTTTTTTTGTTTTCTTTTTAAGGCGGAACTCCAAGAAAATTAGAAAGTTGTTGGCCTGTGCCCTTTTGAGATAGCATATGGTTTTAGCTTTGTCTCAGTTCTAGACCGGTCCTTCCATAATATAGTCGGTACTGATACGGGAATCTCCCGCTGACGGACCCCTCCACCCCTAGAGAATGCGTGGTCCATGGCGGGATGGAGAAAGGAACTTTTACATAGGGACATGGCGGGATGGAGCAAGAAACTTTTACATAGGGACGCTGGGATGATTGTGAGGGTGGCCAGTGATAGCAGCGTAACCGAAAATTTAGAATTGCTAAGACAGCAGGATGAATTATAAAACTTTCCAGGGATTTTTTGTTTTTTGTTTTGAAAGAAATGATCTTTAGGTAATAAAATTTTGGAGGTCACCAATATACACCTGCTATTGTTAACGTGTACATAAATGTACACCTGCTATTGTTAACGTGTACATAAATGTACACCTGTTGATTTTAATGTGTATATAGTTGAACCACATGCTGAATTTTTGAAACTTCTAGGTTTGAAAGATATTAATCGATATCCTTCTTGATTTTAATGTACACTTGTTGATTTTAATGTGTATATAGTTGCCAATCGCTGAAGATGCAGACTCTATGATTGTCTTTAGTATGGCAGAGGCATGGTAGCGGAGATTAGCTAGCAAATACAATGGATGTTGTTGCCACTAATATAATGCATGGCAAAAGAACCGTATCCTGTTTTTCATCTTACTGTATTTGTTTGGAGCTATACAATTGGTGTTCATGTAAATTACCTAGTTGTTAGCAAAACTGTAGCATTCTTGTTTGACTAGGCCATGCAAGTTAAAGAACGACATATGTTTTTGCATTTTAAGTGTATTTGGGCACTGTACTAAGCGCATGAGGTTGACATCAATGAAAACCCCACTTTTTGTTATTACGAATATTGGATTTAACTAGCTCTCAATGAAGTTGCCATGGTTGTGGTGTCTGTGAACTTTCCATTTTTACAATGTCTTCATGTAATCACAAATTTCGGTTAAATCATATTATCGTTCATTTAGCACCTCGGGCGGCAGATGAGATTTTATATAGGTCACTATTTGTGGACTTGTTAAATTTTTCCTTCTGGCTATGGATATTGTCTTTGTTAGTTGTTACTGAGTATAGGCTCCCATGAAACTAGGGTGTACAAACTAGTGCACATGTGAATAACAAAGGTGTACATAATTGTACACATGTTGGTTCTTAATGTGTACATAATTGAACACATGTTGTATGTGTTTCTCTGTCTATATGTGCTTGTTCTGTTTTCCGTACTAAGTTTTTGTCCGATTGTAGCTGTATTACATGATATTCAAAAATGGGGATATTATATCCTTACTGTGAATGTGAATTACATGATATTCAAAAATGAGGATATTATATCCCTGAGGTCCACATCTTCGTGAACTACCATGTCTTGTTAGAGTACCTTAGAGTTTAGCTTCTTCAAAATTTTAGGAGACACCACGAATTCTTTCAATTGTGTTAAATTTCGAGGTAATTTTCGCTCCGCACCCTTTTAATTCCATATGCTTCTGTGTGTAGGATCAGAATATCGCAACACCAATACCCTTGCGAAATCCATGAACGACACACTACGAAGATATCGCAGATTGGTAATAAAAATGACGCAACGGATGACGACAACCTGAACATGAGAAAGATGTGAAGACCTAGCGAGATTTAGGAGTGTTGCGAGATTTAACATTTGTACACTTGTGATAATGTCGCAAGCCAGATCCGAAAATAAAGGACAGCTTAGCTGTCATCCACTATGTAATGCCCTATATAAAGAGCCGAACAGGCTTAAGAGAAGGAGAGATCTTTTTAGAGTGGATAGAAAGTTTAGAGGAGAGTGAAAGTATAAAGTAGCAATTATATTCTTGATTTCATTTCCTTCTTGTAAAATTTCTAACTCAATTAATAAAGAGATTGATTGTTGATCTTAAACATGTGTTGAATATTATGAATTCTTGTGAGGGATGTATTGTAGGATTTCCTGCAAATACATATGGCGCTAGAAACAGGGATTAAAGATTGATATTGTGATTTGAAGGAATTTGGAGTAACATGTAAAGAATTTTACATAATTTTTAACAACTCATAAAGATTGAAAAATGGCTAGAAGAAGAAATATATAAAAACAACCAACAACTGTTAGAAGGAGTAGGAGGCTTGCTGGAAGAGAGAGAGATGAAACTGAGGAATCTCTAAGAGTGCACACAAGAAACAATGGGGAAAATCAAGTTCAACCGCCAATTCAACGTACACCAATACAAAATAGAACTGTGGATTATGACAGAGTGAGTGTACATACTTGGCGATCAGATTCTGCAGATGAAATGGAAGAAGAGCAGCAATTAGGAAACAATGGACGAGAGGAGAGAGATCAAGAACTAATTGGAGGAATAATTCATGGAAATGAAGAGATTGTAGCGTTAGAAGCATTGCGACAAACAATACATGAAAAAAGACGATTATAAGCGGAAGAACGTGCAAATCTGACAAGGCAAAATCATGAGTTGAGGATGGAAAACATAAGATTACAAAGTAGAAGGTCAAGAAGCACTACAAGGTCAAGTTCAAGATCAGTTAGAGAAGAAATAAGACAAAATTTGCCTATAGAAAATGCTAATGAAGAAACTCGAGAAGGAGTACAAAATCCAGACGAAGAACGTCGCGAAGGAAGAGAAATAATGGAAGATCGTTATATCCAACGTGCTGAAGCTCTTCAAAATGGGCAAAACGATAGAAATCAGGGAAATAGACAACGTCAGGGGCAAAATAATCAAGATGGCGAAGAAAATCAGGAAGAAGGAAGGAGAATATTACATGGGAGAGAAGTTCAAAGAAACCGACAAATAATTAAAGAAGAAATTGAAAGACACTACGTTGAACAAGCACGTCTAGCTTGCGAGAGGGAAAGATTGAGAGCAGAAGTGGAAGAACGGGAGTTGCAAGAGGCAATTCTCCAGAACAATCATGATAATCGAGAAATAAGGCGTGAACAAAATCGCAATAATGGTAATATCAATGAAGAATATGATAGAGTACAAAGGAGAGTTGAAAGGCGGCAAAGAAGAGAAAATAAGAAATATAACGGTGTGCGAATTCATGAAAGATAAGATCGCAGAGAAAGACGAGAAGAAAATGATGAACAAGAAACGCAAAACAGATATGAACGTAGAAGAAAAGAGGCAGAGTTAAAAATACCAGTGGATCCAAATTCTGGTGTAAATGAACAAATTTTGAGAGAGCTAGCGGAAATGAGAGGAATATTAAATAATAAAAAAGAAGGGGGTAAGAGACAACTGGATGAAGCCATAGAAGAAGCCGCGAAAACCCCATTCACACAAGAAGTACAATTAGGAGGAATACCCCCAAAGTGCAATTTACCTGCGTTAACCAGCATTTTTGATGGAACAACTTGTGCAGTACAACACATCAAAGCTTATGTGAGATGTATGCTACAATGGGAGAACCATGATGCTATATTGTGCAAATATTTTGCATCAAGTTTAACAGGAGAGGCCTTGAAATGGTTTGAAGGTTTGCCAAAGAATACTATAACATCTTTCAACCATTTGCAGGCTATATTTTTAGGGGCGTATATAAGTAACAACTCCTCGCGACCTGGCATTGAATATGTGTTTGGGTTAACACAAGGGTTAGCGAAAGCTTGAAACATCTAACCGTGAGGTGGAAGACAATGTGTAGTGATATGGCTGGTCGTGTGGATGAAAGATATCTCATTCTGTCATTCATTAACGCTATGTTCGCAACCAATCTTATTATACATTCAAATTTTCAGAGTCAAGAATACGATCACAATGACTGAGTTGCGAGAAATTCAGGAGGAGTATATTGCTCTTGAGGAAAAGCAAAATGAGATGGAATCATACCCCATTGCGAACACAAGTTCAAAAGCAGTGAATGCAAGCTTGTTACCTAAGTTGATAAATACAGTGGCGAGCACCTCGCAAGGGCAACAAGAGAGGATAATGGGTGATAATCAGCAAAAGCTAGTAGCTATGGGGAGTCGTGATCAAGAAGAATTCAAGAGAGAGAGAAATTTCTATAGCCGTGGTGGAAATAACAAAATCCAAAGACTTGATCAGCCGCAAGAAACTTATGGAGGTCAGAGGCAAAACTATCACAGAGGACAGCGAAGTCACAAGATAATATGGGAAGAAATCAAAATGCCACCTTTGAATGCTAGTGTGGAGAAGATATGGGAAGCTATAATCCTAATGGAAAACATACCAGCACCATGGAACATGGGGAGTGAACCACCTCCAAGCTACAGAAGTAATGAATTTTGCTCTTATCATCATTTCCATGGACATACAACAAATGACTGCAGAAATATAAAGAGAATCATTTTCAGGATGATAGATCATGGAAAATTAAATCACTTTCTAGTAGGACAAACTCAAACTCAAGCATTACCACCTCCCCCAGAAATTCACAAGGCAAACACAGCAAAACAAAGAGAAACATTTGTGATTGAAGTTGGCGCAAAGGCAAAGAATCTGTTTTGTAACTCTATTGTACACTCATACAAGACAATTGAAGATTTTCACGATAACACTCTCAGCAGGGTTTTCGCAAGAGATGCTGATAATAGAGAAATAATGCACCACTGGAAAAATGGCAAAAGCAGACTATCTCTTTTACGCAGAAGAAGTACCTGAGGGTGGAGAAATGCACGACAACCCATTAGTGGTAAGATTGGAGATTAACCCAAAACCTAGCGAGGATGAAGATGATGAAGCTGAGAATTCATGGGCAATCAACAAAATTTTGATCGATACTGGAAGTTCCGTGAATATCCTTTTTTATCATACTTACAAAACTATGGGAGGGAAAGATGAAGATCTAATACCTTCAACTTACAAAATCTATGGTTTTAACTTGATCGCAAATAAGCCTAAAGGAGAAGCTCATATGCGAATTCCACTGAAAGGATTGTCCTCTGAAATTTTATTATGTGTAGTCGATGTGGAATCACCATATAACGCATTGATTGGACGACCTTGGTTACATGAGATTCTAGGTGTGGCATCGAATTTCCATCAATGTATCAAGTTCCCTCATCCCAGTGGTATTGGCATCATAAAAGGAGATTGGATTGAAGGAAAGAAGTGTTATGAAATTGATGTAGAATCTTGCGAAGAAAGAGCTGCGAAGAAGAAAAATTGGAAACACAACATCAAAGAAAAACAAAAAAGTGAAAGATTGATGGTAGATGTAATAGAACAGAGAGAAGAAGAAACGCTGCGAAACCAATGTATGATGAAGATAAGAAGTGGCGAAGGCTTCGCAACAGACAAGAAAATGACAGAAAAATTCAAAAATGCAGAGGCAGAGAGGAGCAAAAGTAAGAGACTTAAAGAGTGAATGTGTTTGTTGATTTTATGTCTGAGAAGAAGGAAAGATGTATGGTTGATCTTAAAAAAAAAAAAAAAAATTGCAAAAGAGTTGCAAAGATGAGATTGCGAAACTGCAAAAGAGCCGATATGTAGAAGAAGAAAATATCTTTTATGAATTACAAAGATGAGATTGCGAAATTACAAAAGAGCTAACATGCAGAAGAAAAAAGAAAACAATCAGAAAGGGGCGAACCTGCTATGGCGTACACCCTAGTTCGCGAAATCAAAATTTCGCAAGAGGCAAATGTAAGACCTAAAGTACGTCATAAAAGGGGGTACCTGTTGCATGGCTCAGGTAAAAGGTTACACCGTCCCTGGAACCTAAGTCATGGAGATTTGGGGTCAATAAAGCCCATCCAGGAGAGGTACCTCGGATTTTCAACCTAAGCTTATGACTTAGGTTGGACGACTGAGGGTCTCTTCTAAGGAGTCAGCATCTGATCAAGGCGCCGAGGTACACGGTTGAGCCAAGAGTGCCTGGGGCGTTTGAAGCGTATCGGCCATTCTTGACAAGTCTTGGCTTATGCTGCACTCGGCCCGAAGAAAACTCCACTTAGGGTGCAGTCTCGTAACCATAAGCCATATAGGCAAAAGGGATAAGAGGATGTGAAAACAACTGGTTATTGTTAAGACCGGATGGGAGGAGCCAACCTTGTATGGTAGAGGTACGTCTCCTTGAAGGGGCAACCAGGGGGAAGATAAGGGCGGCACCCTCCATTAGGGAGCTAATAAGTGTCTTAAGACGCAAATGTCATGAGGCTTTATTTTCGCAAGAAAATTTAGGCTTGTCATATTTGTGCGACAATCCTGAAGAGGCAATAATACAAAAGACAAAGATAAGACGAGATCAATGGGTCAGTACATGAAAGTGTAAGGAGGTCCTGCGATTTCGTCGCAAGACGGCAATGTCATGGGGCTTAATTTTCGCAAGAATTTTTAGGCCTGTCATATTGTCGCAAAAAAAATTTCAAAGAAAGAGTTAAGGCAAGATCAATGGGTTTTTGCATGCAAATGCAAAGACGTCCTGCGATTTTGTCGCAATGACAAGAGGTGGCGCAATAAGACCTTTAACTAGGAAGGCAAAATAAGACCACATAAGAGAAAAAGAAAAAATAAAATCTTGGAAGTAACCAAGAAATACCTGCTTGCGAAAATTCAGCAGAAACAGTTGCGAGATTGAGGCATGAATACACATCGATATTCGAAAGTAGCTTGCTTAATCTTTCAGCTGAATACAAATACCAGAGGCAAGTATGGAAATGTATAGAATAAAAACATGTTATTTGTATTCATATGATAGATTTACGCACTCATAAAATGAAAGGTTGATAATATATTAATTAATTATATTGCAAAAAAGAATTGCTCTTTTAACATGTGCAGAAAGGAACAACAAAGGTAAGGCTTGTATTTGAAGATCCAAGAAATTCGCAGCAAAAGATTATAAAAATAGAATATTAAAAGAATGAATGTACAGATATTACAAAAAGAGAAGGAAGAAAATAGAACTATTTATCGTTTGATTCTTCTTCTTCATCATCTTCATCAGATCCTTCTACTTCTTCATCTCCATCAGATTCCTCTTCTTCACTAGCATCGCTGTCAGAGATATCCAAAGAAGGCACATTCTTGGGGATTTCTTCAAGAAGGCAAGGATATGAAGAATGAGGGATACTATTGTCGTCGCAGACCATTTTAATAGTCTGATTGCGAAAAAGAGTAGCATCATTCTTAAAATTCGCAACAGTAATCTGTAGTTGCCTCTTCAATTTAGAATATTTATCATCCCGAGAAGAAAGGTTCTTCGCGAGCTGCTCCTTCTCAGACTCAAGTTCTTCAATTCTTTTACGAAATCTCTCTTCAGCTCCTGCGAACATGTGACAATAAATCAGCAACTTAACGACAATTTCATGGAAGACAAACAGTTAAATAAAGAAGAACAATTAACAACCTTCTCTGTCAGAAATCATATCCCTAACCAAGGCCGTATGCTCAGCTTGAAGACTAACATTAACACCTAGATTATTTCTGGCGTCATCTAGAACTTTCGCAGCCCAAGCAAATTCATCGTCATTATTTATGAGAAGAAGGGAGCGAATTTGATTCTCTCTTTCGCTAAGTATAGCATTTTTGCGGTTAGATTCATCTCGTTCAATTTGAACTTCAAGAAGAGTCTTTTGGAATTTCGTTAATGCTTGAGCACCTTGTCTAGCGATGCGATCTTTATCATCTATGAGATCACTGATTTTGGTTCTTAAAGTATTAATTTTTTCTTTAGAATTAAGATAGAGACGCTTAAATTGGTTGGCTAAGCCTAAACTAGATCTATGATCAATTTCCAAGAGGCGAAATTTGGATTGAAGTTCATTTAGAGGAAGAGATTTAATCTTGTCATTTGAAAAACTGTTCAAAGAATTGTTGAGGTGATCAAGAAGAGCATTGTTATCCATAGGGTCAGGGAATGAGTGAAGAAGAATGGCTTCATCAGAAAGGTTATAGACGTCTGCGAAAATGGTAAGTCATATGAGGGAAGATAATGAGAGAACAAAACAAAGGAAAAGAGAAAAGTATCATACCATAAAGTTGTTGGTTGGCACTTTGAAGACTAGATATCTTATTCTTATGAGTGGAAGAATCAGCTTCTAATTGCTTAGTCTTCTCGCGAAGAGTAGCAGCTTCAGCTTCCAGTTCTTCATTTCTCTTGCGAAGTTGAAGATTCTTCTTTTCAAGACCGCGCCTTTTCTCAAGATCTGAGGCAACATCGAAGGAAGCTCTCCCGGTCTGTAAAGAAAAGTGAAGAAATTATCAAGATATAACTTAAAATCAAAATTATGAAGAAATAGGGGAACAAAGACATACCAAGATACCAAGCGAATTTAGAAAGCTGGGAGTCACTGATCTGGAGAACCTATGAAGAGAATCATCACCCTCTAATAAAGGATCATCGCAGATACTCGCGAGAGCTTTGCACGTACTAGATAGACGATCATCTCCAATCCCTTACATGGAGTCAGAGAAGATGCTGGACAATTATGCCATAGAAGATTCAGTTCGAAAATCCTCCTTTGCGAGAGAAGTATCAACATCATCGTTATCTTCATCATCAGAGCTTTCGCTGGACTGAAGATTTGAAGGAGGGAGAGTGAATCTTTCGTTTCTTTGAAGGTGGGGCAGTGGACTTCTCCCTGCGAAGAGGACCTTTACCCCTGCCTTTAGTCTTTGCAACCTTAGAACTTTCTTCTTCTTCAACAACTTCAACACCAACCTTTGCACACGAATGAAGATAAGAAACGGAGGCAACAATATTGTTAAAAATAATAAAGAAAAGTATTTCTTAGTTCACCCGTGATCGAACGGAGCGCCGCTAGGGTACTTGCCTTAGCAGTCCTTTTGTAGCTTCTTCTCAACTTGGTAATCTGAAAATTTCGCAAGATTAATAGGTATAAAAAGGAGTGAAGATTATAAACTGAGCGAAATTTAGGAAGTATACCTCTTTTGCTTTCTCAGGCCAGTTAAAAACCCAAGGTTGATAATTGGCGAGATTCGCAGGGAGCACATTTAAACCTGAAATATAAGGTCCTTTCAAAACTAGCGGAAAGACGCACCACCCGTCGTCTTTAGAGTGACGAGGAATATTGTTCTTGCCCGAATGCCGCCGATGTCTTGCATAAGTATTATATATCGCTGGCAACATTTTCTTTCCTCTTCAAGCGAGCACCCTAGCGAGTTCTATCATTCTTCATGTTTATTACTTCATAGTTTTCGAAGAAGCTCTCTACTGTATATTTTTCAGCGAATATCTCTAAGTCCTCAAATTCAGGATCCCTGACTTCTTTGGGGTAAAGAGACCCTTACCAGCACCACGGTTGGCGAACTCAAGCATTAAGCAGATACAATCCCCGCTCAATTGGTAGATGGCTCGCGAGAATTTCGCATGAGCAAGAATTTCTTAAAATAAGGGAAGATCAGGGTCATAGAGAGGAATGGGAAGGCCAGGGAGAATCTTACCTAGCGAAATTATGATTTCCTTATCATCACAATGATGATCAGAAAACAGTTTGGCAGAAATAATGGATTTAGATTCTTGATTAGGAATGGTGGTTAATATGAAACCTTTCTCTTCGAAATCTTTCTGAACCTTTTCCAGAGAAGTTTCATATTTACGACCAACTGGAGGCATTTTCAGAGTATGGGAATGAAGAGAAAATTGAAGATCAAAAGAAGTAAAAAGAAGAAGATTTACGAGTGTGAGCGGAAGTTACGAGAGATGTTGAAGAAAAATTGCAGAGAAAGCAAGAAGGAAAGTAAAAAGAAGAAGAGAGGAGTAAGAAAAATATATATAGAGAGAAGGTTTCTCGAAAAGGCAAACACATTTAATGCGAAGAGTAGACATGAACGGTTGAGAAATAGTGGTTGAAAAAGACGTGTCAAGAAATGGATGGAAGAAGATATACGTGTAATAAATTCTGCATAAAAGTACAGAATCATGTCAATACAGAAAAATATGATAAAATGAACAGCTGTGGCATTTTGAAATTACTAGTTCTCATGACATTCTCTCCTTCGCAGAGAAGACATGAGAAGAGGTAAGATGTAGGATCAGAATATCGCAACACCAATACCCTTGCGAAATCCATGAACGACACACTATGAAGATATCGCAGATTGGTAATAAAAATGACGCAACGGATGACGACAATCTGAACACGAGAAAGATGTGAAGACCTAGCGAGATTTAGGAGTGTTGCGAGATTTAGCATTTGTACACTTGCGATAATGTCGCAAGCCATATCCGAAAATAAAAGACAGCTTAGCTGTCATCCACTATGTAATGCCCTATATAAAGAGCCGAACAGGCTTAAGAGAAGGAGAGATCTTTTTAGAGTGGAGAGAAAGTTTAGAGGAGAGAGAAAGTCTAGAGTAGCAATTATATTCTTGATTTCATTTCCTTCTTGTAAAATTTCTAACTCAATTAATAATGAGATTGATTGTTGATCTTGAAGATGTGTTGAATATTATGAATTCTTGTGAGAGATGTATTGTAGGATTTCCTGCAACTACACTGTACTAGTACTTTATTAGTTTCATAAAGTCTTTCTTGCAGTGCGTCTTGTTATATCTGGTACTGATTTAACTGCATTTTCTCCATGCACTCTCTAGCATCCACTGTTTTATATTCATATCGTTTTAGACAATCTTTTTTGTCTTGTCACAAAAATCTTGATGTAGAACATACCGGTTCCTCTAGGTTATTTTTGTTCCTTGGAAATGTGCACAACTGTTGCCTGCAGATTTTCTGCTTAATTTACTATGACAGTATGTTGATATGTATCTAACATTTGTTTTTCTGAATATGGTAACAAGATGATGGTGTTGCATTGCTAGAGCAAGCACTCGCAATGTCACTAAACGACCATCAGTCTATTTCATCCGGTGGAATATCATTGGAAGACATCGATGAATTTTTGTAGATGTGTACATGTTTGTACACCAATGTAAACTAAGTTTTTTAAAAAGTGAGAATTATATAGTCATATGGGTACTCTTTTTGTAGCTCTCGGAAAGAGTTCTCCAAATATATAAAGTTTGCGAATTTTGGACAAACGGTTCGAAAGATAAATTATTTTTATTTATTTTTTATATTATTTAAAATTGCTGACATCACCATGAGTCATTTTGGATTAAACTGTAAATATTTGGACTAAATTGTAAATCCGGAAGGTTATTTGTGTACTTTCCTTGAAAAATGACTAATTTGTACCTAGTTGAATGGGTCAGGACTAACTAGTATATTTGGATGGGATTTTGGACTAAACCGTATTTTTCCCATACTCAACAACCAACTCAATTCCAAGCACGGCCCCCTTAGAGCATCTCCAATAGAGGGTCAAGTTTTTTGTTTTTCATGACACGTAGGATTTTAGACCCTCAAATAACATAAATCCATCTCCAATGGTTGGATCCTATAAATTAGGAGGGATGGGAAAATAAATATGGAGGTGTTAAAGAAAGTCTTATTTACACCTTCACTTGCACCTCCACGTCATATTTTCAATTATTTTATTTTTTTAGAAATTAGTTAAACTAAAGATAAACTGTTAAGATTTTATCATATAAAATATTTTAAAGGTTAAACTCTTCACTATTGGAGAAAGTTTTTAACCATGGGGTCCTATATTTACTATGTGTGTATAATCTCCAAAATAAAAGTCTTAATTAGACTTCCACGTAGGATTTTTTACACCCACTGTTGGAGATGCTCTTATGGTCCTTTCAGAATCTGATATTCCAAGCACACCCACTGTGATTAATCAGGTTCCAACACGGGTCCAGGGTGGGTCAGGACGGCCCCACAATCTCAAACAAAACATAGAAAAAAGAAAATCACACAGATCGAGACCGTTGGTTTCACGTATCAGAAAATTTTCAAAATGGACATAGAAAAGTAGGTGGAAGATCAAAAGAAGATAAGCGCCGAACAGAGGTCCACGTCATCCAAAAACTAATATTTTAACATGGCAATCACGCTATTATAACTGAATTCTAAGCCCATATTCGTAATTAACTCATTTATAGTAGTTTCAGTTCATAACAGAAGGGAAATAAAAAAACAACCTCCTTTTTCTCTTTCTTTCAGTCTGAAACCAGACACAAATAAACACTCCTCATGGAACAAGTAGAAGAACCAGAGGTAATAATTAAACCAAACCTAACCACCATTAAAGCAGCTTGAAAAACCCATTTTGATCATCTCATTATCTGATTGTTTGATTCTTTCTCTCTCTTTCTAAAACCACTAAAGATTGTGTTTTTAATCATTGTTTTTGAGTTTAATTTTGGGGGATTGATTGATTAATGTTTGGGTTATTTTTGTTATTTGGGTTGTGATTTTGTGATTGATGTTTGGGTTTTTGTTTGATTGTTGTATTGCAGAAGTTAGGAGCATTAAAGAAGGCATATGCAGACATAATCTTGAATACAGCAAAGGAAGCAGCAGCTAGGATTATGGTTTCTGAAAGAAAAGCTTATCGTTTTCAACAAGAATTGTGCACTGCTAAACAGGAGGGACTTGATATGCTTCTTCGTTTGAAACAAATTACTGATTCTAAGGTATAATTTCTTCAAGGGTTTTTGTATAAAATGATGAATTGATCATTGTGGTTCTTCCAATGTTTGTTGATTCTCTTTTGGTTTTTTTTAGTAGTAAGTTTGGTTTTGAAATTTTAGGTTTTGAGTGTCAAAGGTGGTTGCTTTGCTGATGATCAGTCTGTTTTCTTTTACATGGGTATAGAAATCAGTTGGGGTATTTGTCATTTTTGGTTATGACTACTAATCTCTTAACTTCTTTCATGTGCTACAATGTTTGATGGTTCTTTCAATGTTTGTTTGTTTGTCTGTTGATTTTCTTTTAGTTTTTGTTACTAGTAAGTTCGGTTTTGAAATTTTAGGTTTTAAGTGTCAATAGGTGGTTGCTTTACTGATGATCAGTCTGTTTTGTTGTAGATGGGTGTAGAAATCAGTTCTTATAGTTAGGTATCGTGTATTATAATGATGTATTTGTCATTTTGGGGTTATGACGAGTAATGTCTTGGAACAAGTTTGGGGAATTGTGGTCGTGTCTGGGTTCCATTCAAGGAAAATGAGTATGTTCGGCATCGGAATAATAGGACTAGTACTTAGCAACTTTCTTTTAGGCCTCACGATTGTTTAACACTTGGTATAATTAGAGAAGCAAAAGGGGTTCTTTGAGTGTCTACTGTCTGGATCATTTGGATAGTTTGTTTTTGGCCTCCGAATTACCTGTGGGTGCTGTCATGTGATAATGGAGCATGTTGTAAATGCAACTAGTTTCGGTGGAATAGGGAGCTGAACATTGATTGCTTTGATGTATTACATCTCCAGATTGTTGATTGTCCTCTCACTTACCGCCTCACCTCTTTCCTTCTTTCATGTGGAGTTTTATATTTAGTTAGGAAAGCAGGTTCACCTCGTCTAGTTTTAGCATGTAGTAAAATGCAACTAGTTTTGGTGGAATTGGGAGCTGAACATTGATTGCTTTGATGTCTTATATTCCCAGATTGTTGATTGTCCTCTCACTTACCGCCTCACCTCTTTCCTTCTTTCATGTGGAGTTTTATATTTAGTTGGGAAAGCAGGTTCACCTCGTCTAGTTTTAGGAGGTTCCTTAAAGTTCATCACTGCTCTGATATTTGGAGCAGCTTCACATAGTTGCACGGTTGTTGAAAGTGCCTTATCCTGATATTTTACTATCCTTTACCTGTGCAATCGAAGTCTGGCTCTAAAGTTAGGCTTTTCAAGTTGAAGTAATCTTTGGGTATTTGGGTCTTAGTTAAATCTTCCCGTAACATTGATAGCAAAGGGGTAGGGTTGTCTTTCTCTGTTAATAAGATTATGGGCAAGTGTAACCAATTCATTTAGGCTTTAGTGATGGAAAAACATCTGAAAAGGAAACTGGTTTTAACATTTGGATTTATGTTCAGATTATTTGCTGCCAAGCCATTTGGAAAAGCTTAGTGGTTAGACCAAGGGTGATTCAAAACCTGTAGCTAGTTCAGTCTCCGGCTTAGTTGTGTGGACAATGTGGACGTTCCAGCCAAGGAAGATAACACATAGAGCTGGTCATGCTTGAAGTAGTACGAGCCAACGAGACTGGGGTCTAGACTATAAGAATCAAAGAAGTGGCAGTCCCATATGGATCCGTGTACAATTGCTATATTCACTCTCTTTTTTCGCATTCAGTATATGCAATATTTACTATCTTTTAAGAATGAACACTAGACATTAGTTTGTTATCTATAGTAACCTTATTTTGAACTGCTAATAATGAAGGGAAGGAACACGCTTTCTAGCAAATTAGAGTTTCATTCATTCTGTGGTTTTATGTTGTTTCACTTCGTAGTCATTCAGAGTTTTTCAGGAGAACTATGATTCCAAATTACTATTTCTATGTTTATTCATTGCTACCTCGCTGATTATTCCCTCTCCTTTTCGAACAAGAATATTACCATTGTGTTCTCTCATACATATTGGGTTTTAAAGTCTTACCCTCCACGCCTTATGTTGTACACTGACAATCAAAGACCCACATTCCCTACTGAGAATGTGTAGAAATTCAATATATTTTTCTTTCTTTATTTTCTTGTCATGAGATCTTAACACAAGTATGTATATAATTCTGCATGAATTACAGTAAACTTTTGAAATCTCTTTATCGTTGGTTAAGTTTTAGGTTAGACCATGCACCCTACGATTCAACTATTTAATGATCCTTATCTGGTTTCTGGTTTGGAACCTCTCACTGCAGATATTCATTTACAGTAGCTATATGAGAAAATTTGATCTGTTATTATTGTCCTTTAACAGAGATTGTTGGTATCTGTGCCTGTTGTTAGATTTCGGCTCATGCCCTGTATACAAGCTTATATGATCACCTCCCAAATTTCATCACTTTTACTAAATGATGCTTATAAGTCCTTATTTTCATTTCTTGCTCTTACTGCCCTGATTCGATTTTCTTTATTTGAAAGAATAACAATCTATGTTTTCTTTCATACAGATTGCCGAAGTAGAAACCATGTCAGTTAGCCAAAGAAAAAGGATACAAGAGCTTGAACTGCAACTATGCAGAACAGAGAATGTGATAACTGATCTTAGGTCACAGCTGAGTGGAGTACAGGATGAATTGGAGAAGGTAAAAAACAATAAAGAGATTGCACCTTTGCACGAAGATGTGAGCAAACACAATACTTCTGATTCAGAACCCAAATCCACATCTACCTTTGACGCCAAAGATAGACCTCTTGTTCGAAGAAATGTACAGCCTAAAGCCTTTCGAGCAGAAAAATATTATGCTGATAAGCCTGACTTAGACTCCCTCATTCTGACAAGCAAAGAGCCTGAGCAATACCGAAACGGGTGTACTCAGAGAATTCGTGCATTTGATAGGAACCTGGCGAATGGGAAATCACCTCTTCCTGCAGAAACAAAGAATCAGTTTTCACGTAGAAAGAAAGGATCTTTTATCAGAGAAGAAGCCAGGGAAGTTGGTGTCACTAAATCTTCTTGCAAGGATGAAAATGGCGGGACAAAGAAAAGGAAACTGATTGGTTTGGATGAACTTTTGCAGCAAGATATTGGCTGTGAAAATGGTCAATCTGTAGGGTTTCTTCACAAGTTCTGTGCTAGAAAAAGAAGATCTAGATACAGGTCAGGCAGACCGAACTCCCAGGTCATGCAACCAAGAGAATTATCTCTTTCTCGTTGCAAAACCAACCCCTGTGAGGAAAATCCAACAGTTAATCCTTCTGAAGATAGGTCAAGGATAGTTGAAGGCGATGCCCAGAAAGCCCCGGACTCACATTTGACTTCAACTTCATTATTAACTACCATGGCTGATGTAAACGAAAGGGATGCAAAGACTGGACCGTTAAGTGTTCAAACTTTTCCTCAGGGAGACGAAGAATCTATAGCTAAATCAGAATTCAGCAGACATGGTAACAAAGTCGCAGAATGTTCAGGGATTTCAAGATGCAAGGAGAACCTGAACAGCATAGATATTCCAAGGATGATTGATATCACTGAAGAAAAAGAGTTATGTGAAGCGACAGATCCATTGCCTGTTCCAGCTGGAAAGGATATGCCTCTCAAATATACATTTCAAAGGAAACGTAAGAAGGGACCCTTGATATGCCTGGATGAGAACAAAACTCTTGAAAAGGAAACTGCAACGGAGAGCTCAGGGGAGATAGAAAATATTGCTCCTGAATCACAAAAATCTTGCTTGTTAGATGAGCCTCCCCGTGATAATCGGAGGTTGGCGCTGGTTGCTCGCCAGGTAAGTCAAACATTCCACCAGTGGATCTGCCTCTCAGTATATATTTTGTATTATTTGGGATCCCTCTCATTCAATTTTGAAAATTTACTACTTTCTGTTATCCTCCCCCATATGTGTTTAGCAGTCAAAGCTTCCTGTAGTTCTCAAACCCAACCACTTCATTTGTCTACGTCACATAATGGGTGCATATACACAACTACAATTAGTTACGCGTTTGGATCATAAAGGGGAAACATAAAAGGGAATTGTTTAGACATCCTTACCTATATACATAACCGAGTATTTATGTGCTTCATTTTTGGTTGAACTGGCTTATCTGTATTGCTTTAACACATGTTGATTCTCTTTGTTCCCCCTTTTTTCAGCTCATTTCATTGTCCGAGAAGCGATGGAGATGAGAGACAAAAATTTCCTCCATTCATAATGGACAAGATTAGCCTCAAGGAGCATTTGTAAATTAGCCATACACTCTGCAAGGTTAAGTGTTGACAGATAATTTCTCTGAAGATTCTCACAAACTACTGGCTTCTTAAAGAAGGCAGTGCGAGTTATAGAGCAATTGTAGGCTCATTCTTATTATGGATTAGTTATCTTTACATTTCATACTAATTGTTGTTGTAATATGTGCTATTGTCAAGCCAGTTACCTTTACAGTTCATGCTAATTGTTGTTGTAATATGTGCTATTGTCAAACCATTTTATGTAAACCTTATTTTTACAAATTAACAACTAAGAGGTTTGGCTGGTTAAAGATTTTTTTTTACAAATTAACAACTAACACTTATTTTTACAAATTAACAACTGAGTAATGTATTTATGCTGTAGTTTTTTAGACAATTCTAGAATCAGAAGCTGTCTTCGGAAGTCGTAAACCATTCAAAATAAACTCATGTTAATCCTGCCTCTAAAAGTCATTCTCCTAATTTTGTTCCCAATTTAACTTTTGACTTTTTTATTTTTAGAAATGGAAAAAACTATTCAAAGATTCCAAACACCATATATACCAATTCGTAAGACTGAGCTTCTGTTTGCGCCAGCTGAAAGAATTCATCATCTCCAGGAAGTATGGCCTAGCTTGTGTACTTGGCATCTTTTGTAGCTCTATATTGCCAAGTTGCAAATCGTGCTGAAAAAACAAAAATAGAACACGGGAATCATCAGAAAATACTAATTGGTGCTTCAAAATAAAAAAATAAATAGCGGTGCCGGGTTAAAGCACGATACTATTTAAACTCATGATGGCAACTAGGGCGGAGCGAACCCATTGACAAGGGTAGGCAGTTGCCTATCCTCCGGGCTAGCTCCCAAGCCCATTTTAACGAATTAGAAGCCTTTCTCTCTCGATTTATTGCCTTTGCCTACCGTAAAAATGTTTTGCCTCACCTAGGTTGATTTTCTGGCTCTGCCCCTTTAACTAAATCAATTCATTTTCGTTCATTTGTTCATTTAAAAATTGGTGTCAGTCTTCTATCCTACCATGTTTTCAGGAAAAACTTCCTAAGATTTGAAAATGCACCTTTTGGAGACACAAATGCACGAGAGTGTAGCTTGCCAGACTGTAAAAGCATCCTAGACGCCTTGAACAAAATTTTCGCCATTGTAAAAGCTATGGTATCCATCCGACACCGCATCAACATTTTTTTTTTTTTTTTTGAAACATCAACATACTGTAGATGTAGATCAAAATACTTCCCCTAAAAAAATATAAAAATAAAACATAATAAAAAATAAAAATACTGCAGCTCAAAAAAAAGAAAGGAAAAAACTGGGCAATAACGGGAGAAATTGCCTACTTTGCAGCTTTAGCCAAATCCTGAGATGCAACTACACCAACCATCACTATGAACATACATACATACATACGTCATGACATAGATCACTGTGACCGCAAATAAACAGATGATGCTGAAAACTTCACATTTAAGATGAGTCGATTCTGTTAACCAGATCCAAGCTCACAGATACTGTTTGAGTTCTCTGTTAGCATTACATTATTAGCCACAGAAAGTAAGTATCAACTACCCTAGTCTTGGTACAGCACAAAAACAGACTGGGTGATCCTAGTGGCGTAGACCAGACTGCGCAATCCTAGTCCTTTCATCCAGCCTCCACGATCATACTCATTGCATCCAAGTTGTAGTAAACTGAATCATAAGCATCTTTCCACAGAATTTCTAGTAGTTCACCTTCAATGTCTTCTGGATGAACATCATGCTTGTAATCTTTGAATCCCCGGCCGTAGATCAGTAATGTCATTTTCGCCCGTTTTGCCAGATAATACGCAGCTTTGTTCCACTTCCTTGACTTCCTTGTAAAATTTAAGATATGTAGCTTGCCTTGGAGTGTCTCAAGAAGAGGTGCCACAGATTTAAAGGAAGCTTCAGTCATACGAGGGAACATGCTCATTGTACAGCTCTGGCAAACATTATTGACCTTTATGCCACTGCAATTAAGTCCACCACAAAAACCAGAGGCAATGTGGTTGAGAACCCGACCACCTACTCTGGAATTGCAAACTACACGAGGACTAGAACAGCCATGTTTTAAAGCAAGTTTGAGACCAGCATCTAATCCCTTCAATACTTGATAAAGATAAGTTACTCCATCCCTTGAGAAAGAGACTGAGGCAGCTATTGGCTTTGCAGACATATTGCGCACAATAACTCCGTATCCTCCAGAATTTGTATCTTCATCATAAAAACCATACACATTCACCCAAGCAGATTCTGATGTCTCGTCTTCCTCTCGCCAATCCCGCTTCCAGTTTTGCTCAGAGGGCTTGCTTGACTTGAAAAGCGCTGCCCCTTTTGTAAAATAACTATAAAGACCAAGCTGACGATCATTGTTATGGTTATCCTCCTGCAAAACACCCTTGTTGTTGTTACATATCATCCAAATATAGAAGAGGTAAAAATAGATGATGTTTAGGTTTTCATGCGAGCAATATTAGTGAAACTGAAAAATTAATGCATGGTGAGTATGAAAATTTAGTACTCCCACTACATACATCCACATCTTCATCTTCGTCAGAATCTTCATCAGAGTACTCTTCCTCCGAATTATAATAGCTGATAGAGGAGGCATATTCATCATCTGACGGAATCTGAAGAGGAACCTGAAAAATCTCCTGCTCACTAGTTAAATCCTTGATGTTTCCTCCACAGGTTGCTTCTTCATCAGGAATAGTAGTCATATCCTTGTTTCCTCCAAAGGCATATTCAGCATCCTCCTTTATAGTCATATTTATGCTATTTCCTCCAAAGATATCTACTTCATCAGGATAAAAACTGTAAACCAAAGATGAAAAAATCAGTAATACATGACCAGTGGTTCTCTATAAGCAAGGCAATCCATGTATTTCTCCGGAGATGGGAAAAAATCAAACAAGAGGAAAGATGAGACCATCAAGAAGGCATAGACAGCAGAAGTGCTGTTCTTGACAGACAGTTAAACAAAGGATATCCACGCCTAAATGTGTAGTAGTATTAGATTAACAAAACATGAGCGGAACTGATGCATCCATATCGAGTTTAGACCCCAACATACCTAAGTTTGGTGAGAGTTATGCATCCATCACATGTTAATAGATGTTTTTGGACGGTAAGTATGGGTATGTGGTGTTATTGTCTCACTGTAAATATAATTTTTTTCTGTGTTTTTTTTTTTGTCAACAGGGAATTCCGAGGAGATTTTCCATAGATTTCATGTCAAAAAATAACATTTTGATGACCTTGTTGAATGAGGAAGGCCGCGAGTATAATAAGATATTACCTTGCTAAACAGTCTGCATTGAGTGGTGGTTGGGCAAGGTTTGCCAAGGCTCACAATTTACAAGAGGGGGACGCACCGGTTTTCCAATTGGTAAACCTTGATAAGTTCAAGGTCTACATTGCAAGAAAAGATATGTCTCAAGGTTTGCCAAGGCTCACAATTTACAAGAGGGGGACGCACCAGTTTTCCAATTGGTAAACCTTGATAAGTTCAAGGTCTACATTGCAAGAAAAGATGTCTCAAGGTATCCTTCCCAGGCGTGTTCTTGTGATGATTTTGCAGTTTGTGCTGAATTCTTGTAGTTTGCTATATATATATGAATGTAAATTAGGCAATGCTGGTGAGAATTTGAAGCAGGAGGAAAAATGTGTGCGCGTACCTTCGGTTGTTATTGAAGACAACCGTACTGAAAATTTCTCATTAAAATTTGAAGATAACTACAATTTTGAGAGTTTCACAACAATTTTTAACAATCTGGTTGGGTGCAGCGGAGCTTGTGATACTTATCCTTACATCTTCGGGCCATTCGTAGCGTTAAGAATTGCCCGAAGATGCTGAGGATAAATATTACAAGCTTTGCTGCACCCCAACCATATTGTAAACAATTGATGGTTGGGGTGCAGCGGAGCTTGTAATACTTATCATTAACATTTGCCCGAAGATGTTAAGGATAAATATTACGAGCTCTGCTACACCCCAACCATATTGTAAAGAATTGCCGGTTAGGGTGCAACGGAGCTTGTAATACTTATCCTTAACATCTTCGAGTCATTCGTAGCGTTAAGAATTACCCGAAGATGTTAAAGGATAAATATTACAAGCTTTGCTGCACCCCAACCAAATTGTAAAGAATTGCTGTGAAACTTTAAAAATTATAGTTATCAACAAATTTTAATGGGAGATTTCAATACCGTGGTCTTCAATAATAGCCGAAGGTACGTGCAAATATTTTTCCTCCTGCTTCAAATTCTCACCAACATTGCCTAATTTACAAACATATATACACCACAACTAGGTGTAAGTAACTAAACTACAAGAATTCAGCACAAACTACAAAATTATCACAAGAACATGGTTGAGAAGGATACCTTGAGAGTTGAGACCTCTCTTTCCTTGGACCTTGAACTTATCAAGGTTTACCAATTGGAAAACCAATGTGTAAACCCTCTCTTGTAAATTGTGAGCCTCAAGTAATTCTCTAGTTTAGCAAGGTAATATGTCTTATTATACTCGCGGCCTTCCTCATTCAACAAGGTCATCAAAATGTTACTTTTTGAGATGAAATCCGAGGAAAATCTACTCGGAATTCCTTGTTAACAAAAAAAAAAATCCAACATAGAAAAAAAATTATCATTCAAAAACAATAACATGTGATGGATGCACAACACTCACCAAACTTGGTATGTTGGGGGTCTAAACTTGTATATGAATGGCTGAAAAACAACTTAGGGTTTTAATAATCAGCCACATATATGAATAGGAATAGGTTATGATGCATGAAGATAGCAGCTATAAGCCAACAGGTACAATACCACAATATGACTGACATGAGTTTGAAACTTGTCAGAAGTCAGAACCAAATAATTCTAAGCCAGCAGGCAAAAATACCATAATTCTAAGCCAACATGTAACATACCACAATATCGAAAAAAAATATAATACTACAATAGTAACTAATCATACCTTGCTATCGATCCAAACCAAAGCAGCAGCTGCAGCAAAAAATTTGATCTCCTCCAGTACAATCAAGGGCAAAGGAAGAAATAACACATGAACATATTGACAGTGATGATGGAGTTTCCTTCCTAAAGGCATTAACAAAACCAAGCCAAACAATAATGCTCAAGTAAAAATCTCTTAACTAATTTATTTATTTTTTGTTTCGAATTGCTATATATTCAGAAAAAAGCAAAGTTTGAGAACAGCGTGATATTTATAGTAATTCCAGGATAAACACTACAATCCAAAATCTAAAAATCAATCAAATCGTAGAAGCCACGGTCCGAAGAATAATAGCTGTCACAAAAATTAGATTATACATAAACTTATCAATCAGATAGTAACCAACGAGTTTATCTATTATCTTTTTGTAACATCGATAAAAATGAGTGATAGAGGAAATAAATAACATATTAGAAAAAATGGTTCAAACCACAAATCAACATAGGTGATTAACATCAACAACACAGAAATCATAAAAAAAAAAAAGAAAAAAAAAAAACGCGGTATAAACAACTTTGAATATCTAAGTTTGCATCGGGAACCCAAAAAGAAAAACCCTTTAGTGGAAGAGGAAAGATTATATTATTAAGTATGGAAATCTTCGCTATCATTTTACCCTGCAACTTATCAAAGGCATTAGTCTCGAAAAAATAAGTACAGATTTCAAATATAAAAGAGTTTGATTTTATCTATGCTCTATCTTTAGCTGCAGAAAACCCAAACTTCAGAAACTTAACTATAATTTAGGCCTGAGAAAGCAGTCAGCAATTTATTTTTATTCTTGTAATTGCAATTTGCAGCATCTTTAGTGTTTAGTGCCAGAAAAAACTTGTAAGGCATACATGTACTGCACTTTTAAAAAATCTCTTTCCTTATAGATCATTTTATAATGCGTTGAAAAAACCGTATAAATTCCGATCACAGAAGAGAAGGCCCATATAAACAAAACCAAATCAAAAGCTAAGAAAGCACGATCAACTTACCAATTTACACAAACAAAAAGCTGCCATAACAGAAACCCTCCGCAAGTATCAAAATCATATATCTTTGCTTTCTCATCAATCGCCCTTGTTCTAATTCCCTGAGCCCAAAAAAGTTGGGACAATGAGAACAAAAACATCAAAATGAAAAAAAAAAAAAAACCAGAAGTACCGGGTCATAATCAAGAAATATATTCAGAAAACATTTATGTAGTCATCAGTATTCCGTGATATACAGGAGATTTATAAGTAATTCCAGGAACTTACGTAAATGATAATAGTTCTTCTTGCTTCTTTGAATCAATTAGTTCCAGGAAAAGTTTGAGACAGCTAATAGCCAAACAAATAAGGAGAAAAAGAAGAAAACGGTCCTACCATGCCTTGGATTTAGTGTTGAACCAATGGTTATTATAAAGCAAAGAGAACAGATTAGAGCAAACCTCTGACTTCTCCTCTTGTTTCATTCAAATCAGCTGAGTCTCTTATCAATATAGTTTGTCGGGTTTGTGTATATAAGTATAAGAAAGATCAGGCTTGTGAGACAGATTATTTTATCTATGAGTACAGAAGCAGTAGCAGCAGTGGTAACTGGTAAGGCATACATGAACTTAAAAAAAAAATAGATTCGTATAAACTCGAGCTTACTCAGCAGCAATTAGGCATACAAGACAATAAGCATGACAGGCAGTATATGCAGTAAAAATCTGAGCTAAAAAGTACAGTTAGCTAAATCTGAGTTATCATCCAGTTCTAAATCGATTAAGTAAAAATCTGAGGTTTACCAATTGAGAAACTAGGTCCGTCCGTCAATCGCAAAAACTACAATCCAATTGAGAAAGCAAATAGGTCCGTCTAATGAAAAAAAATTAAAACAGAACAGATTACAAAAGGGAAATTAAAGTCTAAAATCATATGATATCAGTTCACATACCTCAGAAATCGATAGAAATCGATGCTGCTACTCAGGACCAAACGGAAGTTTTGAATCTGATTCCTTTCAATTGAAAAGAAAAATGAATTCTTCTTTGGGTAACAAATCTAATTTCCTCCCTTAATTTCTCCATTTTTGTTAAGAATTAGGGAAGAAAATCTTCCGGTATCCTTTTCTTTCGCCTAAAATATGGAAGATTGAGAAGAATCGAAGGAAAGAATGGAAAAGTCAATAGAGGCTGTTAGGAAAGAATGGAAAAGTCAATCGAAGGAAAGAATGGAAATTAAAGACTATCGGCTCGTTGGATCGTTCAGGATACGCTGTATCACGGGTTGAATAGCCGGGTCACCCGGTTCTCTTAAAAAAAAAGCCGTTTTTTGGTGAAATTACTGGGTCACAGATGGAACGGCCCAGAAAGATGACTGAATCACGGTTTTACTGGACCGACCGGCCGGGCCGGGCCGGTTTTCATAACATTGGAATATAGTCCAATCCTTTAAAACTGCACGAACTTCACCAGCACCAATATGAAGTTTATCTCCAGCTACAAACTTAGTATTCACTTCAATCCAGCTACATCCAGAAAACTTTCTCAATCCATTTTCTTTCATTAAATTTTGAACTTTGTTGGATGTATCCTAGTTCTTAGACAGCTGAATAACAGCTAATTCTACGTGGCTGGTACACTAGCAGATTGACGTGTACTTCTTACTTGTCGTGTCATCCGAAATTAATTAAAAGGGAAACTGAAAAATCCTTTTTTTATTTGGATTAGTATGCAATAGTTAATCTAACGGCTCAAAATAAAACATCCACGGACCAATATCAGAAACCCTCTTTCAATCTACATCCTTCACCATTTTCATCTTCTTCACTTTCTTCATATTAAATCAGTGAACGAAAATTACAGCAAAGTCTTATTAACGCCACAAAGCAGGGAAGAATGAATTAAATTTTAATTTATTGTGCTAACCAAAAACAAGATCCACATCTATGAACTATTTCAAAAAAAAATCGAGAATTCAATCTAATCAACCCTAATTTTTCTCTCAAATTTTTAACTTGATTATTCATGTACGTAACAACCATATATACTTGGTTAACAAAGTATGGGTATGAAAAAGGTATCATCGCTTCACCACATTAAGAAAGTGAAACTGCGATGAATGAAGTTCTTAGGATTGATGGAGTTTGTGAGTTCGTAAACCAGAAGAAAAAAAAGATAAAGGAGGTTAGGAACTTTTTCTTCGTGACGTGGATATGGAGAAATTTCACATTATCCGCCACTATACCTTCCACGTATGATCGGTTGTTATTTCGTTGTCAACGAGCGGGTCATATAGCATTTTCTCAAAATAAACACAAAACTAAAGGATGACAAACCGAATTAGATGGAGAAAGTGGGGAGTATTATTCCATTTCATGACGATATGGTGTGTTACTTCTATTCACTATATATGATGATACCCCTTTATTTTCTAAGAATGTTAGTCCTATAGTTTACTTATATTCACGTTTTAGACCAATTTTACTTTGTTTTAACTGTAAACTCCTAATAAAAATATCCTTTTTTGCTTCCCCCATAGCCGTGCTGCCCCAAAGATAGGCTTCAGTTTCCTTCCCTCAGGGTCGTCCCTGAGTTTAGTGGATAGATATTTATATTATGAGGTGATGCTGTGTCTTGGAGTTCCAAGAAGAAAACATGTATTTCTGATTCAACAATGATTATAGAATTGATAACACTTATGGATGCATGTAAGGAAGCAGAATGGCTTAGAAACTTACTTGAGGAGATCCCATTTTGGAAGAAGCCAACTCTAGCAGTGTTGATTATATGTGATAATCAGGCAACAATTTTTAATGTCACTAACAAGACATATAATGGGAAGTCAAGACATGCAAGTCTTAGACATCAAGTTGTGAGACAACTACTCAAGAGAGGAGTAGTTTCAGTTAAATTTATTGAATCAAAAAAGAACTTGGCAAACCCACTCACAAAGAGTCTACCAAATGCAGTGTTTTCAATAAAATGTGGGGAAAGGGATAAGGTCTGTGAAAGAAAGTTGATCGCCCATAGCAAAAACCCAACCTATGTTTTAAAAAAGATAAACAAGTTTCAATGTGGTACCAACAAGTTATGGATGTGGTTATGGTGTACTAATTATAAACTTCCCATTTCAAATTAGTGCAGCGGTTCTGCAAGAAAAAAGGATGGATGAAAATCCTTAATGAGTCTATAGTTGCTTACAGGTGTATCACAGAAGCACCTTAGAGACTTACCTATATAAGTATGGAAATCATGCAATTTCCTAAGAGAAAAAGACCGCTCTCTGAGAAGACTCGTGAATCCAGGATAAACATAGGGCCATTAATGTGCTGGGCTACAGAACACACACTCTCTGAAATAAGTATATGTTGAGATTCCGGTTTTATCATATGGGGTACTTAGTTGAAGACTGGTTTCGTCACTGAACCCTGATAAGGCTTTAAATTTCTTACACTAAGTGAAGGTTCAAATCCAAAAGATACATATCATTTATGTATTTATTTCAACGATGATTCTTATTTCCTAACTGAGCGTGAACTACGTTGGCTTGATCCCAGTCGAGTACGTAGGCATGCAGTCACTTTGGTGATGCAGCCACTCTGGTTTTAAAAGTTTTTACTTTTTCCTTATATTTTTTTCATTTTTAAAAATAGGGGGAATGTTGGATATTTTCAATAATATCAATAAGTCACCCGGCCGTTTGTTTTATAAAATAGCCGTACCTTCTTACCTGGCAGTTTCTGTTATGAAACAGCTAGACCTTTTTACCCAGCAGTTTCTTTTGTAAAACGGCTGGACTTGATTTGAATTCAAAACAGTTTGAATTCTAACTTAAGCGTTCTTTCCCAAATGCCACCATTGATACTGATTGGAAGTATATATTGGTGATGAACATGTATTGAAAAGATGCAAATGCTCTTTAAATAGTGGTGATTGTTTTCCTTTCGAATCATCTGAAAAACATCAAAATCTCTTTCTCTCTAAGCATCGTCACATTCAATTACCGTGTATTCTTGGTTGGGTCAAGGGAGTACAACCTTTGAATCCACAAACGTTGTTAGGGCTTCATTGTATTCTGAAAGAAATATTTTGCTGACCGATTGTACTCGCCAATTATTTGGGAAGGGTCGAAATAATTGCTAAAAAGAATCGCAAGGCCTTGAAGCTTTATTTTCATCCTCTGGTACCAGGTATTTTCCAACAGTTCACTACTTGAAGATCGTAAGTACATACTCAAGATTGATACACCCGAAAACTCATCATCAATTAAAACATCAGATTTTAAAAGTATCACCATGAACCTGTCTTCCGAGATCCAACCTTGATGTGGACTGCATGCAGTTAATGTTGACGAATGTGTACTTTGAAGGTTGCAAACCTTCAGTTTGCATGTTTAAAAACTCTTTTACTGCTTCATATGCTTTTTTGTTCTGAATGTACCCTGCAATTAGCGCATTTATGGAGTCAATAAGTAAGTTTACTCGAACGTTACCCGCAATCATTGATGTCCAAGATACAATATCAGCTTTACCAACTTTATCAATACTTTTTGAGCAAAATCTAAGCAGTCACATTTAGCATACGGATATTGATCAAAGAACCCCACAAAAGGAATTTAACTTGATACATGATTGAATCGCAATGAAAAACCTTATTTAAATCCACATTATTCAATCTTGTACAAGCAAAAACAACCAAAGCAAATGTGAACTAATCCAAAATAGTGTTAATATTACGCATCAATATAAACACCCTAACAACCTCTTCTGAAATTCCAATCTTGCATAGTGTAGATGGTGGATTTTCGACAAAGGCTAAAATCGTAAACTCATAATTGTATATGCTCCTGATCCAATAATCAAACGAGTATTGAGGCTCATGTCTCTTATCGAAAGCGTGAAAGCTCATGCCACGATAATCTCTGACCGAGAATACTGTCTCTCAGAGTATATGTAGACGTGTAGTCTCTCAGCTGAGGCAACGGCATATCTCATGAATACTGAGCAATTTCAGTCATCGCTTTTATATAGGATTGCAAGATTAGACGGCTCCTAGACAGCTTGCCTGCTAGTATAAAGCAATAACGTCTTCAGGATGTAAAAATGTTTTCCCTGACTATATAAAAGAAATATGACGCTTCAACAAGCTCATATCACTCAATTCCTGAATAATTAATGCTCCTAGACGATCGTACTAGTATAGAGCCATCAATTAATTATTCTTAAATCATTAGATTCATTAACTGAATTCCTAGAAAATATTCAATGTTTTTCATAATATTTCGTTACTTCAATTTATGGTTCTTCCCAGCAGAATTCCATGGGTTAGTAATAAATATTCAACACACGGGCATATGAGCACTATCGAATAAGCCCCGACCAAAACGGTGCAAGTGTACTCAACAATGATGCACTAACGAGCCCCTGAATGCACAAACGAGCATTCCAAAACATGAAAGAACGATGAACCTATGCAAAATATGAAGAAAATAATAAATAATAAAATATTAGTCAAGGCGCTAAGGGACTGGGCTCACTGGCCGATCCACGCCGTGACCGATCCTCGTCCAAATTCTATATTTTATCATATTTTTATTATTTTCCTTGATCTCATGAAAATCTCTTCATTTGAACAAATATCCTTCGTTTTAAGGAAACTCCTCAATTTCATGGTGTTTTCTTCGCATCAAGGAAATAATCTAAAATTGGGAAAGGTGTCATGGGTCCGTGTCTACTAGCCGGCCGGCTATGCCCTAGTTGTGGCCGGTCCCACACCTCATGATTCCTCATTATTTTATTATTATTTCCCTAATCTCATGAAAACTCCTAGATTCATGATATTTCCTTTAAATCATGAAAAATAATATAAATTAGAGAAACTCGTGGGACCGGGCCCTAGCCGGCCGGTCATGCCCAAGCCGGCCCACACGCCCTTATTTTTTTATTATTATTTTTCATGTTTCCTTGATCCCATGGAATTCCTTGATTTCATGATATTTCCTCCAAATTATGAAAATTCCTTCAAATCATGGAAATAATACATAAAATTAGGAAAACTCACGGGACCGGGCCCTAGCCGACCGACCATGCCCAAGCCGGTCCCACACACCCTTATTTTATTAATTTTATTTGTTTCCTTCATCTCATGGAAACTCCTTCACTTCAAGGAAACTCCTTGATTTCAACAAAACTCTTTAGTTTCAACAAACTCCTTGATTTTATGATATTTCCATAAAATCATGAAAAAATATAACAAAATTAAGGAAATGCTATGGGACAGGGCTCATTGGTCGGACGTCCATGCCTTGGCCATAGCCGGTCCCACACTTCATGATTCCTTCATTTTATTATTATTTTCCTTCATCTCATGAAGTTTCCTCGCCAAACAAAAATCCCCGATTTCTTCATATTTTCCCAAATGATTGCTCAAACGCACATCAGAAAATATCAAAATTCTCAGGACTGAGACACGAACACTTTGGTGACATGAGCATATTACCTTGACCGACCAGAGTTGGCTCTTTGGCTTGCAAGAGGCCGGTCCTTCAAATTTTCATCATTTGACCTAGTTTGTTCATATTAGGTTCAAACTCTTCCGAACAATTTTGGAATTTCATGAAAAGATTGTCATTCGATCCGTGATCACCCAGGGCCGGTTTCATGACCCCTTGGTCGGTCCCTCATCTCTTCATAATTAATTAGGTTTTAACACCTAAGGCTTAGACGAGCATTATTTTAATAAATGATTAAACCAGCATTTAATCATTCTTTCATCAACAAATCTACAAGTCTTCAAGAGACCTTGGTATTTGCTCACTTGAGAATCTGGGCGCTACATGGTTGGCCCATGATCCCATGTAGCCGGTCCCTCCTTCACTCCGTGGTTAATTTTCAATAAATCATCAATTGATCGAATTAGGGTTTTGAGTCCAAGGTTCATAATTCCAGTTTCAAACGCTAATAATTTTACGATGAGCTCATTGTCAACACTTTATTAATTATACTTGGTTCAGTTGCCAGTATTTAAATTAATATTTGGTCATGCTACCAATAATTCATCAAACGAGCAACATTTGCTCAGATACGCAATATTTGCTCAAACCAAGGAACATTGGTTCAACCATCAATATTCAACAGTTTATCGAATGAGCAATATTTGCTCACGTTAACTATGTTTATTCATACATTACACCTTTGTCTCAACAAACATGTTCAAATTCATGAGTCTCAGAACATTTTCAAATCATGTTCGACTCAACAATATAAGGACTCATCGTCCCATGAAGTCATGAAGTCAGCAACTGACTAACTAATCACGAGACATCAATCGTGTGACATGGGGGATATTAACTAGGGTTTTGGTCTGGCGGTCTACGGCACGTGTGTTCATATACACGATGAGAATGTGAGCAAGTCGTGCAATCAGTTGAAGGAGTTAACAAAGTAGTGGATGGAAAATCGACCAAGTCTCCGCACGTTGAGCAAATGGTTTTAACACGATTTCCACTTCTCCACTCTTTAATTCCATCAACTGTCACACTTCATGGGATCATGGTGTTTATAATTCTAGCAGTATAAATAAGTTTCTGAATCATGATTGAAAACAGGACAATCTCACGTCAAACGGATAACACGAGATTAACAACTCAACATCTGAGCAATTACTCTCAACAGAGCAAATTCAATCATTCAGAACTTATCTTATTTTCAGAATACACAACACACCTACAATCTTCGATCACCATTGATCTCACACATTTTTCAGCTTCCCTCCTACAGATCGACACATCCTCTCTTGTGACCGAATTTACTTTGGAACGGCCATTATCTTGGTTTAGGTCGGAGTACTACAGATTGATCTCTCGAATTCAAAGCACTCCCTTCTTGTAGTGCATCTGTGTGAGGTTTAACTATTTGCTTGGTTCAAGGAGTTTTCTCCGCACGGTCGTCTCTCCAATTCCGTAAAAACCAGCAACTCGTTTTGACCCATCTACATATAGATACACATGACTGAAATCCAAACAGCAGTATCTTTTCGATGAAGCCGGTTGAAGGCCTCCGTTGCGAAATCAATCTCTCCATATTTACCGTACAGATTCAACAATTATATTTCCAAGTTTTCCTTGTAATCCAAACCCAAAACTCAGCGTCTTTGACATGGATAACTTTGTACTTTTTTTTGTAGCTTGAGATTTTAGTTGAGGCATTTTTCGCACACATGACGGGATTGAATGTTAGAGATAATTCAAAATATTTATTTGTGTTAGATTTGTTGTTTTGTTTAGTAAAATAAAAAATGTCTAAATGTAGTCCTGGTAATTAGAAACTGTTAAATGTGTTTTATGGAAGTGGAATTATTACCTAATATTTGGGAGCTTAATGTTAGTGGGTCAAGTCATGGTTAGTGTTTTAGTAAAATCAACCAATTATATCAATAAACTTCTAAAGAATAAGAAATAATAGGTTTCAATTTGTTACCTCGTGAAAAAAATCAATGGCAAAACAAAAATCACAACAAAATCTACAGATTTCTTCCCGTTCAATGAATCTTAGCATGGTTCAACCAATTCCAACATGTAAATTTTTCCTTTTTCCTTGACTTCCTCTTTTCCCAAAAAGAATAGATGTTGTTTATAAGCTCTGTTAGTCGGTGGAATGCTCCTAATGATTTTATTCTGAACGATGACGAAAACCTAATCGGATGTCTCTGGTATCTGATCTTGAGATGAAAACAATGCAACTAAAGTTTTCGATGATGTCGTTTAAATGATGGAGGATATACTAAGAGGTGTTACAGAAGATAAGGTTAAAGATAAATCAAATCCACATTTGTAACATTAAAAAGTAGATGAAAACCCATTCAATTCCTCTTTTGCAATTTGATAATAAAGAGGTTTAACAAATGATTTTTGTTAAAGGGAGGGAAAAAATGGATCAGAGGAGAGCAAAAACCGTTTTAAACTCAGTGACTAGATCAACCATATAAATCAATTTTATTTTTACAGAAATATTTCTTATTTAACACATATTTCTTTCACACGATCATAGTCCAAAAGCCATCAATTAACCTAACCCGAGGCAGAAAAGTACATGAACACAATAACTAACCGCAAATGGCTGGTTTTGATCATTTTGTCCATGAATCACTTCGTGTTCTTGTTATTGATGATAACTATGAATCGTAAAGTTACCGAAAATTTATCCAAGGCCTTTTTCTATTATAGAAGATGAAAGCTAATTTGGATTTGATATTTTAAAAGTGAGTCGTAGAATCAAGGGATCATCAACATCCAATGAAATCCTTGTTTTGGTTATGTCATTGGAAATATGGTGCTCGAATCAGTAGGTTTTTGGAAGAAGGGGGCAGAAGAATTTATCGTAAAATAGTAGAATTATTTAATGCTCAAATATTAAAAAACAACACCATAATAGATCCAAAGGAAGTAGCGATAGATGATCTAGATAATCAAGTTAAAAGGTCCCTTAAAACAATATTTGAATTCGAGATAATATTCATTAAGATGGTAATGATCTTCAATCATCCCAGTCGTTATAACATTCATCTCCATTATTCTCGTCTTTATTCACCTAGTTACCTAGACGTGAATACGGTCATACTGGTAAAAGAGAAATGCAGATGTGAAATTAGGAGATTGAGAGATATTTTAGTCCGAAATAAAATAAAATTGACTCATTATATGAATCGACCTAGTTAGTGAATCGACAACGATTTTCACTCTCCTCATATCACTTTTTTGCTCTCCCTCTAACAAAAATCTAACAAATTGAGGAGCGGAAATAAATGTCGTTAAGTGGGAGAAATAAAACGTCTAGGAAGTTTATTAAATCATATTACCAATTATAGTCGTTGGATGCGTATATAATTGATCAAACAGGGAGAGGGAAAGAAAATCCTATTCCCCAGTTAGAAAAATGAATATATCTCATCCGTGACACACCAAAAACTCTTGTTTTGTAAGCATAAATGTATTTTGGTACCCTCTCCGGTAATTCATCCATGATAAATGTTGGTTTTTTAAAAGTTTCCCCGTAAACAAATGAACCAAATCACACTAGCTATGATAGGTTAACATCACAACCGTCTATCAATTAATGCGGTCGAAAAAAAATTGAGCATCGACAGATGTCTTTCACACACGCTATGTGAATCGGGCAAAAAATTGGGCGAAACCGATTCAACCCAAATTGACCTTTTCTCTCGATCAATCTTCCAAAATAAATCCCCTGCATTTCCATGAAATAATCTTCTTTGTTTATATCGTCTTTCCTTTATTGATTCCTCTCAATTTTTTTCGATTTTTTATTATCTACTCTCTTTTTGCTGCAAAGGCTATGAACCCTAGTTTATAGACCTCTAAATCTCATTTTTTTAATCTATGATTCTTCAGATTATATATGATTAATCTTGTTTAATTTCTTAACCTAATTATTCTTTATTCTTTTACAGAATTCACCCCTTCACTCCAACCCTAACTTGATTTGGAGGACTAGGGTTTTTGCGAAAGCAGTTGAGGCATTGGCTGCGGGTTTTCCTCGTGGTTCGCTTTTATCAAGATTCTTTGTCAGTTTAAGAAGATTTTTCTCCATTAAAAAGTTTTTCTTTCGATTCACTCAAATTTTATATTAAAGTCTCTTAGTTTCCTCCACCCAGTATTGCAAGTTAGTATACTTCTACACTCTTTGTTGCAATCATTCTTACCTATTGTTCCTCCAATTCAATCGCCAGTAAGCACTAGCAGCTTTATCCCCAAGTTTTTTGACCAGTCTTTGCTTTAGTCCCAAGTTTGTCGCATGATGAACACTTGGTCTCATATTTATACAATTTCATCTCAATTCAGCTTCCTTCACGAATTTTACAATCCTAAAGAATTTTATCCCAGTAGAAAAGACTTATCACAAAAAAATCTTTCTGTTTACCTATTCACAAATTTCAATTCTCCGGTGTTTCTTACTACCACCAACTCAATGGCCTCTTCTTCATACAATATGGATAATCTTTCTTCAAATCTTCAAAGAAACTGTAACATCTCTCATAAGGTTACTAGACATGTTAACTTGCAATGGAGGGGGAGATTTTATGCACTTATATGATATATCTGTAGAGAATGTGAAGTAACTATAAATGTAGTTAGTTTTGCTATCAGGCAAAGCTGAGGTGCTGAAAGAGAAGTTATAATCATCACACTGATCGCAAGAATGTTTTCATCTTTCGTATACATTCTAGAGAAGTGTTTCAAAGAGTGCTTAGAGGAAGACCTCATTCTGTTAGTGGGCATCTTCTTGTTCTTCTACCATGCAAATTTCATATGAATGTGCAGAATGCTATCTTTCAGTTTGAAGTTTTCTTTATTGAGTTCAGATTGAGAGCTGACTTGGATAGAGATAACATTGCTCAAATGATTGTTTCTCAAGCTGGTGAACCTATAACAATAAATAATAGGGATTACTATTGGTGTTTTCAAATCAAAGGTCATAGTTGATGTTAATTTACCTTTAGTAAGGAAAGTCCATATTACTCTTGAAGATGGTGAAAAGATAAAGATTGCAAGCTTCTATTTGGGTTTTCCTTCAGCAACTTGAAGAAATTGCTATGTCTTTAACCATAATGAAAATTATTGGAGATTGATTGCAAATGTTTGTTAGTTAGATGTTCCTGCCTTCAATCTTCAAGATGTTGATCCTTCTGGAGATCAAGTAGACTATAATGTTGTTGAGAAGAATAATCCAAATCAAGATATTCCTGAAGGACAAATGCAGCAAGAAACAGTTCCAGAAATCCCTAGAGCAGAAAATGGTGTTATTGAAGTGAATGATGATGTTATAGAAAATAAGGCTATAGAAAATTCTACTGCAGTGACTGATACTCAAGAGAATTTAGGAAAAATTATGCATGTTGAAAGGGAAGCTAAGGATGTGAGAAATCCATCCAATTCTCCACTAGTTGTTCAAGATACTCTTCTAAGATTAATATGAATGATCAAAGAGCTAATAAGAGAAGAATGGGAGAAGATATAATTTATGATATCATGGATATGGATATAACTACTGTAGAGAAATTTTTATTGCTCTCAATAGGTTTTCTGAGGAAGTTTGTAAAGTGAATACAAAGACTGTGACTGATATGGGTGAATCTTCTAATGGAAAAGGAATTGTTGATGACTTTATAGACAACGAACAAGGAAATACTATGCATGTTGTTGTTTCTTCTATGGATGCTGGAGCTCAAGTTATACTTCCTAATCAAGTTCTTTTCATATCTTAAAAACTCTACTTTAACTTTTTATATTACTATTACATCTTCATTTATCTCAAATAATTTTATTTCTTCATCTTGTTTTCTTTTTATATCTTTCTATTCAGATTGTTCTTGCTCTCTGTGACTTTCCTTTTGTTAGAGAACTGCTCGGTAGGACTCACAAGCGTTGTTATCTCAAACATTTTTGTCAAGTTTAGTTGATCAAAACTATAGTCTTGATTTCTAGTCTACTTATAGCTATGTCTCGGATTAGGATAAAATGTGTAGTTGAGCTTTAGACTTCACGACGTTCATCGATTGAAGACGAAGATCTACTGAGGAGAGCTTGGAGGAACTTCATCAACAAATGGTATGTGGAGACTAAAACTTATCAATCACTCAGAAGTCTATTTTATTCTATCTCCTAATGAGACTAAGTCGTATACCTATATAGACTTTTACATTATACACATTTGATATTTCGAGCTGAGTTTATCTCGCTTATTTATTTCTCGAAATATGTGTTGGAAGATTTTTGCTTTAACTATGTTCATCATATTCTTGACGAGTTTACTTGAAAACAATTTATTTGTTGGAAACTAAATATTAAGTCAAAAGATGATCATGTGGAAGATCTTACAATATTTGTGTGAGACAGTCATTTACATGATTTGTGTGAGACAGTCATTTATTGTCGACTTGGAAAGTTTCGTATTGATCATTCGATCACTTGAAAATTACTTGAAGCTAATAGTTTGTGTGAGACAGCTATTGTCGTCTTCTAAGGATGTATCAATGATTGAAATAGGAGTTTAGAACAATTAACCATGTCTGGATACAACACGTTATGCATACCTAGTATCCGAACTATTTTTTAATGATTCAGGTCCGGGAACCTTGTTTGCATACCTAGTATACGAACGGTTTTATCTGTAAATGGCTGGGAACCTTGTTTGTGTACCTAGTATGAGAACGGTTCTACCTGAGTTGGGTATGGGACGAGTGTTCTCGTACTCGGTTTGCGAATGGATGGACAGACCAAAGTCCGAAGCTGTTGTTTGCGTACCTGGTTTGCGAACACAGTGGTTTAAGTTCTAAAATCAGTTAAGTATGATTCTCATACTCATGAACTAAAATATTTATAAACTAAGGAATGCAATCTTTGCAAACCGTGGCTTAATGTTCATGAATTGATTCTTGTATAAGTACTTTGTACGATTACGAATCAATCCGATTTTGTTTCAATTTGTTCATATATATTTCTGTGAGATAGTGAACAATTGAATAACTCTATGTGAAACACAATTAGATTCATTTGATTATCTGTCATGTTTGATTGATCATCATATTTGATCTAGAAGTGTTAGGTAAATGTGCTTAAGACAAAAGTGTTCATATGGCTAACTTCGGTTGACTGTTATTGAGCCAACTCAATATACACGTTTAGGTACGGTTACTCATATATAAATGAAGATATATTTCACTTATGTGTAACAAGCTAAGACCACCCAATGGTGGAGATTAATTTCTTTATTTCTAAGAAAACTTAGCTTGAATCTTAAATCAGGATTTCATCTAACGGTGAATATTGAATTCTTTATTACTAAGCTATCTTAGCTTTGATTGTAAGAAAACCCTGATTTGAAAGACTATATAAGGGATAACTCTAGGAACTGGAAAACCTAATCCCGGCACTTTCATGTGTCCTAGTTGCGACTAGAGTCGATTATCCTTTGACCTAGGTTTTTCCAAAACCATATTAGGTTAACGACTTGAAGACTTCATTTGGAATTCGTGAAGCCAGATCCAACTATTTTCTCTTTAGTTGCGTATTCTGATCTTACTTGTTCTATCGTATTTTTGAGTATTATCTTCTCTAAGATTTGCTCGAGATTTATCACTGATAGGTAAGATATAAAAACTAATCACAAAGTTCTTCATCTCATACTTTGTGGTTCCGCAGTAACTTCTTCTAATGCCATATAGTTAAGTTATTGTGAGGTGATTGATATTTCTAGGTTGCTCTACGGGAGTATAAGACCGAATTATCAATTGGTTCTTGTTCACCTTGATTTATCATAAGACGAAAAAAAAACTTCATAGGTACTTATGTGGGAGACAAATTTATCTACCAGAATAGACTTATATGTGGGAGACAAATTTGTTTATAAGTTTCGACTTTGGGTCGTTGAAAAGACGAAGGTACCCAAATATACCTCAATCTAAAACTTTTCCACCTATAAGTCCTTTCTCCGAAAGTGATTGTCTATGGACTGAGTCGAGACAATACAAATAATTGGTTCACACTTCGTGTGATCTTCTATGGATACGAGATCGAGATAATACAACAACAGAGTATGTTTACTTGATAATAGGTTCGGACTTAACCAAACACAATAGGATTGCTATCAAGTAAATAGGAATTAACGTTTGTGTATTTTACTTCTAATTATAATAAAAACAATTATAATTGCGGAAATAAAAAAGTAAAAGACATAACAAGATTTTGTTAACGAGGAAACCGCAAATGCAGAAAAACCCCGGGACCTTGTCCAGAATTGAATAATATCAGGATTAAGCCGCTATACAAAATCAAACCAACTTCGAATAGTTGAGACCAAGCAACTAAACCTATAGTTCACCTAGTTCCATCTGTATTACCACGCCTCCAACTTATGAATAAGTCACGTACTTGGAACAATTCCTTTGGTTCGTATTCCAAACAGTAAAGGAACAACAAATCTATTTGGTATCAACTCTTTTCAACCAAGTGATGTGAGTTTGACAAAAGGCTCTTCCGTTTATCTCAATAAACTCCTTTTTCAGGTCCTTAGATCTATCTACTAACAATTACCGAAGTAATCGTCTAGATTTTTCAATCAATAATTAATCACAAAGAATCGTATTGATGCCGATATACTCAACAAATCAATCCAATCTACCACAAAGATAAACTGATTATAGTTGGATCCTATTTAACTGAAATAAGTATTGTGCACACCAAAGATTATGAACCCAAATCAGAAATCTTCAAAGTCTTCTTTCATTTTCAATCAGCACCTGCACACAATCAAATTGAATATCTTGTGATCAATCATGCACAAAAAGGAGTCTGTTAACAATGTATCATCACAAGACGTCTTTAGAACTACAAACAGTCTAAAGATACCCGTCGAAACTTCGATCTAGTTTGAGTGAATCTTATATCACAAGAGAAGATTCTCAAGAATAAACAAACTAGGTATAATCAAAGTTCAACAACCTTTAGTCAATCAAATCAATCGAAAACTAATAATAAACCGCAATTATCTAGTTTCCACCAACGGTACTAATAGAGCTTCTCAATCCCAAAGAAGTCTTTAAACTGAACGGCCGTAAGAGATTTTGCATAATTAGGTTACTTTCCTCTTCGAATAGGCGGTTCCATCAGTAACAACACAACTTGGTAGTTTTGTTGGCTCTGAGGATTAGTTTGCTAGAAATGCAAACTTTGGCATTTATAGACCAAGGAAGTTTGGACACCAAGAAATTTCCAAAACCGAAAATATTCTCAAGATATGCAATATATTCCAGATTCGGTTTCCATAATTCCTGGAAATGCTTAGTTCAAAAATTGACCGAAAATCTCCAATTAGTAAATGCATATTACCAATTTTTCATTTTCCAAAAATTAAATTAAAAACCTTAGTTAAAAGATTCTCCACTTATATTTCGATCCGGGATTTCCTTTAGCTATTAAGGAATATCTTTGAACAATAAAAAATAGACATTACTGCACATGTTCAAAGAATGTCGACATCATTACTTTGTAAGTCCTCTTTCATACTTACAATCTTGAAACCGATTTGCCACACTTCCAAACAAGTTTAAAATTGTTTCATCTGACTTTCAAGAACTACGCGATTGATTAAGAATTCTCAATCACCAATCACGGGTTTTACAGTTCTACCAAAACAAGTTTCGGTTCTACCTCCATGTGATTATTGTGCATAGTCACACTAGCTTTCCAAAAATTTGGTTGACTAGGTACTAGGACCGGTTCCCCACATACTTATGGTAACTACTTGTATTTGCTCCACATGTCCATAGGATCGGTTCCCCTTTCACTAAAACGTGTTGCACATGTTCATAGGATCGGTTCTCCCATCTCCTAAAAACGTGTTGCACCTCTTACAAGGATCGATTCTCCTTTGTGATCGGTTGCACCTCTTCATAGGATCGGTTCCCCTTTGCCTAGAGTTGGTTATACCAATAACACTAAATCGATCATACCATATCAGGTGATTACTTAAGATCGGTTTCACTAATAAAAGTCATACCAATACAAAAGTCAGGCCTTGTGAATAGTTTTTCCAAGAACATAAACAAGTCATGACCGGTTATACTATATTGGTAGTTCAAAAGATATGCAATGAATCACAGTACCAATAAGCCTGGCGATTTCCCTATCGATTCACAAACCAAGTTTATGAACTACTTCCTTTAAACGAATGTAAAACATTGTTTCCTAGGATGAAATCTTCACCTCATACCCATACATAATCACAATAGCATTCAAACGCTTATGTCGTTGTCTTATATACAAAGTTTAACGGTTTAAGCAATAAACCTTGTATTGTATTCATTAATACTACGTCTAACTAGAGTATAATCATTCATGCTTCGATGTTATGTTTTCAATATGCACGACTTGAAAGATACATTAGGGAATGAAACAGTTCAAGTCAAATATCACTAACCTCAAGTGGAAGGATGATGTTGTCGTTGTAGCTCCTTGCTTCTTCACTTCTTCAAGTCTTCGCAATACTTGTAATGTCTCATATCCTAATACTTTCAAGCTAACCTATATGAAGTTGACTCTAGTACATAATCAAACGACTCTTTAAATGAGTTTTGGTTCACTAAAATATGACAACCAAACTTGACATACCAACGCTTGGTGGGTTCAACCGAGCTAAGCTCTAACAATCTCCCCATTTGTCAGTTTTAGTGACAAAACTCTTACATCATATGGATAAACAAATTACAAGAATTCATTACACATACGCTTGATTCCAAATTCAACATCACAATAACCTGTATACATTCAATCCATAAATGTCGTTGTTGACATTATAATAATAAAGCTAATACTCTGCCTAAAGGTAAGATAGGTAGATTTTATCAATCCGCACGTCTTTGTTATTCCTTTGTAGTCCATATAACTACAAGTATCATATGATATGCTGCTCCCCCTTAGTCTATGCTTTACTCTTTCGTTAGATAAACGTTTAAGCACCAATGTCCTTTCCCTTAGTGATACCAATCAATATAAATCAATACCAGTATCACTTGTTTACTCCATATATTTCTCCCCCTTTTTCTCACAAAATGACAAGGAAACGAAAAAAAATAAAGGACAAACCGATAGGATCTTACAAGTCTCAAAATAGACTTGCAAGCCTATAAGAGTTAAGCACGAGGGTTCCACACACCATTTTTTATAACCAATATCAAAACCGAAACTACAAAGTAATTTTTTTTTGATATGTTACCAAGGAAACAATTGCCTGAATCAATTTTCCCTAATAGTTTAACAAACCAAAAATCGACTAAGCACTTTAGTTCTTTTGCTAAACCGATTGTACAAATACAATCGCTTGTTCGATAAGACCAAAATAAAGATAACTCTATTTTTCTCATCAGGTTCTAATTATCCATATAACTTAGACCTTTCAATTTTTAACAAGACAAGTACTAGGTTAGTTAACTAGCATTCCTTGTTAAGGCATTCGATTAAACTTGAATAACCGAAACCTCCACTTTGATAAGTCTAACTAAGATCAGAATTAACTTAGTTTCTCTTATCCGGAATCGAATTGGACTAAACAATTCATCCCGTAAACCTTTCTTTCGTTAATCCATAAATAATTCATACAGACCAAATAAATCAACTTGCATAATTATTCACCTCAACCGGAAGCAATTGAAACAACATAGATATTAAAGCACCGCAATTGCACCAAAATTTTGTAAGCCTAAACAATTGATACCACACAATAAAGCAAGATAACAATAGTTTTTCTTACCCGGAAACAATTGAATCATACACACATCCATGCACAAATATCAATTGTACCGAAATTTTGTTAAGCAAAAGCAATAAATGTACGTAATTAACTCAGGCTTTTCTTAAACAGGAAAACGATTAACTAACAAAATCGTTACCTCAAATTTCGCATCCTCTTCTCCAATATGTTTGCATATTCTTCCAGGGAGAATTGATATCGAAATATCATTATGTTGTCATCCTTATGCAAAACAAAAAAATAACAACAACCAACCTTTACCAGAGAAAGGTTGAAAACCAGGTTTTAACTATTGCAAGCAAAAGTTAAAAACCGGACGCACAAGGTACTAATGTACCTTGACAATCCCTATGGATTTCCTTAGATTTTCAAAGGTTGTTCTATCTAAGGGTTTGGTGAGAATATCGCCTAGTCGACGCTTCGGATGGAACATACTCTAATTTGATAACACCATTCTCATATAACTCTAATAAAGTGATATCTCGATATCTATGTGTTTAGTACGAGAATGTTCAATGGGTTTTCAGTCAATCGAATATCACTTGAGTCATCACACAATATGCTCATAGTTGAAATATTTATTCCATAGTCAATGAGCATTTGTTTCATCCACAATAGTTGGGTACAACATGTACCAGCAACAATATATTCTGCTTCATAGGTTGACAAGGACTGTGAATTTTGTTTCTTGCTATGCCAAGCTACAAGATTTTGACCAACATATAAGCAACCACCAGAGGTGCTTTTACGATCTTCTACACATCATGCCCAATCAAAGATTCGAATAGGCAACAAGACAGGTTGTTGGTATCCATAGAGTATGATAGACCATAATCTATTATACCATTAACGTATCTAATGATTCGTTTTACAACTTTGAGATGTGATTCTCTAGGATCTGCTTGAAATCTAGCACAACATCCCACACTAAAAGCAATTTCTAGTCTTGTTGTAGTTAAATATATCAAGCTCCCTATCATAGATCTGTATAATTTCTGATCAACTGATTTTTCACCTGGATTCGATTGAAATTTTCCAGTAGTTGGCATCGGAGTTGCCATAGGTGTTGCACCTTTTAGTTCGAATTTTTCAACTAAATTCCTTGCATATTTTTCTTGAGAAAGTAGAATACTGTCTTTTTGTTGTTGTATTTGCAACCCAGGTGTTGATGGTGGATTTCATTTAAGGTTAAAATTGTAAAAACTAGAAAATTATGCGCTAACATCTTGTAAAAGATAAAGCCATTAATAAGTGTTGAATACTTCTTCACTTTACTAATTCACCTAGAATGGAGCATGTGGCAACAACCCCATTCTGTGAATTAAATACACGAAATTCATCCAGGTTGGAGCATGTAGCAACAATCCCATATACCCTGTGAATTTATAGCATTATTAATTAATGCATGAGCAGCCTTGTATTTCCTGTACTCATTATCAGTGCGGCATGACGACTGAGTGTTGCTCTCAGCAGAGCAACACGAACCTCCAAGCATTATAATGAAAGCATGTACGAAATACCCGTACAGGCTGCAACTCTCGGTGTGTTATACTAGCCCGATTGAGCAGCTCTCGGTGTGTTATACTAGCCCGATTGAGCATCCGGACTGTCCGTATCAGTCTGGATATGATCTCATTCATCCAACTTCACCAGCATGATTGGATGGCCCAGATCAATTCCATAACCCCCAAGCAGGTATGGAATATTCACTGCCGAACCAACGAGGACCCCGTATGGTCGGCCTCTCAGTGGCATAGCTTGCCAAAACGTCCAAAACAGAAGCGGCATGGGCGGAAACCTAAATTAGGGTTTGCGGCACATTACATGTGTCACAAAACAGTCTCAACCATCCATCTTCGCAGGTATAGATGGAGGGTGTAGATGTAGATTCAAAAGGCCTAGAGCATGTCAACACAATCACTGTGGGATCGCATACATACCTGAACAATCGGTCAGGACCAACCATGGTTGGTCATCCCAATTCATGCGCCCGAATAAGGCATGGTTACACGGCCGTGAAAGCCAAAATTAGGGTTTTGAGCATCACGAGCGTCCATCTTCTCCAGCACGAATGGAGGGCCCAAGATTAGATTAAGCAGGTCCGGTCATACCAACATGACCACCGTGGACCCACCAATCTGCTCACCTGGTCGGCCAAGGCATACCATGCCTGGTTATCCCAAATCGTCCGCCCAAACTAGCGTGGATACACTTCCCAATTGCAAACTAATCTCGACCGCTCAACTTCGCCGGACGATTTGAGTGGCTCAGATCACGTTTTCATGGGACACTCAGGTATAGGCGTGAACACCAGCCTACCATCTACACGCCAGACCAATCGACCAAGACCGACCAAGATTGGTCGTCTTGGAACGCGCGCCCGAAGTTGGCACGATGCACGGCTTTGTTTGAACTCGTTTTCTGTCGCAAACTGATCTCGACCACTCGACTTTGCCGGACGAATTGAGTGGTCCAGATCACACTTTCGTGAGATAATGGGGTATGGGAGCCTACACCGTCATGCCGTCTATACGCATGTACGATCGGCCTGGCCAAAATCGTCTCCCAAGCTTGGATTCAACCAAGCTGAAGAGTGATGCATGCGCACCTCTTCAAAACCCACGATTCCATCAACGGTCGCAGATGAGTGTCTCAAAGATCATCTCGTCCGTCCAACTTCACCGGCTTGGTTATACAACCACGGTCGGAGTTAATTGGTCGGTGAGGCGTCATGGTAATCACCACCCATCACTCTACCACACCATGATGCAGGACCTGCATAGAATACACATGATACTTCACAAGTATCGACTTCCTAAATAACTTAGTTATTTAATCTAGCATTACATGCAACTTTCTGTGGGTCCCACGATCCACACACTCGAGACTTCAATCATGTCACAAACTGGGGGATACATAATGGGGTATTGGTCTGGCGGTTTACAACGTGCAGCGCGCAACGCGCCATCACGAGAGCGTGTCAGGAAGTCATGGACGGTTAGTGATGATGGGAGAAGTGGGCAAGCCTGGTCGTGTGACACTAACACATTACTCCACTACTCCATCACTCCACTTTCTCCACTTCCCACGAGATACGAAAGTTAGGCTAAAAGACTTGTATAAATAGGTTCTCCGCCCTATTTTCCAAACACGAACAACGGAACAAGTCCAGACAATAAAGGCAAGTGTTGATACAATCGTATTCAAACACCGAAACTGATAGCTTACACCCTGCAAGCCAGTTCAGCTTTCTGATACAAGTCATTCATATCCAACACCTTCACATTCTCAACACCTTCTTCGCTTCCCTCCCTAAGGTCAACCTCATCTCCTTCACTTTGTGACCGAAACAAGTCTGGAACGGCCATTTCTTGGTTTAGGCCGGACTTGCATGATTGATCTCTCGAATCTACAAGCACTCACCGCACAGTTCATTTGTTTAAGGTTTAGACTCATTTCTCATCCACACATCCCAAATTACCAAAACCGGCAGAAATAATTTTCACCCATAAACAATTGGCGACCACAGTCGGAGGTTAATCTTTCGGTTGTAAAGTCAAATTCTTCGAAATCCCATTCAGTTTCATCAATTTCAAAAAAGGGTAGATCTTAGAACCAATTAAATCATCAATCCATTTCAAGATGGTAGAGCTCAGGTCTGGATCAGCAATCAATTCTGATGGAGCTAGTGTGGATAACACTCCCGGTGTCGATGTACCTGTCAGTGGAGCTACCGTGGTCAATACATCTTATGGTGTCGTCCCTTCTACCACCAGTACCAGAGTAGCAGGAGATGTTCCATCACCAGAGCAACAACTTCCACTCCTTCATCAGGACGAGGATCCGGTGGGACGAGAGGAGGACCATCCCCATTACCATTGCGGACTTGATGGAGAAGCAGGAAGTTCTTGCTAAGACTCAAACGGATATGGCCGCAACTCAGAAAGAGGTACTCACTTTTCTTAAGACATTAACTGATCGATTGCCACAAGAGCCACGATATCCCCTGGAGCAAAAAAGGAATGCATTCAACACACCGGGGAAGGTACTTCAGTGGCGCGGACCTCCATGGACCTGATCAAAGAAGCGACTTCAAATATGAGCGGTCATGTCATGGAGACTCCTATACTGGGGACTGATCCTCACAACGATCCTCCTCAAGTCAATAGTTTCACTATAAACCAGAGGTCGGTGGATCGGGAAGCAATTTCTCTAGTGGAAAGTTTATGAGAACTTTCACACCTCTCGAAGAATCAGCATGGAGACGTTTTTGCAATCAACCGAGGAGGAAGGTCACGACCGTGCCCTACATGTCACCGCACGCATCAAGGATTCAGAGTTCAAGACGTCCCTTATCTACACAGGAGCGTCTTCGAATGTGATTACTCTCAAGACTCTCAGGACATCCAAGGTTCTCCCAGGCAAGGTCGTACGGAAGCCTACCACAATGACGGACTTCGAGGGAAACCAAACTAGCACATACGGGAGAAGCTCCGGGGAAAGAATCAGACAAGTTCGTTGCGTCCCACTCCCCACGTGGGCATCAATTCAGGAAGAAGACCGGATTGCATCATTGAGGGCTAAAACCCACAATGCATCTTTGCTGACGAAGCATTCTTCTCCATCCTGTGAAGCCACGACCCACGTTCACATGAAGAGGGAACGAACTTTTGTGGCGAGTCGTGACCAGAATGGGAAAACGGTATACCGACACTGCCATTATCAATTAGCAGGGGGGACTGTTACCCAGTCTCTCCAACCAATGGAATGCTACAGCAGCAACAAACCACAAGAACAAGTGCTAGATGCTCCACAACAGCTGCAAGATGGCACCAACTCCACAACTGATGAGATTGAAATCGTTGAGGAATCTCCTAGGCCTATCTCCATCAGATCAACCTTGTGTATGGATAAACGCACGAAGCTCGTGGAACTTCTCAAAGAGTACCATGACATATTCGCTTGGAGATATGAAGAAATGCCGGATTTAGATGAAAATTGGTCACCCATCATCTACATGTCATACCTGGATCCAAGTCGGTTAAACAGTTGTAGTTCAGACACGAGGAAAATGGATAGATCAGGTGCTACCTAGACTCCAGATACTTGAACAGGTGCTGCTCCAAAAACGATCCTCCTCTACCTAACATCGACATGTTTGTAGATGCAACCAGTGGACACGGCATGTTCTCCTCCATGGATGGATGTAGCGGCTACAACCAGATAAGGATGTACGAGCATGATGCAAGTAAGATAGCTTTTCGAACTCCTCTCGGAAATTTTTATTATACCATACTGCCATTTGGTTAAAAGAATGTCGGTGCAACGTATCAACGCTCTATGACGGCAATCTTCCACTGGAGCCGATACCTCAAGGGAGCAGCCTCAAGAAGATAACGATGTCCACGCGTCATATCGAGCAAGATCCAGGCGAGTCACTCTATCAAACAGTGGTCGAACAAGATCCGGGCGAGTCACTTTATCAGACAGTGGTACATGTCGATCATGCTATGTTGGAGAATCCACGCTTTTGGTCATCCTCTGGAGCTGTTGAACGCTCATCTACAACGACATATTCCCTGATAGAAAGAACCAGGCATGCCGGTAATGAAGAGCCTCATAATGTTTGTAGGGGCATATATCTCACCAACAGGCGATACAACCTTGAGCCATACAGCGATTCCCAGCAAAGCAAGAGGAAAACCACCGAGATACAACATCCTGCGCGTAAGTCAACTCCAACTCCGACCACATGCACGACTCCCACAATGATGAAACAATGTCCAAGATATTTCATATCTGGCTCGACAACAACCACTACGAACAAACCATGTAAACCACACTTGGGGACTGAGGCTCAGCATGAAGTTCCTTCACCATCAGTCAAGGAATTCTTCAACATGAGAGAGATGGTCAGTCAAGAAGCATGGAATTCGCAAGGGTAAATCGAACTGAAGAGGGAAACACTTCAACGCTCCCTCTAGCAGAAGCTTCTTAAATGGTTTATTCAAGAAACGCCTCAACGCTCTCTCCGGGACCCACGTTCGCTTCAGAATCCTTCTTCAACACTCTCTCCAGGATCCACCTCAACGTTCGCACCAGAAACCACTTTAACATCCTCTCGAGCCGTTTCAACACTCAAGCTGCATCAATAATCTGCGCTCTGGTCAAGTTATCTTTGATGTACTCATTTCTCAACATACGTCTCATCCATCCTTCATGAGGGCCCAGCGGAGCATGAAAAACCTTGAAGTCGATAGGAGAAGGGTTATCTTGTGGAAAAGATATTTTAATATAGTTGAAAGGGCGCGGTGAACAACTGATCATCAATGTTTGGCATATATTTGAAGCTATCAACACCTCCTGACTTGGTACCAGCATTATCCCCAGAAAATATCTCAACAGGAGTTCTTTTCTTCATTCTACAATAAAAAACATGAGTCAGTACTTGTATAAAAATGCATGAGATGTGTAGTCACACACGACAGAACACACATTCACGTTGGAGTACACAAGGCTGGTATTGGGTCCAAACACCGGTATTGCTCAAGTCTCAAGTCCGGTGTTGATCAAGTCACAAGTCCGGTATTGATCAAGTCTCAAGTCCGTTGTTGATCAAGTTACAAGTCCGGTGTTGATCAAGTCACAAGTCCGGTATTGCTCAAGTCTCAAGTTCGGTGTTGATCAAGTTACAAGTCCGGTGTTGATCAAGTCACAAGTCCGGTATTGATCAAGTCATAAGTCCGGTATTGCTCAAGTTTCAAGTCCGGTGTTGATCAAGTCACAAGTCCGGTATTGATCAAGTCACAAGTCCGGTGTTGATAAAGTCACAAGTCCGGTATTTCTCAAGTCTCAAGTCCGGTGTTGATCAAGTTACAAGTCCGATGTTGATCAAGTCACAAGTCCGGTATTGATCAAGTCACAAGTCCGGTATTGCTCAAGTTTTAAGTCCGGTGTTGATCAAGTCACAAGTCCGGTATTGATCAAGTCACAAGTCCAGTATTGCTCAAGTTTCAAGTCTGGTATTGATCAAAGTCACAAGGCTGGTATTCGAATAAAACAGCGCACGCAAAGATGGCCGGTTTTCGCAGAGAAACAGTGGTCGACATTCGGATCGGGCACGCGGCGGGTCCCACTTGATCACAGCCCCAGATTGGTCGAAGCAGACACAGCTATCCCCAATCAAAGCTCTCTCTCCAGAAGAAGGCGTTTCAACTCCAACACTTCAATGCTCTCCCGGGCCTGCTCCAGAAGCTGCTTCAACGCTTTCTACAGGACCCACATTTATATTTGAGCACACAAGGTTCAATTTTTAAAAATCAAGCTTGCTCACATCGGGTCCCACGTTCGAGCAAAGCAAACAAAGAAGGCCGGTGTTTGGTCAAAGCATCAAGTCCGGTGTTTAGTCAAGCTTAGCTGGGTCGGTGTTTGGTCGAAGTAGCAAGATGACACTCGAGCAATTACATCAACCGTACGGTCAAAGAATGCGCAGGACATGGCCGGCATTTGAAACATGTACACGGTGGTCCCGCGCTTGATCGAAGCATGCACATCAAGCCCACGTTCGATCAAGCAGGTGCAGTATCCCCACGAACGAAATAGGCGTAACAGTCCATCGAAGCAGGCAAGACCGACATCATGCTAGGGGAACATTCGCCTGGACGCCTCTTGAACGTGACATGCTCCAAGGACAGGATGACCCGTCTCTCCTATTAACATCTAACTTTGTCTCATAAGCTTTGTGTTTAACTGTCACCATCTCATGCCTACCCCACAATGGTGTAACCATTACATGCTAGGCAGGGGACTTAATGTTGATGGTGGATTTTCATTTAAGGTTAAAATTGTAAAAACCAAAAAATTATGCGCTAACATCTTGTAACAGATAAAGCCATTAATAAGTGTTGAATACTTCTTCACTTTACTAATTCACCTAGAATGGAGCATGTGGCAACAATCCCATTCGTGAATTAAATACACGAAATTCATCCAGGTTGGAGCATGTAGCAACAATCCCATATACCTGTGAATTTATAGCATTATTAATTAATGTATGAGCAGACCTTGTATTTCTGTACTCATTATCGGTGCGGCATGACGGTCGAGTGTTGCTCTCAGTGAGCAACACGAACCTCCAAGCATTATAATGAAAGCATGTACGAAATACCCGACAGCCTGCAACTCTCGGTGTGTTATACTAGCCCGATTGAGCAGCTCTCGGTGTGTTATACTAGTCCGATTGAGCATCCGGACTGTCCGTATCAGTCTGGATATGATCTCGTTCATCCAACTTCACCAGCATGATTGGATGGCCCATATCAATTCCATAACCCCCAAGCAGGTATGGAATATTCACTGCCGAACCAACGCGGACCCCGCATGGTCGGCCTCCAGAATTGGCATAGCTTGCCAAAACGTCCAAACCAGAGCGGCATGGGCGGGAAACCCTAAATTAGGGTTTGCGGCACATTACATGTGTCACAAAACAGTCTCAACCATCCATCTTCGCAGGTATAGATGGAGGGTGTATATGTAGATTCAAAAGGCATAGAGCATGTCAACACAATCACCGTGGGATCGCATACATACGACCAATCGGTCGGGACCAACCATGGTTGGTCATCCCGGTCGTGCGCCCGAATAAAGCATGGTTACACGGCCGTGAAAGCCAAAATTAGGGTTTTGAGCATCACGAGCGTCCATCTTCTCCGGCACGAATGGAGGGACCAAGATTAGATTAAGCAGGTCCGGTCATACCAACATGACCACCGTGGACCCACCAATCTTCTCACCTGGTCGGCCAAGGCATACCATGCCTGGTTATCCCAAATCGTCCGCCCAAACTAGCGTGGATACACTTCCCAATTGCAAACTAATCTCGACCGCTCAACTTCGCCGGACGATTTGAGTGGCTCAGATCACGTTTTCATGGGACAGTTTGGTATAGGCGTGAACACCAGCCTACCACCTACACGCCGGACCAATCGGCCAAGACCGACCAAGATTGGTCGTCTTGGAACGCGCGCCCGAAGTTGGCACGATGCACGGCTTTGTTTGAACTCGTTTTCTGTCGCAAAGCCGTCTCGACCACTCGACTTTGCCAGGACGAATTGAGTGGTCCAGATCACACTTTCGTGAGATAATGGGGTATGGGCGCCTACACCGTCATGCCGTCTACACGCATGTACGATCGGCCTGGCCAAAATCGTCTCCCAAGCTTGGATTCGACCAAGCTGAAGAGTGATGCATGCGCACCTTTTCAAAACCCTGATTCCATCAACGGTCGCAGATGAGTGTCTCAAAGATCATCTCGTCCGTCCAACTTCACCGTCTTGGTTATACAACCCTGGTTAGGATTTAACTGGTCAGTGAGGCGTCATGGTAATCACCACCCATCACTCTACCACACCATGATGCAGTAACTGCATAGAATACACTTGATACTTCAAAAGTATCGACTTCCTAAATAACTTAGTTATTTAATCTAGTATTACATGCAACTTTCTGTGGGTCCCACGATCCACACACTCGAGACATCAATCATGTCACAAACCTGGGAGATACATCTTTGGGGTATTGGTCAGCAGTTTACAGTGCGGCGTAACGCGCCATCACGAGAGCGTGTCAGGAAGTCATGGACGGTTAGTGATGATGGGAGAAGTGGGCAAGCCTGGTCGTGTGACACTAACACATTACTCCACTACTCCATCACTCCACTTTCTCCACTTCCCACGAGATACGAAGGTTAGGCTAAAATACTTGTATAAATAGGTTCTCCTCCCTATTTTCCAAACACGAACAACGGAACAAGTCCAGACAATAGAGGCAAGTGTTGATACAATCGTATTCAAACACCGGAACTGGTAGCTTACACCCTGCAAGCCAGTTCAGCTTTCTGATACAAGTCATTCATAGCCAACACCTTCACATTCTCAACACCTTCTTCGCTTCCCTCCCTAAGGTCAACCCCATCTCCTTCACTTTGTGACCGAAACAAGTCTGGAACGGCCATTTCTTGGTTTAGGCCGGACTTGCACAGATTGATCTCTCGAATGTACAAGCATTCACCGCGCAGTGCATTTGTTTAAGGTTTAGACTCATTTCTCATCCACACATCCCAAATTACCAAAACCGGCAGAAATAGTTTTCACCCATAAACACCAGGAAAATATAATAATTCTCCAACATTAATCATTTCAAATTCTTCACTCATAAGATTCAGGAATTCATCTGTTAGACATTTTGAAGTGGATCCATAGATGATGTCATCTACATATATTTGCGCTACAAGTACATTTTTTCCACTCCATTTGGTGAAAAGTGTCTTATCAGCACCACCTCTGGAGAATCCTTTTTGAAGTAAGAAGGATATCAGTTTATCATACCAAGCTCTTGGAGCTTGTTTTATACCATACAAGGCCTTCTTAAGTTTAAAGACATAATCTTGGAATAATGGATCTTCAAATCCTTTACCTCTTCTTTTAAATCCCCATTTAAATACATATTTAATATCCATTTGAATTTTTTTATCTTAAGATAGCAAGCATAGGCAAGTAACAATTTTATTGATTCTAAACGAGCAACAAGAGCTAAAGTTTCATCAAAATCAATACCTTCAATTTGAGAATATCCTTGAGTAACGAGCCTAGCTATATTTTTGACAACCGTCCCGAATTCGTCGATTTGTTCTTGTAGATCTACTTTGTTCCAACGATGTTTACTCCTGTGCGGCTTAGGAACAAGTTCTCACACTTCTTGTCTTTTAAACTCGATTAAGTTCCTCGTGCATTGAGTTTACCCAAGCAAGTTTTGAGTTCTTCCTCAACATTTTTGTCTCTATAGAAGAAAGAAAACATGAATAGTGACAGGAGCGTTAGAAGTTCTCTTGAGTCATAACTCTAGCATTGGCATCTCCAATGATGCCTTGTAAGAGTGTCTTTGATGTACCCATTTAACGAGGTTTTGGACAATATTTTCGGTATCATTGGGTTGTTCAACAATACTTTCATTATCGTCTTTATCATGTGTGTCACTAATTAAAGGAATAATTAATGGTTCAACTTGATCTGCTTTTCCTTAATAACAGTTTCAGATGGAGGAAGCTCTGTCTGCTGGAGTGTGATTGTCTTGGAAAAAATCACTAATGTCATCAATAACCACATAAATTGATTCCATCATGACTTTGGTTCTGAGATTGTATACCCTGAAGGCACGACTGTCAGAAGCATAGCCAAGAAAGATTCCTTCATCATTTTTGGAATCAAATTTTCCTCTATGTTCTCTATCTTTGAGAATATAGCATTTGCTTCCGAAAACCCTTAAATAGCTTAGATTGGGTTTTCTTCCATACCATAATTCATATGGGGTATTTAGAGTTTTAGATCTTAAATAGACTCTGTTTATAAGATAACATGTTGTAAATACAGCTTCCCCCCCCAGAAGGTTAATGGTAGTGTTTTATTATGAATCATTACTCTTGCCATTTCTTGAATATTTCTATTCTTTATCTCAGCTACACCATTTGCCTGAGGTGTAATAGGAGCAGAGAATTGATGACTAATTCCAAGAGTATTACAGTATTCATGTAATTTCGTATCCTTGAATTCTGTACCACGATCGCTTCTTATCTTCTTAAGCTTGTGTCATGTACGACACGGTTTAGTATGCGTACTCTATATCTGAATTAGCTGTTAGGGGGTGCAGCTAACCAATTGTTGGGTGTACTCATCCTTAAGTCATTTCCTCGAGTTCTGTAATGAGTATATGAGTTACTAGCCGTTGAGATTGTTAGTGAGATATTGGTGTATTAAAGACCAATCATTCTACTCCTGAGAGGGTAATGAAAACCTAATTAAACTTCAATTGAAGTCCATGCTCATTTATCGGAGATAAGGTAGCTTGCTACCATTTTTGATCCATTTTCTCCTTGTAGTTGTACTAGATACACTACAATTGGTATCGACTCCATCCCTGGAACCCGTAGCCATGGCCACTAAAGAAAAACTTCAAGAGATTTCCACAATTGTTACTCAACATACAAATTCAATCTCGGAGATGAAGACTGAGATTCTATCCTTGGGTGACAAGATGAATCTTCTTATTAATTTGATTCAATCATCTCATTCTACACCTCCAGACCCTTCTGGATCGGCGATTCCTCAACAAAATCCGGATGAACATCATACCGACTTCCATGAGCTGATTCACAAATTCACCAACTCTGACTCTCGTAAGTTTACTCGTACTCCTAAGGTCGATTTTCCACGTTTTAATGACACTAATTCTCGTGGTTGGATCCTTAAATGTGAAAGGTATTTTAATTTGCATCGATTTCGATGATGAGCGTGTTGATATGACTGCCATATATTTTGATTCTTGAGTAGATTCATGGTTCTTAAATTACCCAGGGTAAAGAGTTTATTTCTTGGGAATCTTTTAAACATGATATTTGTGCTAGATTTGAAGATATTGCTCGGGACAACTATGTAGGTAGTTTCAATAAACTCAACCAAACTACCACTTTAGAGGATTACTATGATCTCTGGGAACATTATAAAAGATATATGGTAACCAACAATCCTTATTTGCCTGAGATTTATTATACATTAAGCTTTATTAGTGGGTTAAAAGAAGAGATTCGTACAGTGGTGTAGATGTTCAAGCCTGAGAGTACTGCCACAACTTTTTATTTGGCTAGGCTGCAGCAAGCTTCTCTTCATTTTGACCAAAGCAAACTAAATCATTATCTAGACCATTTACACCTTCACCACTCTCGGTGTCCCACCCACCATCTTCCATCAAGCCTTTTTTCTCTACATCCTCTACCCTTACTAAGAACAATACCTCTTCATCATCCCCAATTGTAACTCACCCTCCTACTCCCACAAGAACCTCACCAGACAATTCTCTCCCACCTGTTAAATGCCTCACCCATGCACAAATGCAGGTTAGGAAAGACAAAGGACTTTGTTATAACTGTGATGAGTTTTACAGACAAGGCCATAAATGTAAAACTCAACAGCTGTTCATGTTAATTGATGATGATGATCTGGAGGGACCTGAGTCCTTATCTACTGAAGAACTCTCTGATGCATCTCCTTCAACTTCAGATTCTACTATTGAGATTTCTTTACATGCCTTGACAGGGAATATTGCTCATGACACTATTAGAATTCATGGTCATCTTAACAAGCATCATGTGGTTGTGCTTATTGACACATGCAGTACTTATAGCTTCATTGATGCTGCTATCACCTCTAAACTAGGCCTTCATGTGTCACCAACTGGTCAGATGCTTGTCACCGTTGCTAATGGAGATAGCACTATCAGCAAGGGTATTTTCCATCACCTTAACTGGGAAATGCAAGGACATCAATTCTCTGCAAGTTTACGAGATCTTCCTCTAGGTGGTTGTGATATTATTTTGGGAGCTGACTGGTTGCGCAAACTTGGCGATGTTACTTTTAACTTCAGTCTACTGAGTATTTCTTTTGTACATCAAGGCGCACCAATTACCCTTCAAGGTACTTCTTCTAAACCTTCCTTGAGCCTTCTCAGTGCTTCTTCTCTTAAGATATTTTTAAAGAGTAACACCCCTACACTCATTGGCCAGTTTTTCTCCATTTCTACTACACCTATACTACCACCACCACCTGCAGTATCCACCCTTCTAGACAGTTTTTCAGATGTTTTCGCAGAACCTAAAGGACTTCCTCCTTCTCGGTCACTTGACCATAAAATCCCACTCAAAACTGGTTCTGACCCAACTTCTCAAAGACCATACAAATGCCCTTATGTTCATAAGTCTGTGGTCGAATCCTTAGTCTCTGAAATGCTCTCCTCTGGTGTGATACAACCCAGTCATAGCCCATTTGCTGCTCTTATTCTCCTTGTTAAGAAGAAGGATGAAACTTGGCGTTTTTGTATTGATTATCGTAAACTCAATGACATAACTGTTAAAGACAAATTTCCAATTCCACTTATAGAGGAATTACTTGATGAGTTGAATAGTTCTATGGTATTTTCAAAGATTGATCTTCGTTCTCGCTACTACTAAATTCGAGTTTATGCACCTGACAGTCACAATTTGGCTTTTCGCACCCATCATGGCCACTATGAATTCAGAGTAATGCCTTTTGGGCTTACTAACGCTCCTGCAACTTTTCAGGCTCTAATGAATGAGGTATTTCAACCATATCTGCGTAAATTCGTGCTGGTATTCTTTGAAGATATCTTAGTTTACAGTCCATCCATGGAGGCTCATATGGAGCATTTCTGACTTACATTAGCTCTGCTAAGGAAGCACTCTGTTTGCCAAGTTCTCCAAATGTGATTTTGCTCAGCCACAACTTGAGTACATTGGCCACATTATCAATGCCATTGGTGTTGCCGCTGACCCTGACAAAGTCGCAGCCATGGTTCATTGGCCACAACCGCAAACACTGAAGCAACTCCGGGGTTTTTTAGGGCTTACAGGTTACTATCGGAAGTTCATCAAAAACTATGGAAATATCTGTAAACCTCTCACAGACCTACTCAAAAAGGATTCCTTTACATGGTCTGATGCTGCAACTCAAGCTTTCTCTGCCATCAAAACTGCTATGACTTCAGCACCAGTTTTGGCTTTACCATATTTTTCTCAGCCATTCACCTTGGAGACTGATGCATGTTCCATAGAGATTGGTGCTGTACTAATGCAGAATAGTAAACCAATTGCCTTTCTAAGCAAACCATTGGGTCCTAAGGCATTAGCCTTGTCTACTTATGAAAAAGAATTTTTGGCCATAGTCATGGCTGTTCAGAAGTGGAAGCACTACCTATGCAGTCAACAATTTATCATAAACACTGATCATCATAGTTTGAAGTACCTCATGGATCAGAAGTTATCAACTGCCTTGCAGCAGAAATGGTTAGTCAAATTAATGGGTCTTGACTATGTTATTATAAATACAAAAAGGGTCGTAGAATCAAAGTTCTTTGATGCCTTGTCCAGGTTGCCCTCTGCTTCTTGTTCATCATTGTCAGTATCTCAACCTCAGTGGGTACAAGACATTATCTCCAGCTATGCATCAGACTCCACTGCACTTCAACTTATTACTCAACTGACTGTCTCTCCAACACAAGGCAACTATTCTTATGCACAGGGCATCTTGAGGTTCAAAGGGAGACTCTATATTGGCTCATGTACTGACCTACGATCTTCTATATTACACTCCTTACATGCATCAGCAGTTGGGGGCCATTCTGGCATCCATGGCACCTACCACAGAGCTAGAACTTCATTTTTTGGCCCAACATGAAGACTGATATTATCAAGCTTGTAACCTCCTGTGATGTGTGCCAATGCAACAAGGGAGATAACTCTCTTCCAGGGGCCTACTCCAACCACTTACCATACCCGGGAGCATCGCTTTTGGCAACACATATCCTTAGATTTTATAGAAGGCCTTCCAATGTCATTTAAAAAGAATGTCATCTTAGTGGTTGTAGACAGATTGACAAAGTATAGTCACTTCATTCCTCTAGGCCATCCATTCACTGCCATGACAGTTGCTAAGGAGTTTCTTTCTCATGTGTATAAACTTCATGGTCTTCCTAGTTCAATTGTGAGTGACAGAGATAAGATTTTCATTAGCCAATTCTGGAAAGCTCTGTTCAAATCATTAGGAACCACCCTGAAGCTCAGTTCTGCCTACCATTCTCAAACTGATGGGCAAACTGAAAGAACTAATGCATGTGTGGAGCAGTACTTGAGGTGCATGACAAGTTCTCACCCCAAATAATGGATGCACTGGTTGGCTTTAGCTGAGTGGTGGTTTAACACCAATTACCACTCTAGCCTCAAGATGTCACCCTTTCAGGCATTATATGGATATACTCCTCCACATCTGGGTTTTTCCAATGCCCTCTTCTACTTCGTTGCTCTTTTGTGGAGAATTATTTACAGAAAAGAGGCATTATGTTACAACTGTTGAATGAAGAACTATCCAAGGCACAAAGTAGGATGAAACTTTTTGCAGATAAAAAGAGGTCTGACAGAAGCTTTGTAGTGGGTGACTTAGTTTTCTTGAAGCTGCAGCCTTATAGACAAACATCAGTTGCTGTGAGAAAGAACTTCAAGCTCTCAGCCAAGTACTTTGGGCCATTTGAAGTCTTACAAAGAATTGGAGCTGTTGCCTATAAACTCAAGCTTCCTGTGGGGTCCAGAATTCATCCAGTCTTTCATGCCTCACAACTGAAGAAGAAGATAGGATTGCAAGCTGTGTCATCACCTCAACTTCCCCTAGTAGACCATGAAGGTCAGTTTGTCATTGAACCCATTGTTGTTTTGGACACTAGAGTTACTGTCAGGGGACCAGCTCAAATTCCACAAGTCTTGGTACAATGGTGCAACTCAGACCCGGCTGACTCAACATGGGAGGATGCTGCTCATATTCAAGATCAGTTCCCAGACTTCATCCTTGAGGACAAGGATCTCTAAATAGGAGGGGCAGTGTCATGTACCACACGGTTTAGTATGCGTACTCTATATCTGAATTAGTTGTTAGGGGGTGCAGTTAACCAATTGTTGGGTGTACTCATCCTTAAGTCATTTCCTCGAGTTCTGTAATGAGTAGATGAGTTACTAGCCATTGAGATTGTTAGATCAATATTGGTGTATTAAAGACCAATCATTCTTCTCCTGAGAGGGTAATGAAAACCTAATTAAACTTCAATTGAAGTCCAGGCTCTGTTTATCAGAGAGAAGGTAGCTTGCTACCATTTTTGATCCATTTTCTCCTTGTAGTTGTACTAGATACACTACAGCTTGCGACCTTGTTCATTTTGAATTCTATTCACAATAATTTTGAACTCCTCAAGAGTGTCATTCTTGTGCTTAAGAAAAGCAACCCATGTGAAACGTGTACAATCATCTACCATTACTAAAGCATACTTATTTCCTCCAACAAATGCTTATTGGATTGGACCAAATAGATCCATATGAATAAGATCGAGAGGAGCACGAGTGGCTATGTCTCGAGAAAGTTTGTGTGGAATTTTTCTTTGCTTACCCTTTTGGCATGCACCATAAACACCTTTTACTTTAGTGTTAATTTTTGGAACGCCTTTGACAAGTTCACGGTTAATGAGCTTCCCTAGCATTCGGTAGTTGATATGACCAAAGCATTCATGCCACAAATAAGTTGACTCAACCTTAGTCAAGTTCTTGTATAAATTGGATTGTATATCAAGGAGATAAAAATTATTCATACTTCTACGTCCTCGAAAAATTACTTTTAGGACTTATCTTCAATATCACAACCTCTTATATTAAAGATAACTTTGTGACCTTTATCATAAATTTGATTGAGATAGAAGATTAGCTTTCATTCCTTTAACATAAACAACATCATGGATTTCGGGAATACCTGGAAGTTTGATAGTACCCTTTTTGCTAATAAGACAGCTGCTTCCATCTCCGAAGGTCACTGATCCTCCTTTGTAGTCTTCTGTTTTTGTGAACCAAGAAAGATCACCTGTCATATGTCTACTACATCCACTATCTAGAAACCATTGGAATGGTGAGGTTGTTTTAAGTGGAAATGCTCCAAGACATTGTTCACCGGATTTAGGATGGTTTGTTAAGTTCTTAAAAAGTTTCTTAACACGGTGTTTATGGGTAAAAATCGTTTTCGCCGATTTTGGTAAATTCGGTAGGTGAGTGAAAAACTGGTTTAAACCCTAAACAAATGTGTTGCACGTGAGCACTTTCTAGATTCGAGAGATCAATCTGTACAAGTCCGGCCTAAACCAAGAAATGGCCGTTCCAGACTTGCTTCGGTCACAAAGTGGAGGAGAAGGGTTGATTTGGGGAGGGAAGCAAAGAAAGGTGTTGAGACCAGAATAATTATGGGAGAGTAGTGTCTCGACTTGTATCAGAAAGTGAAAGCTTCAGAAGCTTGCAAGAGATGAAAGCTTTTTTGGAGAGCTTGCAAAGTTGCCTTTTCCGAGAGTGTTGCGTTTTTCTCCTGACCGAGACTTGTTGTCTGGTGGAAATAGGTAAGACCTATTTATACAAGTTGAGGTTGAAACGTACCCTGGCCTCATGAAGGAAGAGAGTAAAGGGTGAAATAATAGGAGGAGGTGGTAACCGCATGGTGTTTATGGGTGAAACGTTTTCACCATTATTTCCTCATTTATTTGACCGCTTTATTCCTATTCACGCTTTCTTAATGTGAGCGTAGTGTATGCTGCATGTTGTGACCGCCAAACCAAGACCCTGGAAAGCATCCCCCAGTTTGTGTTGATGTCTCGAGTGTTGGTTGCACCTTGAGTGCAAGTGGCGCTGCTAGTGGCGCGTGTGGCATGTGCCAATGGCATGTGCGGAATGCCTTTGTTGCGGGTTGCACCTTGAGTGCAAGTGGCAATGCCAGAGATGCTAGTGGCGTGTGTGGCATGTGCCAACGGCATGTGCGAAATGCCTTGGTGGTAGGTTGCACGTTGAGTGTAATTGGCAATGCCAGAGCTACTAGTGGGGTGCGTGGCATGTGCCAATGGCATGTGCGGAATGCCTTGGTGGTAAGTTGCACGGTTTGCAAGTTAGGCTACCAGCGTGGGTTTTGGCATGTGCCAATGGCACGTACGGCCAAGTTGGACTAGATTGCACGGCTTGAAAGTTAGGCTACCAGCGTGCGTGTTTGGCATGTGTCAATGGCACGCACGGCCATTAGGGCCACGGCTAGGTAATGAAAGCTACCAGCGAGTGTGTTGGCATGTGCCAATTGCATGCTCGGCCATTAGGGCCACGGCCTGGTAAGAAAAACTACCAGCGATGCGTGTTGGCATGTGCCAATGGCATGCGTGTCCATTAGAGTCACGGCTTGGTAAGAAAAGCTACCGGCGATGCATGTTGGCATGCGTGGCCATTAGGGTCACGACCTGGTAAGGAAAGCTACCAGCGATGCATGTTGGCATGTGCCAATGGCATGCGTGGCCATTAGGGTCACTACCTGGTAAGGAAAGCTACCAGCGATGCGTGTTGGCATGTGACAATGGCATGCGTGGCCATTAGGGTCACTGCCTGGTAAGGAAAGCTAACAGCGATGCGTGTTGGCATGTGCCAATGGCACGCTCGGCCATTAGGGCCACGGCCTGGTAAGAAAAGTTACCAGCGATGCGTGTTGGCATGTGCCAATGGCATGCTCGTCCATTAGGGCCACGTCTTGGTAAAAAAAGATACCAGCGAGCGTGTTGGCATGTGCCAATGGCACGCTCGGCCATTAGGGCCACGGCTTGGTAAGAAAAGGTACCAGCGAGCGTGTTGGCATGTGCCAATGGCATGCGTGGCCAATTTGGCCTAGGTTGCACGGTTTTGCAAGCCTAGGCGCGGGCGCTACTTTGGCATGGCGCGGCTAGGGCCAAGGTAAGGGTGTTTGGCTTGGCGTGGTGTGACCAGCGTAGCTAGGGCCAAGGTGAGAGTGCGTTTGGCATGGGCGCGACTAACTTGGGCTAGGTGTGGCTGGCATGATTTGCCATTGGCACAGAGGTGCAGCTAGCATGGTTGGCATGCTTTGGCGCATTTGGTGTGACTAGCATAGCTAGGGCCAAGGCAGAGCGCGTTTGGCATGGCGCGGCTAATTTGGGCTAGGTGTGGCTGGCATGTTTTGCCATTGGCACGGAGGTGCGGCTAGCATGGTTGGCATGCTTTGGCGCGTTTGGTGTGACTAGCATAGATAGGCCAAGGCAGAGTGCGTTTGGCATGGCGCTTCTAGCTTGGGCTAGGTGTGGCTGGCATGATTTGCCATTGGCACGGAGGTGCGGCTAGCATGGTTGGCATGCTTTGGCGCGTTTGGTGTGACTAGCATAGCTAAGGCCAAGGCAGAGTGCGTTTGGCATGGCGCGGCTAACTTGGGCTAGGTGTGGCTGGCATGATTTTCCATTGGCACGGAGGTGCGGCTAGCATGGTTGGCATGCTTTGGCGCGTTTGGTGTGACTAGCATAGCTAAGGCCAAGGCAGAGTGCGTTTGGCATGACGCGGCTAGCTTGGGCTAGGTGTGGCTGGCATGATTTGCCATTGGCACGGAGGTGCGGCTAGCATGGTTGTCATGCTTTGGCGCATTTGGTGTGACTAGCATAGCTAGGGCCAAGACAGTGCGTTTGGCATGGCGCGGCTAGCTTGGGCTAGGTGTGGCTGGCATGATTTTCCATTGGCACGGAGGTGCGGCTAGCATGGTTGGGATGCTTTGGCGCGTTTGGTGTGACTAGCATAGCTAGGGCCAAGGCAGAGTGCGTTTGGCATGGCGCGGCTTAGCTTGGGCTAGGTGTGGGCGGCATGATTTTCCATTGGCACGGAGGGGAATTAGGGTTTTGTTCGTTGTAACCCTAATTTGATAAAAATACCCCCTATTAATTCCGACTACATGCATTGAATGTTCTAATAAATGTGTCATAGGTGACATTAGGTTATTCGGGTTTTACGATTTTACCCTTTGTCCAAAAAACCACCATCAACACATGGTTAATCAGATATTTTGCAAAACAAATCTTCCGAATTAAATAATTCCATCCCTTTTGAAAACAATTCCTGGTGTGACTTTTATTAGACTGTTTAAGATGTCTAGATGAAAGAATTGAGCATCTTTGAGAATCTCTTGACTTAGACTCTTCTGTGTTTTTCACCAGTTTTCTATCAATCATGATATTACTGATCTCATCAGTATATGATTGGTTCTGTTCAATCCTTTTATCTAACATTTTAACAAGAGCAGAGGGATATTCTTTAGAGTCTTCTTTCAGACCATCTAAAATCTTTAAAACGTTAATTAAATCGTTCATTTAATTCAATTTCTTATAGGTTGGATCGCACCAAACACAGATTGTTAGATCTTTTCGTGTTTGCCTGCTCTGATACCAATTGAAAAGACGAGGGTACCCTAATATACCTCAATCTAAAACTTTACCACCTATAAGTCCTTTCTCCGAAAGTGATTGTCTATGGACTGAGTTGAGACAATACAACTAATGGTTCACACTTCGTGTGATCGTCTATGGATATGAGATCGAGACAATACAACAACGAAGTATGTTTACTTGATAATAGGTCTGGACTTAACCAAACACAATAGGATTGCTATCAAGTAAATAGGAATTAACGTTTGTGTATTTTACTTCTAATTATAATAAAAACAATTATAATTGCGGAAATAGAAAAGTAAAAGACACAGCAAGATTTTGGTAACGAGGAAACCTCAAATGCAGAAAAACCCCGGGACCTTGTCCAGAATTGAATACTCTCAGGATTAAGCCGCTATACAAAATCAAACCAGCTTCGTATAGTTGAGACCAAGCAACTAAACCTATAGTCCACCTAGTTCTGTCTGTATTCCCACGCTTCCAACTTATGAATAATTCACTTACTTGCAATAATTCCTTTGGTTCGTATTCTGGTAGGACTAAGAAGAGTACCTACAATGATAACTGCAAGTGCATAGTATCAATATGTAACACAGGGTAAGCACAGGTCGATCAACAGGGACAAGGTGGGTGTAAGTTGAAGCTAGAGAGTTACCAAAACTGATTTATAACAAGAGTAGCCAAAAAGGGGGTTTGTTTGCCGATACGGCCAGATGATGGTAGTGACTGAAATAGTAAAACACAATGCAAAGAGTAATCTACAAGCAGATAAAAAGGGTGCTAGGGCTGTCGAATCCACCTCTTAACCTACACTAAGTCAATTCAGTCTCAATAATGTTCTTGTCCCTTGTATAGACAACGGTGAACTTCTAGGCTCTGCCGACTATCTAGATGGCAGTGAAGATTCTAGTCTGCTGCACATCTAAGGGTGGTTTCAGGAGGAAGGTTTAGTATCACTAAGATAATTATCTTATCCTAGTATTAGCTGCCCTCTCACAAAACAACTTACCGCATATCAATCACTTAGATGAGTAAACAATCATGATATGGATATTCTAATCACAACTAAGGTATCTTTATAAAGCACTAACTGTCTAAATTAAGCACAACTAGTCAGAGGATAAATAACAATCAATTAAGCACGAGTTGTAGCACAATCAACATAGTGTTATACTAACTACAATGGATACATGACATACACTGTGAGAGCAAAATGCTGAAGGCTCGGATTATATTTATCCAAAATATTATAGCATAACAATAAAAATATCAAAACTTGAACTAAACTGAGCAATGGATTAATGGTTTCATCTAAACCCTAACTATGAAATTAGAACATCATCATGAAGATAAAATCAGACATGAACTACTGCTTGGTACACCGGCTAATCCGTGCATGAGTTTTACATCACATTCTCATCCCTATTTATACATGAGTTTCACCCAATTCGAATTTTATTTGATAATAAATGGAGACCCAACTCACCAAAACGCGTTTCTTGACTTTCCCTGTCTTCAATTCCTCTGCAATTCATTGAATCGGTGCTCCCCTACTTGTACAGCTAACCCTAACTCTATCTCTCTAAATATTATCTTCTAGGGTTACTGTTTTTGATAAGAATAGAGATAATATAGAGAGAGAGATGAAGAATTAGGAGTTAATGGTGGCGTTAATGATGGTGAAGTTATGCTCAGTGTACGAAGGAGTTATTGAAGGTGCTGGCTCTGTGAAATGGAGAAGAAGATGAAATTGAAGGTGGATACGCTTCTGGTCGATAAGGTGGAGAATAAAGGGAGCTAGGGTGTAAAGCAGTTGTATCAAATATTGATGCACCAGGAAGATGAGCCGTTAGATCTGAGCAACTGAATAAAATCTGACGGCTTAGGTTGGGAACGGGTTTGGATATTGGGTTTGGGTTCTGGGTTCTCTACCAAGCCCACTGCTCGGATTAGGCTTTGCAAGCGGCTTGCGGAGTGAGTGCAGACGGATTGCAGAAGCTTTTTACGCGTGATGTTCCTTCGCGCTTCACAGTCTTCTCGCGTGAGCCTTGCGTTGTCTCTCTTCCGTAGTCTCTAGCTACCATTCTTATGCTCTTTTGGTTTCTCAAATCATCCAAGCTGTATTTAGTACCTAAAAACACAAAATTAACTAGTAAACATATTTATTCTTGAAAACATTGAAAACACAGAATTTGGGATATTATGAGGATTTAAAGCACAAAAGATGAGATAAATGCCAATAAAAAGGTGTAGAAATATGCAATATTTGGCACTCATCATATTCCAAACAGTAAAGGAACAACAAATCTGTTTGGTATCAACTATTTTCAACCAAGTAATGTGAGTTTGACAAAAGGCTCTTCCATTTATCTCAATAAACTCCTTTGTCAGGTCCTTAGATCTATCTACTAACAATTACCGAAGTAATCGTCTAGATTTTGCAATCAATACTTTGAATCACAAAGAATCGTATTGATGCCGATATACTCAACTAACCAATCCAATCTACCACAAGGATATACTGATTAGTTGGATCCTCTTTAACTGAAACAAGTATTGTGCAGACCAAAGATTATGAACCCAAATCAGAAATCTTCAAAGTCTTCTTTGTCTTCAAATCTTCTTTAATCTTCAATCAGCACCTGCACACAATCAACTTGAATCTCTTGTGATTAATCACGCACATAACGGAGTCTGTTAACAATGGATTATCACAAGACATGTTTAGAACTACAAACCGTCTAAAGATCTCCGTCGAAACTTCGATCTAGTTTGAGTGAATCATATATCAGAAGAGAAGATTCTCAAGCATAAACAAACTAGGTGCAATCAAAGTTCAACAACCGTTAGTCAATCAAATCAATCGAAAACTAATAATAAACCGCAATTATCTAGCTAGTTTCCCACCAACGGTACTAATAGAGCTTTTCAATCCCAAAGAAGTCTTTAAACTGAACGACCGTAAGAGATTTTGCCTAATTAGGTTTCTTTCCTCTCCGAATAAGGCGGTTCCACCAATAAACAACACAACTATGTAGTTTTTTGGCTCGAGGATTAGTTTGCTAGAAATGCAAACTTTGGTATTTATATACCAAGGAAGTTTGGACTCCAAGGAATTTCCAAAACCGAAAATATCCTCAAGATATGCAATATATTCTAGATTCGGTTTCCATGATTCCTGGAAATGCTTAGTCCAAACATTGACCAAAAATCTCTTAGAAAATCTCCAATTAGTAAATGCACATTACCAATTTTTCATTTTCCAAAAAATAAAATTAAAAACCTTAATTAAAAAATTCTCAACTTATATTTCGATCGTGATTTCCTCTAGTTATTAAGGAATATCTTTGAACAATAAAAGATAGGCGTTACTGCACATGTTCAAAGAATGTCGACATCATTACTTTGTAAGTCCGCTTTGATACTTACAATCTTGAAACATATTTGCCACACTTCCAAACAAGTTTAGAATTGGTTCATCGACTTTCAAGAACTACGTGATTGATTAAGAACTCTCAATCACCAATCATGGGTTTTCTGGTTTCTACCAAAACAAGTTTCGGTTCTACCTCCAAGTGAGTATTGTGCATAATCACACTACCTTTCCAAAAATTTGGTTGACTAGGTACTAGGATCGGTTCCCCACATACTTATGGTAACTACTTGTATTTGCTCCACATGTCCATAGAATCGGTTCCCCTTTTACTAAAAACGTGTTGCACATGTTCATAAGATCGGTTCCCCCATCTGCTAAAAACGTGTTGCACCTCTTACAAGGATCGATTCCCCTTTGTGATCGGTTGTACCTCTTCATAAGATCGGTTCCCCTTTGCCTAAAATTGGTCATACCAATAACACTAAATCGATCATACCATCTCAGGTGATTACTTAAGATCGGTTTCACTAATAAAAGTCATACCAATACAAAAGTCAGGCCTTGTGAATAGTTTTACCAAGAACATAAACAAGTCATAAGCGGTTATACTATATTAGTAGTTCAAAAGATATGCAATGAATCACAATACCAATAAACCTAGCGATTTCCCTTTCGATTCACAAACCAAGTTTATGAACCACTTCCTTTAAACGAATGTAAAACATTGTTTCCTAGGATGAAATCTTCACCTCATACCCATACATAATCACAATAGCATTCAAACGATTATGTCGATGTCTTATTTACAAAGTTTAACGGTTTAAGCAATAAACCTTGTATTGTATTCCTTAATACTACGTCTAACTAGAGTATAATCATTCATGCTTCGGAGTTATGTTTTCAATATGCACGAATTGAAATATACGTTAGGGAATGAAACAGTTCAAGTCAAATATCACTAACCTCAATTGGAAGGATGATGTTGTCGTTGTAGCTCCTTGCTTCTTCACTTCTTCAAGTCTTCACAATACTTGTAATGTCTCATATCCTAATACTTTCAAGCTAACCTATATGAAGTTGACTCTAGTACATAATCAAGCGACTCTTTAAATGAGTTTCAGTTCACTAAAATATGACAACCAAACTTGACGTACCAACGCTTGGTGGGTTCAACCGAGCTAAGCTCTAACAGTCGTATCAACTCTTAGTTATGGGTGAGATCAGCTAAGGGAATCAAGTGCGCATAATCCAGCGTGGTTCTAGAGGCGTAAGGAAATGAACACGACTGTACCTTAATCGTTGTGAGACTTGGTTAGGACTCAATTAAATTCCAGTCCGAAGTTAACTTGTAGTAGGCTAGTGTCTGTAGCGTCTTAATACAGTGTGGTGTTCAAAGTTGGACAAGGTCCCGTGGTTTTTTCTGCATTTGCGGTTTCCTCGTTAACAAAATTTCCGGTGTTTGTGTTATTTCTTTTCCGCATTATATTTGTTTATATAATTAAAATATCACAGGTTGTGCGTAGTTCAATCAATTGGTAAATCCGACCTTTGTTTGTTGGATATAAATTGATCGACACTTGGGCACTGGTCTTTGGTATTGTCCAAGTATTTCTCATATCAATCAGGCTCATAGATTTCTATATGTTTGATTTGCTGATTGAAATGAGAAAAAGAGATATAACTCTTTGATATCTTTCTTGATAGAGCTCACTTTATAAGATGGTGCTCTCTCGAGTAATATTGGACTTAGTCCATCTGATTGTCGAACAATTATTGGGTGTGGTTGTTATACCACCGCTTTTTCACCTTTGTTTAGTGATAAAGTCGTACTATTTTCTAGTCTTTATTCTTTGTCTATAACAATTTTAATATTTAATTTTTATGCTATGAAAATCATTTCATGAATGTGCAGGGGATTGGGAAACTCCTCACAAGAAATCACCTCAAATACCTCCTTAAGAAGCATAACCCTGACTTTATTTTTCTGGCATAAACTAAGGCACTTAAAGACAATATTAATATTTTGGCTAGGAACCTAAAATTTCATGATTGGTTTGTTATTCATAAGATAGGTCTTTCTGGTGGTCTTCTTATTTCCTGGCATAATAATATCAAAGTGAAATGCATTGCTAAATTTTTTGATATTTGTTTTTTGTTTGTTGAAATACATGACTGTTTTAACAATATTTGGAATGTTGTTTGCATGCATGGGTCTTTAAATGCTCAGGGGAAAAAATCTCAGTGGGAAAAAATAAACTCTTTTTGTCATATGAAGTCTAGTTTTCTTTGGATCATAATAGGTGATTCAAATTTCATTCTGCATATTAATGATAAACAAGGGGGAAACAATAGTTTTAATGTTAAAAAGTTTATTCATGATAATATTCAGTGTCTGGGGTAAATGGACCATTGATATCAAGGAATCCTTTTTACTTGGTCTAATAATAGAGATGGTCAGGAAAACATTAAAGAACGTATTGATAGAGTTTTAACTTCTTCTTGTTGGTCTAATATTTATCCTAGTGTTATTGTTAGTCATCTTTCTAGAGTTGATTCTGACCACACTCTATCAGTTAACTTGTAAACCTTTGAATAAGCACTCTCATAAACCGTTTAAAATTACCAGAACTTGGTTAAGTCATTAAAACTTTAGTAATCTTATATGTAAAAATTGGAACTGTAGTCTTAGTTGTTTTTAATGCTTATAAAATTCAAGGGAAACTTAAAAATCTCTCATACATTCTAACTAATTGGAACAAAAGAGTTTTTGGTAATATTTCCAAAACATTGATAACCTTAATAAGAAAATGGAATACCTCCGCACTATATATCCTTTACCTATCTTATAAATTAAAGATACTCAAAATAAACTTGATATTTGGTATAATAGAGAGGCTGATTATTGGAATCATCTTTTGAAAGATAAATTTATTAAGGAGTTTCATAAAAACACGGCCTTCTTTCACCAAGCTGTCAACAATATAAGAAGAATAAATTGTGTTCATTCTTTTAGAGATGATTTGGATTTATAATATATCTCAAATTCATAACATGCTAATAAACACTTGGTAGGTCTGTAAAAGTGATTTTCCTACGTCTTAAACTGCAAGTGCACAGTGCCTTTGGAGGCAGTGGCAAGCACAGGTCATTCCACAGAGAACTGGGGTGTGTTATGTGATCTAATGGCTCTTAACTGATTTCCTAGTGGTTTTGTAACACAATTATGGAGTGAACTTGGTGTCGATACGACTGAGTTGAAGGTTTCAAAGCTAAAAGTAAGATGAAATACAAATGTTGAGGTTATGATAGGTGTAGAATACACCGTATTTACTATCTAGAGTTTATGCTTTCTTTGGTATTTTTCTTGTGAATTATGTACTTTGCGCGTGTTTTTGAGTTATAAGGTATTCTAGGGTCTTTGATAAAAGTTGAGATTAAAATATCAATTCTAGTTATTGTATTGAAAACCATGTTTGTGAATGAAAACGAAATCCTTGACCAATACTTTCTTATCCTTGATTTGATTTGTTTGCTTTGCTTTATTTGCTTTTGTTTTATTTAGTTTATTATAATCACAAAACCCCGGTGTTATTTATAGGGAACCGAAACAACTTGACAACCTAGACCTCTCTGTGGGATCGATCCTTTCTTGCCCTTGCTATATTTATATTTTGAGTAGTAAGAAAGTGTAATTTATTTTTGACGCTTACGACAGCGGTCAAATTTTGGCGCCGTTGCCGGGGAGGCAGCGGTTGTTAATTGTTTTTGGTTTCTTATTTTTGTTTTTAGTTTTTGTTTTATTTTTCTTATTTTCTGGTTTTTAACCTTGGTTTGAGAATTTTATTTCAGGTGCTTGTTTCTCATGGAAGGAGCATACTATATGGATGGATACGGTTTTCAACAACCTCAACAATACGAAAACTACCAATTCCATGAGTATAATCAAAACCAATTCATTGGTTATGACCAATATTCCATGGAACCTTATGGTTTTCCTCAACAACCTTATGGCGGGTATGTGTGTGAACAACCACAAGGATGGGAGGATTCTTATGCTTGTGAACAAAAAGTCTCTAACTTTATAGATCAAGTTTCCAACTTTTTACAAGAGGAATTTAAAAAAGCTAAAGAGACTACAAACGAGCAACTCCAAGAACTTCGTGAAGGTATTTCTAGCTTGCGAAGAGGCATTGATCAATACAAGGAAGATATGGATAATTCTAATGTGCATAAGGTTTGTGATGAATATTTGATTGATGCTAATGTTGAAAAAGGCGAATCCTTGGGCACTTTCGTGGATAATTGTGTAGTTAACTCAACTCTTGATCGTAATAATGATCATTCACCTATTCAAAAGGATGAGTTAAAGATTAGCAACACTAAATTCAGCGAGGACCAATCTTATGTTGACTATGATAGTGACGGTGATTATGATATATTGCTTGAAACAACTCATGGTGACATCTCCGAGGAGTCTTTTTGGGATCAAGATGAAGACGAAGAGGAATATGTCGACACTTGTGTAGATTACTCAAGCATTGATCTTAATAATGATCAAGAGCCTATTCAAAGGGTGGAGCTTGAGGATGATGCATTTTCGAGTGTTCTAAAAAGTTTCTTATAATAAAATTTGGATCCGCAAAAGAGTATGTGCCTTACAACAAAAAGGAGGAATATGTTGAGAATGAGACCGTTATGACTACTATTGTGGAAGACCCAATTGAGCTTGCAAAGGATTGTAATGATGATGTTTATGTCGACACTTTGGTTACGGCAGAAATGGACGAAGAATGGTTGCAAGGTTTGATAGAGGACCATGATATAAAAGAGGTGAGTGATTCACTTGAATTTTTCAAGGATGAAGAGGATTCCGTGATACAAGAGATTGTGCAAGGTTTATCTAACCCTTTGCCTATTGTTTCTTCTCCTTTACCTCTTATTGGTTTGAATGTATGTGCTTCGAGAGTATTGTTGAATGACTTTGTTTCTCGATTTCCGCCATTAGAGATACTTGATTCTCATACTATGCAGGTTTTGGAACAAGAAACCGTGGAAGTACCCGACTTCTATATTCTTTATACACTCCCAAGTGTGGACAAGAATAAGTGTGGGGGAAGCTTTTATCGGTTCATAGCTTCACTTTTGCTTTATATTACTAATATTTGTGTGAAGCTAGTGTTTGAAAAACAGGTTCTATGGAAGGATCCTCAACTTTTCGCATTGTTGGTATATGGACGATAACAAAAGAGTGGTGACGACTTTAAACCAAGCGCTAAATGGGAGGCAACCCATAGGTTTTGTATTTTAGTCCCTTTTATTTATTTATTTTTATAGTTTTCATATCATATTTGCATCCCCATGTTTAATTTCATTGAGTCCGGAATCTATCTTAGAAGAGAATTATGATGAATACCTTTTCGTCAGAAAAATTCAGACTGCACGTAGTTCAGTCCAGAGACCATAACTGTCAGACCGTTTATCGAAACACTGTACCCTTTTGACACTTTGTAGAAAACACGTAGATGAACAACTTTTGTGAAATGGAGTTTTTCCAAATTCCTTACCAATTTGTACAGTTTTTGCGTTTTATCTGCTGTTACGTCAGAATTCAGAATTTTCGGTTTTACACATTGAGGACAATGTGAAGTTTAAGTGTGGGGGAGTCTTTTGCATATAGAGTTTTTAGCCTTTTTGAGTCAAAATTTTCAATTTTTTTGTATATATTTGAATAAAACTCCAACTTGTATTTAGTTTAGAGTCACATAGTATACATGTCGCTAAGATTACATCAAGAATCTCATAAGAGTGACAGAACTTAGAGATGACAGAGAACATGATCGGGTTTCTTAATTGTATGAGAGTTAAAGTTGGATTTAACCATGCCAGTGGCAAATAAGGTGTAGACTGAATTCGGTATTAGAGTAGTGATCCCCTATAGTGGAGACTACCCAAGTTACATAATGTGAGGCACCAACCTTCAATTCTTTGTACCTGTCTAAATATGTGCTTTTAGAGTGTGTGTCACCGTACGTAAATTCCGGGCAGAATGGTGAGCTTTCCAACCTCCCACCATAGAAGCACTATTTTGATCTCTTGAGTGCTATTTTTGTCAATCATGTTGGTGATATCGAATTGCTAACTTACATACCACTTGTAATCTTGTTCATGATTAGCACCATCCACCTTATCTCTCTCTACACCAACAGTCCATAGAAACACCATCATCATCAACAAGAGGAGCATCACAAATTTGAAGGAAAGTTGAACATGTTTGAGGTTTACAAGCAACAATACAAAAAAAAAAGAGTGGAAATTATCAAGGATGAGAGTTCGAGAAGTCTATGATATCAAGACATACAAGTTGTGAAGAATCAAGCGGTAAAATACTTACACCATGGCCTTTGTATTGTATTTTATTTTGTATTTATTTTTTTCTCTTGTCTCAAAAAAAAAAAAAAAAAAAAAAGTTAAAAAAATTAGAAAAAACGAAAATTAGAAAAAAAGAAGAAAAAAAAAAAAGAGACAAGAGAAAATCTTTAGGTTCATTACTAGTTTTTATTGTTTTATTTTGTTTTTTATTTTGTATTTGTTTTATTTCTTATTTCAAAAAAAAAATCGAAAAAAAATCGAAAAAAAAATAAAAAAAAAAAAAAAAAAGGAAAAAAAAAAAATTAAATTTGGGTTTGTATAGTTCGTTTTTAGTTTTGTATTCTTTCAATAAAGCCAATGGAAAGAAGGAATATCTATAATGAAGTTTCAAGCAATAAGAAATTAGAGGAAAGAATCACATTGTCAAGATTCTACGAAGTTCGAGAGTTATCATTAAGAGTTGAAGACCGAAGACGAAGATGAAGACACCGATAGAAGACCGAAGGCGTTTCTATGGATCTTTGTGAGAGGGTGCTAGCCGCACGCCCGAACAGATACGAGGTAAGTAAGCATATTCCCACCTTCGTTAAATGGTTGATTTCCTTTCGAAGAGATCGTCGAGAAAAATGGGTTTTCAAAATATATAAAAGATGTGGGTTTTCAAAACATTCGGAGGGTTTTGCCTTCCTACCATTCAACGTGTCGCAGGATTCTCTCTTCATTCCTACTGGACACATGTGTGACCCATAAAAAGTGTTTATTATTGAGAGCAATATCATAAAACCCTTTCTTGTGAGGCGAGTCGAGACTTTTGATCACTCCGAACCCGAATTTTAGTCGAGAAGGGATGGTTATATCTCTCTCAACTTTTAAGAATGAGATTGTGTTCATTTATGTGTCTAACTTCTTATGACTAGTGTGCAGAATCTCTATGTCTTCTTAGCGCGTTGGATACTATCATTACGGAGAACTATTAAGTTGGAAAAGTAGGTTTTGTGGGTATATCTCTAGTAAACCCTCACGAGACTATAACTCGTCCACTAGGGACACCTAGGGGTTTAAAGGCTTGTTATTTATGCTAAAAGTGACCGTAGCCTCGACGACACGGAGTTGTATGTATTTTAGAATTGTTTTGTTTGATTTGCTCGAGGACTAGCAAAGTCTAAGTGTGGGGGAATCTGATAGGTGTAGAATACACCGTATTTACTATCTAGAGTTTATGCTTTCTTTGGTATTTTTCTTGTGAATTATGTACTTTACGCGTGTTTTTGAGTTATAAGGTATTCTAAGGTCTTTGATAAAAGTTGAGATTAAAATATCAATTTCAGTTATTGTATTGAAAACCATGTTTGTGAATGAAAACGAAATCCTTGACCAATACTTTCTTATCCTTGATTTGATTTGTTTGCTTTGCTTTATTTGCTTTTGTTTTATTTAGTTTATTATAATCACAAAACCCCGGTGTTATTTATAGGGAACCGAAACAACTTGACAACCTAGACCTCTCTGTGGGATCGATCCTTTCTTGCCCTTGCTATATTTATATTTTGAGTAGTAAGAAAGTGTAATTTATTTTTGACGCTTACGACAGCGGTCAGGTTACAGGCACTAGGGTTATCAAATCCACCTCTAATTCAAGTTATGTTATTCAACTAGCTTGAATGTTCTTGCTACAGATAAGGAAAGTGTGTCAGGCTATCACTTATCTAAGGGTTTCACCAGGGAATAGTTCAAGTTATCAGCTAAGGGTGCTAATTCAGAGCACTAGTTGTCTAATTAAGCACAACTAGTCAAGGGCTAGCAATAGTGATTGAAGTTTGGGCTGAATTACACTCAATGCGAGTTATCTAACTACAATGGATACATGGCATCCATTGTGAGAGCAAAGCAATGAAAGTGCTAGAATTGAACTATCTTATAATTTAAGCATGCAAAGAACATTTCAAAAACAGTTGAACAACAGAACAAAAGAACTAGGGTTTCATTGTAATCCTAGCAATTAAATTAGAACATATTAAACATCATGAAAAACAGATTTAAAATTGAAACTAAGTTATGAACCCTAAAACATGCTGTCTTTTCTCTTACATCAAAACATCCATTTTATATCTCACAAATCACTCAAAACTAGCAATTGACAAACACCCAAACCTCTATCCTTTGTGAATTCGGCTCTCGTACGCCATGCAGGGGCTGTTGTACAAACCCTAGTTTCAATTATCTCTCACTTAGCTTCTAGGGTTAGAGAAACTATGTAAGAGATAATTAACACTAGGAGCGGCGAAGCAGGCAACTGTGGTGGCTCTGATGGTGCTGGTGGCTATGGCAGGAGAAGAAGGGGAGGTAAGGGGTTCTCTGAGTTTGGTCGGGTGAGGGAGAAGAAAGAGAAATGAAATGAGAAATGAGAAATGAGGTGTTGGTCGATGGGTAAAGGGTTTGATGGCTATGGTTTGAAGCGGGTGTAGCGAAGGGTCGATGCGATGGGTGGAGCGACCGTAGGATGCATAGGATGGAGATCTCAACGGCTCAGGGTGATGTGCGGTTTTGGTGTTGAGCGGGAGCAGCAATCTTCGATGAGAAGGATGGAGCGAGCGTAGGATGCTGGTAGGCGAGATCTCAACGGCTTGGAGTGGACGGGCTCGGATCCGGGTCGCGGGTCTTGGATAGCTTGGGCCCATGTCTTGTAAATGGTTTGCTCCTGATGCACGCGCGGGCTTTGGCTTTCTGCTCCATAGACGCTTGTCTCCAATTCTTTGCTCTTTTGGCTCCTCAATTTCTCCGAGCTTTATTTACTACCTAAAAACACAAAATTAATTAATACAAATATTTATTCTTAAAAATAAATAAAATACAAGAACAGGATAATATCGACTTCGAGCACAAAAGATGAGTTAAATGCCAATAAATAGATGTATAAATATGCAATATTTGGCACTCATCAAATACCCCCAAACCTAAATTTTACTTGTCCTCAAGTGAAACAGAAATTAAGAAATCCTAACTATACCACCGTCGCTGGTGGTCTCTCGAATGCATTTAGCGTATGCACTAAGCCTTTAAACCCCTAGGTGTCCCTAGTGGACGAGTTGTAGTCTCGTGAGGGTTTGCAGGTGTACCCACAAAACCTTCTCCAACTTCAGAGTGTAAAAGAGTCTCAAGCATCCAAGGAGCTATGAGGACATAGAGTTTCTGCATGCTAGTAACAAGAAGTTAGAACTACCAAAGAACGCATTCTCATCCTTAAGTCTTTGAGCGAGAAGTAACCATACCATATGAAAGAATTCGGATTCGATTGTGATCATAAGCCTCGACTTCTGCCTCACTAATAGGGTTTTATGATAATTGCACTCAAAAAGATCGCTTTTTAGTCTCTCATGTGTGCAGGCGGGAATAAAGAGAAATCCTGCACACGTTGAAGATGAGAAGGATAACCTTCCGAAATAATTTCTGGAGACTCCACAGAAGTGTGGACAAAAAGAATCTTTTCTGATGATCTCTAAGAAAGGAAATCAACCATTAGCAAGGGTGGGAGTACTCACTTACCTTCTCACCCGATCGGCAATTAACATTACTCTCTCTCAGCATTCATAGAAACGTCTTCAATCTTCGGTCTTCGGTCTTCAAATGTTGATGATGAACTTTTGAACTTTACAAAAACTTGACAAACATTTTTTTTTTTTCCTTAAAAAACTTAGTACATGAAATGGAAATAACACTAAAAATCAATTTTTCACAAACTTCATTAATTCTCATCTTATTTTCTTTTTTTTCCTTTGTTGCACGTAAACCTTGGATTATATCAACTTGTCTTCAAATATTCTGATGTTGCTCCGCTTGCTGACGATGATGTGTTTCTATGAATCTGTTGATGTTGTTGAGAGGGAGAGAGTGATGCTAACTGCAAATCGGTATTTAGAAGAAGTTTTCATCTTTAAACGTCACCCTCATGATTGACGGAATTAGCACTCAAGAGATCAAAAATAGTGCTGAAAGTGGTGCGAAGTTGGGTAGCTCACCATTCCTACCCGGAATTGACGTACGGTGACACACACTCTAATAGATTTTTTAGAAAGTCACAAAGAGTGAAGGTCGGTACCTCGCTTGATGTAAAATGGGTAATCTCCACTATGGGTGATCACAATTCTACTACCGAATATCTAAACAGCACCTAATTCGCCCTCCGGTATGGTTAAATCCAACTTTAACGCTCTAATCAACTAAGAAACCTGATTGCGTTCTCCAGTACTTCCAAGTTCTGTTATTTCGGTCAGACTCTCTATGTAAACATAGCTAGAAGCATGCTAGTGACTCTAAAATCTCTAAAAGTTGGAGGTTTTTATGCAAATTTTGAGTTTTTCGATTTTTTTTTTTTTTTTTTTTTGAAGTAAAACAAAAGACTAAAAACTCTATATGCAAATCACACCCCAAACCTAGATCAAACATTGTCCTCAATGTGTCAACAGATACAACGAATTTAAATGAGTCACATACCATGAGAACTATGTTGAGAGGAGAAAAGGGAAGAGATTACCGGATGCAAGAGGGTGTTGCTAAACCATAGAAAGAGGAATGCTTTGAAAGCAAACAATCAAGAGCGCAAGACAAAAAGGTTGGTTAGCACACATCAAAAATTATGCAAAAAGAAAAAGAAAAGGGAAAGAGAATGGATTGTTAGTCCATAAGTATGTACACAAGTGAACTAGGTCAGTCCACATAGATGGGGTCTTCCAAGTCTACGGTCTCAACTTCTGGTGGAAGATGCTCCAGAAATGGTTTCAGTCTTTGACCATTGACCTTGCAAATGTTCTTGTTTGCTGGGTTTTCAACTTCTCCGGCTCCATGGGGAAAGACGGTGCGTACCAAGAATGGTCACGACCATCGAGAACGTAGCTTTCACGGAAACAAGTGCAAACGAGTGTTGTACAATAAAACTTTTCGACCTGGTGTGAAAGACTTGCGCGGAATGCGCTTGTCGTGAAACACTTTCATCCTATGTTTGTACGTTTTGGCACTATCATATGCATCGTTTCTCAATTCTTCTAACTCATTGAGTTGAAGTTTTCCACGGGTTCCAGCCTTATCAAGATCAAAATTCAACTTCTTCACAGCCCAATATGCACGGTGTTCTAACTCAACAGGTAAATGACATGCTTTCCCGTACACAAGTGCCGTAAGGAGACATCCCAATGGGAGTCTTGTATGCAGTCCTATAGGCCCATAAAGCATCGTTTAAGCGCAAAGACCAATCTTTCCTAGAAGGATTGACGGTCTTCTCAAGGATATGCTTAATTTCCCTATTAGAAACTTCTACTTGGCCACTGGTCTGAGGATAGTAAGGTGTTGCGACCTTATGAGTGATTCCATACTTGCGCACTAGTGATTCAAAGGGTCTATTGCAGAAATGACTACCTCCATCACTGATTATTGCCCTAGGGGTTCCAAAACGGGAGCAAATGTTCTCCTTAAGAAAAGAAAGAACAACTTTATGGTCGTTGGTTTTGGATGCAATGGCCTCTACCCACTTAGAGACATAATCAGAAAAGAACAAGAATGTATAACTTACCTTGAGAGTTAGGAAATGGACCCATGAAATCAATACCCCAAACATCAAACAGCTCAACAATCAAAATGGGTTGTAAGGGCATCATGTTTCTCTAGAGATACTTCCTAATTTCGGCATCGGTCACAAGCAACACAAAAAGCATGGCAATCCTTAAACAAGTGTTGGCCAATAGAAACCGCTTTGCAAGATCTTTGCAGCAGTTTTCTTGGCACTAAAGTGGCCTCCACATGCATGGTCATGATGAGAAAGAGATGACGTCCCTTTGTTCGAGGTGGGGACACATCTCCTAATGATTTGGTCTTGGCGATTACTTAAACAGATATGGGTCATCCCAAAGGAAATGTTTAACTTCAGCCAAGAACTTAGAACGGTCTTGTTTAGACCAATGCAAGGGCATTCTACCTGTAGCAAGGTAGTTCACAATATCAGCAAACCAAGGCATTTCAGACACAAGCATCAATTGCTCATCGGGGAATGATTCCCTAATCAACACAGATTCATCAGAAGGTTCGACATTCAACCTAGACAAGTGATTAGCAACAACATTCTCTGACCCTTTCTTATATCAAATTTCGAGGTTAAACTCTTGTAGCAAGAGTATCCATCGAATTAGACGAGCCTTAGCATCTTTTTTAGACAAAAGATATCTCAATGCAGCATGATCAGAATAAATGATGACCTTAGACCCTATCAAATAAGATCTAAACTTATCCAATGCAAACACAACAGCTAGCAACTCTTTCTCAGTAGTGGAATAATTCAGTTGAGCATCATTAAGTGTTTTACTAGCATAGTAGATCACATAAGGAAGTTTGTCTACTCTGGCCCAAAAACGGCTCCTACAAAGCATAGTCGGACGCATCACACATAATCTCAAATGGTAATGACCAGTCGGGTGGTCGACTATAGGGCAGATGTAAGGAGAGCCTTCAGTTGCTCCCATGCTTCCTTACAAGCAATATCAAAGACAAATGCAACATATTTTGCAAGAAGATTGCACAAAGGTCGTGAAATTTTACTAAAGTCTTTGATGAATCGGCGGTAAAAACCCGCATGGCCTAGAAATGATCGGATGTCCCTCACAGAACGAGGTTGAGGCAAGTGTTGAATGAGATCTACCTTGGCTTTGTCTACTTCTATGCCTTTTTCGAGATAATATGCCCTAGAACAATGCCTGAGTTGACCATGAAATGACATTTTCCCAATTCAAAACCAAACTCTTCTCCTTACACCTAATCAGCACACAAGTGAGGTGATGCAAACACTCATCAAAAGAAGAACCAAACACCGAAAAATCATCCATAAAAATCTCAAGAAACTTATCTACCATGTCGGAAAATATGCTCATCATGCAACGTTGAAAAGTAGCGGGTGCATTGCACAACTTTGAAAGGCATACGACGGTAAGCAAATGTTCCATAGGGACATGTAAATGTGGTCTTTTGTTGGTCTTCGGGTGCTATGTGAATTTGGTTGTAGCCAGAATAGCTATCTAAAAGCGGTAGTGACTATGTTTTGCTAACCTTTCCAAAGCATTTGGTCAATGAAGGAAGGGGAAAATGGTCTTTCTTGGTTCTTGTGTTCAGTTTTCTATAGTCAATACAAACTCGCCACCCTGTGGTCACACGGGTGGGAACGAGATCATTCATCTCGTTTGAACTACAATAATGCCAGACTTCTTGGGTACTACCTGAATGGGACTGACCCACTGGCTATCAGGGACTGGGTAAATGATACCCGCGTCAAGCAGTTTCAGAATCTCACCCTTGACAACATCTCTCATGTTGGGGTTAAGTCTCCTTTGCATTTCCCTAGATGGTTTAGTGTTCTCTTCAAGGTTTATGTGATGCATGCAAATTGTGGGACTTATACCCTTAAGATCGGAGATGGTCCAACCTAAGGCTCCTGTATGTTCTTGAAGTACTTCTAAGAGTCTACTTTCCTGTTCTGTGTCTAAACATGATGCAATAATCACAGGTAAAGTATCAGAAGGACCTAAGAAAGCATACTTCAAGGTATGAGGTAATGGTTTCAAATCAAGCTTAGGTGGTGTATCAAGAGGTGGGGCGGATTCGGAATCGAGAGAGTGGAAGGGGTTCCACTTGCATTACGCCATTTAGCAATATCCATGGGTGGCACGAGACTCTAGCAAAGAGTGGACTTCACTAATGTACTTTAATGAAGATATCTAAGTCAAAATTGTCTAAACATGCTTGTACAGGATCCACAGGTAAGATGTCAGACAATGAGTCTTGAATCAGAATCTCAATTATGTTAACCTCCTGCAATTCATCATCATCACACTCTATGGGTTGTTTGTTCACGAAAGACATTCAGTTCTACAGTTATGTTTCCAAAAGACAAATTCAATATCCCGCTACGACAATTTATGATAGCGTTTGACGTTGCCAGAAGGGACGTCCTAAGATAACGCGAATATGATTTTCGTGGATTTTGCACAGGGTTGAGTATCTAACACAATGAAGTCCACGGGGAAATAAAATTTATCAACCTTGATTAGCACATCTTCAACAATTCCCCGAGGGACTTTCACAGATCTGTCCGCTAATTGTAGCGTAACGGGGGTAGGTTGCAATTCCCCAAGACCTAAGCGCACATACGAGAATATGGCGGTAGATTCACACTAGCTCCTAAGTCCAAATAAAGCTTTTCTCGATTGTATGCTCACCTATAGTACAAGAGATAGTTGGGCTACCCGGGTCTTTAAACTTAGGTGGGGTTTTGTTTTGAATAATTGAACTTACTTGCTCGGTGAGAAAGGCACGCTTATGCACATGAAGCTTTCGCTTTTGTGTGCAAAGGTCCTTCAAAATTTAGCATAGGCGGGTATTTTCTGATTGCTTCGAGAAATGGAATGTTTATGTTAACTCTTTTGAACATTTCCAAAATCTCGTTGTATTGGGTACCCCCCTTCTGTTGCACCAACCGTTGTGGAAATGGAGCAACAGATACATGACTTGGCAAAGAAACATCTACTTCAGTAGGACTCTTGGTCTTATCAACAGGCTCAGATTCGTTCTCTACAGTAGATGTTTTCTGCTGTGTTGTGTGTACTGGTGAGTCTGATGGAGACTCGCTTGACGGTGGTACACCTACATGGTTCTCAACAACTCTACCACTACGGAGAGTGGTGACAGCATTCGCATGACTATGTGAAGTTTCATTGCAGGTAGAGGAGCCTGCATGAAACACATTCTTTGGATTTTGTTGGGGTTGACTAGGGAGTTTGCCTTTTTATCTCTCATTCAGTGCATCACAGATTTGACCTATCTTAAGATCTAGGTTTGTGAGACGTTGTTCGGTGGTTTTCTCAAGTTTTGCAAGATTTTGGGTTAACATAACGACACAGTCTTCAAAGCTAGTCTTTTTCTCTACAGGGTACTGAGGGTGTGGTTGTACTTGGGGGTTTCTAGGATATGAGTATCCTTGGTTGTTATTTGTTGGTCCCCCTTGTACTGGTCCCTTGGACCAAGAGAAGTTAGGGTGATTCCTCCACCCTGGGTTGTAGGTTTGAGAATAAGGGTTGTTTCTCTTGCCTATGGTACAATGCATTGGCTTGCTTGGTTTTGGACTCTTGAAATGCGTGCAAGTCTGGACAGCTGTCCACTAAATGGTCAGAGCTATGGCATGCGGCACAAGTGGCCATATCAATTTGGTCACGGAGAGTAGGGGCATTAGATTTTACATTCTTTTCCAACTCAAGCACTTCTATTCTCCGGGCCAAAGATGCCATTTTTGCATTTCCCTCAAAGTCAGACTCGATTCTATGAACATTGTTTGCAGGGGTCGTCCTTCTCGGTTCACGGATGGACTCCCACTGTTGAGTCTTTTCAGCGACTTCGATTAGAAAAGTCCAAGCGTCATCAGCACTCTTGTCAATAAATGCACCATTGCACATTGACTCAACTAAACAAAGCAATCAAATTAAATTAATTAATATTTCCACTCAATTAAAAATAATATAATGGAAGTCAAGTTCGTTCCCACGAGGAGCAAGAGATCTTAGTTGTAAAAGTTGTCACGAAAGGGGGGTGTAAAAAGCAAAAGAAAATAAACAAAGCAATTAAAAGATAAAGTTGAAAGCAATAAGAGAGACAAGACCAAGGAATCTTTCTTCGTTACGAAACAATGAATCAAGTTATGTTCTTTTCTACTTGTTATTAGTCACAAATTATCACCAACCGTAGGTAAAGAAGCTAGATCAGTGCTAAACCCCTAAATCCCTTGTATCACCGGATACGGAAGTTCTCGACTACCGGATTCTATTTACCAAACCACCTAGTAGTAGATCACTCTAGATGTAATTTAAAATAAACGCATTAAGATTTATGAACTTATTAGGTCAATATTAGTAGTTAGACTCTTAGATCAAGGTCTACTTGCTAACGTTGTTTTCACACACAATTGCTCCACGGAATCCCTCCGCAAGGTCTTGTGTTTGCTACTTATGTAAAGAGTCAAGAAACGATTACTTATCTCCTAACTTTCACTAGCTTTAGATCAAATTAACAAATCAATTTAGCGTGCACTCTAAACAATCTATCAATCAATCATGAATGTCTTTAAGATCATTCCCATTAGTAAAAACAAACGATAATCATGTGAAAAACTTCAAGATAGAATTGAAACAAAAACTCAAATCATGTATTAAGAACTAGGAATTCATCCTCAATCAATAAGAAATTTAGCTACTCATGTTTTTGAAATTCACACAAATAATAATTAAAAGGAGAATTTTCAAGTTCACACAAATAGTTAAAAGAAGAATTTTCAAAAGCTATCAAAAACACAAGTGTTGTGTGTGTAGAGAGGTGTCTAAAAGATGTAAAAAACTTCTCTAGTTATAGGCTTCAATATTCTCCAAATCTTCCAAGGAATAGAATCCTTTTCCTTTAGCCATTCAATTTCTAAATTCATGTCTTTCTCTTCTTCCATCTTCTCTTTCCAAATTTGAGTCTAATTCTCCATCCAATTCCAAGCCCAAGTCTTCACACCCATGAGAGAAATCCATAGAAAATTCTGGATTTTTTTGCTCGCCGGAAAACTGGGATTGTGGCCGGAATCCGGCCGGAATAGTCGCCGGAAAATGTCTCAGGTGACCGGCAAAGTCTGCCCGGTCACCGGTCAAACGGGTCAAATCGGCGGGTCAACGAGTCGGATCGGTCAACGGGTCAGCTCGGCCGGGTTAACTCGGTCAAGCACCGAGTCAAATCACTGAGTTTCAAGCTGAGTCAATACCGAGTCATTCTGAGTCAATGGCGAGTCAGGGTGACTTGTCAGACGAGTCGAGTTCATGTCGGTGGCTAGTCGGACCTTAGGCTGGGTTTGAGTGGATGTGGCCTAGGTCATTTGCACGCCTGACTGTGATGCACAATCCTTGTGCTGTAGCATACATGCCTACCCAGCCATGATGGCCCTGCTTGCCAATTTGAACTCCACCTACACTTGTCTTCAGCTGCACATCAATTTATCTCCCTGTCTCACTGTAAAACACCCATTTCAGGTCTTCTCCATCTCAGTTGCACAAACACAACCAACCCTATCCTACTCATGAGACCACCAGAGCCATGGCAATCACCAGCACTGCTCCCAATCCCTTGCACCTCAGACCCTAACTGCAATTCCTCACAATAATGACCATGACTCACTTTGCATATCATTGCCTATTTCAACCACTTGCATACAAACTCCAGACATCATCACTATCATCTCAGTCTCCATAACTGCAATTCTATATCAGCTCATCGCCTACAGTTCAGACCTGCCTTGCTGTTCCTGCAATTTCCTCCAATCTCCATAACTAGCTACCGCTTCAACTCCAGTCTCTCTTGCAATGCCATTTCAGGCCTTTCTCTCCATCTGGTTCAACCACTGTGAACTACGAGCACCATCAACTCTGTATTCTTCTTCCATTCCATAACACTATCACCTGCAATATCCTTGGCATCCATATTCATTGCCAGAATAACCAAAAGTTGCGATTTCTCCTGCAACAGCTGCAACTCAGCTGGTTCTTGATGGCAACCCAGTCATTCTTTATTGTCACCAGCACACCCATTGTTCTCACTGCCACCAATATTCAACACAGAAGCCTTGGCATCCATTTCCTGCAGTATACACAACTACCAGCTCCAGTTTCTCAGCTCAAATGAGCTTCATAACATGATTCTCTTCTTTCAAAACTTACCTAGAACCACCAACTTCAAACCTGCAATCTCCTAGCCATTTCGGCTCATCCGCCAACAACTTGAGCTCTCCATTAATTCAACAGCATCAGAGCTGAGCTTCACCACCACTCCAGTAGCAGACCAACTGCAACAACATCTCTCTGCATTTGTGTTCAGCTCTTAATCCACAATCAGCCATGAGTCACAGAATTCATTAGATCCCCTATTTTCTTCTCAGATTTCAAAAGCCCTGATTCAATTCCATTCTTCAACAGAAATCTTAACCCATTCATGGCTTTAAAACAATCATCAACAACACCACCATCTATCCCTATTCTTCTCAGCCTTGAAACAACATTACCCATACATTGTCACAACCACCAAAACCCCTTAATTGCATCCATCTCAGACTTCATCTCTCAACATCAACCTCATACCCATCTTTGTATCTGAGCTTCTCTGATTATTACAGAGACTCACCCATCTGTCCCTCCTTCCAATCGATTCTCGATTCACAGATGCAATCAAACCCTTCAATTCCATAAATCGATCTCAATTTAACAACATCAGTTATTCAATACATACCCCGTTCTTATTAAATCTTCCTCGTCTTGGTTGAACATCGACCACCATCGCGATCAAGTTCTCATCCGAGTTCAATTTCTCTTCTTTCACAAACCCATCTCACGCCAACTCTTAATCATCCATGAAACCCAATAACAACATCGAGATCCGTTTTGATTTCAATCACTACCTCAATAATGTGGCGAGTCTTGAATCATCTCTCGAACATCATCTGTTAATTCTCAATCTCTTGATCTCGATTCCAGCAATGAGTCATGGCTGCTTTTCTCACTTCAGGTGGAGCGAGAATGAGATAATGATTTGAACAAAGAAACATCTCTCGATTTTAGGGTTGTGGGAATAGGGTTATACTCGGTGTCCAGGTTACCTTGCTAAGGGCTAACCTTACGGCAGCCCCTTAACATTTCTTTGGCTGTCTTTTAATACCTCTCCAAAGAGAGTTGTCCCTTAACCTTGGGTCAGCTCCATATATCACTTGCCTGTAAAATGACCTTTTTGCCCTTTGGCTCAAATTGGGTGATTTCTTCTTCTTTTCCTCCGTGCGACTCCAAAGTAGCTATAAAACTCAAAACAAGCGTAAAATACATAATTTACAAGAGAAAAAACAAAGAAAGCATAAACTACTAGATAGTAAATACGGTGTATTCTACACCTATCAAATTCCCCCACACTTAGACTTTGCTAGTCCTCGAGCAAATCAAACTAAAACTCACAACTTCAAAGCGTTCTAGCGTCCCAAGCATCCAAAGAGCTATGAGGACATAGAGTTTCTGCATGCTAGTAATAAGAAGTTAGAAATACTAAAGAACATATTCTCATTCTTAAATGTTGAGTGAGAAATAACCACACCATAATGAGAGAACGCGTGTTTGAGAAACGATCAATAAACATTTCGCCTCGACTTCTGCCTCACCAAAAAGGATTTTATGATAATTGCACTCAAAAAGACGGCTTTTATGGTTCTCACATGTGTGCAGGTAGGAATGAAGAGAGAAATCCTGCGACACGTTGAATGGTGGGAAGGACAACTTCCGAAATATTTTGAAAAACCCACATCTTTTAATATTTTGAAAAACCATTTTTTCTGACGATCTCTACGAAAGGAAATCAACCATTTATTATCGAGGATGAGATTACTTACTCACCTTCACATCCGATCGCCAATTATGATAACACCACTCTCACGGCATCCAATAGAAACGTCTTCCGCTCCTCGTCTTGATCTTCATGGTCTTCGTCTTCGGTTTCAACTATTGATGATAAACTCTTGAATTTCACAAATCCTTGACAATTTGTAACCTTTTTACCTTAAACCCTTGTCGCTTGAAACCTCCTTATAAATTTTCCTTCCCCACGGCTCATTAAATAAAAATAAGAACAAATATTTCTCTTGTTTTTCTCTCTTTTTTTTTTCTTTTCTTTTCTTTTTTCAAATTTTTTTTTTCTTTCAATTTTTTTTTTTTTTTTTTTTAAACAAGAGAAATAAAATACAAAAAATAAACCATGGCCGTGGGAGAAGTATTTTACCGCTTGATTCTTCACAACTTGTATTGCCTTGAAATCATAAACTTCAAAAATTCTCACCTTTTAATTTTCTTCGCTTTCATGAATAAGTCTTCATACTTGGATAAAATTACCTTATTGTATTGTAAGTCCTCAACATATATGTGTATTCCGCTCTTTGTATGTTGCTTTACTTGAATTTGAAATTTGCTCTTTTTCTCGTTCCGTTGCTTGTAAACCTTAAACTTTTCCAACTTTCCTTGTAGATTTTGATGTTGCTCCTTGTTGATGATGATGAGAGTGTTTCTATGGATCCGTTGTTGTCGCGAGAGAGAATGGTGCTAACTGCAAATCGAACTACAAGAAGGAAGCTTTCATCTATAGACTTTACCCTCATGATTGACAAAATTAGCACTCAAGAGATCAAAGAGTAGTGCTTCTATTGGTGGGAGGTTGGGTAGCTCACCATTCTACCCGGAATTGACGTATGGTGACACACACTCAAAAGAAGCTCTTTAGTAGATGGAAGAATTCTGGTCGGTGCCTCTCATGATATGAATACGGGTAGTCTCCACTAATGATTGATCAGCAACTCTAATAATGCCCTTCTCCCTGCACCAAATTCGCATCACCGGCATGATTAAATCCATTATTTAACACTCAAACAAACAAGAAATCCGAATGTAGTTCTCTAACATTTCCAAGTTCAATTATGTCGGTCAAAATCTCTATGTAAACATACCTAGAAATATGCTAGTGACTCTAAAATCTTTAAAAGTTGAAGTTTTAGGTAAAAACTTTTTTTTTTATTTTTTTTATTTTTTTTTTATTTTTTTTTGTAATTTTTGTTTTAAAAACATGCTTAACCACTCCCTCACACTTAAACCTTACATTGTCCTCAATGTAATTGAATCCTCCTAGTAAAGTCAAGGTGGGAAATTTTAACATGATAAGAAACAAGAAAAAGAAATAACAAAAAGCAAAAAGATAAGAAATACAAAACCTATGGGTTGCCTCCCATTAAGCGCTTGTTTTAAAGTCGACGGCCCGACTTAGCTTTTGCAAGATTCATTAGCCCGGATCAATCTCTTTCACGGGAAAACATGATGTCACATCACTAGGGTATCGCGTTGTCTCAAAGATATTGAAGTGGATGAGTGTACCATCAAACTCCATAGTCAAGGTGCCATTTTGGACATCAATCTTTGTTCCGGCGGTGCTTAAGAATGGTCTACCCAATAGCAAAGGTGTAGACTTGGAAGAGTTCTCATCATTCATATCTAAGACATAGAAATCGGCCGGAAATACAAGCTCATTAACCTGCACCAAAACATTCTCAACAATCCCTTTCGGGTAAACATTAGATCGGTTAGCAAGTTCAAGAACTACCCCGGTCTCCTTAAGAGGACCAAGATTCAAAGAATCATAAATCGAGGAAGGCATAACATTAACCGATGCTCCCAAATCTAGCAAAGCTCGAGTAAACCTTGTTTTACCAATTGTGCAAGGTATATTGAAACTACCGGGGTCCTTTAATTTTGGTGGGAGTTTCTTGAGAATAAACGCCGAAGCATTCTCCCCACACTCATGACTTCATTCCCTTTCAACCTTTTCTTTTTCATGCACAACTCCTTTAAGAACTTTGCACAACGAGGAATTTGACGAATAGCTTCTATGAGTGGAATATTGACTTGTACTTTCTTAAAGATCTCCCAAATATCCATGTATTCCAAGTCTTTCTTTGATTTAGCAAATCGGCTAGGGAACGGGGGTGGAGTTGTGAAAGTAGGAACCGTCTCCTCGGGTTGGTTGGTTGGGGATGTTTTCTCCTTTGGTGCGGTTTCAATTTCCTCTTTCTCATCATACACCTTATCTTGTTGATTTGGTTGCTCCACTTGTTTCCCACTCCTCAAAGTAATCGCATTAACGCTCTCTCTTGGATTAACAAATGGTTGTGAAGGAAGTTTTGTGGACGCTTGCGCTTGCAATAAGTTCACATCGGTCGCTAATTGCCCCACTTGAATTTGTAACTCCTTGATTGCCGAATCGGTCTTTTGTTGGTGTTGTTGAACCATAGTGGTGAGACCTTGCACACCTTGCATTAACGCATTGAGCTTGTCATCATTCAAAGAATCACGCTCCTTGACTTGTTGTGGTTGAAATTGTAGTTGAGGATGGAAACGTGATTGTTGGAAACCACCTTGTTGCTCATACGGATTGGGAACCGCCGCTTGCTTATTTGCATAACTAAAGTTGGGATGATCCTTCCAACCGGGATTGTAGGTATTGGAGTATGGATCGTACCTTGGCCTTTGATTTGGATATAAAGCATTCACTTGTTCGGTCTCACCATCCGGAATAATTACCGCGGCCATCCTTTGCATCATTATCTCCATGTTACTCATCCTTTGATCAAGATGTGATGAATCACTTACTTCATGCACTCGCCTAACCATTGGTTCATCCCTTGTGTAGAATTGTTGCGAGTTCGCAGCCATACTTTCAATCAACTCGGTAGCTTGGGCCACCGTCTTGTTCATTAATGCACCACCACCCGCGGCGTCAAGAAGAGACCTATCACTTGGGTGGAGAGCTTCATAGAAGTATTGGAGTATCATAACATCATTAAATTGATGGTGTGGACAGCTTGCCACCAACCTCTTGTATCGCTCCCAACATTCATACAATGATTCTCCCACTTGTTGTTTCAATCCACAAATCTCCTTGCGAATTTGAGTAGCTTTGGATGCGGGAAAATATCTCTCGAGGAAAAGTTTCTTCATCCCATTCCATGTTGTGATACTTAGGAAGGCAAATAATATAACCATTCCTTAGCATTACCCGCCAAAGAAAAGCGGAAAGCTTTCAACATTGCTCCATCCGCATTAGTCTCCGGTGGAAGCATAGCCATAACTATGGTGTAGAAGTCCATAAGATGTTTGTTTAGGTCCTCATTCACCATGCCATGGAACTTTGGTAACTCTCTAATCAACCCCGGCTTGATCTCGAAGGTTGAATTAGTTTGGATACACCATTGTTGTGTATCAAGCTTGTGAGAAGCTAGGTCCTTGAGTGTACGTTCAGCCATTGTTTCTTCCTCTTTGTCCGAATCACTTGATGAAGAAGGAGGAAGTGGAGTGTTAACCGCTCGAATGAAATCCTTTAGTTGAGTGCCGGATCGAAGACGTATTGGACTCGATCTGCCCTTCTTAAGCATTCACCAAAGGTATAACACCTGAAACAAGATTCTCACAAACTAAGTTAGATACGGTAAAGAATCTAACAAAGCAAGAATAAAGCAAAAAGAAAAATAAAAACAACTAAAAATCGCCCGTTGCTCCCCTAACAACGGCGCCAAAATTTGATGCGTGTCGTAGGTGCAATCAAATTAATTAATATTTCCACTCAATTAAAAATAATATAATGGAAGTCAAGTTCGTTCCCACGAGGAGCAAGAGATCTTAGTTGTAAAAGTTGTCACGAAAGGGGGGTGTAAAAAGCAAAAGAAAATAAACAAAGCAATTAAAAGATAAAGTTGAAAGCAATAAGAGAGACAAGACCAAGGAATCTTTCTTCGTTACGAAACAATGAATCAAGTTATGTTCTTTTCTACTTGTTATTAGTCACAAATTATCACCAACCGTAGGTAAAGCGGCTAGATCGAGTGCTAAACCCCTAAATCCCTTGTATCACTAGGATACGGAAGTTCTCGACTACCGGATTCTATTTACCAAACCACCTAGTAGTAGATCACTCTAGATGTAATTTAAAATAAACGCATTAAGATTTATGAACTTATTAGGTCAATATTAGTAGTTAGACTCTTAGATCAAGGTCTACTTGCTAACGTTGTTTTCACACACAATTGCTCCACGGAATCCCTCCGCAAGGTCTTGTGTTTGCTACTTATGTAAAGAGTCAAGAAACGATTACTTATCTCCTAACTTTCACTAGCTTTAGATCAAATTAACAAATCAATTTAGCGTGCACTCTAAACAATCTATCAATCAATCATGAATGTCTTTAAGATCATTCCTATTAGTAAAAACAAACGATAATCATGTGAAAAACTTCAAGATAGAATTGAAACAAAAACTCAAATCATGTATTAAGAACTAGGAATTCATCCTCAATCAATAAGAAATTTAGCTACTCATGTTTTTGAAATTCACACAAATAATAATTAAAAGGAGAATTTTCAAGTTCACACAAATAGTTAAAAAGAAGAATTTTCAAAAGCTATCAAAAACACAAGTGTTGTGTGTGTAGAGAGGTGTCTAAAAGATGTAAAAAACTTCTCTATTTATAGGCTTCAATATTCTCCAAATCTTCCAAGGAATAGAATCCTTTTCCTTTAGCCATTCAATTTCCAAATTCATGTCTTTCTCTTCTTCCATCTTCTCTTTCCAAATTTGAGTCTAATTCTCCATCCAATTCCAAGCCCAAGTCTTCACACCCATGAGAGAAATCCATAGAAAATTCTGGAATTTTTGCTCGCCGGAAAGCTGGGATTGTGGCCGGAATAGTCACCGGAAAACATCTCAGGTGACCGGCAAAGTCCGCCCGGTCACCGGTCAAACGGGTCAAATTGGCGGGTCAACGAGTCGGATCGGTCAACGGGTCAGCTCGGCCGGGTTAACTCGGTCAAGCACCGAGTCAAATCACTGAGTTTCAAGCTGAGTCAATACCGAGTCATTCTGAGTGAATTGCGAGTCAGGGTGACTTGTCAGACGAGTCAGGTTCATGTCAGCTGGCTAGTCGGACCTTAGGCAAAATTTGAGTGGCTGTGGCCTAGGCCATTTGCACAGCCTGACCTGTGATGCACAATCCTTGTGCTGTAGCATACATGCCTACCCAGCCATGATGGCCCTGCTTGCCAATTTGAACTCCACCTACACTTGTCTTCAGCTGCACATCAATTTATCTCCCTGTCTCACTGTAAAACACCCATTTCAGGTCTTCTCCATCTCAGTTGCACAAACACAACCAACCCTATCCTACTCATGAGACCACCAGAGCCATGGCAATCACCAGCACTGCTCCCAATCCCTTGCATCTCAGACCCTAACCGCAATTCCTCACAATAATGACCAACGGCTCAGCTGCATATCATTGCCTATTTCAACCACTTGCATACAAACTCCAGACATCATCACTATCATCTCAGTCTCCATAACTGCAATTCTATATCAGCTCATCGCCTACAGTTCAGACCTGCCTTGCTGTTCCTGCAATTTCCTCCAATCTCCATAACTAGCTACCGCTTCAACTCCAGTCTCTCTTGCAATGCCATTTCAGGCCTTTCTCTCCATCCGGTTCAACCACTTTGTGAACTACGAGCACCATCAACTCGTATTCTTCTTCCATTCCATAACACTATCACCTGCAATATCCTTGGCATCCATATTCATTGCGAATAACCAAAAGTTGCGATTTCTCTCCGCAATTGCAACTCAGCTGGTTCTTGATGGCAACCAGTCATTCTTCATTGTCACCAACACACCCATTGTGCTCACTGCCACCAATATTCAACACAGAAGCCTTGGCATCCATTTCCTGCAGTATACACAACTACCAACTCCAGTTTCTCAGCTCAAATGAGCTTCATAACATGATTCTCTTCTTTCAAAACTTACCCAGAACCACCAACTTCAAACCTGCAATCTCCTAGCCATTTCAGCTCATCACTGCCAACAACTTGAGCTCTCCATTAATTCAACAGCATCAGAGCTGAGCTTCACCACCACTCCAGTAGCAGACCAACTGCAACAACAGCTCTCTGCATTTGTGTTCAGCTCTTAATCCACAATCAGCCATGAGTCACAGAATTCATTAGATCCCCTTTTTTTCTTCTCAGATTTCAAAAACCCCAGATTCAATTCCATTCTTCAACAGAAAGCTTAACCCATTCATGGCTTTAAAACAATCATCAACAGCACCACCATCTATCCCTATTCTTCTCAGCCTTGAAACAACATTACCCATACATTGTCACAACCACCAGAACCCCTTAATTGCATCCATCTCAGACTTCATCTCTCAACATCAACCTCATACCCATCTTTGTATCTGAGCTTCTCTGATTATTACAGAGACTCACCCATCTGTCCCTCCTTCCAATCGATTCTCGATTCACAGATGCAATCAAACCCTTCAATTCCATAAATCGATCTCAATTTAACAACATCAGTTATTCAATACATACCCCGTTCTTATTAAATCTTCCTCGTCTTGGTTGAACATCGACCACCATCAGCAGTCAAGTTCTCATCTGAGTTCAATTTCTCTTCTTTCACAAACCCATCTCGCTGCCAATTCTTAATCATCCACTGAAACCCAATAACAACATCAGATCCCGTTTTGATTTCAATCACTACCTCAATAACAGCGGCGAGTCTTGAATCATCTCTCGAACATCATCTGTTAATTCTCAATCTCTTGATCTCGATTCCAGCAGCAGTCATGGCTGCTTTTCTCACTTTCAGGTGGAGCAGAATGAGATAATGATTTGAACGAAAGAAACATCTCTCGATTTTAGGGTTGTGGGAATAGGGTTATACTCAGTGTCCGGTTACCTTGCTAAGGGCTAACCTTCTGGCAGCCCCTTAACATTTGCTGGCTGTCTTTTAATACCTCTCCAAAGAGAGTTGTCCCTTAACCTTGGGTCAGCTCCATATATCACTTGCCTGTAAAATGACCTTTTTGCCCTTTTGGCTCAAATTGGGTGATTTCTTCTTCTTTTCCTCCGTGCGACTCCAAAGTAGCTATAAAACTCAAAACAAGCGTAAAATACATAATTTACAAGAGAAAAAACAAAGAAAGCATAAACTACTAGATAGTAAATACGGTGTATTCTACACCTATCACTTGCTTGGCAAGTTTATGCACAGGTTGTCACAGCACAACACAGTTTGCGCAGGCCAGGTTGTACCCAGCACTGGCAAGGCACAGTGCAGGCAATGTGCAGCTCAGTTCACAAGTAAATACCCACAAATTGTTGCACACAGCAGAGCTGATGCACAACTCAGATTGGCAGGTGAACAAGATAGTTAAAAACTGTGTATGGTGCACAGGGTTGATGGATGTGCTCACTCAGGGTGAAGCATGTGCAAGGTTTGTGTATTTGAAAACTAACCTAGTTGCTAACACAAACTCTGCTATTCACAACTCAATTAAATGCCACAGGAGCACACACAATTTGCAGAAGCTGATTCACACATTCACAAGAGCAATGGATGTAATAACAGATGAGTAATTTTAGCATTCTACCACAGTTTCAACATGTCATGGAGTGTCAACTGGTTCAGTTGATCTCAAATTTCAGAGAACAAGTTCACAAATATGCATATATTAGCAGGGCATAGTATTCACAGCATGAAAGAGCTGAATCAGCAGATGAATAGCAAATGAACAATCCAGTATTGTCACAGGGTACTTGACATGAAACAAAGTGTCAACTGTGTTGGTTGATGCCAACTATCTCAGAGATTCTCACAAACATGCAGATACTAGCAGGGTTTTGTGATCACAGATGCACACTTGCAATAGCTCATACAAGGTCTCAAACAAGGTTAAGCATGCATAAGGTTGCAGGGCAAATTGAAGCTATGGGCACAGAGCTCACATAGCAAGGATTTAAAGTGTGAGCACTACCTAGCAAAGGTGATACATGTGCAAACACAATGATTCTCAGTCTTCTTTCAGTCAAGCACAGGTGATGGTTTCTCAGCTAGAATATGGCAGGCTTACAGGTTTGCAGCTAAAGCTAACTTGGTTTTCCAAGTTGTGACTCAAACTTGCAGCTTCAGGGGGCTAGCAAGGTGGTAGGTGACTCACAAGGTTTGTGGGGTCAAGTCAGCCAGCTGACTTCACTTTGATTTCAAAGGCTATGCTCAAGTTATATACAAGGTCAAGCAGAGATCACAGAGCAATTCTAAATTCACAGTCACAGCTACAGGGGCTGCTAGTAGAGGAGCACAGATTCACAAACAGGTATGGTTTATCATGCATACATATGAGCAATGACTCAAAGGTGAGCTTCAAAAGATCATTAAAAAGGTAAGCATGCTATATCATTCATGTAAGCAAGGATAGAAACATGATACCACCAGTATAACACTGGGTTTAGGCAAATCCACCAATGGTTCTGCTCCTTGGTTTTCTCCAGCTGCTCCACAGGTACCTGCTAGCTCAGCAAAACAATTTCAATTCCCAGAACTTCACAGTCAAAGCAAGAAAGTACTAATGCTATGGTACAGTTCAGAGCCAACAATAGAAGATAACAGGGTTAAACTAATAATGCAAGATTATAATGAAAACTACATCTAAAAGTATGAACAGATGAACTACTAGGCTAGAGATTACAATGACATGACACAATGAAAGATGCAGAGATAACAAAATTACAGCTAAGTTTTGCTAAGAGAAATTAAAAACAAGGATTCAGAGCATATATATACAATGATGGGTTATAAAACAGTGAAGAAAAGCACTAAAGAGCACAATGCACACTACCAATTCCCCGGCAGCGGCGCCAAAAACTTGGTAGGTCTGTAAAAGTGATTTTCCTACGTCTTAAACTGCAAGTGCACAGTGCCTTTGGAGGCAGTGGCAAGCACAGGTCATTCCACAGAGAACTGGGGTGTGTTATGTGATCTAATGGCTCTTAACTAATTTCCTAGTGGTTTTGTAACACAATTATGGAGTGAACTTGGTGTCGATACGACTGAGTTGAAGGTTTCAAAGCTAAAAGTAAGATGAAATACAAATGTTGAGGTTACAGGCACTAGGGTTATCAAATCCACCTCTAATTCAAGTTATGTTATTCAACTAGCTTGAATGTTCTTGCTACAGATAAGGAAAGTGTGTCAGGCTATCACTTATCTAAGGGTTTCACCAGGGAATAGTTCAAGTTATCAGCTAAGGGTGCTAATTCAGAGCACTAGTTATCTAATTAAGCACAACTAGTCAAGGGCTAGCAATAGTGATTGAAGTTTGGGCTGAATTACACTCAATGCAGAGTTATCCTAACTACAATGGATACATGGCATCCATTGTGAGAGCAAAGCAATGAAAGTGCTAGAATTGAACTATCTTATAATTTAAGCATGCAAAGAACATTTCAAAAACAGTTGAACAACAGAACAAAAGAACTAGGGTTTCATTGTAATCCTAGCAATTAAATTAGAACATATTAAACATCATGAAAAACAGATTTAAAATTGAAACTAAGTTATGAATCCTAAAACATGTTGTCTTTTCTCTTACATCAAAACATCCCTTTTATATCTCACAAATCACTCAAAACTACCAATTGAAAAACACCAAAACCTCTATCCTCTGTGAATTCGGCTCTCGTACGCCATGCAGGGGCTGTTGTACAAACCCTAGTTTCAATTATCTCTTACTTAGCTTCTAGGGTTAGAGAAACTATGTAAGAGATAATTAACACTAGGAGCGGAGAAGCAGGCAACTGTGGTGGCTCTGATGGTGCTGGTGGCTATGGCAGGAGATGGAGATGGCTCTGCAACTCTGATCTGGTCGGGAGAAGAAGGGGAGGTAAGGGGTTCTCTGAGTTTGGTCGGGTGAGGGAGAAGAAAGAGAAATGAAATGATAAATGAGGTGTTGGTCGATGGGTGAAGGGTTTGATGGCTATGGTGTGAAGCGGGTGTAGCGAAGGGTCGATGCGATAGGTGGAGCGACCGTAGGATGCATATGATGGAGATCTCAACGGCTCAGGGTGATGTGCGGTTTTGGTGTTGAGCGGGAGCAGCAATCTTCGATGAGAAGGATTGAGCGAGCGTAGGATGCAGCTGGGCGAGATCTCAACGGCTTGGAGTGGACGGGCTCGGATCCGGGTCGCGGGTCTTGGATAGCTTGGGCCCATGTCTTGTAAATGGTTTGCTCCTGATGCGCGCGCGGGCTTTGGCTTTCTGCTCCATAGACGCTTGTCTCCAATTCTTTGCTCTTTTGGCTCCTCAATTTCTCCGAGCTTTATTTACTACCTAAAAACACAAAATTAATTAATACAAATATTTATTCTTGAAAACAAATAAAATACAGAATCTGGGATAATATCTGACTTCTGAGCACAAAAGATGAGTTAAATGCCAATAAATAGATGTATAAATATGCAATATTTGGCACTCATCAACACTTCAAAAACATAAGTACTTTCAATAATGCACAACATCTGGATACTCTCAAAAATCTCATTCATCCTTGTATTAATGAGGATGATAATAACCTGCTCATTAGAATTCCAGATGAAACTGAAATAAAAAACACTCTTTTCAATATGAACCAGTGGGTTCCCCTAGTCCAGATGGTTATCCACCTGGATTCTTTAAATCTCACTAGGATATTGTTAAAAATTATATTATCAACCTTGTTCAGGATTTTTTCAAAAAGATATATATTCTCAAAGAAATGAATTATACTTACATTACTCCGATTCCTAAAGTTCAAAACCCTTCTACGCCTAGCGACTTTCACCCCATTAGTCTTAGTAATACTACGTATAAAATTACCTCAAATTTTTTAATTAACAGACTAAATCCTTTGCTTCCAAGACTCATTTCTCAAATCAGTCTGCTTTTATTCCTGATCATCAAATTACTGACAACATCATTGTGGCCCATGAAATCTTACACTCCATGAAGATCTCTAAAAGCAAAAATGGAAACATGGCTTTAAAAATAGATTCGCCAAAAGCCTTTGACAGAATCGAATGTGATTTCCTTAACTAGACTCTTCTTTCTTTTGGCTTTTGCAAGGATTGGTGTCAACTAATTATGCAATGTATAACCACTACTTCCTTTTCAGTTCTTTTAAATGGTGTGCCGGGTGAAAAAAAATACATGTCCAGGGGTCTCCGTCAGGGTGACCCGCTTTCGCCTTAACCTTTTAGTATCTGCATGGAGGTTCTTTCTAAACTTCTTTTAAAAGCTGAAAATGATAAAAAAAAAAAAAAAAAAATAGGGATTAAAGTCACTAAAATAGCCCCCTTTGTTTCCCACCTGTTTTTCACTGACGACAGTTTTCTATTCTTTAAAGCTAGTTTATCTGAAGCTAAAAATATTGTGAACATTCTTAAATTTTTTTGGGGAAATGACTGGGAAAGTCATTAACTTTCAAAAATTTGGGATTTACTTTAATCCTAAAATTCACAACAAGTATTGTAAAATCATTTCTAAAATTCTTAAAGTTGGGTAAATCTCCAAGAATGATAAGTATCTCGGAACGCCTTTTTTTTCTTGACAGAAATAAAGTTAATAATTTCGAACCTTTACTTAATAAATAATGTGCCTCCCTTCAAGTTTGGATTGGCAAGATGTTTAATAACGCTGGTCGTGTTGTTTTGATTAAAACTGTGCTCAATGCTTATCCTATTCACCAAATGCAACGCTTAGCCTTTTCTAAGCAAACTTTATATAACTTAGACAAAATTCAAAGTGATTTCTGGTGGCAAAAGAAAAACAAAAAGAAATGCTATTATCCTAAAGCTTGGCCTAACATTACAAAAGACGTTAGACAGGGAGGAGTACTAGGGAATAAAATACCTCATAAACATAAATACATAATCTTGATTTAATCACCAAGCTGGCCTAGAGATTGATCCACAACGAGGAGCAACTTTGGGTTAAAATTCTTAAACATAAATATTTTGAAATCATAACCCATTAAGAAAAACAAGAAAATACAGAATTTCTTGGATTTGGTCTAGTATTTAGAAAGGCCTGGAAGTCGTAAAATCTAATAATATTTGGCAAGTGAATAATGGAATTGATATAAATATTTGGTCTGATATCTGGCTCCCTCATCAGTCTGTTTTACTTACACTGGTTAAGCTTGATGATAACATCCCTAAAACTGTTAATGATCTGATTAACAACAATGGAAATTGGGACATGAATATTATTTCTAAATATATAGATAACTCTGTCCATAATGCTATCAACTTTATAACTATATCAATCTAAATAAACCTGATATGATCAAATGGTTTACGACTAGATCATGAGAACTTACAACAAAATCTGCTTATAACACTTTCTTACTAAACTCAAAATGGATAAAGATGAAGCTATTTTTTGGAAAAAAAAATTGGGGTTTAAACACCACACCTAAAGTTAATATGTTTTGTTGGAAAAATGTTCTTTCTTTAAGTCGTAAAATGTATATATATGTTAAAGATGCAAACTCTTTTTGTTTCCTTCGTAATTTTCATACTCTGGAGGATGAAATGCATTTGTTTGTTAACCTCCCTTTTACAATAAAAGTTTGGGATTCTTTTGGTTTCAAGAACATCTATAATTATAAAGGTATGATGTTTTGCATTGGTTTTAATTTTGGGTGATCAATAAAATTTTTAAAGTCAGTCATGATAAAATTTCTTTCATTATTTGGTCCATTTGGAAATCCAGCCACAAAAGTTAATTGATATTATTAACTCCATACACCAGAATCACCCTATCACTAGGTTTGTATCTGTTCAGAAATCCTCTATCTCTGATTTGTAATGCTAGTAATGTATCACAACCGAGATTTTGACTGGTTTATACATTTTGATGCATCTTTTATGGAATCTGATTTCACTATGGGATATGCGATCTCTATTTTGGATAAAGCAGGAAACATGAGGAATTTTCGAGCATGCAGAAGTTGGGCTTCCCGCCCCTTAGAAGCTGAAGCTAAAGCAGGAATTGAGCAATTGTTTCTTAATCAATGACTGCCAGATTTTGGTGAAGACTATTAACAAAGAAATAAATCCTGAAGACCTACCTTGGAGAGCTCATAATAGCATCTACATATGCATATTTTACTTTGATTACTGTAATTCGATTTCCTTTATGTTTAAAACTAGAAAGTTTGTTGATTCAGAAGATAGACTTTCTAAGGAAGTTGGAGCTAAGAAAATTATCTACTTCTCTACGGAGAATATGTCTAACTATGAGAAATTTGTTTTCTTAGAAAGGACTAATCTCGGATTAGATCCCATCATCTGTAATGTAAACTTTCTTTTATGGAATAGAATTAATGGAATTCATCTCAACTACCACTCTTGACATTCTGTTAAATGGATCCCCCACAGATTTTTTCAAACCTACTAGGGGTCAGCGACAAGGTGACCTATTGTCACCCTATATTTTTATGTTTTGTATGGAGGCTTTATCAAGAACTATTTTTTGTATGTCGAGTCAAATGGGTTTCTAAAAGGAATGAAAATCACTCCTAAAGCCCCTGCTATCAGTCATATGCTTTTACCAGCAGAAACCTTGTTAACCTTTTTTTTTTGAGTTTGGTAAGGCGCCTGATCAACTAATCAACCTTTCAAAATATGGAGTGTTCTTCAGTAGTAAACGAATGAAAACATTAGGAATAAGGTGATTAACATTTTAGAAGTGAATATTATCCCTTTAAATGATAAATACCTATGATTTCCTTTGTTCACAATAGATCTAAAGTAAATTGTTTTGAACTCATAGTGGAGAACATGTGTAATAGACTGTTAAGTTGGAACGGAAAAAAACTAAACACTTCAGGTAGGACGGTCATGATAAAAAATATAGCAATGAATAAGGTCTGAATGAAAAAAGAACAAAAGGATTGTACTTCAAAGCTTGGGATACCATAAATAGATCAATAGATGAGGGGGGCTTTGGAATTCAGAACTTGCAAAAGTTCAATCTTGCAATGATAGCAAAAATGGGTTGGAGACTTAAAGAAAAACCAAACTCTCTCTATGCTTCTATACTTAAAGCAAAATACTACTCTCAAAATAACATATCACATATGAAATCAAAACCAAAACAAAAAGATAGTTGGATTTGGAAAGGAATATTAACAAAAGTCAACCAAATTAAACAAAATTGCTTTTGGAAAGTAGGTAATAGAGAAAACTTAAATATTTGGACTGACCATTGGGTGCCTGAATTCAAGCCACCGATAATACACAATTCTGTTGCATAAGAAAATTTCAGAAAGGTAGTGATTTAATTACTAGTTCTCGTATTTGGGATATTGAAAAATTGGCAGCTTGTTTTGATCAAAACAGGATTGAGAAAATACTGAAGATCCCAACCCAAGTAATAATACTTTGGATGAAGCTATTTGGACCTTAAACAACTCAGGTATTTTTACTGTTAAGTCTATACAACTCTCTAAACTCTTATGGTAGAGAAAATCAAGATTGGAACAAAATTTGGGAAATGCAAACTACTCCATCTATTAAAATGTTCATTTGGAAAGTGTCTCACTCTATTTTACCAACTAATATGAGGGTAGCAGCCATCTTACATGATATTTAGACTTCTTGTCCTTTGTGTAGCTCTGGTGAGGAATCTCTGTCTCATATCTTTATCACTTGTAATTTTGTTTCTCAGGTTTGGATGCACCTAAGTTTTGACATGTCTTATGTTACTAATGGACTAACAAACTTTCATGATTGGCTCAATACTTGGTTTACAGAGCATGATAGAAATGGCCTTGCAATGGACTGGCCAGTCCTTTGCAGTACAGTAAACTGTCATGTTTGGAAGGCAAGATGTGATGTAGTGTTCAAAAAAATTAAACTAGATAACATGGAAATAGTCAAAACAATAGTTAGGTTCATAAACAATTTAATGAACATAAACAAAATGGATTATGATATTATGCAAAACCTTTACTACAACCCTATGAATGATGAACATCTCAAAATTACAACAGAAGTACCAAATAGATATGATAATTTTATAACTATGAAAATTGACATTGCTTTGTCAATGTCAAATTACAGGGCCAACACTGCAGTGGGATTAACTATTTCTGACTACACATGTAACATTGAATAAGGAAGTGGTACCTATGCAGATTGTCTTACCAGAGAAGATCTTGAGAGAACTGGAGCTAAAGAAGCTTTCCAATTAGCGGAAAAATGTAAAGGACAAAATGTTATCTTCCAAAGCGACTCTGAAGTGACTCTCATATTGCTAATTGACATGTATGCTAAGGCTAGAGAAAAGAGATACACTATCAGTGAAGACTACACAATATAGACCCAAGAACTTGCATAAACTTTAAGGTGCAAAGTTTCATTTTAAAAAATAGAAACCATATAATTAAAACAACTCACTTATCTAATTTTTGCAATAGTCATGGTCTCAAGAAGACATGACCAAGTAAAAACTTTAGAATCCTAATGAACAATTTGCAATTCCAATATTGGAACTATAATGTAACCGATATCCCAATTATATTTTACAACAGGGTTCTCATGGGGAAAATATTTAACAAATGAACGGGGATCGATCATTCTTTTCGAAAAAACAAAAAAGTAAACTTCCTTTTATAAAAAATAAATAAAAAAAATCAGTGCATTAAAAAGGATCAACGATTAGAAGGGATGCACAAAACCGAGCAGAACCGAGCCGAAACCGAACTGAACCATTCATCCAACGGTCAGTCTCAGTTTATAAAATGAGAACCGTTGATCTCACGGCTCAGTTTATGGTTTGAGGTCTGAAACCGACCGAACCGAACCGATGTAACCGACATATAACAACCGTTGATCTAATTAGATCACGACCATCCATTACTCCTTAAATATAATAAAACCTAACCCTAATTTAGAAACAGGCGAGCAAACTTTTCTTCTCTTCTCCTGTTCTCCACTCCCACCTTGTTCTCCACTCCCCACATCAGCAGGCAGCCGTTGTTTACCACCGATTCATCAAGAACAACCCCACCATCACCAACACCTTTTTCTTATTCTTATTCTCAAGATTAACGAGGTTGACAAGAATAATCAATAATATCTTTGAATGATTTATCACTTATTTTGAAGGATTTTGATTAAATAATGAAAGTTTTTCTATAAATAGGTAAGATCTATGATATATCTTTTGTTTTGGGTTTGGATTTTTGATATTGTTTGGATTCTATAACCATGCAACCTACCACCAAGGCATTCTGCACATGCCATTGGCACATGCCACGCACGCCACTAGCAGCTCTGGCATTGCCACTTACGCTCGAGGTACAACCCGCAACAAGGGCATTCCGCACATGCCAATGGCACATACCACACGCGCCACTAGCAGCGCCACTTGCACTCAAGGTGCAACCAACACTCGAGATATCAACACAAAGGCGGGGATGCTTTCGGGGTTTTGGTTTGGCGGTCTGACTTGCGGCGTACACTACGCTCACATTAAGAAAGCGTGAAAAGGAATAAAGCGGTCAAATAAATGAGGAAATAATGGTGAAAACGTTTTCACCCATTAACACCATGCGGTTACCACCTCCTCCCATTATTTCACCCTTTACTCTCTTCCTTCATGAGGCCAGGGTACGTTTCAATCTCGACTTGTATAAATAGGTCTTACCTATTTCCACCAGACAACAAGTCTCGGTCAGGAGAAAAATACTACACTCTCAGAAAAGGCAACTTTGCAAGCTCTCCAAAAAGCTTTCATCTCTTGCAAGCTTCCTAAGCTTTCACTTTTCGATACAAGTCGAGACACTACTCTCCCGGAACTATTCCGGGTCTCAACACCTTTCTTTGCTTTCCTCCCCAAATCAACCCTTCTCTTCCACTTTGTGACCGAAGCAAGTCTGGAACGGCCATTTCTTGGTTTAGGCCGGACTTGTACAGATTGATCTCTCGAATCTATAAAGTGCTCACGTGCAGCACATTTGTTTAGGGTTTAAATCAGTTTCTCACTCATCTACCGAATTTACTGAAATCGGTAGAAACGATTTTCACCCATAAACAATTGGCGACCACAACGGGAGGATTGATCTATCGGCTACAATGTCAGACTGTCGATCTCGTTCTTCGACCCAGATGTCAAGATGGTAGGGGAAGGCGACTCAATCCGACGCAACTACCAGACAACCCGGTTACCAGTTGTAAAAACTACACAAGAAAACTGGGGACTCGCTGAAGATGCTACCAGTGATTGGGGACTTGCTGGCGATGCTACCAGCAAAACCGCCTTTTTTACATGAAGAGGGGCATGTTCGCAAAAACCTATGAAGTGAGTAAATTCAGACTGCGCAAGATATACGATTTGTTTTAGGTTCTTAGTAAAACCATTATACTACCGAGTATTGTGCCTATTGCTAGCACACACTTTCATAAAAGCATTTTTGTTTCCCAAAACATAATCAGAGTCATATTATCAAAACCATTCATCCCAGAAATAATCCAATATCCTCAAAAGCTACCAGCTGTCTACCAAAACTGGTTAGACCTTGAACCAGACATCCAGTATGTCTTTCAAAAAAAAAAAAAACCTAAATGAAAGTTTAACAGATAAACATTCAAGGAAAATCATCTAACAGAGGTCTGTTCTTCTTGGAGAAAGTCAACTTTGCATCTTCAAGAGCCGCTCTCTTCATAGTCAACATCTTGGAAAGCTTTTCGAGTTCTACCTCCTGTCGTGCAATCTCCTCGGCGGAAAGGCTTTCGGTTGTTGCATCTTTCAACTTTTGGATCTCAGCAAGGCCTTCGACAAACCACGAGGTGTTGAACTCCTTTTCTACGCACACGTCGCGATGGTGCTCCCGGTCGGCAATAACGTCTTCGAAACGGTGTGACCAGTCACCTCACGCATATCCTCGATGGAAGATAAAGCCTCTTCCACACGCTTAACCAGCGCAAATCGACTAGTGACTTTTTTGGTTGTGGCCATATGTCCGTACTTCTCCCAGATTCTGGTGTACAACGCCTCATGCTTAGCCGGCACGCTGAAGCCGCCAACCAGCACATGACCTGGATAAGGAACCAAGTACGGGGGATCAAAAATGGCGCCTGCACCTGGCCCCACGACTCGCTGAGGGTTTTCTTCCATGTCTACGGTAGCAACCATCAGAGAATCATCCACCGTTTGAACCACATCTGTGCCCGGCAATTAGCTAACTCTCATCTCCAAGTCACCGGCGGTGGCCACCAAGGGCAAGTTTCCATGTGGCTCTACCCCGGAATCGTCCTCCGAACCGGATTCCTCCTGCGAACTTGAGTCAGACATTTTTCAAAGGAAGAAACAGAAGAAGAAAGAAAAGAAGCGCGGAACTCACCGAACCACTTCCCGAAAAAGAACCAGTGCTGCCAGAGGAATCATTCTCACTTGTCGAACTTTCTTCTTTCTCTGAATCATCACCGCTATGAGAAGGCTCAGTGCTGCTAGAATTCTTTGAAAAAATTGTCGTCTACTGGCAACGTGCAAGGGCAGCGAAAGCATTAACACTACCAAAGCCCTGGAAGAAACAAGACACATGTTTTCAGCAGAAATTCACGTGTTTTGAGACAAACCAATGAAGAAGCGACACATACCTGGTTATTGGAAGAACTGAAAGACACGAGAGCTGTGGGAGGATCTTTTGAAACCGTCCGGAACCCGCCAGCACGATTCTTCGTTCTCCGATCCTTGGCCTGGGGACTTTCCGAGTTGCTAGGCAACTTTCGCTTGAGATCTATCAACATTGGATACTTCTTCAAAACTGCTGGGGAAGGTTTACAACGAACGTTCTCCACCACGTTATTCACAAAAGCTTGGATCATAATAAACTCGTCGCACTAGAACTCATTATAGCCGAAAGTCGTCGAAGTTACTCTTCCCGTTTGAAAGAAGGGAAGGCGGATACCCGGCTCGAGGGCACTGGCATTGAGGGCGGCACGAAATGAATCCTTAGGAATCACCGGCTGGTAAGCAAGAGGTACCCCTTGATCGAAACCCATATGACGAGCAGCACGGTCAATATTGTAAGCAGCTATCTGGAAAGACCCCATGAAGAAAGACGGCATATAACCGGGCAAGCAGCTTTGAATAAACAAGTTTTCACCAACGCTCAAATCGCCATCGAAGACAAAGACATGAGCGGAGAGCGAAGCAAAGGTGTCAATTTGAGTCACGACCTATGGACCGGCTCCCATGGGCGAAAATTGATTTCATACGACTTATCAAGAAGACTAACCAAGCTCACGCCAACTCTTGGACGCCCTGTTCACCCATCGAAGAATTCGAGAGCCGCCCCAACTCGCGGGATCGAAGGCATCGGTTTGAGCATACTTCTCAAAGTGCTCCCATAGCCGGACTTGCGAAAAGCAACGAGCACATATGAATTCACTTTCATGAAACCATTCGAAACTCGCATGTTCGCAACTAGGTGATCCAGATGCACATACAGGGAACCGAGGAATAGCTTGCCAATGGGAAGAACTTCACCTTTCACCAACTTCACAGCAATAACTAGCAACTCTGGTCGTATCTCCTTCTTACCAGAACCGTCGTCAAAAATGTCTCTAGACAACCAGAGAGCCAAAAATGCAACGTGAAGATCACTTTGCTTTTGTTTAGGTTCCGGCTCGTCAGGAAACCATTGAGATATCCACCCAGTTTGTAAAGGCACCTTTCATCCTCTTTAGGACAGAGTCCTTCGACTTCGCATGGAGTCTTTCCGAGCGAAATCTTCCAACTTAGCGGCAAGGTCATCCCGCATCTTTCCCTCACTTTCGAGATAATTGGATTTTAAGATTCCCGATTCTAGGAAGATTGACAAGAGGGCCACACTCTCCAAGGAGAAAGTTATCTCACCCCATCTACATATGATCGTATGGGTGTCCGAACACCATCGGGAGATGAAAGCAACCAAGCCCGGGATATCCTTCCTAACTGGAGATTTCCTGAAGTTCTAACAGCATCAATAATCTGCGCTCGAGTCAAGTTGGTATTTATATGCTCCTTACTCACCATGAACTCAACCCATCTATCAAAAGAACGCAATGGGCTTTGGCACATCCTGAAATCAATATTGGAAGAGGAATATACCCCTTTATGAAGACAGAACCGTATGGTGTTCTCTGGGCGAACCGAACGTGTCTTCCTTTCATCTTCACCACCGGTTAACAAAATTGGCACGAAACCTGGGTGATTTTTCCGAGCAGAGGCAAGTTTTTTTGGCGAAGAACTCATCATCCGTGTTTGGTTTGGAATAATGGACATCCTTTGATGAAGCGAAATTTTGTTCAGGTAACATCTTGTCGGATCTCTTAATAACAACTTAGCAACAAGATACCTTCACACAAAAAAAAAAAATTTATCTCCCTGACACATAACCGCGCCCAACAAAAGGAAAACCCGAAATAAAAAAAAAAGAAAAGAGAGGAGAGGAGGGCGTATTCTCTACGGGTTCAAGACTATATACGCAGTATTTCTTCGGGTTCAAGACTATATACGCAGTATTTTCTTCGGGTTCAAAACTACATACGCAGTATTTTCTTCGGGTTCAAGACTATATACGCGGTATTTTATACGGGTTCAAGTATGCCTACAGTATCCTTCTTCGGGTTCAAAATTATATATGGAGCATTTTTCTACGGGTTCAAAACCGCACGCGTGATGATTTCTTTCGGGACCGAAAAATCATATATACAATATTTCTGCGGGTTCAAGTCGTATGGAGCATATATACAGTATTCTTCTTCGGGATTCATGTACAATATTTTCTACGGGTTCAAGACTCGCACACGCAGAGATTTTCCTCGTGGTTCAAAATTATATACGCGGTATTTTATACGGGCTCAAGTGCGTCTGCAGTAACCTTCTTCGGGTTCAAAGTAATATATGGAGCGCTTTCCTACGGGTTCGAATAATATATGCAGTATTTCCCTTGGTTGCATACATACAATATTTTCTACAAGAGACACGCCAGAAATTATATGCGCAAAGAAAAACGCCTAGGGTTTACACCTACATAAAAGGGAAATCTTGGAAGACATACATGGAAGCTGGTTTTTCTTTATGACTCTGTCGCTGGTAGGAAAGGATGAAAAGATGAAAGTGCAAGATGGGAGAAAGGGACTTTATATACATAGGCGTGAAGATTCTGAAATAGGGAAGGATTTCCTTTTACCAAAATCGTGCGTGTAAGAAGCGGGCCCACAAGGGCGCCCAACTTCCCAATGTCGCCCAAGTTGCACCGGCCCCACCAATTGCACCGACTTCCCAATGACCGCCCAAGCCACGCCTGCAAGCACGCACACCTTGCGCCGGTCCCACCAGCCAGCACGCTCAGTTTCCCAAGTCACGCCTACAAGCACGCACAGCTTCCACACCTTGCGCCGGTCCCACCAGCCAGCACGCTCAGTTTCCCAAGTCACGCCTACAAGCACGCACAGCTTCCACACCTTGCGCCGGTCCCACCAGCTAACACACTCGGTTTCCCGACTCACGCCAACTTCCCAACGTCGCCCAAGCTGCGCCGGCCCCACCAATTGTGCTAGCCTCCCGATTTGTGCAAAACTACCAGAGGCAAGGATTCCAAATCCTATTTATAAAAGGTCAGACAAGCCTCCTCAATTCTCTTTACGGTTTTCTGTTGATAGTTTGTCACCATCTTATGCTTACCTCGCAACAAAGCCCCCATTAGAGCTAAGCAGGGGACTTAATGTTGATGGTGGTTTTTAAACAAGGGGTAAAATCATAAAACCCCATGACCTAGTGTTACCCGCAACACATTAACTAAGAGCATTTAACTTAGGTGTAAATAATTAATAGGGGTATTTTTTCAAAATACCAGATTAGGGTTTTCGACACGTAACCCTAATTCCAAAACCAAGCCGCACACTCGCGCACCACGGCAACGATGCCAAACCAAGCCGCATACTGCGCACCATGGCAACAATGCCAAACCAAGCCGCACACTGCGCACCATGGCAACAATGCCAAACCAAGCCGCACACTGTGCACCATGGAAACAATGCCAAACCAACCCGCACACAGCACCATGGCAACAATGCCAAAACCAAGCCACCATGGCAACAATGCCAAAACCACCATGGCACCATGGCAACAATGCCAAACCAAGCCGCACACTGCGCACCATGGCAACAATGCCAAACCAAGCCGCACACTGCGCACCATGGCAACAATGCCAAACCAAGCCGCACACTGCTCACCATGGAAACAATGCCAAACCAAGCCGCACACTGCGCACCATGGCAACAATGCCAAACCAAGCCGCACACTGCGCACCATGGCAACAATGCCAAACCAAGCCGCACACTGCGCACCATGGCAACAATGCCAAACCAAGCCGCACACATGGCAACAATGCACACCATGGCAACAATGCCAAACCAAGCCGCACATGCGCGCACCGTGGCAGCGACGCCAAAAACCAAACTACATATCGCACTCATTGGCAACCATGCCAAACTAAGCCGATATGCCATTGGCACATGCCAAATATAGCGCCCTAGGCTTGCAAAACGTGCAACTAGGTCAACATGGCCGTACGTGCCATTGGCATGGGCCAACACGTACCACAAGCCATATTTCCAAGGCGCTATGCCATTGGCACATGCCAAATATAGCGCCCTAGGCTTACAAACCATGCAACCTAGGCCAAGTCGCCACGCATGCCATTGGCACATGCCAACATGCTCATTGGTAGATTTTCCTACCAAGGCCACGGCCCTAACGGCCACGCATGCCATTGGCACATGCCAACATGCTCATTGGTAGCTTTTCCTACCAAGGCCACGGCCCTAACGGCCACGCATGCTATTGGCACATGCAAACATGCTCGCTGGTAGCTTTTCCTACCAAGGCCACGGCCCTAACGGCCACGCATGCCATTGGCACATGCCAACATGCTCGCTTGTAGCTTTTCCTACCAAGGCCACGGCCCTAACGGCCACGCATGCCATTGGCACATGCCAACATGCTCGTTGGTAGCTTTTCCTACCAAGGCCACGGCCCTAACGGCCACGCATGCCATTGGCACATGCCAACATGCTCGCTGGTAGCTTTTCCTACCAAGGCCACGGCCCTAACGGCCACGCATGCCATTGGCACATGCAAACATGCTCGCTGGTAGCTTTTCCTACCAAGGCCACGGCCCTAACGGCCACGCATGCCATTGGCACATGCCAACACGCTCGCTAGTAGCCTTCATCACCTAGCCGTGGCCCTAATGCGCGCTGGTAGCCTAACTTGCAAGCCGTGCAACCTAGGCCAATTTGACCGTACGCGCCACTGGCACACGCCAAAAACCCACGCTGGTGGCCTAATTTGCAAACCATGCAACCTACCACCAAGGCATTCCGCACATGCCATTGGCACATGCCACGCACGCCACTAGCAGCTCTGGCATTGCCACTTACGCTCGAGGTACAACCCGCAACAAGGGCATTCCGCACATGCCAATGGCACATGCCACACGCGCCACTAGCGGCGCCACTTGCACTCAAGGTGCAACCAACACTCGAGATATCAACACAACCGGGGATGCTTTCCGGGGTTTTGGTTTGGCGGTCACTGACTTACGGCGTACACTACGCTCATATTAAGAAAGCGTGAAAAGGAATAAAGCGGTCAAATAAATGAGGAAATAATGGTGAAAACGTTTTCACCCATTAACACCATGCGGTTACCACCTCCTCCCATTATTTCACCCTTTACTCTCTTCCTTCATGAGGCCAGGGTACGTTTCAATCTCGACTTGTATAAATAGGTCTTACCTATTCCCACCAGACAACAAGTCTCGGTCAGGAGAAAAATACTACACTCTCGTAAAAGGCAACTTTGCAAGCTCTCCAAAAAGCTTTCATCTCTTGCAAGCTTCCTAAGCTTTCACTTTCGATACAAGTCGAGACACTACTCTCCTTAACTATTCTGGTCTCAACACCTTTCTTTGCTTTCCTCCCCAAATCAACCATTCTCTTCCACTTTGTGACCGAAGCAAGTCTGGAACGACCATTTCTTGGTTTAGGCCGGACTTGTACCGATTGATCTCTCGAATCTATAAAGTGCTCACGTGCAGCACATTTGTTTAGGGTTTGAATCAGTTTCTCACTCATCTACCGAATTTACTGAAATCGGCAGAAACGATTTTCACCCATAAACAAGTGGATATGGTATAATTTAAAGAGGGGTCTTGTTTTCAATTAACTAGTTCTGATTTTGGGGATGAAATCTACTCAATTAACTAGGTTGTAATGGAATTAGGGGACTTAATTGACTTATTTAGTGTTTTTCTTTCTGAACTTTGTTCTATGTGTTCCTTCATTTTAATGGTTCAATGTTGAATGTGGATGAAAAACTACTTGAATGTAATTTTAGAAAATTGATGTTCGGTTTCAGTTTAAAACCGAAAAAATAACCGAACCGTGTTAGTTCAATTCATAACCGAACCAGTTAGTAAACAGTTCAGTTTCAGTTTGAATTGTAAGAACCGAGCTTTGTACAGTTCAGTCCACGGTTTCACCTGAAAACCGAACTGACCGACCGTTGTGCAACCCTAATTAGAAGTTAACTCTTGAGTCTTGATTACACATCCATCCAACCTATGCCTCCGCCTCCATCGTCTATTTAGAGAGAACAGAAAGAAACAAAGAAACCCTAAAAACTATCTGTGATTATCATCGGCGGCGCAACCAAATCATGGCAGAACCAAGTGGTGGTGGTTCAATAACATCATCATCACCGCCAACAACAAGCAGCTTGATTCATGACTCCTCATTAGTTTGATTCTTCACAGATTCACCTTTATCACTCTCCATCGCTGCATTTCGGCTTCTTGTCATTTCTTTTAGAAATTGATTTTCTTATTTTATCAGAGATTTTAAATAAACGAATCTGCTATTTTCCCATAATGGGCTGTTTAATTTCATTACACCAATTACCAAAATCAATGCTTCAATCTAGACATGCAAGTTGCATAGAAATGGCAGCATTAGCAGATTGCAACACCACCCCTGATGCTGCCACAACTGCTATTCTCCATCAACCTCAGTTCCAACATCAACAACGAGCCCTCAATTTGAACATCTGAATCGCTGGTACTAATAAAGATTGCACCGCCTCCCCTACTCCTGCCACAACTTTTGTTCCTGCCCCAACAAAGAAAGATGGGTTGTTGCTCAGAGGACTAAAGAAATTGGCAAAGATGGAAGAGCACTATATCGGCATTGAGAAGGAAAATAATACATCATCATATTAAAGGTAATTATTTAATATTAATCCTCATTCTCATTGATTTTGTTAATTACACTGTAGATTTTAGGATTATGCCATGAAATTTAGTTGCAGAGATACAAATGTTTGGCTCGTTATAGTTCATTCCTTCACAAATTTTCGCAATCATTCGCTGGATTAGTTATCCTTAGCTAACATATATATGTAGGTGTGTTCTACTGATTACATTTGTTGAGTTATCCACCACCTCAGGAGGGTAATATCTCCTCTTAATTTCTCCGTTTGATTTTTGACTAGTGTAAATCTCTAGAGATATCACATGATTAGTACCACTGATCTTTGTGACATGTGGTGTATGTTTTGGCTCACTGATTTGCTATCCCGCCATTTGTTTAGACTAGAGAGTTTATTTCTGTAACAGTATGCTGATTGCAGTGGCTGACGAGCATTATTGTCACATAGATTTGATCTACCATGTGCATACATTTTCACACGGGGCATGTTAATATAATTGTAGGATGATTGTGTCGTATGTTTTTAATTGCAATAAAATTCCATGGAAAGTCCGCAACTTTCGACGTTTATTGGAGAATGTGAGGGATCAGTGCTCCATGCCTAGATCAAGTCAGCTCTGAAAAATGTTCGGCCTTGGTCTGTGTAAAACTACTTGAAGTGATACTCAAAAGTGAATTTAGTTAGTTTAACTGAATTTAGCCTAGCAATATGGATTTTGGATAATATTTTATTTAGTAAATATGTAATACGGGAACATCAATATTTTTAGACATTTGATTCGAATATTATGATAGGAATAACATTTAAAGAAGTAAAAAGGTTGTCATCACACGACAAACGTCAATTTGACTTATCTTTGTTTTGGAGGCCTTGGATGTGGGCAAATGAAAGTAAAGGGTTCTTTTTTTTCCTCCAATTGTTTTTGTTTTTCGCTGGAACTTTCCATTCGGCTTATGATCAATCATTTGTGTGAACGAATTGGATGTGATTCCGGTTCCTCCGTATTATTTTAGATGCATATTTTTTCTATTCGTTGGATTTCATTTTTAATGATTTAACTTGTAGAGTCTCTATTAATACTTTTGGAATATTAAAATGAAATCCAACATTAAAATATCCGTAGGGACTTTTCTTTATAGAGAATAATTGGCTAACTAGATACAAGTAGAGGAGCCGAGCCTGGATTAGATGCCAAGTATGAGAAAACCTAGAAGTAAACCCCCGCAAATATCATCATCAATTTTTTTAAATGACTCTTTTTGGTATTGGAATTTGGATCGCATGAATAGCCTTGCCCACAATCATTACACTTGGCTAGTTGGTATACCTTGCTCTATAACTGTTAGAATGTATCGAAGACAATGGTGGAGTAGGGTATATGTCTGCTGTTGGATATACAAATCATTTCCCTGGTATACATGCATAACTGACTCTCTCTCAAATGTTTCTTTAGATTATATATACACTTTGGGGTACTAGAGAAACCCCAAAGTTTGTTATGCTTGATGGCCCCAACCTGATAATTTTGAAACTCTGCACTGCAGAAGTGAGGAGCATGTATATTGAGCTTGTTCAGTCATAAATTATACGCCCAAATCATTTTTTACATGGATTCCTAAATAAGTACATTGATATCTCTAACTTGTTTATACTTTTTTAGTATGGCTTTAACTCCGAGCTATTTATTACTTATCTTATTAAAGCAACATATTTCCAGTTCTCTAATAGGACTTCATAATAGACAGCTATGTTTTATCCATTTAAAATGCTTTCTATGCATAATATTCAACTCGAGCATGTTGAACTTTTTGCTGACGTTTTGACGGTGTCCGTCTATATGCAGGCTTGGTGAAGACACTGAAAATATATGATAAGAGAACAGGGGCTTCATTCGTTTGCCCTTCATCCCGAGGGTTTTTCAGCAGCCATTCTATACCACAGGCCTACGTTGCAAACTGGATCACCTCTTTCCCATCAACAACGAGCCCTCAATTTCAACATCTAAAATCACAGATAGCACGGATTGCTCCACCAACCCTATTCCTTCCACAACTGTTGTTCCGCCCCAACAAAGAAAGATGGATTGTTGCTCCAAGGACCAAAGGAACTGGCAGAGATGAGTACATCCAAAGTTTGGATATGGTGAGCACTATGTCGGCACTGAGAAGAAGAAGAATTCATCATCAGGTTAAAGGTAATATTTAATACTAATCCTCCTCAGTAATTACATTGTAAATTTAGGAATACGCCATGAAATTTAGTTGCAGAGATACAAATATGTGGCTCATCATAGTTCAGTCCTTTACATGTAGGTGCCTACTGCCTACTGGCTCATCATATATCTCCTCTTAGTTTATCCGTTTGGTTTTTATTTAGTGTAAATCTCTAGAATTATCCACACGATTAGTACCATTGATCTTTGTGACACGAGTAGTAACACTGGTCGTGCTATAACAGGGTCGAAGGATGGCTCTGTTCACATAGTGATAACTGGGAAGGTCTGTTTCCTTTATTACCAATGTCTTGCTTGTTATTGTCTTTCACCATCTTCTCAATCATTTATTGTTTCTTCTCTAGATTTATGTAAACCTGCAGAAAATTATGCTTACTTGTATGGTGGTAAATAGGCAAAGCTTTACAGCATTAGTGAAATCTATAGAATCAGTTTCTAAAATGTTTTTATTTCCTCTCAGGTGATTAATTCTCTGTCTTCTCACTCTGACTCGGTTGAGTGGATTGGTCTTTCCCCTATGTATTATCATTATCTCGATTACCTGCACTGAAACTGAAAATTCATAAATGCTTCTTCACTAGGAATAAACATGCAAGTCCCTGGAGGTGCATCAACGTTAGTTGTGCCGATTTCTCAGTTATATTCTGTTAGCTAGCATATTCAATCTGTTTCAGATCATTTTTCAAACTGTGATAACTGTATTTCCCTAAACCAGAGTTCACTTCATTTCAAGTTTAAACTTTGAACCACTAATCTGAAATGAAATGGTTTCTTAAGCTAACTGTTTTTCATAATCTGCAATTAGCTGTAAACCGTAAGAGTATTCTAAAACTGCTGATAAAGTGATAAGCTTTGTGAAACACGTTCAAGCAAGTCTTGATCTATTCAACGAACAAACAAAAACTGTCTGCTAAAGTAAAATTCAAGTTTCTTAATATCTTATCCTGTAGAAATCCTCATTATTTATCTTTTGTTTGTAGCCACCACCCGTTTGCTGCAACCGGTGGCCTTGATCAGAAACTCATTATGTGGGACCTGGAAACGATCAACTGCACACTGCTCGTGTGATCATGAGGTAAGGCTCGATAGGCATTGGCTAAGATACTTCCAAGATTTTGTTTTTGATTACTTTTTAGGCATCAAGTGGTCATGGAAATAATCCTTTACCTTTTAATTCTTTGAGATAAAGTTAATGTGCTCGCTTTGTTAATAACCCTGGTTGAGTTTTTGTTAGTAAAAATGAATGAAATGCGTGGTTTAGAGAGTTATAGATGTGTTTCTTTTCTGACGATAACCTAAACAAAGAAAACTGCATCACCATGTAAGCAAGAGACTTATTAAAAAGAAATCCCACCATGGACAAGACTTAAATGTCGAAACTCATGATTTTGAATTGCCTATAACATTTACTATTAAGTAGTTCTAACAATTTTAATTGTTTTTGCAGGATGGTGTAGCTTGCTTGGCATGGTTAGGTTCAGAGCCGTCTTATGATTAATATGTCTACTACAATTTCCTTTTTTGAAAAAAACGATCGAGAATCAATTTTGAAAAGTTTAATTTTATTCTGAAACTCAATTTTACAAGCTTGGTAAAGGGGCGGCAAGAAATGGTAGAGGGGCGGCAACCTAATAAGACAAAAAAGATCATTACAAGAAAGTTCAAGTGCCCCTTATCAATGAAAAATCTGGAAATGACTAATTAGCCCTTATTGTTAATAATCAAGATTAGTAATGATAATCAATTTTCACTTATTATAACTCTAAAATCAGATTTTTAGAGTTATAAAAAAAAATTAGAGGAGAAGAAAAAGAAAACTTATGTGATATTTGTGAAACCCTAGATTTTGATTCACTCAACCAAAATGAGTGATTCCAGTGACCCGATATACTTCTAAATTAGTTCCAATTAGCTTTTTCTCTCTCAAAATTATCTAAATTATATAACAAAATCAAAACTTTTGAATTTTCAGAAGAACTTACGGTTAAAATTTTGCTCGTGACCAACCGTAAAATTATCGAATACCAACCGTAACTGGTTAAATTTGGGAAAGATCCAATCGTAAAACCGATTCTGATTTGGTAATTAATTTGGACAACAACCGTAACTAAATTACGGTTGGTAACTAATGAATCGAGACCAACCGTAACTACCCTACGGTTGGTGTGTCAACTTAACTTTTGAACCGTAAATCATTATTTGATAAATTCTTAAGACACATGATTATTTACGATTGGTATGGTTGTTTGAGTAACAAACCGTAACTCAATTACGGTTGATAAATATGATGCAAATAAAAACCGTAACTGAACATATTCTCAAAACTAAGAACTTACGGTTGGTATTTGAGTTTAAACCAACCGTAACATCAACCCAATCTGATTCGGTTCGTATTTGAGTTATTACCAACCGTAACTAGCATAAACCCAGAAATTTCAATTTCAATCTTCATACAAAACCCTAATTTTTGATACAAAATTAACTTAAATCCAACACGATAAACTAAACCCTAACTGGGTTTTTCCAAACATTTTTTCAAATCGCCGATTAATCGAAGACGATGAAATTTTCGGTTTTAATGGAGGTTAGGGTTGATGTAGGAGAAGAGAAGATGAAAAAGAAGATGAAAAAAAACTGATTTGATTTTTTCTGATTCATTAGGTTTAAAAAAAATTGATTTGATTTTGGTTAATTTAAGGTGAAAAGGGTAATCTAGTCAATCTACATCCCCTATAGGACCCCCTAACCAATAAGAAGGACATTGCTATCGCACTTGCCGCCCCTCTATCATTTCTTGCCGCCCCTTTACCAAGCTTGCAATTTTAAGGACCTTGAAAATGTGACGGCCAAAATCCAATGTAGTCAATGCCTCCCAAAATCGGCCAATTAAAGATTCAGTATTTAAGTCCCAAACTGCAACCCAAACCCAATTCAACCATCAGCATTTCCTAGCCCCTCCGCCACGCGCGCATCTGTGGTTGGTTGGTCCGTGTTGTAATACGGACGTGTCCTTCGCTACACAGCAGATCAACAAACACCTTTGGTCTAAGATGCCACATGCATACCTTTTTAGCCCTTATGTCCACGTGTTAATCTGGGAATATTAACATTAAACTTTTGATGGTTCGCTTCGCTGAATACTAAATTCCTGGTTCTCTGAATCCGATAAAAACAAGGTCTCTGTGATACTATCCTCCCTCTAGAGTCCAAAAATAAGCTCACAAAATCCTTCCAATCCCTCCTCCTCAGTGCACAATGAATCCTCAAAAACCAGTGAATTTCCAATCCTTTCCTACTCGTTTACCAGATTCATACCTCTGATGCCAGTAGGGACTGCTATAATCTCGGCTATTTTAAGTCTCTCAATCTCAAAACTTCAATTCGATTCACAAAAAACACAAACCCTAACCCTAACCCTAACTCAGAAACCAGCTCATCTGATCAAAATCTATCAACCAATACGGTTTCCAGATTCAAAATTGGCCTCAAGAACCCATTCCAATACTGATGAATGAATCAAAATTCTTCAGATACAGAAATACAAACACACGGATTAACAATTCCTTCAGATGAAGATATCAAGATCGAATCATTTCGAACCAAAAAAGAAACCCTAAAATTGATAATTTAGGGTTCAGATTTCACACAATCCGGCTCTTCTTCTTCTGATGATGAACTAGATTGATAATCGTATCGCGATCGAAATGGAAAATTCAAATTAGCGCTGAGAAATGAGAATTCAGAAATTGATGGAGAAAAATAGATTTTGTTTTTGTCAACTCTGTTTTTTTGTTGACGCGGAACTCTGTTTTTTTGTTATTGATCAACTCTGGGTTCTTTTAATAGAGGTATAATAACTTGTAATTATACTATGTAGTAGATCAAATTAGTTAATGGGTCATGATTAAGTTCGATATTGTTAAGGCATTGGGTAAAAATTCATGTAATTAGGTAGATTTGATGAATTCAGTAATATTTTTTTTGAAAATCATAATCATTCTGGATTTCTGATTTCCATCAAATTCTCCGTAGTTACAGATATTTTTGAATATTTGGGATGAAATTGATGACATCGATAGCAAGGAAGGTTGAATTAGGGCGAAATTCGTAATTTGATTACAAAACGATCATATTTTGATGAAAAAAAAATGATAACAAAAAAAAAAAAAAAAAAAAAAAAGGAACATAAAAGTGTGACTGACATTTACATTGAAGTGTCCATATAGAAGGCCTCCCTTAAGGTGGACCAATTATTATAGTTGAGAAGATCTAGTTATTTATTGAATGTTGTTTGATGAAACATCACAATGTTATATTGTAGTAGAGATGATCTAGTTATTTCTTGAATCATTGTGTTGTTTGATGAAACATCACAATGTTTGTATTTTCATAGTGGAGATTATCTAGTTATTTCTTGAATCATTGTGTTAGTTTGATGAAACATCACAATGTTTGTATTGTCATAAGTGGAGATTATCTAGTTATTTCTTGAACTTTTTTACTTAACATTGTGTCTATTCATGACTCAACACATTCACATCCATCCATGTATATAACAATTCTGCATCATTCACTATATGTTCTCTATTTTGGATTCTTTGTTTATCCCCAACAATTTTCAAATGCAGAACCGCGAAGAAGTTAATATGGATATAGCTGTTGAAGATCATCAGGATTTGAAAGGTTTAGTACCTTGCAAAACCTGTAAACCTGTATCAACTTCAACAAAATGTGAGTATTATTGTCATTTCTTGTTACTCTGATTTGGAATTTTGATTTATTCCGTTTCCAATTGCTAGTTTTGTTTTGTGTTGTTTGTAATCTGTTGTGAATGAGAATGAAAGGCTTGTGTTGAAAGGAGCTTTAGACAATGCTCAGTATTGGCGTAAATAAGTTAGGATTCTTATCTGCTTTTCAATGTAATCACACATAATTTCATTTTCTTACTAGGACAACTCCTATTTCAGGTTCCACAATCATCTCCATTGGGGCAATGCCCCTTGGTATTTTACAACTACTGTTCCGAACTCCATTGGCAATTAAGAATTAAGAAGAAGAAACAGTTTATGCTGCCACTGTGACTGAAAAAATTGAGGAATCTCTCAGTGAAGTAACCCTTAAACCAGGGCAGCCAACTCCATCCCACTGATTACCACAAGGATCATTTGAGTCCCAATTTGGTGGTGAGTTCTCCCAATTACTCTTTAAAGATTGGAGCACCGCAACTGCAGTCCAACACATTTCAGTTTAGTTCTTTCTAGGCGAACTATTTTTTCTTGTTACTTTGTTAAACCTTTGAAGTTGAAAGGTATAGCCGTCTTTGCATGACTTGTGAACTAACTTGTTTCCCTATATAGCAGAATGGCATGTTATATCCACCAGCAAAGCACTTATCTGCTGACGACTCGAGGAGATGCAAGTGGTCAGAGTGAGATTTACTTACATTTACATTTTGAACTATTTGTTCTTGGATGCTTTATATTTTATACATTTGCTACTCAGGTTAATTCCCTCGAGACAACAAATTGAATTTACTATTTCAATAGTCACATTTTTTTTATGCTTCTGGAATTATACACGAAGAAGATTGAAGATGCTGCGAGAGAACTGTCAAAAAACGAACCAACTTGCAAAAGCTCACAATTGATTCTAGGGGCACAAAGAAGAGAGCTTTCTTCTGAAACACTCAAGTTCATATTCCTGCTTATTATTGCATACACTACCCAAGACATATTCATTGGGTGAAATTGTTTTTGCAATCAATTTCATCTCTCTATTGCTAAACTAAGGAAATACTAAGTTAAAGGGCCGACGTAGACGTAAAAAGTAGTATATTAGTGTGGCACTATTTTGTGATGATGGGTGTTGCACTATTCTGTGAGCACATTTTCGTATATAATTACACTGTATTTATCAAAAGGTTTTGACATTAGTGTTCTGAATTTTCAAATTTACACCCAACTCTTTTGATGTGATTATTGAATGGTAAACTGCATGGTGTTTCGTTTTTTTTTTCGAAATTTTCATTTGGAGCTCAGATGGTTGTGGAAACTCTATTCGTATGTTTTTATTTGTTGCAGACTCTGCGTGGTAATAATTTTTGCTTAAAATGCTTTGAATAATAGGCAATATAACAAAAAAGAAAATGCGTCAAGTTTGGTAAACAATCTGAGGATTAACTAAGTCAGATTAATCTTCCTAGTTTAATCTTATCTTTGGGATTGTTGTGTGTTGTCCATATATAACTTATCCACTTAAATCATCTTTTAATCTTCAGATCACACAAGGAGAAGTGCTCCTCTTATGCTCCAGAAACTGGGTTGCGATAGCGATATGATGGATACAGAATTGAGAAATGTCGGAGAAAAGTTGGGATTCAGGTTTGGTCTTTCTCTGGTCTAATCTGGCACGCGCTTTTTTTTTTCCTTCTAGTCCAGCATAGATCTGATGAGCATTGTCATTTTTAGGATTTTAAGATGTGTATTTACTCCGTTCGATGCGACAATGAACCTGCTCCGTTGACGAGGTTCTCTATGATCTCTTCATAATAATGGGATTCCATGGTTTTTGAGTCACTTGAGTGATGACAAATTCTCTGCAACATTGTTTGCAGTGATGTACACGGAGACTGTCCAAGACTTGTACCTGTTATCTAAACGGAGCAACAGATGCAACAGATAGAAAGGATAGTCCTTCTGGGTTTATGATGTGAGTTGATTTTGCTCCCGTCTTATTTCCACTTACTTCTTTAGAGCTTTATTCTTTCATATGCGTGATTTACAAAAGAGAAATTGTGAATCTCTTTATCTTTCAGGAGGAAGAAAGTTGGTGGAAGTGGAAAAAACCTCCATCTTCCAGTAAAAAAACCTGTGGGGACAGGTATTCCTGAAGACTTCAAGGGAGCCAGGAAAGAAGGGAAAAAGGCGTGGGATGCGTCAGTTCTCTCTCTTTCTTTCCATTGCTGACGAAACCATATTTCACCCAATGCATCATAATAATTTGAAGTTCAGGATGTTTGTTGGTTCTGCATTTGGAAAAAGACAATTTGTACCTGCTGGTGGCGATGGGGTTTTCCGAAATTCATGTCTTTTATTCAACTTCATGACTCTTCCTAAAATGCTTCTCGTGAAATCAGAATTGGAGCTTGAGAAGCAAAATAAAGCAATTAGGGTAACGTCTTGGGCAAGCAATTAGGGGAACGTCTTGGGCGGTGGACAACCATTTGAAGGGAAACTAGAAGAGGCAAAGGATGAATTGTGGGGCAAGGTGTCTAGCTTATTTATGGAGTCCGACTGTACTTACAAATGGGTGAAAAATTTAGATTTGATGGAATGTTTTACTAGTACAGTAGTTGAAACGAAATTGTTAAGGTAAATGAGACAAAAAATTATTTTCTCAAATATGTTGTCTTTCTGTGGGCAAAAAGAACACTCTGTTAATCTCAAATAGATTAAGATACCGTCATGAGTTAATCTGAGTGAATGAATGTTCTTTTTTTTTTTTTTTCCAATCGGCACAAGTCATAAGCAAAGCTTCCTGAGACCTTCTCAGAAGAACACATCTATTGGTTTTGGGTCACGTCCATCCCATGGGGTGCGACTGTTCCAAATGATTGCAAAGGGCGCCATTATGCTTATATATATCTTTGGATTCTGCAATATTTCTTGTATATTTGTTTATCTGTTTGAGTTGTCATCAAATTATTCTCAGTAATCTTTCTTTTTTCTGTTCGAGTTGTCATTGGATTATTCTCAGTAATCTTCCTTCATAACAAACAGAAGACTAAAACAATTTAAAATGGAACTAAACGCTTTGGTAAAACAGTTTGGGTACTTGAAAAAGGACATAAAATCCTTAACTAAAGGTCTAATCAGGACCACTGATAAAATCGATTCTCTCTTTGAAGAAGTGAGTATCATCCATCTCTTGTTATTCTAATTTTGAGTTTTGATTTCTAAAACCCTTATCTTGTTGTTTGTAATCCTGGTTATTAGATAGAAGACTTGAACTCCAGGGATGAACGAGCCCTTAATAGGCTATCGTACAAAGCTCATAAACAAGTGCATAGGTCGTTTCGCCTGGTACGTACATTCATCTCATGAGGTTTTATCTTAAAGACTTACTATATTGTTTCTTATTCATTTTTTTCCCCCCTGATCCAAACAGATAATCAAACACGCAAGTGCTGACTTGTGTTGTGATTGTCGGAATTGTACGCACGACCACTTTTGCTGTGATTGTAATCACTGTAAGAGATACCGGCATCACAACCGGATGCATGGACGAAACGGTGGAAAGGGTTCAAACGCAATAATATTTGCAGAAGGTCTTATGACCTTGAAAAAGATTAAACGTCTTAGTCGAAAAGTGAGCAATCATATCGTCATCTCTCGTTATTATTCTAATTCTGGATTTTGGTTTCCGTTCCTTTTTTTTCCAAAACCACTAATTTTCTTGTTTGTAATCTATTCTCGTTACTAGTTACATTTAGACGAGGACGATAAATCTGCGCTCGGTGGGTATTATGACAGAGCCATCAGACAACTTGATCGATCATACCAGAGGGTACGTGTACATATCACTTTACTAATTATTGCTTACGGAAGTTGTTTCTTCTATTTTCTTCTTGGTCTAAATTTCTGATCCAAACAGTCACTGGAAGACGCGGAATTTTGCTCCCGTTGTCGTCGGCATCATCCTAAGGGAGTCCAGTGCCACCGCCACGAAAAGTCATCACTGGAGTTCAGTGCCACCGCCACCAAAAGTCGTCATAGTAAGGGAGACGGACGCCAGGAAAAGCCAATCTCGTCCCCCAAAAGCATGTTCGGCCGTCTGGGTAGGTCAATAGGATGGGCTTTGGGCAGACGTTGTGCGTCAAAATAAGTATCTTTACCAGAGTCTTTTTTTGATGTTCTTTGTTGTTTGAGTTGTCAGGAATGTCCGACTTCTCTTCTTCTCTTGTATTGTAATCTCTCTTTCGGTCTTAATAAAATCTGTTCATACATTTCCAGCCCCAATAAGAATGATGCCAGACTTATCATGTTCTTTGTTTAACAGTAAGAATGTTTTTCCCTATCTAAGTATTTCATGGCTAAATATTCTGCAAATAAACACAAAAGGCGAGTCAGTATACAAGAGAAGAGAAGCAACTTCAATCGTCTACAGCGTCATTTGTGTGTAGATCTCGAGAACTCACGTATTCTTCTTCTGTAATCTGGTCTTAATAAAATTTGTATGTTTATTTAACAAAAATAAAACAAAATTGCAATACATTTCCAGACTTGCCACATTCTTTAATTAACAGTAATAAGAATGCTTTCGCAAGTATTTCCTCGCTGCATACGGTGATCAAGAAAGGTAGAGAATTTCAGAATTTCATGCCAGAACCAAATACACTAAAAAACACCGCAAAAATACGGTGTAAGTAGAGTGTATATCAAAATCAATATTCTTACAGTAAAACCAACCCTAAGCAAAGACATGAGTTACCGAAAACCAAACATCAATCTTCTTCCTTTTTCTCTTTGAAGAACGATTCAGAAATAATCACCAGCATTGAAGATTCTACCTGGTGTTGTTCGGTAAGAAATTCGAATACCCATTTAACTTTCATCAAAAAGATCATAAGTTTCAGTTATCTTCTAGGTTAGTAATTCAATTTTTGTTTTGGGGTTCTTGGGTTTTTGATTTTTATCGTGATTCTATTCTAGTAATCTTCTTCCTTTTTGCTGAAGAACGATTCAGAAATAATCACCAGATTCAACGAATTATCGAATTACTAAAAGAAAAGAACTCAAAACACCAAGGGTTCGATCGAAATCATCCATGAAGATTCTACATGCACTTCTGGTGTTGTTCGGTGAGAAATTCGAATACCAATTGAACTTTCATCAAAAAGATCACAAATTTCAGTTATTTTCTTGGTTACTAATTCAATTTTTGTTTTGGGTTCTTGGGTTTTTGATCTTATCGTGATTCTATTCTAGTAATTAGCGGTAGCAGTACTAATAGTTCAATTATCCCCTTCTTCAGTATTTTCAATTGAGGTTGAGATTTCTTGGTTAAATTCTTGATGATGTTTGATGACGATGGTGAGAAATAGAAAGTATTTTTAGGTGAGAATGGGAACTGTGCGATTGATTTTGTTTTTTGATTTTGTTTTGGTTTGGAAGAGATGACGAGGGGAGTATTGAAGAAGAATGATTGATTTTATAGATTAAACAATGGTGACACACCATAACAGTATCAGTGTCTTACAAATCTCACACACACAATGTAGTAGAGAAGATCTAGTTATTTCTTAAATCATTGTGTTGTTTGATGAAACATCACAATGTTTGCATTATTGTAGTAGACAAGATCTAGTTATTTCTTGAATCATTTTGTTGTTTGATGAAACATCGCAATGTTTGCATTATCACTGTGGGGAAGATCTAGTTATTTCTTGAATCATTGTTTGATGAAACATCACAATGTTTGCATTATTGTAGTAGAGAAGATCTAGTTATTTCTTGAATCATTGTATTGTTTGATGAAACATCACAATGTTTGCATTGTCATAGTGGAGATTATCTAGTTATTTCTTGAACCATTGCATCAAACATTGTGGCTATTCATGACTCAACACATTCACAGCCATCCATGTATATAAGAATTCTGCATCATACACTATGTTCTCTATTTTGGATTCTTTGTTTATCCTCAACAATTTTCAAATGCAGAACCGTGAAGAAGTTAATATGGATATAGCTGTTGAAGATCATCGGGATTTGAAAGGTTTAGTACCTTGCAATGTATCAACTTCAACAAAATGTGAGTATTATCGTCATTTCTTGTTACTCTGATTTGGAATTTTGATTAGCTGTTGTTTGTAATATGTTGTGGTGATTAGTTAGCTGATGAGAATGAAAGGCTTGTGTTGAAAGGAGCTTTAGACAATGCTCAGTATTAGCGTAAATAAGTTAGGATTCTTATCTGCTTTTGAATGTAAACACACATAATTTCATTTTCTTACTAGGACAACTCCTATTTCAGATTCCACAATCATCTCCATTGGGGCAGTTCCCCTTGGTATCTTACAACTACTGTTCCGAACTCCATTGGCAATTAAGAATTAAGAAGAAGTAGAAGAAGAAAGGAAACTTAAACTCACAGTGATCTCAGTTCAGAGAGTCCTCCAATGTCACCACTCAAGGTACCTTTGAAATTCATGCTGGATAATCCCCTGAAAGATCATTCATAAAACAAAGACTAAGTGGATTATTGAGTTATAAGAATAGGACTAAAAAAAAACCAGTTTATGCTGCCACTGTGACTGAAAAAAATTAAGGAATCTCTCAGTGAAGTAACCCTTGAACCAGTGCAGCCAACTCCATCCCACTGATTACCACAAGGATCACTTGAGTCCCAATTTGGTGGTGAGTTCTCCCAATTACTCTTTGAAGATTGGAGCACCGCAACTGCAGTCCAACACATTTCAGTTTAGTTCTTTCTATGCTAACTATTTTTTCTTGTTACTTTGTTAAACCTTTGAAGTTGAAAGGTATAGCCGTCTTTGCATGACTTGTGAACTAACTTGTTTCCGTATATAGCAGAATGGAATGTTATATCCACCAACAAAGCACTTATCTACTGGCGACTCGAGGAGATGCAAGTGGTCAGAGTGAGATTTACTTACATTTACATTTTGAACTATTTGTTCTTAGATGCTTTATATTTTATACAGTTCTTTTGCTACTCAGGTTAATTCCCTTGAGACAATAAATTGAATTTACTAATTCAATAGTCACATTTTTTATGCTTCTGGAATTATACACGAAGAAGATTGAAAATGCTGCGAGAGAAGTGCATGTATAACTTATCTACTTGAATCATCTTTTAATCTTCAGATCACACAAGGAGAAGTGCTCCTCTTATGCTCCAGAAACTGGGTTGCGATAGCGATTTGATGGATACAGAATTGAGAAATGTCGGAGAAAAGTTGGGATTCAGGTTTGGTCTTTCTCTGGTCTAGTCTGGCACGCGTTTTTTTTTTCCTTCTAGTCCAGCATAGATCTGATGAGCATTGTCATTTTTAGGATTTTAAGATGTGTATGTACTCCGTTCGATGCGACAATGAACCTGCTCCGTTGACGAGGTTCTCTATGATCTCTTCTTGATAATGGGATTCCGTGGTTTTTGGGTCACTTGAGTGATAACTAATTCTCTGCAACATTGTTTGCAGTGATGTACACGGAGACTGTCCAAGACTTGTACCTGTTATGTAAATGGAGCAACAGATGCAACAGATAGAAAGGATAATCCTTCTGGGTTTATGATGTGAGTTGATTTTGCTCCTGTCTTATTTCCACTTATTTCTTTAGAGCTTTATTCTTCTAGTACCACCATCCCTTTAGATTGCTACATTTATTTCAGCTTTAAAGCCATTTAAACGTGTAAACTCTCTCATGAAGTCTCAAATGTCTTACTTTTTTTTATCTTTTTCTTTGAAGTCTTTCATATGCGCGATTTACAAAAGAGAAATTGTGAATCTCTTTATCTTTCAGGAGGAAGAAAGTTGGTGGAAGTGGAAAAAACCTCCATCTTCTAGTAAAAAGCCTGTGTGGACAGGTATTCCTGAAGCAAGGGAGCCAGGAAAGAAGGGAAAAAGGCGCGCAATGTGTCAGTTAGAGATAAGGTCCGGTCTCTATCTCTCTCTCCACTGCTAACGAAACCATATTTCACTCAATGCATCGTAATAAGTTGAAGTTCTGGATGTTTGATGGTTCTGCAGATGGAAAAAGACAATTTGTACCTGCTGGTGGCGATGGGGTCTTCCGAAATTCATGTCTTTTATTCAACTGCATGACTCTTCCTAAAATGCTTCTTGTGAAATCAGAATTGGAGCTTGAGAAGCAAACTAAAGCAATTAGGGGATTGTCTTGGGCGCTGGAACCGTTTGAAGGGAAACTAGAAGAGGCTTTTGTACAAGAAGATATGCCTGAAAAATGGTTATATTCCTTCAAAGGATAAGGATAGCAGTAATGCAGCTGATCGCGGCAAAGGATGAATTGTGGGGCAAGGTGTCTGGCTTATGGAGTTGGACACTGAAATATACTGTACTTACAAATGGGTGAAAAGTTTAGATTTGATGGAATGTTTTACTAGTACAGTAGTTGAAACGAAATTGTTAAGGTAAATGAGACAAAAATTAAGAAGCTTTAACAGTATTTTGTCAAATACGTTGTCTTTTTGTGGGCAAAAAGAACACTCTGTTAGTCTAAATGATTCATCTTTTTGTTCATCATTTTCATAGCTAACTTTATGTACAGATTAAGATACGGTCATGAGTTAATCTGAATGAATGAATGTTTGTCTTTTTTTTTATTTGTTTCTGATAGATAAAAAAAATACAGTCACAAGCAAATCTTCAACCCCTTCTCAAAAGAACACATCTATTGGGTTTTGGGTCACGTCCTTCTCAAAAGAACACATCTATTTCACTAATCCCATGGGGTGTGACTGTTTCCAAATGATTGTAATGTTTCACTAATAGGCGCCGTTATGCCTATATATATCTTTCTTTTTTTGATAACAAACAGAAGATCATTCCCAGTAATCTTTCTTTTTTCAAACAGAAGACTAAAATTTTTCATAACAAACAGAAGACTAAAACGATTTAAGATGGAACTATACGCATTAGAGAAACATCTTGGGCACGTAAAAAAGGATATGATATCCATAGCGAAAGGTTTTAGTAAGACCCTTCGTACCATCGATCATCTCTTTGAAGAAGTGAGCATCATATCGTCATCTCTTGTTATTCTAATGTTGAATTTTGATTTGTATTCCTTTTTCAAAACCCCTAATCTTGTTGTTTGTAATCCTGGTTATTAGATAGACTTAAACAACATCAAGAAGGATGAAGCTGCGTTTGATAGGTCAGTGGCTAAAGCTTATAGTGGACTACGCAGATCTTTTCGGCAGGTACGTACATTCATCTCATCTCATGAGGTTTTATAAGACTTTTTAGATGATATATTGTTTCTGATCCACAGATAATCCAAGAAGCCAGTGACCATTTGTGGTGTGATTGTCGTCACTGTAGGCGATACCGGTACCATAACAGAAAGCACGGTGGAAAAATGGATTCAGAATCAATATTTGTAACCTTACAAAAAGGTGCAAGGACGATAGAAGAGATTAGACATCTTAGTCAAATCGTGAGTATCATATCGTCATCTCTTGTTATTCTGGATTTTGGTTTCTGTTCCTTCTTCAAAACCCCTAATTTTCTTGTTTGTTCTCGTCACTAGTTCCATTTAGACGAGGAGACTGAATATGTGTTCTATGGGTATTTGCACAAAGCCATAACACAACTTGACCGATCATTCCAGAGGGTACGTGTACATATCACTTTATTAAGTATTTGCTTACGGGAGTTGTTTCTTCTATTTTCTTGGTCTAAATTTCTGATCCAAACAGTCACTGGAAGACGCCGGATTTTGCTCCCATTGTCGTCGTCATCATCCTAAGGGAGTCCACTGCCACCGCCACGAAAAGCAAGTATCCTCCGGCACCACCACCAAAAGTCGTCATCGGAAGAAGGGAGACCGCCACCACGAAAAGCCCGTGTCGTCCCCCAAAAGCATGTTCGGCCGTCTGGGCAGGTCAATAGGACGGGCTTTGGGCAGACTTTGTGCCTCCAAATAAGCATCTTTACCATTGGCAGTCTTTTTTTTTATGTTCTTTGTTGTTTGAGTTGTCAGGAATGTCCGACTTCTCTTCTTCTTGTATTGTAATCTCTCTTTCGGTCTTAATAAAATCTGTTCATACATTTCCAGCCACAATAAGAAATAATGCCAGACTTATCATGTTGTTTGTTTAACAGTAAGAATGTTTTTCCGTAAGTATTTCATGGCTAAATATTCTATGCAAATAAACACAAAAGGCGAGTCGGTATACAGCGTCATTTGTGTGTGTAACATACCACAGGTCCCGTCCCTTATGCACCATTTGGCTCTTATTACAATAGCTTCACGTAATTAAACAGGTTATTGAAACGCAGTGCAAAAGAAGTACTGATATCTGATAAATTCCATTATAAAGGATAAACAAAGAAGAAATAAGAGTTTGTATCAAAATTGGGCAGGGAGAGATATAGATAGATGTTACAAGTTCATCTGTCTATTAATATAGAGACTGAATTCAGTTTTTGAATCTCTCTTTTATTCCTATGAAACAATAGTATGAGATGAGATACCTTTAATATTATGATTGATATCCTTTAATAAAACAAGACGATCATCCATTGTACTACTATTACTATTTCCTATGTTGTTGTTGTTTATCTTGGAGTTGCAAGCAGATGGGAGTATATTTGCTGCTGCTGCTGCTGCTGTCGGTGGATCCAAAGTCCCTTCTCTGTAAACGTAGAATACTTCGTCATCACTTATCAACCGAAATTTCTTATCAAAAGGCCGGTCATGAACTCGATGCAGTGGCATCCCCCTGTTGCACCATGATAACCCACGTAAACACAACAAAATTATTTAAACTACAGTCGGAATCCAGAAAAATATACTATATATATATCTTATTAAAATTTTTGAAAAACTGAAAAAAATCATCACTAGGAGACATTTTTCAACGACAATTTTTGTACTAAACGTTCCTGATTTTATGAAAACGAAGCTATTAAAATAAAGCAAGGGGATCAGATAGGGGAGGCATTTGTTATTTATTTTCTGTAAATAGTAAACCCGCTATAGCAGGCGCCTTCTCGTGGTTCATTACCAGTAAGTCAGAAAAAACATTAGAGTTAGCGACACTCTTATTTAAATATGATGTAAAATAGAGTATCCAAAACCCCTAAACATTGATTTATTTTCTTCTTTCTTATGAAGATCGTGTAACATACAAGCGTAATAATCAATCAAGAGTAAATCTTGAACCATAAATACGAAGAATGACACTCTAATTAAACAAGCAAAGTCAAAAGAAATACTGCCCAGTTTTACGAAAGTCTAAAAACAGATAGTAAGTGTAAAACAGATAGTATGAGATATGGACGGCTAATATTAAGTTATGTGTAGAGTAAGTAAAAGGCTGTGAGAAGTACCATAATAAGACTTACAACTGGAAAATAAAGAAAGTAGAGTCGTAAAAAAGAGAAAGAAATAAATACCTGACATGGAAATGATCGGCGAGATTAGATTTTCCGATGTAAAAAGCAACTGCATCACAAAATGTCCCGTATGTCTTATGATGAAGACCATCAATTCTTGGATATGGTAATTTAGGCCGAGGTAATGGTTCTGTTACCCATGGATTTCTACTTCCTCCTGCTGTAAAGTAATATTCTTTCCAACTAATATTATTAAAAGACGAAACAGAACCAGAAACAGAAGTAGCTACCGGTGACGATGATGCCGAGCTATGCACAGAAAGACCTACAAAACCCAACTTAGCCATGATTGGTTCTAACTCGTCATGGGTCATAATGGGTTTGAATGTTTTAGTATGCCATAGTGCTAGTTTCCTCGTATAATCCTCCATTTTTTTTTTTTTTTTGAAACGGAGGAAAAGGACTAGTCCTTTTGGTTTCAAGATTCTCTCTTCTTCTTTGTTTTTCTGGCGAAATTTGTAATAAGGAAGAAGAAGGAAACCGAGACAGAACAATAGAGAGAGGTAGAGAGATAAAAAAAGTAGAGAAGAGGGGGTTGAGGATCAGGCAGGAGAAGGGGGAAACTGAATCAAGAAAAAGATTTTCCATTCTTGTCTTAAATGACAAAGGCTATTCGGTTGTCTAAAAGACATTAAACTTGTCATTTAATTACAAAATAACCTAAATAAATGAGCAGAATTTAAGGAAGGGAATCGGGAGATGCATAGGACTGAGTCGTGTCTTTAGTTTTAGTCCAAGTTTCCGGACCGTGCGTTTTTGTTGTCCATGGTCCAATCTAGTATAGACGACAAAATCAAAATTGTTATGCAGGTATTTTTTAGATGTTGAAAACAATGTTCAACAGTCGGGTCTATCCGAGTTACAAGTTAGTCACATGACTCACATGGCAATTTTGCAGTACCAAGCTTAAAAGCTCTCTACGTATGGGAGATGATTGTGAAAATCATGTGATCGTGTATGATGGTTGATTTTAACTAGAATGCCCACACACTTTTAATGCCAAAACAAATCACCAATGTTTTTCTGTTTGAGTTGTCATCAAAATATTCTCAGAAATCTTTCTTTTTTCTGTTTGAGTTGTCATCAGATTATTCCCAGTAATCTTTCTTTCATCATAACAAACAGAAGACTAAAAACAATTTAAGATGGAACTATACGCATTAGAGAAACATCTTGGGCACGTGAAAAAGGATATGATATCTACCATCGATCATCTCTTTGAAGAAGTGAGCATCATATCGTCATATCTTGTTATTCTAATTTGAATTTTGATTTCTATTCCTTTTTCAAAACCCCTAATCTTGCTGTTTGTAATCCTGGTTATTAGATAGACTTAAACAACATCAAGAAGGATGAAGCTGCGTTTGATAGTTCAGTGGCTAAAGCTTACAGTGGACTACGCAGATCTTTTCGGCAGGTACGTACGTACATTCATCTCATGAGGTTTTATCTTAAAAGACTTTTCAGATGATATTTTGTTACTGATCCACAGATAATCCAAGAAGCCAGTGACCATTTGTGGTGTGATTGTCGTCACTGTAGGCGATACCGGCACCATAACAGAAAGCACGGTGGAAAAATGGATTCAGGATCAATATTTGTAACCTTACAAAAAGGTGTAAGAACGATAGAAGAGATCAGACATCTTAGTCAAATCGTGAGTATCATATCGTCATCTCTTGTTATTCTAATCCTGCATTTTGATTTCCGTTCCTTTTTCAAAACCCCTGATTTTCTTGTTTGTTCTCGTCACTAGTTCCATTTAGACGAGGAGACTGAATATGTGTTCTATGGGTATTTCTGATCCAAACAGTCACTGGAAGACGCCGGATTTTGCTCCCATTGTCGTCGTCATCATCCTAAGGGAGTCCAGTGCCACCGCCACGAAAAGCAAGGATCCTCCGGCACCACCACCAAAAGTCGTCATCGGAAGAAGGGAGACCGCCACCACGAAAAGCCCGTGTCGTCTCCCAAAAGCATGTTCGGCCGTCTGGGCAGGTCAATAGGACGGGCTTTGGGCAGACTTTGTGCCTCCAAATAAGCATCTTTACCATGGGCAGACTTGTGTTGAGTCTTTTTTTTTTGATGTTCTTTGTTGTTTGTTGTTTGTTGTTTGCTGTCTTAATAAAATCTGTTCATACATTTCCAGCCACAATCTTTATTATTATAATGCAAAGGGGTTTTTAACCCTCTTTTACCAAAATGATACCGCCGGAAAATTAAATGTAAAAATAATGTGAGGTCGTATGTGTCATTTCAATTCCTGAAATATCAGAGACATAGAATAAGAAAAGTATTGCATCACTTCCAAAAATTCAAATTTCAAATCTCGCATCCCCTTTTTAATTCCATTTCCTCTGATGGTGAGAACTGTGAACTCTCTCTTATGCTCTAATCAATTTAATTCCTTGCCAGGAAATATATAATCAAATCATCAATACTTATAATCAAAATCTTAAAGTAAGTTGGTTTTTTTAATCTTTTCCAATTTTTTTTTTGTTCTACATAGGTAATACAGGTAGTTAATCTCCGACCAACTACCTAGAATTGAAACTACCTAGAATTCAAACTACATCCTTCCAAATTGATATGTTTGGAATGGTTATGAAAGAAATTGATAATTATATTATATTAATATTTTTAACATTTATTTACTTTTTTTTTTATTTACTTCAATAATAATAAATTCAGTTGTTTTAAAAATTACTTAAAAATTATATATTTAATATTAAAAATTGAAAAAGTTATTTATTAAAAAATTATATATATCATAATATAAGTATAATACTAAAAACATATATAATATTAATATTTTATATTATTAAAAAAATTAAAAAAAGTAAATTATTAATAAATAATAATATTTTAATAAATAATTAATATTAAAAAAATAAATAATAATATTTTAATAAAAACAAACAAATTATTATTTTATATAAATAAATTTCAATTAAAATCAATTTTTTAAAATCCATAAAAAGTAATATTTTAAAATAAAAATAAATACTTTATCAACAATACTAACGTATTTTAATAATAAAAATATTATTTTATTTTTAAACTTGAGAAAAATTAATTTTTATATAATATTAAAATTACATAAAAACTTTATACACATATATAAATATAATACTATAAATTAACAAATATAATAATAATAATTAATATTTTTATCTAAGTATAATTTATTTTGATATTTTGAATTAAAATATAATTAAATATATATATGCATATTTTAAAAATAGATATATAATACAGTATAAAAAAATTACTACTAAAAACATTTAAATAATATTATTAAATTAATTTTAAAAACATTTATACACATATATAAATATAATACTAAAAACTAATAAATATAATATTAATAATAATATTTTAATCTAAGTATAATTTATTTTGATATATTTTGAATTGAAAAATAAATAAATAAATATATCTATATTATAAAAAGAAGTGGTGTCTGTCTAAACTGACAAATCCTACCATCGATTTCGTCATCCAGCGGCACGGATCGAGAGTTGGGCGAGGGATATTTTCAAGCGTTGGATGTCCTGGATTTACCGATATTGTCACGGTCCCTTTAATAATTTGGTTTCCTAATGTAGGCAGTAATTGTGTTTCCGTAATATAGTTGTGTCCTAAATTCGTCGTCCCACGCTTCGTAAAAATTCCAAACGAGTAAAAATCTGATCCTTGGTTTCCATTGACTTACAAATCAAACTCCTTTAAAAGCCTAAGGTCCTTAGGCTCCACGTTGAACGGTGACCCTCACCCTCACACAGAATTGCTCCGTTCCACTTTTCCTCGAAGAAGAGAAAAACAAGGCTTTTTTCGCTAAAATAAAGAAATAATTTATTAACAGATTTATCCGGGAAAAAAGAAAAACAAATCCGGGAAAGAAATAAACAAAATGTACGAGCGAGAAAATACAAAGAAAAACCTTGGAACAAAACCCTAGATACAAACCATTAATGGCTGCAAATACACTTTCTCCCTCTGCGAACCACAACAAGTTCAATGATTTTGTCTTCAGTCAAGAGCTCTGTTTCAGATTGAGGTTCTTGATCTTTCTCCGTTGAAGTTCCTACAAGTTACGGGATACTCTTGAACTTTTTCTGCATCTTTTCTTCCCTCAAAAAGTTAACGTTTTTATTGGTTTGTGATCAGTTTTAGATTATGGGTTCTCTATATTTTCCATGAATCTTCTAACAAGTTGTCAGGATTAATCTTTTTATGTTTTGATATAAGTTGATTGGATTCAAATATATCTCCATTATCCTCTGCTCATAGCCGATAAAAGAAGACCTAATTCTGTTCTTCCTGTGGTTTTGTTCTAATTATTTTTGCAGGAACAATTTTTGCTACGGGTAAACCCTAACCTTCTTCCTTTGTGTCTCATAACTCAACAACGCCGATAAAAGAAGACCTAATTCTGTTCTTCCTGTGGTTTTGTTCTAATTATTTTTGCAGGAACAATTTTTGCTACGGGTAAACCCTAACCCTCTTCCTTTGTGTCTCTTCGTTACTCTCAATCAATAAGCAGGTACGATTTTTATTGTTGTTGATAAACAACCGAATGCTCTTCTATCGGTTTTATTTAATTATCTATTTTTCCTAACAAGAAGTTTTATTGTTATAAGGGTTCCTTGACATATAGCTTGATAAATCATAGGAAAAAATCTAAGGTGGTGAATTCTTTCAAAATGCTACCATCTGTTGGTTTTTATTTGATTATCTATTTTTGTAACAGGAATTTTTATTGTTATAAGGGTTAATTGACGTATAGTTCCATTACTATATGAAAAATCATGGGAAAAGATCTAGGGAAGGCGATGAATTCTTTCAGTTTGTTATTTGATATTTTAGTCCATATCCGTTTTCTACCAATGTTGGTTTTAATCAAATACTTATGTTTCCACTCATATACATCATCATTCCGCTTAGGTAAGCCAGTTTTAGTTTCACCAATGAACTTGCCAATTGAGCCTACATATAAGCTAACAACATGCTTTAGTGACACTCGATCTATGTGCTGGAGTAGGCAACGTTGTAGCTATGTTTTTGTTTACATTCCTTTCTTAGTAACCAATGCTAATTGTATGACAGAATCGGACTAGGTATTGCAAGTTTATATATTTGTTGAAATATGTACTGATTGCAAGGATTCTTTTTTTTTTTAGGTTGACGTCCATTATGGAGTTTAGTCAATTGTGAATGAAGTTAATCTCTCTTTACAACCTTGGATATCTTACTTAAGTAACACTATTAAGTACTTTTCATTCTAAGTGTCCTTATTTCATAATTTTTGTCAGATAAGTTATTTAGGAGTCATTTAGGATAAAAATAAGATCTTTTGTTACTCCATAAAGACTATATGGGAGCTTTTGTAATGCCTGGACTGTGTTTTATGTTGCGTGCTCGATGAGGCAAGGTAATGATTGTGTTCCGTAAGGACCTTGAGTATCATGCTGCAGTCACAACTATTTTTAATTGTAACTTTCCTTTTATCATTTGGTTAAGTCCTTTCGTAATTTCAACCGGGGGACACTTTTCTATAATTAAAAGAAGCGAAATAACATGTGTTGTTGGCTACATTTTTTTAGCAGTATTCTGTAGTTGATTGAATGATCATTTCCAACATCTCAAATTTTATATACAATATTTTCATGCAGGGCCAACGGAAGTGTACGGTAGGCTGTTATGCCTCAACATTCACCTGTTTCAGTTGTGGGCTAAGTCTCAGAGTAACCATTGGGTCAGTGAAAATATCAGCTCAGCAGAGGCGACATCGGAGGGCTGAAGGCATTAGCATCAACAAATGAATCAGTGACAACAAGCAAGAACACTACTGTTTCTACCAGGTATCTCATAGATCCACAATATCTCATATTGTAAGAGATTGTCAACTGAAATATAGAACTCCGTCGCTACTGCTAATGCTATAATGCAATCTTCTTTTCCTTCATTTGGATAAAGCATGCTCCACAAAGATTTTAATTTTTCATATGGCCTGATATGCTTAACGCCTCCCTATGTTGACTATTTAAACAGAAGAGGTTGCCAAAAAGAAGATAGAAAGTTAATATTAGTGTAAGTTAATATAGCATCCCATTTGTAGTTAATTAAGCATCCCATTTGATATCAATTGTTACAGACATTCCATTTGGTGTTTATTGTTTAACATACAACAATTAGTTTACTATTTGGTGATAAGAAATTAAGAAGTCATTATTCTATTGTAGATTTTTTATTTCTTCACCTGGCGCCCTGTATACAGAGGTCCGGTTACTCAATCTAAACAGTTTGAGAAGCTTAGGCTAATCTGGAAGGTGCACTGAAGCAGTTTGGCATATCTTGCAATCGTGATTTAATCTGGAAGGTGCACTGAAGCAGTTTGGCATATCTTGCAATCGTGATTTGGTGAGCAGAACCCAGTCCTTTTTCTATATTCATTACATTTTAGCTTGATTCAAACTGTTGACGTGTATGTTCGCGTTAAGGCTTTTTCCTAACTTTTTCCTAGCTTAAATTCTTTAAAGAAACTCAATTTTGAGGCCTTCCAATAGAAAACGTCTCAAGTGAAATAGAAATTTTCTGCAGGTTTGGTTCAACATGCAAATGGTTGTTTCACTTTCACCTGGTTGGTGACATGAGGGTTATACGAAAAGTCTCCAGATGTTGTTTGCATAATGCATGCCATCCTTTCAATTTTTTACAGAATTTCTGCGAAAAAAGTGTGGTGCAGTGCATGTATGTCCCTTGGTGTGAGCTGCTTCAAATGATTTTATTCCCTAGCTGCACCAAGTCTTGCATTTTAGAAAACTATTTAAAATTTCAATTCAGAAGGTTAAACTTGAATAATCAAAAAAAAAAAAAAAATACATTTTAATTTCTTCAGCATGTGTAATTGCACTTTCCATAAGATATGAGTCAATTTTAACCAAATTTCTTTCTTTTTCTAATTCTCTGAAACCAGTGTTTAAAATAGCGAAAGCGAAACAACCGTAAATGTAGTTAACCAAAATAAATATTAAATACTTTAGATGTAAATGAAACTTCCTAGGATATCCTAGTTGTGAATGGTAATGATAAAGGTCAAACATAACAAGGGGAACAGTTAAACTAGTAACTAGCCAAGAATGTTAGCATCATCCAAATCTTCCTCAAAGTAACCATCATCATCACCATGCTTTAAAATATGAACAAATAGTTTAAGAGATCTGTTTAGGTTTTTTTATCATATAGCATAAGACACATGGGCTGGGCTATGCTTAAAAGCCCATTTTTTTCTTCCTAATATTAACCTAATTTCATAGCGCACGTTATGAAGCCAAACAAAATTAAACACTGATCTGAAACAAAAAGAAAGATTTACTGGATAATGGTAATGATAGGACTGCAACAGTTCCATGGATCCAAACAAAATTAAACACAAAAAAAGAAAGAAAATGGAGACTTCAAGTTCCATGGATCCATACACCGTCAGGTAATCAAGCTTCTTTCCTTTTCTAATTCTCTGATTCCTTTTCTATATGATTACTAGGTATCACCGGGGCCTTACGGCCCCGGCTCAACCTCCCATGTTAGTGTCAGTTTACAAAATTTATTTTTTTCTCATTCCATGGTATACTCATAATTTTATAACATTAGTAAACACCTAATAATATTAGTATTAATCGAATGAGTCTGCATTTACAAAAAAAATAATCAATCACTTGATTTAATTTCATCAATACTCCAATAATTGTTATCATTACTGGAGCGTTTTTAATCGAGTTTCGAGGTTAGTGGTCCGTTTCTAATTAACCAAGACATGTTTTGAAAATTGGATTTTTTTTGTTACCTAACAGACCATTATCCCTTGCAACAGGTGCACTTGCATTGGCAACTACCAATGCCTCTAAGAGTATTGATCAATCTGGAGGTATGAATCAATGATTCAAGTATAAGTAAGTTCCCAGAACAAAAAGTAGTACCATCTTTTTTTGACTTCTAAACCACGACATAAATTTACACAGGTTCCGTGGACAACTGAATCACAATGACCGGCGCGCCGTAGCCGGATGATCCCGGTGAAAATAGGAAGACTGTTCAGGAAGCAACTTAGTTTAGTTTAGAATGTAATGATGATAAAGATGAGAGAGCAACAAATAAGATATATTTTTTCTCTACCAAACATATTTCAACATATTTAGAGAATGATACAGCACAGAAGTGCTCAAATTGGGTCAACTTACTACTGCAATCCAGATTCATGATGCAATAGGCACATGTTTACATGCTATGCCGGCATGGAATTTCTGGTAGTCTTGAAACCTATAAAACGCAAAAGAACATTACAGATATCTAAGCCAACGAATCAGTCCAATATAGGCACACACCGACTGACAAACTAAAATCTTTACTATTGATGTTGTATTCACTATTGATGTTGTATTCTCCGTTTGTTGTTTCAGTTCCCATGTTGCGACATTCCTGTTGGGATATTTGCATCCTTTCTGTCAATTCAATTTCTCAAGTAGTTGAGTTACATGCTTTGGTGGTAAAAAGAATACCCTTCTTTGGTTTTCTGCACCCTCTTTTTATATAGCTTTGTACTTGCAGATTCGGATTAGATTAGGACCCCAGCAAATTGAATCCCATTCAAATATTAAACATTTAATCACAGTCGTTCACCATGCAATCAACAACTTGAGCTAGGTTCTTCCTCGACTGGTTTCTCGAATACAACTAAATCCAGCTCAATCGTTGTTGTGAACTTGAATCCTCAAGAGACCCAACTTTCCTAATCTCTCTTTTCTATACATTGCAGAAATCAAACTCTCTTCTATAAAGCTTCTCGTCCATTCAAATTCCGAACGGCCGCAACACTCTACCGGAGTGCTAATCTCTCAAAAAAAAGAAAAAGTGCTAATCTCTCGAAAATATTTACCAGAACCCTTGTTCCAATGGCAGTAGATCCCCTTTCCTCCCTGATATTGATAAAAGTAAATAAACAAATTAACAGACAATAACAATTCGACAAAGTTTGCTATATATATATGCCATTAAACTAATCCGAAAGAATAGAAATCAATCAAGAAATGAATACGCACTACATAATGGTATACCGATAAATCAATTAAAGTTGTAAACTATAATCAATACCGATGAATCATATGCTCGTTCTGTAAACATCAATGAACCACATCAGATTCCCATAAAACTGCCCAGTAACTCATAATTTTAGTATGTAATTTTGAGATTGGTTGAACATGTTCGTAGGATGAATTTATATACGGTCTCATACTGATCTGATTCCAAAATCTATTTAGTCATTTATTGATCCAAGACTATAAATAGTTAGGACCAAAATATTCAGATCCCATTGTTCATGGACATACTACTCTAAATGCACCGCAAGAAAATACATCATTCGACACATATGTTTGCCGGCTTCCTTCGCATCAAGAATTCCTAATAGTTACGTCCTAAAGCATGAATACAATAACGTGTATCGAACCTAAATCCACCATTTGGTACATCAGGCACTTAATGGACAAAGGATTAAGAGTCTAATAGTTATGTGGCAACATAAATTCTCAAGAATATATAGAAAAGTATAGGTGGCAATGTTTAGGTGCAGGAATCAAGATGCTTAACATGTGAATATGTTCTCAATGCCAATGAGCAGGATTCTCAAAAAACCTACTAATAATCCAATTATGCAAAGCCCTGATAAGCTATCGATTGCCAGCTAAACAACCTCAGTTCATATAATTAACTTTTATCTCGATCAAAACAATTTTCTATACCATCCTCCCAAAATGACCACTGTAACTGTACCAAGCAATATTTCAGATTAACAGATTACACCTGTTATGCATGAAACCGAACTGAAGCAAAACTTAGTGTATAACTTGGGAGTGACGATGTGTATACTTTTGACATGGTACTGATTTAGACTTATTTAATAATATTACAATAACGAAACCACATACCTGCACGCAAGTGAGTGGCAGTTCCAACAATGAGCTATTAGTCATGTACCACCTACTCCTGTTTGGATGAAGAACGCTGAGATTGTCTCACCAAACCAAAAAAAAAAAACTCCTCATCTTCGATCCCAATTTATTCTTGTATTGTTAATGTTCATGATAATTTCAGTGGTCATTGTTTTGGTGCAATATGTTTATGACCAAATCAAGCACAAGAAAAAGAGTCATAAAGACGAATAAAAACTCAAAATATAAATAAATAAATTGAAGTTATGGTTTAAGATTACCAAAGTCTGCACCAAATATCTGTCATTTGAACATACCCCATGGGATACAAAATTGAATGGACAAAACTTTAGCTTTTGGATTAAGCTCACACATAAACTTCAATGGAAAAGGCCAGACCTGAGGCTCAGATGACGAAGGGGTTTCGTGATGCTGCACATGCTCCATATTAAGCCAATGGAGTTTATAAATTACCAAGGACTTATCTACTATCAAATTACCTTGAGTTTGAAATTCTTACCCATCTTTATCATAACCCCAATCCACAATAAGAACAGAATCGACGGCCCCGAATTACTCTCGCGGATCCACCGATCATTGAGTATTTACAGTGCCTGCAAGCAATGTCCACCGATGTATAAATAAGAAAATAGCCAAAAATAAAAAGACCAATGAATGCAAATGTCCAAAATACACTGATTGTAACGGGTGCAGACTACAAAATTTCTCATTGCCAGGGTGTCTCGATTAAGGTTTAGGTCAGGCCCATTAGCATGATATGCCTGTCAGTTTCAGTTTGTGCTGGCATTATACATTCCCAGCTATGTCTCAACTCTCCTTCCCTGCGATTTCTCAATTCTGGCAACAACAAACATTCATTCAGTTACAATAATCACCCTTTACTTCATCCTTGACAACATCATTTCACAACATCCATTGCAAACCATCTCTTCTACTTGATTTAGAACTTAACCCATTTGACAGCAGTAAACACATCGTCTCTCTATTCACCTGCAACAATCTTTCTAAACCAAACCCATAGCTGTTAATCATTCAGTCACCAGCCAATTAACGGCAGTAGCTTCAATTTCTTTATCTATCCTCTGTTCAATCATTCACAGGCTTTAAACTACCAGGACTTTAACCAACCATTAAATTCATCAAAAGCAACAACCACAAAACTTCTTCTGCAAATCACTATCGGATTATCCACCATCACCACTCTCACCTCTTCTAGCTGCACACTCTCAAAACTATGGCAGCACACTCTCATACTGAGGTCACATTCAACAGAGACACCCTGCCAACATCTTACTATAAATCACAAAGGAACAAATTATAAATGGAGAATATTTAGGAAACCAAATCAACTATCCAGTAGCGAGATATATATAGAACCAACTTACCTAGATTCAAACTCAACAAATGCAAAGTTCCTTTGAATTATAACATGTGATACCTTACCATAGGGCTCAAAATGCTTTTCAATGTCACAGGCTCAATTGAAACAAACGAAAGAGTCCCACAATTCAATCCTGTGAAGCAGACCCAAGAAATTCAGCTGAGATAAACATACACATTATAAAGAAAACACACAATTTCGCACTTTAAAGTTTAAACCAATGAAGAAAACAAATGATCCTTTTCAAGCATTAAGTTCAGCAGGTAATAGCTTTCCCAGATGGGAAGTACATGTTCCACCGTTAAACAACGGATTCTCCAAAGCAATACTTTAAGAGAATGAAAAACATGATTATATGTTAATCAGAACGAAGAAAATTCCAACATCTACTCATTTGAAAACAATTTTTATCTTCCAATTGTCGCTAAACGAACATGATTAGATGCAATTACAAATACTCTTCATTTATAGCTAATTATTTCAACATCTACTCTTTTGAAAACAATTGTTAGCTTCCAATTGTCGCTACCAAGTCGTACAAAGGAAAATTCAATCTTGTAAGTGAAAGGATGAAACATTGACATGTAGATAATTTAGTTGCCTACAACAAAATATTTGTTATAAAATGACATACAAAACATAATTATTTTGAAAATTTAGCTTTCTCGAACTGCATGCAGAATACAGAACAAAAAGTGTGGATTACACTATCATGTATCATTTGTTGCATCTTTACATTATCCTGAGATCAAGAACAACATGAACTTAATTATCAGCAACACTTGGTCAAATCACTACCTACCAGTGACATCTCTGGTGACAGTTGTGGTCGCTTGCAAGCTTTTAGTAAAAGTGAAACCCGAGAGAAAATGAGAGATTGCTTTTTGGTTTATAGCAACCCCTGCAAGTGAGTTTCAAAGTATCGAATCAATTTCACTGCAGTTTACATGTTATTAATGTTGTATTAATGTTGTATGAACTAAGAATGTCCTGATGACTGAGAGGTATTGTATTCTGTATCCTGCATGGCCAAACTCGAGAGCCAGATTTTCGAGAGAGACGATCATCAACCGAAAAATCAATTATACAAAGCAACAGGACAAATCAAGAAGAATAATTTATAGGGATTGAATTCTCATAGAACTAAAAGCAGAAGTAAGAAATCCAGAGAGGTTTCCCAGTTCTAATTACGAACGAATTGCTCACCTACTCTCTTTTTACACACCATGGCTCGAAGTTTGAATCTTGTGCATGCTTTGAGAAAGTCAAATAGGCCTTATTCAACGATTCCCTTTTCACCTAATTAAAAGATCAAAGATGAGATTTGTAATCCATGAACATGTAATGTTATCCGATTTTAATTGAGTATTTTATCAAATTTACCATAGGAACTTAACTCTGTAATCATATTTTACACTGCAACCTAAATATGCAAACTTCTATAATTAATGAACAACATCATCTCAGTTTCGGAACTTGACCAATAGACATGGGGCAAGATCAGGAGAATAAATCAAAACAGAGAAAAGAATGAAAGAGAATGCATGCATTTTTACCGTGACTTGTTAGGTTGTTTATCCGTACCTTTTAAATAAAAATTGCACCTGCAGAATTAAGTTAAACAAATCGATAACTAAAACCAAAAACAAAATTATGTTATAAAGCTAGGTTTGAATCATAATAATTAGAAGAGTTTCTTATTAATTCCTCGCACCTGCTAGGTAGTTTTAAATTCAAAGTTAATGTAGGATTGTAGATGCTAATCGAAGCTCGTAATCGTACGTTATATCTGGAAAGAAACTGTTTTAGCGTTAGGACACCTTAATAGAATCGACATCTGTGTTTCATATTTATAACATGAAACTGTAGTATCAAGCTCCAAGGCCACATCACGACTTGTTTCTCTTTTAACAGAAGCTTCCTCAGGAGGAGATAAAGATCACTCCATGAATCAACGTTGATCTATGGAACAAACAAACAACGTTAATCAGACTACGGTGCAATTGAAACACAGAGACGGGGAATAGGGAGAGGAAAGAGGCAGCTCGAAACCAAATCAAGGAGAATAGGTTTGATAGCTTCATCTCTAATGACCTCATTAGAAAAAGCATTATATGGGAAAACGAAGTTTATATCAGGTTGATTCGTACTTAGCTTCAGTAGAAAAAGCATTATGTGGGAAAACAAAGTTTATATCAGGTTGATTCGTACTTAGCTTCAGCTTCGATTCACAGTCGTCTATCTACAAAGATGTCTGAGAACATTCAACTTTACGTGAGCACTCAAGTAAATCTAGAGTAGCCACCACGGAATCAAATTAAGCAAAAAAATGGCTTCTTACCTTGAAAAAAAGAGTTGAAAAACTTAATAGGATACACAGAATCACATAGAGACTTTTCTGGTATCCCATAATCCATTATTGATGAATAAGAAACACGTTTTTTCTTTATAACCAAAAAAAATTAATCCAAGATAAAACTCATACTTCATAACCTACAGATAAAACCCATACTTCGTACCTAAATTTGATCGCTTCTTGATAACGCTTGGCAATCACTAATTTAGGTACGAAGTTGCAACAGAGTTCCCAACCATAACACTCATCAAACATCTACACAATTCCAGGAGTTATGAGTTTGAAGGTCCTGAATTCATAAGCACATATATGCAAGCTTTGTATTGAGAGCAAATGGTGTTCATTGCAAATGAATACTGAACACTTTACTAAAGAACTATAGTATCAAATTAGAAGATAGTCAATTAGCAGTTCTGAATCACAAATTTACAATCTGAAAAGACATGAACTTGAAATCCAAAACCTTAAACTGACAAAGCACGGAAATCATAATCACCATATATATAGACCTCAAATCAAGGAAATTGGACTTTTTTGGCGATTGGAAATAATTTCACGATTGACATACATGTAATCAAGCACACACTAATCACTGTTATAAAAAAAGGTGGTGTTTGACTCTGAGATTTGAGAGTCATTAGACGGACAGGATTGGCCGAAGAGGGTCGTCCCGCGGCCGGGATCGTCCGGATCGAGCTATGACTTGGACGGCTGGGAATGATGGGATATGTTACGGGGTGGGGTCTGGGTGAACATAAATCTACTTCTCTTTCCAACTCCCCCGATCTATTTTTTTTCCTCTTCTCCACAAATTATCGTAATTTCTGTTTGATTTTCCCAATTGCAGAAATTACAGATATTTTGTAGGGTTCGCAGAACTTCAAGAGGTGGATATTGTAGTACTTCGAAGAGGTATGGATCTCGAAATTCATTGCAGCAAACCCAAATTTATCAATTTCTTATATTATCTAGGGTTTTGATTCGTTTTCATCTCGAATTATTGAGTTACTCCTTTGTATGGTTCTAATAAGTTTCGTAAGATTGTTGCAAAATAGGGTCTTTGGGGTTTATGGGTTTAGCAAATTCTAGGGTCTTTTACTCCTCTCAACCATAAACGGTTTAAATAGAAGTCTCTTCAAACTTTTGGATGCTGATTACTGTGGTGTAATAAGAGATCTAGCTACGAATGCACATTTCTGCTGAAACCATTTCCAAAGGAGAAGCCTTTTTCCAATTCAGTTCAGTTTTTTTCCAATCTAGATTAATTTATGGGATTGAACTTATCAATAGCATAAAGTTTCAAAATCAGTACATACTATTAAGCTTTCCATGTATTATGGAACAAATCAGTACATACTATTAAGCTTTCCATGTATTGTGGAACAAAAAACAACAAAATAACTTGGAAAACATTGAATTTTAACCAGGCTGAAGGTCTTTACAATCCTGCCATTTCACAGATTCTGTTGAAAGTAAGAGAGAAGAAGATAGTGACAGGTAGATGATGATGACAACAATGAAAATGGCATGTTTATAGGAAGAATCGGCAGATGTTGAGAATGAGAGTGGTTGAGACATCTTGCGGTCGGGTTTGCTCCTTTAAGAAGCATAACCAGTGTTCCAGCTTCGTATTGCATTACAGGACGGTTTGCATTTTCCTTCGTCCATTTTTGCAATGAAATGAGGTAGTCCTTGATATTCCTTTCCAAATGGGTCAACAGAGATACGGTGGGGTGATGCTCGATCTCTAAAATAAGCTTCTTCTCGAAAACAAAAGGATTTTCTAACTGGATTTCTCTGCTCTTTCTCTCTGCATCTACAAATACTTTTACGCTCACCTGAAAACCTTAAATTTTTATTTGCGTGTGTTTTTGGTTTGCAGTTTGTTGATTTTTTTCAGGTTTTGTGCCGGGTAAAGGTCGAATCAGAAATATGCGAAGCTTTTTAGGGTTGTTGTAATCGGATTAATGCAGCAAGCCGATTAGGTATTGAAATTTGTTGGGGCTTTTTTTATTTGTTGTTTGGAATTTGATTGATTAATGGCAACCTTATATTCTTCTTCATCTTCACCAATGGAAAATCTTCCAGTTTCTCACTCAATTTTAATTGAAACTTTTCTGAAGTGATTTGTGTGTCTCAGATTTTTTATTTTTTCTTTGCTAAGTTTTAATTCGGCTTTTTGTTTATTTTTATGTGATTAGGGTTTTTGGTTGACTGATGATGTTCTCTTAGCTACAATATGGAAACATAAGCCTGAACCTGCGAAATTGTGGTTACTTTTACCTATCATGCTCAAAATCTTTGTAAACAATTTGTGATTTTAGTTTAGAGTAAATTCCTTTTTCTTCTATATATTATTTCATATATACTTGATTGCCCAGAGAGGAGATTCAGTTCGTCTGTTGATCAATTAGACATAACAACACATTTGGCATCAGTATTTGAGCATCATCATAGCACCGAGATCAGGTCCCTTGGTTAGGCTTTTGGATTGGAGAATTGTGTTTATTTATGGAATGCTTGCAATAGTAAGGTAACAACTTTTTCTCGATCTTACTGTATTTGGCACTGGGTATTATTTACTGGATGAGTGAATTAGGTGTTGCATTGATATATGTACTTAACTAAATTATATGACTTGGGAGTGGATGATAGTGTTTCAGTTGGATGGGCAAGCCATGGGACACAACTTGACGTTGCAACTAATAATGAAAATTTCCAGGTAATATACATTCCTTCGATTTGTAATTTAGATGATTAAATAGATGAGTACAGGCAGAATGCGAATATGGCATCGGGGATCAGAAGGTATCCATAAGCTGATAGATATGTATCAGATATGGCTAAATTAGGTGAAGATCTTAGAGGCTGTAAATTTAGAGAAGGTTTTCTGAGTTCTGAGCTACAAAATACGATCTAAGTATAGGAAGTTGAGGTTCCACAATTGTTTAGTGAACTTCAGATATTTAATTTTTTTATCAGGTATATAAAAATAAGGTACATAAGCCCATTGCAACAAGTAAGAATATTGAAGATAAAAGTACGTTTAAAAGAAGTAGCAATTGAACACCTGAAAGACTTGGAAATCAAATTATCTGTGTATATACCAGTTATTGTTTTTTGAGGGATAATATCACTCATCTTTAAGATCATGCACTCTCTTAACCAAATAGCAGGGAAGGTGGTAAGCAGGTATGTGTATTTTTATCTTTAGTAATGTAGTAATTTAGTGAATTTGAAAACTGATAGGACACTGATTGACTACTGACTGCAATTCATCAAGTTGAGATGTGCAATTGGTGAGCTTTCATGAATAGAGTAAGTGGTCTAATGATGAGAAGATGATCATCTAAGATATCCATCTGTTTACGGAGCAAAGGAAGTAGATCTATACTGCTTGCTGTAAATCTGCAATTCTTTTCTTACAACACCTGATTCTCTTACTACCAACAGGTGCTCTCTCTCCCTCGGAAATACAGTTATTCACTCACATGTTTGCTTGGTTAGGTTGACAGATTAACAAAACAGGTTTGACTACCTATTAGCCGGATGACCCTCCCGTCCAGGGCAACACAAGTTAACAAAAGAGGTTTTGTTTTTGGTTAGGTTGGTGACTACCTATTGGCAACAAGGTTTTGCTGGTGTTTTGACCGGTGATGTTTTTATTGGATTACTACCGAGGCTTCAGATATTGCTATTATTGTGATGTTCTACTTGATGTGAGTCTTTTTTTTGCTGTTTTTCTCTTGAAACTCGATTTTATTTGAATACCTAAAATTGGCTGTAGATAAAAGCGATGGATACTCAGATGCTGAAAGTTAGTTAGTCTGATTTCTTTCGTTGGTTTTGGCCTTGGTAAGACTGAGTACAACTTTTTTGAGTAGTAAATTTGCTTTATTTAAATAGCTTTTTACTGATGTGTGTAATTTACGGGTGCTTTATAAATGTGCAAGCCATTCCATCTATATTGTATTGTTATTGATTATCTCGGATAATGGACTTCAAAAATATGAAAAACGGCATATGTTGTTGTTGCAAGGTTCTCTACGCAGTTGAACGGGGTATGTTTCTCGGTATTAATTAGTAGTGGATACTGTTTCTTTGAAGATTTAGAAAGTTCTGCTGTTGTTGTAGTAGTTTATAAGGCCTCATTTTTGGATGCATATGTATTTTTAAAGCGCTAATTTTTAGGCCCTCCGTCGATGCTTTTGTAAAAGCAACTAATCTTTGAGTGGTGTGAAATCCCCGTTTTCAGAAGCATGCACATGTAGACCTGTTAGAACTTTTGAAAAGAAGAGATTAAAAGCATTCATTACTCAGGTTGTACAAGGGGCATATATCATGTGTTGCTGATATTTTTTTGTTGTTCACTGGTGGTTCCCAGAGCATCTATCGATGGTGCAAGCTTTCTTTCTTTTATAACTAAACTTTTCCGTTGATGGAGGCGATCCAGATAATAGTTTGATTCTCTTATTAGGAATAATGATTGTCGCTCCGCTCTTTGATTGAAGTCAAAACGAACAAAATGCATGTGAAGTACACTGTCTTCAGGAACGTTGTTGTGCAAAGGTATGTGTGTAATTTTTCATTAGCCACTTCAAAATTAATCTAAGAACTTCAGAATCAACACCTGTCTGGCCCCAAGCCTCTTTGCATAAACTGAGTAGTCAATATCGGAACCACTTCAAGCATGACCATTAAATGAATGTAAACATTGCATAACAAATTAATACAAAAGTTCAAATCTATTTCTGATAGTTGGGTGTACACTATTTTGATTGTATGTATTGTACAAGGTCACTGGAATTAGAGATTTCTATTATGGAAATTCTTATCTATTCATCACAGGAATTGATGTTGAATCACAGGGAACTATCTCAAGTACGTGGATTCTAATGTTGAAACGCGTGTGTTGGTAATAAGTCAATCTCTTGGTATAAAGGTATTCATGTGTATTCTTCTTTCAATTTATTCGATATGATGTAGGAGCTGATGATGTTTTTGTTGCGGATATTAGGGATGCTGAGACTAATAGAAAATAAATAATTGGAAGGGGTTTTTGAGTTTATACATGCAATTCAGGTAGGGAGGGGGTATTGTTTAATTTGTTCAACTTATGAACTGTTCTAGAATAGAAATCTCTAAGGTTAACTTGGTCATAATAGGAAACATGAATCTCCAAGTTTACTGTTGCGTAGTTCACTGTTGCATCTTTGCTTTCAGTTGAAACCTGCAAAAGCAATTGAGAATGATAATTATGCTTTAGCAGCTGGAACTCGATCAAAATTCCAAATTATATAATGGCACGACGAGGTGACGTCATTAGAACTGTTTATGTCTTATGACATTGATCAACAGGTTACGCAGTCTCACATTCAAGCTTCTAAATAATTTTTTATTAGTGTATTCTTAAATCCTCAACTGCAAAAGCAATTGAGAATGATAATTATGCTTTAACAGCTGGAACTCGATCGAAATTCCAAATTAGATAATGGCACAAAGAGGTGGCGTTATTAGAACTGTTTATGTCTTATGACATTGATCAACAGGTTACGTAGTCTCACATTCAAGCTTCTAAATAATTCATTTCTTTGTGTATTCTTAAATCCCGACGTCCACGAGTACCATTGTTTTGTGAATTATTTTACAGGAGAACAACTTGCAGCACTCTTCGTAGACTGTTTATACTTGCGGTGGCTGATCTTTGTAGGAACCTCTTTGATGTCATATGTGAAGCATTTCCTACAGGCTACAAGTTATTCCATAGTTCCAAGGGCTTGGGACCCACAATTTGCAATCTTTCACTGTTGTGTATTGCTATGGATAAAACTACTTTAAGAAGTTATATCTTAGAAAGAGCGGATCCAAATCTATTGGAACCAGTGAAAACTTGATAATTATTGTTGTTGGGGGTTTCACTGCAATAGTAGGACAGGTATTATCTTCTTTTGTGCTAAACTACTTTGCTTGGTTGGATGTGAAACATCCATAAGCCTGTGACCTACCATCTTAAATTACGTTCAATTTATATTGGAATCTGCAAATGATATATAATATGTGCTACGTCATAAGTTCTGCTAAATTAGGTGTCTAACTTTCTATTGATGTATGCATGCTAAATAGTATTTTATAATTTTTTAATTCATGTAGTTACGATAGTCTAATACTTAGTTTAATTTGGATCCAATAGATACAACATTTTCAAGGATGTAGACCCTGTCAGACGTACATGGAGTAGGCCTTTGATGGGCTTGGCCCAATCAACATCTATTCAGGTATTCTTCTATACCTTCAAATAGGAAACTTATACATGTAAAGATCACGTGCAAAGCCAAAGGGGAATCATATGTTACCTATACCAGGTGAATATTCGTGTCGTGTCTTTATGGGTGTGGATAATGAGATATTTTTCCCATTTGAACATGATTCTAGAATTTTGTTTTCTTCAATTCATGTTTTATAGCTATTTTCTTTCAAGTCTCTCTTTTGTTGGTAGTGTTTTTTTTTTTCTTTTTAGTATCCCCTGTTTAGGTCTTTGTTATCTAATTTGGATCTTGGTCATGGCCATGGCTTAATAATACGATATCTACAAAAATTTAAGTATTTTTATTAGAGGAAAAAACAAATAAGAACTTACAGTTTACTAAAACAAAAAATCGGCTTCAACCATTAGTAAAGTTTCTTTCTATGACTGATCTCTTTGGATTATCAATTACTTACAATATGTTATGCTTCAAAAAAAAAATCACTGTGATCTGTAAGTGTCCATGAAAACATTGAACTTGGATTCCTTCTGAACTGGGATTGGTAAAGTAGGAGTCAATCAAAACAGAAGGAAACATATGATGACGTAATTGCAGCTTCATTAATATAATGTTGTCGTGTGTTTCTTTCTTTAGAATCCCTCTGATCTTTTTTGAAACCTTACTCTAAATTACTCTTCGATAGTATGTTAGCACAATACCATATGGTTCATTCATGTAATCACTTTACTTGTTGTCTTAGCTCAAATGGAAGAGCACATGGTTCTCAACCATGTAGTTGTGGGTTCGACTCCCGCAGATGGCATTGTTATTTGAGTAGGCTAGGACCTCATATGCTTCTGATTGTCAATATTAACTTTTCATTACGTAGTGCAACACATTTATGGGATCATGAGGGGTGTCATATATCATCTCGGTACATGAGAAGCATCTGAATAGAACAAGCTAATTCAAATTCTATGTGAAGTCTTTCAAAGCAATGATACTCATGGGTGCAGTGTAGATAATTCAATAAGTGAGAACCGGAGTGTGCATCCAAAACCTTACAGATTCAATCTTTGTTATAATAGTTGATATTGGAGTACTTGACCTGAACACAAATATATGGAAGGAGCAACTTAAGTTTCTAGAGACATAACACACGAAGGAAAACTTTGCTCGGATTCTAAACCCATGTTTCCTACAATGCAATTATAATGTAGCTTTCGAGTAAGCATCTAGATTGACCACTTTACAGGGCAACACAAGAAATTGAGCAAGTAAAAGTAGAATCAAGACTGGGCTCTCTAAGTGAGGTTTTGTTTATAATTCCCATCAGATGGATTATTTGATTGTGTTGATTTTTCTATGTCAATGGCAGTGTTTGGTTGTTATATTTATTTCATTGGATTAACCTATTGCTTCTGTTTACCTGTGGGAGTATTTATAGTAAAGGTTTACAAGCCATTCTCCTGCCTTCAAGAACTGCCCTTTTTTATGATTCCAGTCATTACTTGAGAATCCAGTGGCATCAAGAAAGTTTATTATGTTGAAGCTATGTCATGTTATGGTACTTGGCAGGAAAATTTGCAGAACTCACCACGAATAGTGTGGCTACAAATAGTTAAATTTTGTGGGACTAAGATAGATCTCAGTAAATCTATGTCTCGATAAATATGCATTTGTTCAAGTGTAATTTTTACCTTCAGGAAGAAAATCTATTTAATTATCTGTCATTCTAATGCAGAAGCTTTCCCAAAGAAGATACTCGATCTGATGATTTTGGAGAGAATAATAAAAGGCTTGGCGTTCGAATTTTCAAGAATGCAGTTAAAGAATAAAACTCTAGAAAGGTACAAAAGTGGATAAACTATGATGTCTTATAGTACAATGGTACTTCTCAGAATGCTATAATCTATAGTCATTACTTTAAAGTTTGAACTACATAAGTGTTTTACCTCCACATCTAATTGTTTTAGTTCTTTACCTGCTTGATCCTCATGGTATCTTATATCCAGGAAGAAAAAGAAACACTAAAAGATAGTTTTCTTTTCTTCTTCTCAGTGTCTTAGAGTCTCAATTACAACTACTAGCCCATGGCCACAAGTCAAATACTAGCCCAATTTGAACTATAAAATACAACACGCCCAAATTTAAGTTCACTTAGGTGTATTAGTTTAGAGAGTCGACTGATAATAGATAACAAAATTGAGTTAGGATGGGTATAGGAAACCTAATACAAATTTGGTTATTATAAAACGCTGATTTCCTTATTGGGAAACTAATACAATTCTAATTATATGGAAACACCAATTTCCTTAACAAGGCCTCTTTGAAATCTATACATAGGACAAACGACCGCGTACTCTGAACATATACCAAAGACTCTTTTGCGAGACAGAACACATGATTCCCTTGATACGCTTCTCTTAATTTACTTCTTTGTATGTCTAATAAAATTGTCTTATTGCGTGATTTTTAATAATAATTAATATAAATTTTATGCTTATATTAGAAAAACAAACGCTGATACAGGTAAACATGGCGGGAGAAAATACTCGGACAAACGACCAAGGTTTGTGATCATCTTCTTGCAAAATCATTCTTATGCATATAAATATTATATTTTAACCAGTGGTCTAAAGGTTTACCGATTACATTTCTGTCTACGATAATTTAAGCAGATAAAATAGTAGGAAACAAGGATTATAATTTGTTTGATTACCTAGATCCTTACCAAGTTCGTTATAAGGTGGTCAAGGAAAGGATTTTAAAGATTTGGAAATCAGGAAATCGAAAGACAAAGGAGTATGCACTGGAACTGCACTTAATTGATGAAAAGATAAGAAAATCTCCTCTTTGGATGAATATCTCTTGAATTATGTAGGGAAAATATATGTTTATTGCAAATCACAGAAAACCCAGAGGCATGCAAAGGTACAAAGCAGCTGATATAAATATTAGAAACCCAACTGGTGGAAGGGAATTTATATTCCATCGAAAGGTTTAATCTCTCTGCCTCAAAGGAAAGTTTCTGAATTGTTAACTATAAACACGTTTTGTGGTTTATCAAGTTCAGCAAAGTGAAGCAACTATACGTTGGTGAATCAGGATTTCCTGACCATAAATTTAATTTTATAAATTTCAAAAATACGAAAAAAGTGAAGGACACCACACTCCATCTAAGTAAGAGACAAGATACCTTTGTATTTTCCATGCGACATATAAAAGATACATATAATTGACAACATTATTACTTGCAGATACTATTAAAAGATTGAAATGTTTTTCAGGTATTACTATGGTTGCATTTGATGGCCAAAAATAGTCTGGCGAAGTTCATAAGAGAGAGATAGTCATCGAAGATACAAAGTAAGTAACTTCGATTTAAAAGGTATATTATTTCTAAATTATGAACTGAGATCCTTAATAATCTGACGATTAATCTTATGACGTTGTTGTTTGGGTTGAATGGTGCAAATCAGTAGGAGAGGGTGTTGTAGAGGAACATACGACTTTTCAAATAATTTTAATTATTATTGGAATGTTTTTAAGCGAGTTCCAAGGTTAGAGGTCTATTACTAATTAACCGTAGAAAGTGATGACATTAGCATTTATCCACCTAACAGATAACTATACCTTGCAACAGGTGCACTTGAATTAGCTACTACCACTACCTATAGAGTGTTAATCAATTTGGATATACCAGAAGTCAATAAATTCAAGAAAAAGTAAGTGCGAGGAATAAAATTAGAATTATATGATTTTTACCTTTCGTGAGTTGAATTTTTTATTTTAATCTAAATAGTGTACTTGCTTTCATTAGATTCAATTTTATCTTTTTGATCTAAGGAAGAGAGAACCATATCATATTTTTGATCATGTTTCTCATGATGTCGTTGATCGATGGGGGTGGATGAAAGTGGTGACATAGATTATGTTTCTTTTTGTGATTTTGTGAATGTGTGTAGTTACCGGTTTAGTAAAAATATGACAACTGAAAGCGGGGATGAACATCTCATTTTTCTGTGTTAGTTAATGAACGATTTTATGGATTCTTATGATCATGTAAACCAAACATGTACATTGTGTTACATTGTTATTGCTATTAGTAGATACGCGAATGAATTCTAGAAGTTTCATCAAATATTAAAAACATGATACAGTTGTTCAAGAGAATTTATCAACGTGCAACTGCTCGGAAAATTTGTAAGCAATCAAATTGGTTACATATACTAAATCAGATGATTAGAAAAATAAGTAACAACGTATTAGAATCTTATCTGCTAAAAAATATTGTTTACCAAATTGAGTAGGCTTATACCATTATTTTTTTCACCAAATTTATGCTTTAATATTTGTAGCTCTTATGCTCTATTACATGTCTTTTGTTAAGTAAAAGACTAGCATATTGTACTTTCAAAGTAAATTACCAACAATTGAATCTTTTCATGGAGTTGACCCAATTTGAGCACTTCTATCCTGTATCATTATCTAAATATATTAAAATATGTTTGGTAGAGAAAAAAGACATCTCATTTGTTGCTCTCTCATCGTTATCATCATTACATTCTAAACTAAACTAAGTTGCATCCTGAATAGTCTTCCTATTTTTACTGGGATCATTCGATTGTGGCGCGCAGGTCATTGTGACTCAGTTGTCCCCGGATTTCAACCTGTGTAAATTTATGTTGTAGTTTTAGCAGTCAAAAAAAATATGGTACTACTTTTTGTTCTAGGCACTTACTTCTTCTTAAATTCATTGACTCATACCTCCAGATTGATCAATACTCTTAGAGGCACTGGTAGTCGCCAATGCAAGCACACATGTTGCAAGGGATAATGGTCTGGTAGGTAAAAAAAAACGCAATTGTCGGAACATGTCTTGGATAATTATAAACGGACCACTAACCTCGAAACTCGATTACAAACGCTCCAGTAATGATAACAATTATTGGAGTACTGATGAAATTAAATTAAGTGATTGATTATTTTTTTTTACTAGAAATAAGTGACTAAATGCAGACTGATTCGATTAGTACTGATATTATTAGGTGTTTACTAATGTAATTAAATTAAGAATCGTTGTTCACCTTAATTAAAGCTCAAAGGATCTATGATAATTTACCTGAATTCTTTGATACTTCGTTCTGGAGCTGAGGTAGAAGATCGAATTTGCTGAATCATGGAGGATGAAGGAGAAGGGTTTCACCGATTTCTTTGTTAAGCTGGACGAAGAGAAGAGTGTCACAATAACTGGAAGATTTTCACAATAAGAAGAAGAATGAAGATATGATTGAAACTACAAACAAACAAAAAATAAGATAATAATTTTAATACCTGATCGTTTTGCCGAATCAGATTACAATAACTCTAAAAAGTTGCACATCTTCTGACCCGAATTACTATTGCGACCATCTTTATTTCTAAGACGACTTTTTCATTGTTGAGAAAGCTTTCTAGAGCCTGCAAAATTATAACCAAATCAGGTTATTGTTAATCTATCAAACCATAACAAACTAAACCTATCGTCTTCGGTTCTCTTTAAGAATGGAGGTTGATCGCCTAACACCCCTTTTAGAAAAACAAATGAACTATACAGGCTATACACTGCCTAATTAAAGTTGAAAAGAATCTTTAGAAATATTTCTAGAACATGTTTCTTCTCTTTGCTTAGAAAGTTTTTGCATAGCTTCAGGAGAGAGTATTAAATTCTGGCAGTTTAAAATTTATATATTTTGAAGTAAGCAAATTTGTTAGACCGATACGGTCGCTAACATTAATAACCTCAAAAGCTGCTTCAGCATCCAGTTATTCCGAGAAGAAAACATCAGATTATAACATGACTTGGCCGACGATTTACCTGAATAAAGGATATCGGTGAATTAATTCCACATCAAATTGGGATTTTTCTAGACCTTCTACATTCGGCATGTAAATATATTTTGTTATGTGGTTTGGCTTAGTTAAGTTTGTAATTTTGTTCCTCCTAATTTCAAGTATTGTCATCTCCAACTCAGATTCAAATCCCATTCAAGACTAACACACAGCATCAACATCTACTGACCTGTATTTGCTCATCCATCACCAACAGTTGGAATCGAAAATCCAGTCCATGCAAGTCTCGGAGCACACACACCAGAACCCATTACTTGTAACCAAACTGGTAATGGTTCAGGATTTCAATTGATGGTCCTGGTTATCTCTTTATGACTCGATTAGTTGCTCCAAATCGATTTCCCTGGAAAGAACTCGAATACGAAGCAAACCCATATCTCTTTACCAACCCTAACCAAACAGAGAAGAAAGAAAAAAATATCAATTAGCTAATGTGAATGTGAAAATTGCTGGGAATCAGAAATTACAACAAATCAATTGGAAATGAATACGATAAGCATGAAGAGACGGAATTAAATATTGGGCATCAGTAACTCAGGATTTCAAAAAAAAATTACCCAAATATCCAATTTTCCACTTCAGACAGGAGAAACTCAAAAACCCTAGATATCATAAGAATTTGAAAATTTGAATCTAAATCGATCTTTATTTAGACTGAAAATAAATCATCCAAAATTCATGGTATTAAATCGAACAATTTCCTCTCTAATTAAGTACCAAACCGATGAATTACATCGCATTCGACAATCCGATTTAAGAAATTGAAAAATTGAAAAAACCTAATTCATACCCAAACTCAAAAACCCTATATATCATAAGAAATTGAAAAATACATCGGATTCGACAACATCTGCAGTAGCTCTAGATGAATGAATCCTCCTTGAAAACAACCACAACAGCATGGATACAATAAGATTGGTTTAGCCTTCAAAATCATGGCATGTTTGAGGCTTCATAGAGTTTGAGATCGACGCAAGTTTGGAGAGAACAAGAGGATATTTTACCACAGATCGACGCAAGTTTCAGTCTCTGCTCGTGGTTTTGAGAAAAAAGATATTACCTCGAAAAGATACGGTACATACGGGTCCAATCAGCCAAAACAGAATTTTCTGTTGTTGTTATTCTAATAGCCAGCTATTGTGGCCCCCTATCATTCCCAGCCGTCCAAGTCAAACGAAATCCAGACAATCCTGACCGCGAGATGACACTCTACGGTAGATCCTGTCCGTCTAATGACTCTCAAATCTCAGAGTCAAACACCACCTTTTTTTATAACAGTGATGTGTGCGGAGCCGCCCGGGCGTAGCACGGGCACAAAATCTAGTTACAATGATGGATGGAAGAGATTACGGATGATTGTGTGCCCTCAATTCATGGTAAAGGTTGGAAGAGTTTACACTGGATTGAACTGAAGACCCGACTAAGGGAACACCCGGACTTAGGCCTCAGTGATCTAATGTGGGCCATGGACTTGGCTTACGTCCCATGAGTGACATACTTTTTATGTGATTAAATTTCCTAATATAAATATAATTAGATTTTCTAATCTAGCTTAATTTGCTAATTGAAAGTAGCTAATCTTATTGTGAACATTAATTTCCTAAACATTGTAATCACAATTAATTAATATCTGTTCCTGGATGCTCTGTCACAATTAATTTTATTGTCGAGACTATGTTTCATCCTAGACATTCTAATCCACCGCCGGGGCCGTAGGCCCCGGCTGATTTACCCGAACGGCAAAACAACAAGGTAATACTAAGATGATCCGACTAATTAAACACGCTACAATGACCCGGCGAACTAACACACCATACTATGACACGACTAACTAAATAAGACCCCAAACATTACAAGCGGAGTAAAATTTATGGGAGGATACTGACCAACCGACCAAACAAAAATCGAAAAAGGTTGAGCCCCGGCCGTAGGCCGGGGTGATACCTAGTATATATATATATATATATATATATATATATATTTAAAATAGATTTATAATACAATATGAAAATTTTCTACTAAACATATTTAAAATAATATTATTGAATTAATTTTAAAAAAATAATTATAAAAAATCAATATAAAATTATATATTAATTATAATTATAAAAACTCAGATATTGTTTAAATAAGAAAATAAAGAAAATAAATTTGAAATGTCAACATGGTCAACCAGTGGAGTTGAAAGGATGGAGTTTCAAATTTCATGGGGGAGGTGTCATTTGATTTTCCACTGAAGGATGGAGTTTCAACTCCCTGGAGTTCCAATTCCACCTATGCCAAACACCCTTGGAATTCAACTCTACCCTTGACTCCTCCTGTTGACTGAACTCCACCCTCAACTACCTCCGTGCCAAACGCACCCTCAATATTGTTCAATTTCATAGTTTCAGCTTTGTTTCTCTATTGTTCAGTTGAGTTTTTCCCTACATATTCTGTTGCGGTATTATATGAATCTTGCTTTTTCTTTTGGATGCAGCACAAAGTGCAACATCGTTGCGACATGTAATGGAGTTTTGAAGCGAAGAATTCACAAGGTATACAAGCACATTTTGATCTTCCTGGAAAGGAAATCTTTTGCTTCTCTTTTTTATTTGAGAAAACTGTAAACTTATATAAGATATGGTTTCAGTTCGAAATTTAACTGTTGATAGCTAACCTCTAATGCAGCCTAAGTGTTTGTGGAAATGGCTAGCAGAAAAAAGTCGTTCTTATCAAGTCCTTCTACTAAACATGGTTACCCTATATTTCTTTTTAGTTTCCTGTAATTTCTTCTTTCTACCCTGTTCATGCATAGTTCACAAATCCATTAACATTGTCTTTAAATATTCACATGTATTTATTGTTTATAATTATTTGGTTTGTTTCCAGCTATTTGTTATAGGACTTAGATGACTTCTTAAAGGACTTCAGATCAGAACAGGCTAGGAAGTTAATGAAAGATATCTTGGTTGTAAAGAGTCATTGGAGGATTCATACTCCAGAGGAAGGACATCTTGATTGGAAAAGAAAAAAATGTCTCGCCATGTTTTTAAGACTACTACTCACAAAACATGTTACAGCAGAGTGATAGGTAACAATAACATTTATGGTGTGTAGGTGTGTACAAATTTTTACATTAATGTTTGTTAAATTTTCATGAATTTATCATCATCCAGCAAGTGTGCATTTTCCGACTTCCTAATGAAATTTGAGTCTATTTTGGTTATATATCTTGAACCAGTACCGGTCAAGCAACAACGATAAGTTACAATTCCAGCTTTATGCTTGAAAATGAAGAAGAAGGAAACTTGGTCGCTACGGCACGGAAAAAGTCTAAAGTGTCGATTATTGTTGATCCCAGTAAGTCAGGTTTCCCAGATTTCCTTTATTTCATTAATTTGTTCCGGACGTATTAGCTTACCACCCTATCACTATTGGTGAATCTGATTTTTGAAATACATTTTTGATTTTTGCATAACCATTCCAGGTTGGTTTATCAGAGAAAAACAAAGTTAGAAGCTTTGAATATGAAAAACAAGTAAGTGAACATTTCTGTATTTAGTTTAACCAAGCAAGTTATATGAAATGCGTGCAAGAGTCCATTGGTGAGTTTTCGTGTGCAAGAGTCCTTGGTGAGTTTCAAGTTTTTGATACTTCATTGGTGAGTTTTCGTGTGCAAGAGTCCTTAGGGTTTGCTTTCTATTCTTCAGGGAAGTCGACATCATTATTCCCAGTTGCTTTCATTTAGATCTTGCCCGCCTATATTAAAACCAATTATAAACATTTACCCTGTTGCTTTTGTTTTGATCTTGGTCGCCTGTTTTGAAATCAACTATAAGCATTTATTTCTAAAATTTGGTCATTTTGAGTTTTTTTGTTTACTTGGAGTTCCATTTCCTTGACCAGAGATATGTTTCACGAATTTGTAGCTGAATAAGTGTTGGAGTCCAACGTTTATTAACGAGGATGAGGAGACGCCTCTCTCGCAACTCTTTAATTGTTAGAACTTGCAGTAAAATTTTGAATTCTAAAATACCTACATCATTAAACACAGAAGTGCACACTAAATTAGTAGTTGGAACATCTGGTACTTAAATTTTGTTTTGCTCTGACATAAATTTGGTGATCTGATGCTTGCGATTTGTAGAACAAGTTAGAAATCCTTGACAGGTTTATACGATACTAGAGCTTCAACTAAATGCTTTGCGAGTTGTGCATTCTACCCTTTCCTAATAAAATTGTGTCTATTTTTGGTTATAGATCCTGAACCATAACAACCCAGCAACAATTAGTGACGCTTTAAATGACGATGAATTTCGCACCGTGGATACAAAGTCAACGCTTCGATTATGTTGTTGATCCCGGTAAGTCAAATTTTTCGGGCTTCCTTCTTTCATTAATTTATGAATTACTCCATGTTTAGTTTTAGAAGAATCCAACTGTTCTTCAAGAAAAATTTCTCTTTGGAAGTACATATAAACATATTTTAAGACGAAAAATGAAAATTCTAATGGCGCTGCTAGGTTAATGCAAGAAAGATTGCCCATTGAGCACATTGAGCTTCAGGTTAGCTACTGTTCGAAGTGCGTCTGTTCTTCCTTTTGTTTTTTTTTGTAACCGTGTACATGTAGTTTTATGTGTACCACAATCATGTGCGACACAGAAAAACACCTTAAGTAAAAACGTCGGAAGTTAGATGGTTGATAAAAGAGGGATTTGGTGGAACAAGAAAAGAAGTTGATTTTATGTGTCTTTTGTTTATGATTGTGTATATGCACAAGGAGGGTGAGCCACCGAGCCTGATCCTTACATTGATAAACTTCTTGTAAGTATGTTTTTATTTTTCAAACTTATTGAAATTGATAATTATATTGGAAATAAACAAGAAGTTGTGCTCCAGTTAAAAGCTGTTTTCGGGTTACGGTGATGGTGTAGGGCTTACAAAATGCTAATTATATTGCCAATAAACAAGAGACAGTGATCAAGAATAAATTTGGCGAAACAACACGTCCAACGCACGTGCCCTTTACTAGTAAGAATAATGCCAGACTTATCATGTTGTTTGTTTAACAGTAAGAATGTTTGTTTACTAGTAAGTATTTCATGGCCAAGTATTCTGCAAATAAACACAAAAGGCGAGTCAGTATACAGCGTCATTTGTGTGTGTAAACATAACACAGGTCCCGTCCCTTATGTTTTTGCTGCTTGTCTCAAGGCAGAACCACCCCAAGCAAGACTGACTAGGTTTATCTTTTTCTCTTCCATAATCATCTTCTCTCTGTAGATCTCGAGAACTCACCATGTCTGCAACTAATTTCAACCACCGAACACAATCAATACCCTAACCTCCTTCCTCAGAGCAGCAACAGATTCATTTTCTCGATCTCAGATTTAAAAGAGAACCTATTTTGATTTCCCGTTCATACACAGCAACATTAATAACACAATCAATACCCTAACCTCCTTCCTCAGCACCACCAGCTGCTATTTTAATGAGGTCGGAAGAAAAACTAGAGTTGTGAATTCAACTCGACCTAAGTAAATCAAATAATGTGAGCGATCAATTTTCTTCTTTCTTGTATACCAATCAATCAATCATTCTTTTTCGCTAATGAAGACCTAACAAATCATCGAATTACACAAGAAATGAGTTCATCACAAAGGTTCGATCGTACCGGTTGAAACTGGAGAAATCAAATCATCCATGAAGATTCAACCTGCAATTTTGGTGAGAAATTCAAATACCCCCATTTAACTTCCATCAAAAAGTTCAGTATTCTTAATTGTTGAAGTTGAGATTTCTTGGTCAAGTTCTTGATGATGTTGTTTTTGAAAATGGGAAGGCTGCTATTGATTTTGGTTTTTGATTTTTTTTTTTTGGTTTAGGAGAGATGACGAGGGGAGTATGACTGAAGAATGATTGATGTTATAGATTAATTGCTTAGACAATGTGCAGATTCAGGATTTATGTCCCAGACAATTCAACCATTTGAGTAGATTTATATTGCCTTTGCATTATTGTAGTATAAAGAAGATTGATGAAACATCACAATGTTTGCATTATTGTAGTGGAGAAGATCTAGTCATTTCTTGAATCATTCTGTTGTTTGATGAAACATCACAATGTTTGCATTATTGTAGTAGAGAAAATCTAGTTATTTCTTGAATCATTGTGTTGTTTGATGAAACATCACAATGTTTGTATGATCATAGTGGAGATTATCTAGTTATTTCTTAAACCATTGCATCAAACATTGTGGCTATTCATGACTCAGCACCTTCACATCCATCATGTATAATGTATATAATAATTCTCCATCATTCTCTATGTTTTTCTATTTGGATTCTCCATCAGAACCGTAAAGAAGTTAATATGGATATGGTTGTTGAAGATCTTCCATCATATTAAAAAAGGTTTAGCCTTTCAAAACCTATATTAACTTCAACAAAATGTGTTCCTTTTCAGAATCCTGATTTTGTTTGTGTTGTTTGTAATCTGTTGTCTTCATCAGTTAGTGAAAGGCTTGTTCCTGCCCACTGCCCCTACTCCTGCCACAACTGTTGTTCCTTCCCAACAAATAAAGATGAGTTATTGGTCAGAGGACCCAAGGAACTGGCAGAGATGAGTACATGCCAAGTTTGTATATGAAGAGCACTTTATCGGCAGTGAAAAGAATACATCACCGGATTAAAGGTAATTATATAATACTAGTCCTCCTAATTGATTTGGTCAATTACATTTTAAATTTTAGGATTATGCCATGAACTTTTCTTGCAGAGATACAAATTTTTGTCTCGTTATAGTTCGTTCCTTTCCAAATTTTTATAATCATGGGATCGATTAGGATTTAACCTTAGCTAACATATACCTGTAGGTGCGTAGTGTTACTGGTTACAGTTGTTGAGTTATCCACCTCAGGAGAATAATATCTCCTCTTAGTTTATCCGTTTGATTTTTGACTAGTGTAATCTCTAGGAATATCCACATTCCACATGATTAGTACCACTCATCTTTGCTATCCTGCCATCTGATTTGCTATCCTGCCATCTGGTTGCTATCCTGCCGTCTGTTTAGACTAGAGAGTTCATTTCTGTAACAGGATTCAGTGGCTTACGAGCAATGTTGTCACATGGATTTGATCTGCTATGTGCATTTATTTTCATATATATGGGGCATGTTAATAAGGTTATAAGCTGATTGAGTCGTATGTTTTTAATTACAGGAGTTGCAGGACAGGGTCGCAACGCAAAGTAATCTCATGAATTATAGTGCCTTAACTATACTGGTAATTATCTCTCTCTAAATTACTGTACTTCGCGAATAAAAACTAAAACTAGTAATACAGTAAAATCCCATGGAATCCACAAATTTCGACATTTATGTGAGAATGTCAAGGATCAGTGCTCCACGCATTCACACCAGCTCCGAAAATAGTTCGCTGGTGTGTATAAAACTACTGAATTTAGCAATTTGAATACTATTTTAATTGGTAGAGATGTAATAGAACAACTTCAATAGTGTTAGATATTTTACGAAAGTAAAGGTTTTAATCACACGACGAATGTCAATTTGACTTGCCTTTTCTTTAATAGGCCTTAGATGTGGATAAATGAAAGTATAGCGTCTTTTATTTTTTTTTCCGTTTTTTCTTTGGCTTATGATCACTCATTTGTGTGGACGAATTGGATGTGATTTGGGTTGCCCCATACTATTTTAGATGCATGTTTTTTTTTTTTTTATTCAGCAGATTTCTATTTGAATGATTTAACCTGTGGAGGAGTCTCTATTGATGCTTTTGGATTTTTTTTTTTTAAATGGAATCCAACATTAAAATATCTGTAGGGACTTTTTCTTTACTGGAAAAAAGAATAATCCGCTAACTAGATCCAAATGGAGTCTGAGTTTGGAATCAGATTAAATGTCAACTATGAGTAAACCCAACTCTCATCGTCAATTTTTTTATACGACTCTTTTTGGTCGTGCATGGAAAGCCTTGCCCATAACCATTAGACTTGGCTAGTTGGCTATCTCCCGTACCTTGCTTTATAACTGCTAAAATGTGTTGAAGACAAACATGGAGTAGGGTATATGTCTGCTGTTGGATCATGCCCCTGTTATACATGCATAACTGACCCTCTCTCAAGTGTTACTTCAGAACTTATACATACGCCTTGGGGTAGCAGAGAAACCCCAAAGATTGTATGCTTGATGACCCCAACCTGATTATTTTGAAACTCCACAACATGTATATTGAGCCTGGTTCAGCCATAAATTATAGGCCTGAAACATTTTTTACCTGGATTCCTGAACAATTTTATTGATATCTCTGACTTGTTTAATAAAACAATTAACACTTGTTGTATTAAAGCAACAGATTTCCAATACTCTAATCGGGCTTCATAACCGGTAGCTGCATGTTCATTTAAAATGCTTTCTATGCATCGTATTCAAGTCAAGCATTTATGCTAACATTTTATAGAGCCCTTTTGTATGCAGGTTCGTGAACATACTGAAAAAATATGATAAGAAAACAGGGGCATCATTCGTTTTCCCTTCATCCAGAGGGTTTTGCAGCATCCATTCTATACCTGATCACCTATTTCCCATCAACAATAAGCCATCAATTCCAACATCTGAAAGCGCTGATACCACCCCTACTCCTGTCACAACTGTTGTTCCCACCCCCACAGAGAGAGATGGGTCATTGCTCAGAGGACCAAAGGAACTGGCAGAGATCGAGTTTGTCACCACTCAACGCACTCACAATGATCTCAGTTCAGAGAGTCCTCCAGTGTCAACACTCAATGTACCTTTGAGGTTCATGCTGGATAATCCCCTGAAAAGATCATTCATAAAACAAAGGCAAGAGGATTATTAAGTTATAAGAAGAGGACTAAAAACAAAAAACCAGTTTATGCTGCCGCTGTGACTGAAAAAGATGCAGGAATCTTTCAGTGAAGTAACCCTTGAACCAGTGCAGCCAACACCATCCTACAGATTACCACAAGGATCATTTGAGTCCCAATTTGGTGGTGAGTTCTCCCAATTACCCTTTAAACATTGGAGCATCGCAACTGCAGTCCAACACATTTCAGTTTAGTTCTTTCTATGTTAACTATTTTTTTCTCGTTTCTTTGTTGAACCTTTGAAGTTGAAAGGTATAGCCGTCTTTGCATGACTTGTGAACTAACTTGTTTCCCTATATAGCAGAATGGCATGTTATATCCACCAACAAAGCATTTATCTACTGGCGACTCGAGGAGATGCAAGTGGTCAGAGTGAGATTTACTTAAGAGCTTTGTTCTGAAACACTCAAGTTCGGGTTCCTGCTTATTGTTGTATACACTACCCAAGACATATTCATTTGGTGAATTTGTTTTTGCATTCAATTTCGTCTCTCTAGTGTTTAACTAAGGAAATATAATCGGTATTCTTTAGGCAATAACTATGAATTCAGTTCTGAGTTACTCTATATAGGATTGCTTATAGCTCATAAATCTTCTTTTTGTTCCTAGTGGGTCTATTATTATCTGGTTCATATGTATTGTTACATAGGACAATAGCTGCCTGAGTTCATAAATTTTTTCTTTCAAAGACTATTCATTGCAAAATATCTAAGATCTGAATGAAACTCATAGTTGCCTGGGCTAATTATATATGGCAAGGCACGTCTTAAACTTGGGTTTAAGAGTAAGCATATCCAGTTAAAGGGCCGATGTAGATGTAAAAAGTAACATCTGAGTGTGGCACTATTTTGGGACATTGGTTGTTGCACTATCCTTGAGCACAAGTTCGTATATTGTATCTATCAAAAGGTTTTGACATTAGTGTTCTGAATTTTCATATTTACACCTAACTCATTTGATGTGATTATTTTATGGTAAACTGCATGGTGTTTCGTTTTTTTGAAATTTTTATTTGGAGCTCAGGTTGTTGTGGAAACTCTATTTGTATGTTGTTGCTTGTTGCAGACTCTGTGTGGTAATAATTTTTGCTTAAAATGCTTTGAGTAATGGGCAAGAGAAGGGAAAAGAGAATGTCGATAGCGATATGATGGATACAGAATTGAGAAATGTTGGAGAAAAGTTGGGATTCAGGTTTGGTCTAATCTGGCACCAGCTGTTTTTTCCTTCTAGTCCAGCATAGGTCTGATGAGCATTGTCATTTTTAGGACTTAAGATGGGTATGTATCTCTTTGTTCGATGCGACAATGAACCTGCTCCTATATACATGGTATATTTCTTTTCTCTATGATCTCTTCTTAATAATGGGATTCCATGGTTGTTGAGTCACTTGAGTGATAACTAATTCTCTGAAACATTGTTTGCAGTGATGTACGCGGAGACTGTCCAAGATTCCTACCTGTTATTTAAGGAGCTAAACGGGACAACAGATGCAACAGGTAGAATGGATAGTCCTTCTGGGATTTTGATGTGAGTTAATTTTGCTCCTGTCTTATTTCCACTTATTTCTTTAGAGCTTTATTCTTCTAGTACCACCATCCCTTTAGATTGCTACATTTATTTCAGCTTTAAAGCCATTTTAACGTGTAAACTCTCTCTTGAAGTCTCAAATGTCTTACTTTTTGATCTTTTTCTTTGAAGTCTTTCATATGCGTGATTTATAAAAGAGAAATTGTGAATCTCTTTATCTTTCAGGAGGAAGAAAGTTGGTGGAAGTGGAAAAAACCTCCATCTTCCAGTAAAAAAACCCTGTGCGGTCAGGTAATCCTGAAGACTGGCAAGGGAGCCAGGAAAGAAGGGAAAAAGGCGTGGAATGTACAGTTAGAGACAAGGTCAGATCTCTCTCTCTGTCTCTCTCTCTCCATTGCTGACGAAACCATATTTCACCGAATGCATCATAATAATTTGAAGTTCTGGATGTTTGTTGGTTCTACAGAAGGAAAAAGACAATTTGTACCTGCTGGTGGCGGATGGGGTTTTCCGAAAGGCAGAAGATTGTGAATCTACTTTGCAACTAGAGGATCGTCTTGGCGCTGGACAACCGTTTGAAGGGAAACGAAGTGTCCGTGAAGGTGGCAAGAATTATTTGAAGACATTGGAGGCTTTAATATCCTGCAAAAACATGCCCTCTCTTTGTATAAGAAGATACGGCTGAGAAATGGTTATATTCCTTCAACCAAAGTTTTTGCCTGCTTCATGTTACTCTGGTCTAGTGATGCTGGTGAAAGATTTTAATGAAATTCCCTTATGGATGCGTGAGTGAAAAATGGGTTTGATGGAATGTAGAAATTTAAGACTGAACTGCAAGAAAGAGCAAAGTCAGACATTCCGAACTGAAAAATCATTGTTGAAGGAAATTGAGGCTGTGTTAAGGATAGCAGTAATGCAGCTGATCACAGCAAAGGATGAATTGCGTGGCAAGGTGTCTGGCTTATTCCTGGAGTCAGACACTGAAATGTAAATGGGTGAAAATTTTAAATTTGACGGAATGTTAGTACAGCAAAAATATATCTTCTTTTTGTGGGCGAAAGAATATTATATTCTGTTCATTTGAATGAATGAATGGTGTTTATGATTCTGACTCTGAGCGATCAAAACTTTCATGTGCTATTTTCCCCCCTTCTCCAGAATGGTGACGTGGCAGTACCGTTCTACTAACTCACCGCTGCAGCCCTTGTGCCTCTCACTGAATTGACCTGATATCTCTTTGAAAGGATGGGTCTCTCGAGTTTTCTTCTGAATTGTCTGATATCTCAATGCGTCTCTTTAAAAGGATGCGACTGTCTCCAAAAATTATAATGTTTCGTAAATGGTTGCGATCATTCACCACTATAAATATTCAATCCCGCATCATCATTTCACCGTATATTTGATTACTGTATGTAAAGATTATTATTCATAACAAACGGAGACTTAAAAGAAATGGATTTAAACACATTAGTCAAAGATTTAAGATACTTAGAGAAGGATGCGCGATCATTCATAAAGGGTCTTGGGACCTTAAACAAAATCCATCACCTTTTCGGAAAAGTGAGTATCATAGTTATTCTGATTTTGAGTTTTGATTTTTATTCCTTATTCTAATCTTGTTGTTTGTAATCCATTCTGGTTATTAGATAGATTTATACGGCAAAGATGAAGCTGCGGTCCATAAGATATTGGACAAAGCTTTTACACGAATGTATAAATCTTTTCGTCAGACAATCCAAGACGTCACCGTTTGCAAACAGTGTTGTGATTGTCGGCATTGTATGCGGGACCGCCACTACAGCAGAATGCACCGACGAATCGATAGAAATACTGATTCAAATTCAATAGTGGAGAGGGATTTGAAATCCTTGCGAAAAGGTCTTCGGACCATAGAAAAGATTGAACATCTTAGTCCAAAAGTGAGTATGATCTCTTTTTATTCTAATTCTGGATTTTGATTCATTTTTCAAAACCCCTAATTTTGTTGTTTGTAATCTATTCTCGTTATTAGTTACACTTAAACAATGACGATGAAGCTGAGCTCGATGCGTATTTGGACGGAGCCTTTACACAACTTCATCGACTGTTCCGGAAGGTACGTGTACATTCAACATCTCATGAACATGCATTTTTATTCACTGTATTAAGTATTAATTACTGGAGTCGTTTCTTTTATTCTTTGGTCTGAATTTCTGACCCAAACAGACATTGGAAGATGCTCGTAAGAGAGACCACCACCACCACCACAATAAACACCAAAGAAACGGTAGCCGTCCTCGTCAGATGAGTTTTTGGCGTCGCTTTTTGTTTTGTCAGTGACAAACTTGTGTTGAGTTTCTTTCTGATGTTGTTTGAGTTGTCAGGAATATCTGACTTCTCTTATTCCTCTTCTGTAACATTTCTTTTCGTCTTAATAAAATCTGTTCGTTCAGAGAAAAAAAATAAAAAAATTGCAATACATTTCCAGCGGCAGAAAGAATAATGCCAGAGACTTGCCATGTTCTTTAAGTATTTCCTTGCTAAATACATTCTTCAAATAAACATAGAAGGCCAGTCAGTACAAGATAGGGGCTGTGACTGCCGGTTATTTGCTCATCGTCACTGCTTTCACATTCAGTATCAGTGATTATCTGACGAGAATCACAGATTGAAAACGAGTTTCCAGAAACTTTCATGGCAGAGCCTGCAAGACAAAAAGCACCACAAAAATACGATGTAAGTAGAGTGTAAATCGATTGACATTTTTGTTTGATATAACAATCCAATCAATTTCGTTCCTCGTTCATTCGCAGTAAAACCTACCCTAAGAAAAAAACTTCAAAACCAAACATCAATCAAACAATCAATCTTCTTCATTTCGCTGAAGAACGATTCAGAAATAATCACCAGTAAACCCAACAAGTCATCGAATCACAAAAGAAACAAATGAATTCTGCAATTTTTGGTGGTGGTAACTTTTTCGGTGAGAAATTCAAATACCCATTTAACTTCCATCATCACAAATTTCAGGAGGCCCTTCACTTTCTTCAGTAATCTTCTTGGGTAATTCCATCTAATTCTTCATCTTTGTGTAGTTCTTGAATTATTATTATAACCGTCTTCTTCAGTATTATTAAGTGAAGGTTGAGATTTCTTTTTCAAGTTCTTGATAATGTTGTTGATGATGATGGTGAGAAATACAAGTTTTTTAGGTTTTTGATTTTGTTTTGGATGAGAAGAGATGAGAGGGGAGTATTAAAGAATGTAACATACAATGTGCAGATTGATGATTTTATCTGAAACCTAGAATCAACTGCATCCCAATTCAACAATTTAGAGTTTGAGTAGATATATACAATGCCTTTGCATTATTGTAGTAGAGAAGATCTAGTTATTTCTTGAATCATTGTGTTGTTTAATGAAACATCACAATGTTTGCATTATCATTGTGGGGAAGATCTAGTTATTTCTTGAATCATTGTGTTGTTTCATCAAACATTGCTATGATTTATCAAACATTTTGACATTCATGACTCAACACATTCACATCCATCCATTGTCATTTCTTGTTACTCTAATTTTGAATTTTGATTTATTCCTTTTCAGTATCCTAATCTTGTGCTGTGTTGTTTGTAATCTTTGTGGTGATTAGTCAGCTGATGAGAATGAAAGGCTTGTGTTAAAAGGGGCTTTAGACAATGTTGTTACACAACTGGTTCAATCTCACGTAAAGTTACGTGCATTCAACAAGGTTTTCTCTTTTCTATAATTGTTATTCATGATTTTCTTTTGGGCAACAATCATTTTAGAACTAATGGAATAAGCCGGTTTATGGTGTCTACATAGGATAGAGATATTGAAGAACAGACTTTTAGGTGATTAAATTGGAAAATTTACCTGATTTCTCATATAGAAAATATGATTCATGGTCTTATGATAAATGAATTACATGATGCATTGGCCGAAGGCTTAGTTTCTTATGCTGTATTACTTACAAATTATAGGTTGGAGTTAGCTTCCTTTTTGTTTTTGTCTAAACTTCTGATTCAAATAGACAGTTGAGGACCTATCAAGCGCTTCCGCACTGAATTTCAAAAAACAACAACAAGATGGAATGTTGGAGAATCAAGTGACTTCTACAAAGCCTAAACTGCGCTCTAATTGTGGGAAAATTATAAAGTTCAAGACCGCAGCAGCGGAGGTGATGACTGAACTAGATGTCATACGAAGTATTGAAGCTGCTGGTCATATAGAGGATGATAAAGTTTTTCCAAGGAAAGAGATGAAAAACCGAGTCAGAGCATTATATTCAGCTTCCACAACTGGTTCTCAAACTCAAACTACAAACTACAGCGGGTCATACAACGTAATTATAGGTCCATACGAGGTAGACCTTCGCTGACCAACTATTCACGTAGCCCCAGAAGTTCCACAACATACAGTAGTTCCCCAGAGGAGGACTACCCAGTTAGAAGGAGGAGTCGGTATACCAAGGCTGATCCACCACAGAAAGAGATGGAATATTTTAGAAGATTTATGAACAAGATTGCAGGCATGTTTCATCATGACCGCCTTGAGGATACAGATTGCACCACCACCCCTGCTCCTGCAACTGTTGTTCCTGTCCCAACAAAGAAAGATTGTTTGTTGCTCCCAAGACCAAAGGAACTGACAGAGATCTGAGTACATGCAAAGTTTGTATAGGAAGAGCACTATGTCGGCTTTGAGAAGAAGAAGAAGAATACATCATCACATTGAAAGTAACTATTTAATAATAATCCTCCTCCTAATGATCATTGTGAGTTTGAGTTTGGCTCAATACATCATGCGCCGGATTAGTTATCCTTAGCTAACATATACATGTAGGTGTGTAATATTTTACGGATTACAGTTGTTGAGTTAAGTCACCTCAGGAAAATAACATCTCCTCTTAATTTATCCTTTTGATTTTTGACTAGTGTAAATCTGTACCACTGATCTTTGTGGCACGTGGTGGATGTTTTGGCTCACTGATTTGCTATCCCGCCATGTTGCAACAGTATTCGGTGGCTTACGAGCAATGTTGTCACAAGGATTTGATAAAGTTGTAAGCTGATTGTTTCGTATGTTTTTAATTGCAGGACAGAGTTGCAACGCAAAGGAATCTCATGATGAGTTGATTAAAGCAAGAAAAGAGATTGTTGATTTTCATGGAGAGATGGTTTTGCTTGAAAACTATAGTGCCCTTACCTATACTGGTAACTTTCCATCTCTTTAAGAAAATTTTAATGCCGGTTCGAGATGAACGTAACTTCGTTTTCCCGACAATTTTAGATGCATATTTTTTTAAATGATTTAACCTCAGTTTCATTTTAGATGATTTTACCTGATGCAATAATAATTGGCTAACTAGATCCAAATGGAGTCTGAGTCTGAGTCTGGATTAGATGTCAACTATGATAAAACCTAGAAGTAGAAGCCCGCAACTCTCATCATCAATTTTTTTAAATGACTCTTTTTGGGTATTGGAATTTGGAGCGCATGAAAAGCCTTGCGCGCTACCATTAGACTTGGCTAGTTGGCTATCTGCGGTACCTTGCTCTATAACGGCTAGAATGTGTCAAAGACCAAGGTTGAGTAGGGTGTCTTCCTGCTGTTAGATATACAGATCGCGTCCCTGGTGTACATGCATAACTGACCCTCCTCTCAAGTGTTACTTTAGGACTTATACATACACCTTGGGTAGTAGAGAAACCCCAAAGTTTGTTATGCTTGATGGCCCCAACCTGATTATTTTGAAACTCTGCGCTTCTGCAGCGCAGGAGCATGTATATTGAGCTTGGTTAGAGGCCCAAATCATTTTTTACCTGGATCCTGAACAATTACGTTGAAATCTCTGACTTGTTTATACTTCTCCCGATGGCTTCAACTCCGAGCTATGTGATACTTGTTATATCAAACCAACAGATTTCCAATACTTGTTATTGGACAGCTGCGTTTTATTCATTTAAAATGCTTTCTATGCATCATAATCAACTCGAGCATGTTGAACTTTATGATAACATTTTACAGTGCCCTTTTATATGCAGGCTTGGTGAAGATACTGAAAACAAAATGATAAGCGAACAGGGGCTTCATTTGTTTGCCCTTCATCCAGAGGGTTCTGCAGCAGCCAGCCATCAGTTCCAACATTTGAAATCGCTGATTTCCCCTAATCCTGCCACAACTGTTGTTTCCACCCACACATAGAAAGATGGGTCATTGCTCAAGTCTCAAGAGGACCAATTATTGAAAGACTGATTTGACGCAGTATTGGCTGGTTATGGGGTTCCGCACTTGTCACCACGGTTTTTCATTAGATATATTTTCTAATGATGCCGGGCCTCCTATGGTGGGGCCAAACTCCCCCTGTCCCTATTGCGGTAACAATGGCGGATCCGCATAACCAGCTAAAACTGTTTGGCCAAAGCTTAAAGAGGGAAGTTGTACTAAAGAAGAAGAAAGTTGGACTTCATATCATGCAGGACTTCATATCTTCTAACACGGCTCCATGGTTTGGTAAATTTATGTTTTTTTAGCACCTTTTTTTTGTTCACCTCATAGAAAAGAACTCATCCTACGATTTGGATGCAGTAATGGGCCTATTGGCTGGTTGCCAACATTCTCATTGCATATTATCAAGAATGCCGATAAAACTGCCCCTGTCCCTACCTTGGTGACAAGGGCGAATCCGCACCACCAGCAAAAACTGTTTTGCCGAAGTATGAAAAGAAAATCTATAATGAAGAAGAAGAATAACAAGATCATGCAGGACTTCGTATCTTCTGTTTAAGGGTTCGCCTCTCCTTCAAGCACTCAACTTTTACAAGGCAGTCATCAGAGTGGCAAAAGCTACTTATTATCTGGCAAAACAGGCAAGAAAGACATTATTGGTCTATGGACGGCGGCGGGGTTTCAACATTTACAAGGCTGATAGAAAAAGAGAGGACTTTTTAGACATCTGTAGAAAGATGCTTATGATACGCCATACTTTAAAGTGAGGGATATGATCCTGCGGTCTGGTCCACAACTTGCAGTTCCAAGATCCTCCAGTCTGTTCCTGTGCAGTTCCAAGATTATCATAGTTGATAGATGTTTTTTTGTTCGAATGTCTATTTATTGTGTGGCTTTTATGTAAATGTTAACAGAGAACAATGATGCCTATTGTGGCTTGACTATATCACTCTTTTTTTTGAAGCAAAAAGGAATATGAATGTATTTTAACTCACTCTTAATAAGAAAAATGGAAAATATCTTGTCTAAAATGACCTTCTTTGTAGCTTTAGCCATTCTAAAATCCTGAGGTTGTGAGATGCAACACACCAACAATTAACAGACCACTGTGACCGCAGAGGAAAAGCTGATGCTAAAAAAACTCACGTTTAATGAAACAGAAGTAATTATTCAGAAGAAGTTATCAAGGAAAGACAAAAGAAAAGATGAAGAGTTATAATAAACATCTGGCATCTTTTCTGTTAACACTAGGTATCACCGGGGCCTTACCGCCCCGGATCAACCTCTGATTAGTGTCAAGCGTCGCGTAGTTTTCGGTCTTGGACTCATAATTTTTAGCTTGATAAGTCCTGTAAAAATATTATAAAATATCAATAATATATATGATTGTTATCTAGGTGTCTCCGTATTGTCCATTTATATCATCTAGGTATCACCGTTGATGATTTCATAAATCCTTCGTATTGTCGTTTCATTGATTCTAGGATAACTAAATGGTGGTCATTGATTAAACGTGAACACCACCTGTCAAATATGGCAGTCAAAGTATCACGACTTTAAGTGGATGATGTTTAGCGTTTTTATCTAACAAATTAGGCACAATCATGGTTTTAACAAAAATTGAATTATTTACTTGAAACGAACAAATGAACAATTTTAGTATTTGCTTTAATAAATTATCATAAGAATTCTTTTTTAAAGAATTTCAAAACAAAAAGTATAAATTTAAATCCATACGGAGATCTATTTCAAGAGAAAACAAATTAAATCTTGATAAGAATTTAAATTACCAAAACAATAATAAGATAAATAGTTAGGTGAATAATGCAAAAGCTATTGGAGTTGTTCAAGCAGTTGTTAATGTCTTTAACACGGCCAAAAACATGGTAAACATGAATAGATTTGTTGTCTTTCAAGCAGTTGTTAATGAAATAGATTTGTTGTCTTTTTATATTTATTTGTTCCAGGCTAATTGAATGGTGACTATTGATAAAAATGAATTGAATGGTGACTATTGATAAAAATGAACATTATTTGATGAAAGTCAATGACACCCAAAGTATAACGTGACATGTAAGATATCTCTGAGAATTTCAACCTTCCAATGTCCAAATTAATTAAATGACGAAAGATTTCCTGAGAAACTCAGAACGATGTTGAGTTCCTAAACAACATATATCTCCCACGCGTGTTCATGAACAATACAATTACTTATTAGTTGATTTTCTTGGTAACTCTTGATACGTGGAATATCACAATGACCAAGATCCTCTCGTTCCATATCGTTTTTTGTTTTTTTTTTAACATCGTACAACTCTTGCCTTAATACTTGACACATCGTAAGCATAATTGATGGTCCAACAGTCATAAACATGTGAGAACAAAGGAACACCATCCACATTGATGTGGTAATTAAACATTCAAGACATATTGGGTTGTGATGAACAACATTTATGTGGTTTGTGATACGTCAACTGCAGACAATTAAGTCTTTTCCATCATCATTCCAACGATAAATTGGATATCCATCTTCATAAGAAAATATACAATCATCATGTGTATGTGGTTTACCTAATTTAGTCATTTTTCTTTCCTCATACGGGTGATTCGTTTCCAGCAACCATATGGACCATGTACAGTACATTCTCTTAATGTTTGAAAGAGAACTGGGTAAGCTTTTTCATGTGAAAGTTTAGCACAAATAATTTCGTGATTTCGTTCCACTATTCAGATGCTTATATAATCATGTGAGGTAATCAACTTCTTGAAATTCAACCGTGTACAATTAGCCAATTCAATTAATTTACCCAAGGAATTTTCTTCTTTGATTTATTTTGTTAGACGATATACTTTCAACTTGAAAGCGCGGGTTATTAGAGCAATAAGATCTGAAGCATATTGATATTGTAGATGTTCATCTTTGTTTTTCGGTTAATTCGGGTTCGTAATCACTATTGTAAAGATATATGGGTGATGATTAAAATGTGTAATGGTCATCAAATGTTAATAGATCTCGAAAGTATATCTACCAAATATTCTTTATAATAACTCTTTTAAAATAAAATAACCTGAATTAATTAAGCTTTGGTAATTGTCATACATCTGAATCTCGATGCTTTGTTTCAGGTTGCTAGTCACCACAGAAAACAAACAAATTACTAAAATGTATAGGTGAGCACGCACATGACGCTTAGAAATTCAACTATATATTTCCTACATTCAGTTGTAAGTATTATCGATGAGCTAATTCATGGTTAACCTTTTCTCCTTTCTAATTTATGACGGGTAATTCAACATAAAACTTAATTTCAATGTCATCTTGGTTTATCTCCTTTTCTTCATGATAATTCATAAAGCTTGCTAACTCAACAACGGATGATCCCTAAGTTCACTTTTATATTTTCAAATTTGATTTAGTTTATAAATGATCAATTTTCTTAGAAGATAAAATTCTAAGTAATTTTTTTAATCATCTAATTTAGTGTGAGTAACCTATTTGATTGTGTACTATTTAAGGAGTTGCTGCACAATTTTTTTTAACAATTGTACCAATTGTTAGGCCCTTTTTCAGTTTTTTTTTTCCCAACGGGGTTAGCACCGTACCTTTTTTTATTAAAACTTGCGATTAATTTTAAACTCTTAATAAACTTTAATATGCATGTGTATTGTTATGGTAAGTACATTTGTGTTATGTATGTGTACTGTTGTGAACATTGCTTTTTCACCTCAGTAAAACAGTTTTTTCCCGAGAAGTACCAACTCTGTAACTCTATTTTAATCATGAAATTTACCAATTTAACAAAGTCACATGGTAAACAGTTACTCGATGAATTCCTAAACAATTATTCATCGAAACCCAAACATTGTGTTTGTCTTGGGGTAAAAGAATACTATTGATTAATCTAGTTATGACCCTGTAACTTGATAAACAATTACTCAGAGATATATACATTCCTACATCCTAGTTCACTAATACTTGGAGATATTAACTTGACTATCCTACTTATATTGTGACTGGTGGCCTAAGCTGCTGGGATCACACTTGACCCTATTTAACATAGTTGTTAAGCAAAAAAAATGTACCACAGTGTGGTCTAAGATGTCGTCGAAATCTTGACACTATGACGAACAATAGAATATTATCATAGGCTAAATTTTCAAGAAACTGATTGGCTCAGCAATCTGTGATAAGCACCACTCCAAAACCAAAAAAGGTTTTATTTTCCATAAGCATCGTTAATATAAATGTTGCACTTCAGGTTTCCAGGGAGGAACATCAATAATCCTTTAAAAACACAAACATAGATTTATAATCCATTGAGTATGCCAAATAAATTCATAGAAAAATTACCTAAAACATTATAACTTTTAGAAAATCTAAAACAATGTAATTAAAACTTAATGTGTAAGCTAGTAATGAAAAGAGTAATCAAATCTTATAGGAATCCTTTCTTTTTTTTTAAGAAATAGTTATAGATTCATTGGCTACATACTTTTCATTATCAGAGTCCACTTTCTTTTTCAGTCAACATCGAGTCCCTTTGGATGGGGTGTTTGGCTACTTTGCTTCCTTTTCATTACTCAATGCACGTTTCCCCTTTTAGATGTTTCCTTGACCTTTTTTTTTTTTTCATTGACCTTATATTTGGTAGTATGCGTAACATTTCTTTCACAACATGGAGGATGTGGACAGTGATTCATATTTGAACAGTGAACACATTGGTGTGTCTGACAAAAAAAAATGATTCATATCGCGACCTGTAGACAGAGATTCGTATCGTCAGATGGAGCTTTAAATGTAAACCATGATTCATATGTGAAAAAGAAATAAAAGGTGTTTTAGTTCCAATCATTTGCAAAACTACTTGTTATTCAGTAGTCACCATCTGAATCCTCTAATTTTCCTTCTGGTTTGAATACTTTTTGGACCATAAAATTGTTAGATTGGTTGTTTATATCTCCTATTATACAAATTTGAAAACAAAGGTGTGGTCCTTGATTCAGTTGAACCACCCGTGTGTCTTTTCTCCCTTGGTAACCATATGATGAGCACGGATTCACACTATCTTTCTATAATCAAGTTAATTGTCCATAATAATATGTCGTTACCTCATTGCATTGTTCCAAGCAATCTACATATTCTTTGGCGGTGCATTTCATCAACTTTTTTGTTGTCTTTCCCATCACTGTGAATACTGCAATATCTTTGTCATCCTTTACAACCAAATTCAATTTGTACCTGTGTATATTCTAAGGCATTAGTAAGTCTCGATGTATTGTCCATCCATTTATAAAAAGAAAAAAAGAACGTCGTTCATTCTCACCATGGTATATCCTCTTCAAATTTATTTTTTCACTTAGTACACCAAGGTTCCTCATCTTCTCTGTACTCAAACTTTTTACTACATCTGATACATTCCATATATTACCACTCTCTGTTCTCAACCAAGCCCAATAATATCTCCCCGCAGGTGAATGTTTTGCCTTTCCATTCATTCAAAGCAACACACATTTATATATGTTTAACTAAAGCATGTTAACAAAATTAACCAATTACACACGCTTATGTATCATGTCAGTTGCAACTTTGTGTAGTCTTTATATTTTTGTTGGGATCATCCGACTGTGGGGAGCCAATATCTGTGATTCCATTAATTGTCTCCTAATTTAAGCCCGCATAAATTAAATTTGTAGTTTTAGTATGTAAGAAAAGTCATATAGTCTTAATTTTATTCTGCGTACTTACTACTTAAATTCATTGACTTTTGGTATATCTAGATTGATTAACACTCTGGAGGCGGTGGTTGTAGCTAATGCAAGTGCACCTGTGTATAATTGTCTATTAGATAAACACATAAATTCTGATGTCATCACATTCCATGGTTAATTAGTAAAGGACCAGTAACCTCGAAACTCACCTACAAACGTTCCAGTAATAATAACAATTTTCAGAGTGTTTGTATGTCCGTTTACAACACCATTTTCTACTCGAACCATTCCCCCCATAAAGTGACATTCATATCAACCCCATATTTTAACAATAATATAAGATTAATCAGTTGGTAATTTAGACATAACACGCCTTTTAAGTGCTTAGATTTACTTACTTTGTATCAGTCAAAGAGAAGATTATCTAACTTTATTCATCTCCATTTGGACGGATTGAAGTTTATCCTTGATGAATACAATTTCTCCGTTTTTTTCTCCAGTTAAATATTGGCTTCAATTACATGATGTCCACATCTAGTGACCAATAGTCTTGTGATGTTGCAGAAGCCTTCTCTTAGTGCAAAATTTGTCAACACTATAATTGGGCAACCAAATTCGATTTATAACTTTAATCGATGTATTTCTAGGTGGATTAAAATTTTGTAGGAATTCATTGAAAATGAGTGGAATATTGCCATCATCATCTACATTTAACTTTTCTGCAGCAAGGTATGTGTACATAGCCCCGTCTATGTTTTTCATCGCTTTTTCATTAATCTTTTGCACATAGTCATTGCGGGCTGACAATATAATCTGCTCAGTGAAGCGTTCTAAAAAACTTTTTCGTTGAACCTAGCAACGGATAAATACTTGTTATCAGTCGAGACATGTCCTTGCATCCATTTACTGATTGTGAAAGCTCAACAACTTCCTTGGGGCTATCACCAACCTATCATTTATATCCAACAAATAAGATCATAGCCATGTTAAATGACAAAAACAACATTGGGGGTTATTCATACCTCTACTAAGAACTTTGCCAAAGATATATTTTGCGGTTCAATCGCATTCAACCGCATATTTTGATAGAGCGCTAAGACAGTAACATCATTCCAAATCAATGATCTTCTCATACATGCTCCAACAACTTCTTCACGACATCTACCAGGTATGACATCAACGTTAGTCTAAAGTCTCCTCCTATAACAACGGTATTCCACCAAATGGTTTTTCATTATTCCCAATATATCATGTAGCATTCTATCAACTTCTTCAATGAAAAATCTATGTTGCATGGGAACTTCGTCCCTATAATTCTTTTTACTTGTTTCGAGAGTTTAGACTATGAATCTTGTTTCTCAACTAAGTCGATGGATATCCAAACTTGTACGTGCTTCGCTTTTCTTCCTCCTTTTTCTGTCTTCTTCGTAGAAATCTTCCATCGCATGCTCAGACATCAATATCAGTAATTACCTCGGGCGCTTTCTGTTCCACTATATCATTACTCAAGTATATCTGTTTCTTGGGCTTTGATCCGATACCCAAGGCTGCTCTCCCTATTCCTTTGGTAACTTACCTGAACATGTAATTCATGGCACGAACATATTAGGAATATCCATAGCTAAATCCTTCTCACAAAAGACATTATTATTTTGGAAAATGCTTTTTATGTATCTCGTGGATATTTATCTCACTGAATCTGTGTTTTGCACTTGTAAGCAGTTGAGTGGAGCTAGGGCTATTAAGTCGCTATAAGTTTTGATGGGAAACTACAATATCAATCTTAATATTAATTCAGGGTAGATATTTGAGCTGTTTTTAAAAATCCCCAACCAAGAGAGTACCGTGTCAATTTTGAATGGAAGTTTTGTCCTGTGCAGTATTGTATATATGAAACATATATACACAATAGTTACCATTAACTAAAAGCTCTTATCAACAAACAACCAAATACCTGAAAGCAGCATAGCTAGATACATGCAGACTTAACTTAAAAACAGATAGTACATGTGAGTAAAGTTAACTGAAATTATGACAATTACTACCTATGACCACCACAACATACTGTTCATGCATGAATCTTAATTCCCAGGTAAGGTTAATCATTCACTTACTTCAGAAACAGTTTAGAAGCTTACACTCGGTTATACCCTGAATACCGGAAAAAAATACCAAAAAAAAAAGCAATATTCAACTATTAGGCATAGAACATGCAAAATTTCTGCTAGAATTTAGAATTATGGAAGCTTGATGCGAAGGAGTTTTATGGAGAACACAATCTTTGGATGGAAACCCTGCCGTAATGTTCTACAGTACTGGTAAGTCTACCTATGATCTCTCTACCTAAACACTAACAAATTATCCACTTCACATTACACCTGTTTTTCTATTTTTCTATCACTGCTACTATGTGTCTTCTCCCCTGTTGCGCAAAAGCCTTGGATTCGTTTGGTATGGCTAATCTATAACATATGCAGTTAAATTTGTTCTCAACATATAACATCCAATAATAGCTACAATATAATGTTTAAATTATAACATATGTTGTATACCTCTTTGATTGGTGCATCTCTTACGCCGAAGTTTTTTCTGAAGACCAACTTGCTGGGCAACCTGTTGATCCTATAAAAAATTCCAACAGGAAACGAAATTTAAGATTACTTTATCCTGGTATATTCCTACAGTGATAGTTAGGCATTCACACAAAAATTCTTTAATCAGTACTATTAACTTTAAGATTTGTTTTTCACCAAAACAAAACTAATCTATCTTATGTACTAATCTATGTATCCTGGCAAGAATACTACATATATATACGAACACTGCAAACTACCCAAGTTTTTTTTTACATTGATTTTCAGGGAAGAGATATGCAAAACTGGATTATCAACTTCTAAGGAGGCTGCATCTGACTGTTGCTGACGATGTCCGTCACTTTCAATGAACTGTTGTTTAGACTCCAATGCCCACGATCTCTGAGAACCCACCAATGAAATTTTTACCTGTAAAAGATAAAAAAAAAAAAAAAAACTAAACGTTGAGTACCTCTGAAAACAATCCAAGACGGCTTAATTGAATAAGAACTCCACTTCAAAATATAAGAGGTATAAGTGGGCTGATAAAAGAAATAAAACTACCATAACTGATGAACTTAACTACCTCAGATGGTTATCTACCAGCCTATTAATTTCCAGTGAATGTGATGAGTGTGATAAGTAATAAGATTTGGTACCGCAGGCACCCTAAAATGCGTACAACTATAGGGTCTCTCCGCCATCTGTGGGAATCGAACCCACGACCACATGGTTCAAAGTTCAAACCCATGCGCTCTTCCAGCTGAGCTAAGATGGCAAGTGGTACTACATGGAAACTGAATGAGCTCTGGTAGAGCAATGAGATTCATAATCGTATATCATCTTGGGTTACTATATTGTAGTATTTCAGGGAACAAAAATTCATTATGACTTAAATATTCAACATTAGAAATTCAACATTAGAAAATCAGTCTAGCATCACAATAAACTTATCCAACAACCGAACACTTGGCAATTTCATTTAGAAAAATTAGTTCTACGTTCACGTGTTATAAAGACAACACAATTCATACCATCAGTGGAATTTCAATCCATTACAACCATGGAAATGACATGGCTTTCTGGATGGTCCAGGAAGCTGAACGTATATAATAAAAAAAGTAAATATTTAAGGAGAAACGGGATTCTCATATCTTAAGAGATGCAAAGGAAAAGTCATTTGTTCATAGATCTAGAGTTAATTATACCAATCAACCATACTTAAAGAAATTTGGCATACCTTGGCTATTGGGAGATAATTTTGCTTCCCTAACATATAAAATTACCTAAATATAATAGAGTATAATTTTGGTAAGACAACGTAAACGACGAAGGAAATGCAAAACATATGCTACCGAACCTTCCAGGAATTAGTCCTTGGTTGATCGAGATATCTCCATTGTAAAGGCAGTTTGATATTGGATTGCTTCACCCACTTCAACCATTTAGCACATAAGATACGATAAATGGAGAATAACTAAGGCCAATTCGTTAAGTCCAACTATGAAATTCCCTGAAAAGTTCAAATATGAAATTCCCTGAGAAGGAACTTGATGCTCTTGCAAAGAAATAAAAACCCAAATCAGTTATTCATGCTAATGTATCAACTTTGTTTCCAATTTCAGTTGCTAATTTTGGTTGAAGTTGAAGAAGTGTGTCACAAACATTTGCTAAAACATGAACCGATTTGCTCGTTATGAAAGCCTTGTAAGATCCTTCTTGGGTTAGTTGTACACACTCGCAAAGTTCAGATCATAATAGATACTGGTGTTCCTAGGGCTAATACATTATGACATCAGTTTGACGACCAAACATATAAGGAATTTACCTAATCATCTCCTCATTATTTCCAATGCGAAAAAAATTTAAAAACAAATGAGGGAAAACAGTAACAAAAACGAATGATTTCCATCAGATCTCCAAGGTGTTAACATCAACGAAGCATCCAGACGCACATTACCTATAGAATTTCCACATTTGCGCCCGTCACACTCAACAGTTAAAGAAAACCACAACTATCATTCAAAAAAAGCTATTAAAATAGTAAAGAAAATTAGTGTAAATAACAATAGAGGTCTACAAACTGACCTCGCTTGACGGACGTGTCTGACAGCTGAGGTGCAAAGTCAATAAAATGCAAGGATGGATACATGAGATAGAGCAACTCAGAAAACACATTATCATTTAGGCAAGAGCCATTTTTGAATGAATGACATGAGCGCAGAGTTACGCAGAGTTAATATGATTAGCATTGGCAATATCCTGACATGACCAAAAACATGCTAGAACCCTATGACAGTGTGAAGAAGATACCTAACACCACTAACAATACTTTGAAATATTGTTGTGCATGTGAACCTGCTTTTCATCCAAGGATTCCGATTCATTTTTACTCTTGTCCAAATACGCATCGTGAGCACCATATCCTTGTGGGCCGCAGTCTCCTCATCCTTCGATCATACGGTTGCCATATACCAATTAAGGACAAAATACTTAATTCAGAACTTAATAGGGAAGTAATAACAACATAAAAAAACAAAAACAAAAATGTCACATGGGCAGTAATCTTTCAGCGTTTGTAGTGCTTTCAAGTTTAATCCATGATGTACAATCTTCCCTTGCATCTGCTCTCAAATGATACAACAAAATGATAAGTTGGTGATGTTGATGATCAAACTTCGCCACAGTACACTTGTAAAAGAAACAAAATAAAAACTACCAACCAAAGATTTATAGTTTATTAGAACCCTCAATATAAATAAAAATAAAAAATCGAAAGAAATCTATTACCTAATTAACGAAGGGATGGAAACAGTGGTAAGGAAACCATTATACCGATGAAATTTAATATAAAATCCCTTATCAACAAACAGCTGAATACCCAACATGGGCTAAATATAAACTAAAACATATACAAAATAAAATTATCGATCTGAAAATGTTATTGACAATTACCACCTATAACCGCCAAACCATGCTAAGTCCATATATAGAAGCTCAAGCTCGGCTATACCCTTAAGACCCTGCAAAAAGTACAAAGAAAAGTAGTGTTCAGCACCTCAGCTTTTAGGCATGTAACAAAGATTGCAATTCCAAAGCAAAAAGGCAAGAATACAAAGATGTTGCAGGAATTGACTGATCAGTTGTTCTGCAAAAATATCCGAAAGAGCATGAATTGTACACATCCCATAATGCCTAAAAGCAATTCTTTCCACAAAAAAAAAATGTAGGTTCAATTCTTTCCACTTATGGATTAAGGGCAGTGTCATACTGCAACTGGGTGCAGAATAAGGAAGCAAAACGTACCGGTAATTGAAAAATGAGGCCTTTGAGGAAGGTCTGCACTATGACTGGCAACGGGACAATACTCCGCTTCTCTGTTAAATATACAACAGACATTTGCTTCTGCACTATGGCTTATGTAACTAAAGAAAACTAATTGTAATGCACCTGATACCACTAAAACACATAAGCACGGTAGGATTCATCGGTAAATGCTGGCTTTGAAAACCCTAAGATAAAGTTAACAATCCAAATGGCCCAATGCCACCTTGAACAAAAGCATATTTCCTACCCCAAAGTTATTAAGCAATATTAATCCACAAAGGATTAAATGATTCTACATTTTCTAATCTTCCTGAACAAAATTTAACTTCGATATCAGCCTGAAAAGATTCAGAATCATAGTAAGCAAAAATCTGGCCACTAAAATCAACATATAGCTCCCATAGACTACACTTTACAGGTTCATGACAATAGAAAGCTTACCCAAACTTTGCTGACTAAAATTTCTAGAGTGAGAAGAATAAACCAAACGAAATCAACTTTCAATTGGCAACGGGGCAATACTCCGCTTCTCTGTTAAATATACAACAGACATTTGCTTCTGCACTATGGCTCCTATAACTTAAACAAAAACTAATTGTAATGCACCTGATACCACCAAAACACATAAGCACAGTAGGATTCATCGGTAAATGCTGGCTTTGAAAACCCTAAGATAAAGTTAACAATCCAAATGGTCCAATGCCACCTTGAACAAAAGCATATTTCCTACCCCAAATTTATTAAGCAATATTAATCCACAAAGAATTAAATGATTCTACATTTTCTAATCTTCCTGAACAAAATTTAACTTTGATATCAGCCTGAAAAAATTCAGAATCATAGTAAGCAAAAATCTGGCCACCAAAATCAACACATAGCTCCCATAGACTACACTTTACAGGTTCATACCAATAGAAAGCTTACCCAAACTTTCCTGACTAAAGTTTCTAGAGTGAGAAGAATAAACCAAACGAAATCAATTTTCAATTCACTAATTCGATAACTACGTTCGCAAGATGAAATTTCAATCCATTAACTGTGATCACCTTCAGATGAGCAAAGCTCTATACAAATTCCACAACAGACATCATCCATCTGGCTTCCTAGAAGAAGAACCAAAGAACCCATTTATCAGAAATTCATGAAAAGAGAACTGAAACGAAGGAATTAAAACCCAATTTGATTTTTATCAATAAGCCTACAACAATCAAAAGAAGCAAAAAAAAAGAAAGAAAAAAAAAGAGCTTACATATTAAAAACTCCAGGGTTTCCACATATTTACCTTCTTCTTATTTCCTCTCATCTTCTTTGAGATTCAACTTTTCCTCCTAAATTTCCTGCAAACACAAAACATAAATCGCAGAAACAAAAACATATCCTCAAAAATCCAGATTTTCTGCTACTAATTTCTGTTATCGCACAAAAACATAAGGGAACTTATATCTACAAAATAAAAACAGTTAATCAAGAATCCAGAGTTTCTCCGCGATCCTGGAGAAGAACCGTAGCAGCAGAAAAAATAAAAAAAGGTTTTGGGGGAGACAGAAAACAAATATGAAAAAACTGTCTTAGGTCTTTAGATCTTACGGTGAGGAGCATCTCGAAATATCTGGACGTCTCCAAACGTCCTTAAGATCACCTCCCCTATTTGTTTTTGACCCAAACGCCACCTCGTAATATTACTGAAAATTCCTGGCCGTCCAAGCTAAGAACTTGATCCAGATGACACGGAGCGCCGGATGCTCGCCCCAGATAAATACCTCTACTGTGATATATCAAACCAAACACAAATCATGTCGTTCTCGGCCCGTCAGTAAAAAGCTTTCCACGTTCCGCTGATGTTTTCCTAATCCTACTATTCTAACTGACCGTTGCTTCTGCAACTCTCTCTCCTCTTGTTGAGTTGTTAAACAATTCACTATTTCACAGATAAAATATATTAATTAAGGATAAGGAAGTACTTACCACTTATGACCCTTCAAAAAGTGAAGCCTGACCTCGCAGACTCTGTCACTAAATGCACCATCAAGTGAACCATTTCCAACGCTAACTTTAGTGAGAAACCTATCAAGTTCCTTATAAGAACATCAGCTATCAACGTATATGGATCTGAGGCAAACCGAACTCCGTACAAAGCACCGAGAAGACATGAGAAAATTAAGCCTGCATTCAGAACCAACCATTGATTAACAGTCAAATATATTTAATATAGCTGATAAAAGGATTTCAAGGTCAAAAATAAGTTATATCAAATATAGCTGTGTGCATTAACAATTTAAGGATTTGTGATGACTATAGTCTTAAGTGTTGGAAGTATTCACGTATTTTAAGAAACTTGATAGGTTTATGTATTTTAAGTATTCTATCCTAAAGTCACTCTAGATTCATCACAGAATCATTAAAAATAAGTACCACAACGCCATACTGATAGAGCAATTGTATTAAAATAAGCGCACAATTTGAGCTTAAACTGCTTACCTTTGCCCAGTCAATGTCCCAAATGTAATATCATTGAAGTGAGTACACCTGGATTGAGATGATACGAAAAAGGGAACAGAAAGAACACAATTGTCAAGTGGTTTCCCATAAGCAACTATTAATAAAACTCATGAAAACATCAGAAGAAGAACTTACCAATGTTCAGTGATGAACCACCTTGTCTAGCTAGTAAACCATGTGGATTGATGTGGTTTCCATGACAGATGGGGTGTTGTATAATATTAACATTCGCTATAAAAAATCAAACCTCTAATGATTGATGTGGTTCCTTGGAAAATTCATTGACTTGCTCAACTTAGATCAAGAAACAACACTAATGTCAACCCATAAAAGGTTAACATTTTAAATCTGGCAACTAATAAGAACAACACTATTGATTCGAACAGAGGAAATATATGTAATCAATTATCTGCATGTCTGAATCAATTTACACAAATCAACAAACGGAAGCTATCAAACTCAAGTTTAGGCTAGCTAGCAGCAAAGACGGTAGGGCAACAATGCCATCAGGTGATAGACTACCTCTTTAGTAAATAAGATATCAAGGAGAATGCATAATACCCAAACTTTATAATTCGAAAAATCATGAATTGGGAAGCCATAATTAAGGTTGAGACGGGAAAGTATAATTCTTTTGTAAAGAAACCTAAAAATAAAATTCGATTCATAAATCTACAACTTTTAACCTTTGAATGATTGAACCATATAACATTTTTCCATAAAAAATTAAATGGAAATCATTAGGCAGAAAACCTAATATCAAGATAGCTTCAATTGATGAATACGGAGAACCTGAAAACTTTGAATTGAGAGCTAGCTTCAACCTGAAGTTTTTGTGATTCTAATTTGCTTCCTAAATCACAAAATAAAAAATCCTGTCAATACAATCAAACATGAAATTGAAGTAAAAGGGAGGTTCATGAATCTCTTTCATACAGAGCAATGAAGAACCACAGCAGAAAAACAACAACGAAGAAAAAATCTAAAGCTGTAGAGGGGATAAACTCAGAAAAATAGGTTTTATATCTGACATACCCTATTTAACATTATTGAAATTTTCCTAGCCGTCGAAGTCAAACATCATCCGGATGATTCCGACCACCGGATGATTCCGACCACCGGATGACAATTTTCGGTAAATCCTGTCCACTCTTTGACTCTTTGATCACAAAGACAAACACCACTATTTTTTATATACCAGTAATTTTGGAACTAAATGGAAAGCCTCCTACTGAAATAAGTTAAACAATTCAGAACTCAGCAAGTAATATATGGGGTGTATTATAGAAAGAGAAGAAGAGGACTATTTAATCAAAATACCTAGGATCATGTAGTCCAGATCCATGTCTAACTTTACTACATCCATTCACCACTGACTGCGCCGAGTGGTGCTTCCTCGTTCATCGCCTTTTGATGCATAATTTTCAGCTGGTGATATACTAATAATCCGGTCTACAGTGGATAACAACAATCCCTGCAAAAAAAAATACAATATAAGCATAGCTTAAAATGATGTAGCAAAAAAAGAACTGTCAAATTTTCTTGAAAGCAATACAAATTACACACAAACTAATTTGAATAGTTAAAAATAATGCCAGTTCCGACGTAGTGAATGAGTAAAATGTGATGCTCACTTTGCACAACCTTTTCTAGTTGTGATTAGTTGGCTATTACCCCCTTTTCTAGTGTAAAGCTGAATTAGTATAAGCTAACAAATTTATGCATAATCTACTCCATTTCACATAAGTGTATATAGGTTCTAATGAATACGCATAAGCCCGTGCGAATTAATTTCATCTTTCAAATTTCCTGCTGCGGCCTCATATTGACCAACTAACCTACAATCCAATAAAAAACAACCACTAATGAATAAGAAATTTTTCTTGCTTACAGTAAGGTGTTATACCAATTCTCGTAGTAAGGATCTTAAGGCACTGCAATGTGGAAATCTATTAGGCTACAACACATAGAGGAGATAAACCTCCTTATCTAGTGATATGATTATCAGAATTTAAATACTTGAACCTAGAGAAGAATACATAAACCCCTGACAGATTAGGGGCAAAACATGATGGAGATCAAATTTTATACAATTAGCCAGCCTCATATATATATATATATAGTTACCTACTGAGTAAGAACATTCAAAACTGTTGGTATGATATCTCATTTTCAAAAAATATTGAGATATGGATAAAATATAGCTTCACTTCTTAGTTTTCCTATACAAACTTACAAACGAATGGAATGAGCTATTTAAGTTGCATGTACATCATTGCGTAAATCATTATTCAACTATAAATACTTTTCCTATCAGATTAAGCCCGTTAATATTTATTTTCTTTTCCATATACACAGATCAAGATATGGTTGGTTAGAGCCATTTCACATAGTAGTGGACAAAAGAGTAATAAGCAAACAAATTAAAACATACTAACCATTTATGAAATCAAAATGAAAAATCAAAGAAGTCCCTATGCCTCTTTATGAGGATATGCATAAAGGTTTTGACATCTCTCAAGAAAGAGAACATACCAACCATTAATGATAAAATACAACTACTAATGTTTTTACTGTTTTTAAAAATTAAGGTTATTAACTCGTGCCTTTCGTAATCCATGTCCGTTTGCCATGCTCACATAGCTGAATAAAACGATTGATTAAGGGAATTTGAAAGATAACCCCGAGTAATATGTCGAAGAAGGTGCATTTTACTAACCTTTGCTGGTAAGTACTGGCTAAACTCTTCATGATCTTGTACACTCATCATCTTCCGGTTCATCACCATAAGCTTCTGCTTGTGTTATACGGTTTCTCAGATGTATATATTCATGATTAGTTTTTTCCATTCCTCCCATGGATGACACACTCTCAACATATCCCAGCACTTACATAGCCCTGCAGGGCACAATTCTATAGTATAAACAAAAGTACTATAACACACAACTAATCCAATTTTAAAGTTCTCACAATTCAAGCTTTAAACACAAAGGAGGGTAAAGAAAACATACGAGATTTTGGCAATTAATCAATGAGCAGTTCAAACAAATTCAGAAAGGAGAGTCAATAAATCAACCTAGACTACCAAAAACATGAATTATAATAAAAATTAGTGTTGAACCCTGAACACTATACACAAAAATCAATAATTTTAGCATTTCAAGTAAAATTGAGGCTCAAGAGAAAAATCACCAAAAAAGAATCATACTGAGTGGACCATATACAGTATTAGCAACCAACTCCAGCAACAATCGATGACTGAGACGGAAAGGAAAAAAACCCTAGATTTGTAATCAATTCGAAATCGATATAAATAGCAAAAAGGGATAAAATAAAATCTGGAGCATCACTAATTCAACAGAGAGAGAGAGAGAATTACCTCTGCAGGAACCAAAAGTTGATATTGCAGTTGAAATTACAGTTGCAGTTGCAAAGGATGGAGGAGTAGGAGTAACATCATCATCAGCAACAGTTGTTGGTTGAGATGTAAAGGCACAAAACCTAACCCCAATTTGGAACAAACACTAATTTTTCCTAAACCTAATACACAAATTCTATCAGACAGGAGGAAATCCACAATTCGAAATAATAACGAATCAAAAACCCTAAATATCATATGAGAAATTGGAAAATTGAACAGTCATATATGCTTTCTCTGGATTATCTTCTGAGAAAGGTTTCTTGCTGCGATTATTTCGAGATTCAAACCTCTTTGAAGCACTACATCACCTTACCCTTGAAGGTGGTAACACCTGCGGGTTAAAAAGACAAAAAACTAAGTAATCTGCTCGAAGTGGTTTCAGAGAGGCAAAAAGAGAGAAAAGAGGATGCTCGAGAAACCTTGAGAAAAGTTTTTAAAAAAAAAAAAAAAAACACAGAAATCCTGAGAAAATGGGCTTTACACACCTCCACATCCCGAAATTCGTTCCCCACACGGACCCACTTAATAATACCGTGTAAGTTTCCTGGCCGTCCAAGTCATAGCTCGATCCGGACGATCTCGACCGCGGGATGACCCTTTTCGGCCAATCCTGTACGTCTAATGACTCTCAAATCTCAAAGTCAAACACCACCTTTTTTTATAACAGTGATTTACATGTTAGCCACACAATAAATAGACATTCGAACATAAAAAACAAATATCAACTATGTCTTGGAACTGCACGATCTTAGTCTGGCATTCAAGTTGTCGACCAGACTGCAGGATCATATTCCTGCATCCAAGTTGTAATAACTTTGAAGCCCCAGCCGTAGTACAATAGTGTCAGTTTGCCTGTTTTGCCAGATAAGCGCTGTTCCACTTCCTTGAATGCCTCTTAAAATATGAGAAATGTAGCTTGCCTTGTTGTGTTTAAATGAGAGGCACCCACAGGTTTTAAGGAAGCCTTGGCCATACAAGGGACCACACTCATCGTACAGCTCTGGCAAACATTATTGACCTTTATGCTACTGCAATTAGGTCTGCGGCAAAAAGCAGAGGCAATGTGGTGGAGAAGCTGAATAACTACTCGGGAATTGCACCAAACACGAGGACTAGAACAGCCATGTTTTAAAGCAAGTTTGAGACCACCATCGAATCCCTTCAACACTTGATAAAGATAAGTTACTCCAATACAGAGAGAAATAGACTGAAGCAGCTATTGGCTCTGCAGCCATATTGCGCACAGTAACTCTGTTTCCTCCATAATTTGTTTCTTCATAATATAAACCGTACACATGTACCCAAGCAAATTCTGCTGTCACGCCTTCCTTTGGTCAACCGTGCTTCCACTTTTGTTAGAGAGCTTGCTTGACTTGAAAAGCTGCACCCCTTTTGAAAAACTAACATAAACATCAAGCAGATGATCATGTTTATGGTTATCCTCCTGCAAAACATCCTTGTTGTTACTACATCATCCAAATATATACTGTGAACATAGATGATTTTTAGGTTTTCATATGTGAGCACTATTAGTAAAACTGAAAAATGCATGCTGAGTATGAATATTTAGTACTCTCACCACATACATCAATATCAGAGTCTTCCACTGATAGAGGAGGAATATTCATCATCTGACGGAAAAGAATCAGGAAGAGGAGCCTGCTAAAAATACACCTCCGTAGTCATATTCCTGCTGTTTCCTCCAAAGATAACTACAACAATCATCATAAAAACTGTAAATCAAGAGGAAAGATGAGAACATCAGTAATGAGTGACCAAGTGGATCTCTTTAGAGCTGGGAACATTCAGACATAGACAGCAGCAGCTATTCTAATATGACTCGGTAAAGAGGCATTTGAGGAAGCATGATAGTACAGGTATTGACACGCAGTTAAACAACGGATGTGCACGCTTAAATGTGCAGTATTAGGTTAATAAAACATAAGTGGAAATGTGGAATTGACTCAGATGAGTCAAACCCAGCTCAATTGTATATGGACATATGCATGACTGATAAGTGTAAATTATATAAAAAACAACTTAGGGTTTTCATTATCAACCACCCATATAATAGGAATAGGTTATCACGCATGAAGATAGCAGCAATAAGCCAACAGGTAAAGATACCACAATAGTACCGATGATATGAGTTCGAAACAGGTAACCATCAAAACTCTATATCTTTATCGATCAAAAGAATAAAAATAAAAAGAATTAATACTACCACTGATACCTTGCTATCATTGTTGCGCCAAATTGGATTTGATCTCCTCCTGTACAATTAAGTGCAAAGAAAGAAGAAGCCTCTTATACTCCACTTGTCTATACCCCCATGCTAGAGAGTATAAGACTCATAACTCAATCCTCCTCATCTAAAAGAAAATCAGTTGTAGCTACGTAGCCCTGTTCTCTCATCAATCCAGTCAAATCCTTCAAAACTGCACGAACTTCACCAGCATTACTATGAAGTTTATCTCCTGCTACAAATAAATTTAGCTTAGCATTCACTTCAATCCAGCTACATCCAGGGAACTTTTTCAACCCTCTTTCTTTCATCAAATTGCGAACTCTGTTGGATGCACCCCAGTTCTTAGATGCTGAATATAAATTAGAAAGAAGCACATAGGATGAAGGATTATCAGGTTCCAACAAAATAAGCTTTTCAGCAGCCTTCTGCCCCCGTATTAAATCCCCATGTAATTTACAGGCTCCTAGTAATGTAGCCCAAACCCCAGCTCCAGGTTCAAATGGCAATTTCTCAATCAACTCTTCTGCTTCTTTGAGACGTCCATGGCGCCCAAGTAGGTCAATCATGCAGGAAAAATGATCATCTCTAGGTTTGATCCCACTACTTATCATAAGATTGAAATATTCACGACCTTCTAATACCATTCCTCCATGACTGCACGCGGTGAGGACTCCTAGGAATGTGATATCATCAGGTTTGACATTTGCATGCTTCATTTGATCGAAGATCTTCAGTGCTTTCCCTGCATAGCCATTTTTGGCAAATCCAACAATCATCGAGTTCCAAGAAACAGCATCTTCTTTGTTTACCATTTCCTCAAAAACTTTCATTGAGCTCCCAATATCCCCACATTTAGCATACATATCTACAAGAACACTGCACGTGGATTCATCCAAGTCGAACCTGGTATGAAAAGCAAGACAATGAATGACTTTCCCATCCTGCAGGGCTGCTAAGCCAGAACAAGCACTGAGGACACTGGTAAAAGTGGATTGATCTGGTAAAACATCATCATTACGCATTTCTCTAAAAAAACAAAGAGCCTCCGCGCTATTGCCGTTCTGAGCATGTCCTGAAATCATACAAGTCCATAAAACTCTACTTCTTTGTTTCGGGAACTCCAAAAAGAGCTTATTTGCATCTTCAGTGTTTGAAGATCGCAGGTACATACCCAAGAGTGAGACACCCGAAAACTCATCATCAATTAAAACACCAGATTTTAAAGTATCACAATGAACCTGCCTTCCCAGATTCAACCTTGATGATGCACTACACGCAGTTAAAATGCTGGTGAATGTGTACTTTGAAGGCTGCAAACCTTCTGCTTGCATGTCTAAAAACTCCTTTACTGCTTCATCTGCATTGTTGTTCTGAATGTACCCTGCAATTAGGGCATTTCTAGAGACAACAGTCTTTACAGGCATCTCAGAGATTACCTTATTTGCAGCTTCCATGGCCCCACACTTTGCATACATGTCAACCAGAGAACTTCCAGCATAAATATTCAAGTCAAGACCCAATTTCACTGAGAAGCAATGCACTTGTTTACCTTGCTCTAATGCTTGCCGATTTGCGCTGCCACTAAGAATACTAGATACTGAAAATTGATCAGGCAAAAAGCCATCAAATATCATCTTCTTGAACATTCCAAAACCTTCCTCCTCATCTTTTTCATGTACATACCCAACAATAATGGCATTCCAAGAAACAATATCTCTCTCTGGGATGAGTTCAAATTGCCTTCTTGCATCTTTCAAATCACCAGACTTAGCATACATATCAACCAAAGAATTTCCAACAAATAAGTTCAACTCTAAGTTCTTCTTGATTATAAATGCATGAAATTGCTTACCCATTTCTAAGCTTTCCCACTGAGCAAGTGCGCTAAGAACTTTGGTGTAAGTAAACTCATCAGGTTCTAGACCAGAATTTCTCATATTGGAGAAAAATTCTTTGACTTCAAGAGATTGACCATTCTGTGCATAACCTCCTAACATAACATTCCACACAACAGTATTTGTAACATCCATAGCATCAAAAACTTTTCTAGCAGATTCCATAGAGTGACACTTGGAGTACATATTTATCAATGAACTTCCAGCGTAAACATTACAATCCAACCCTACTTTGATAGCCTCGGAATGAACCTGCTTTCCTAGATTAAGATCTGTAAGATTAGCAACGGCTCTTAAAACACTTCCTAATGTAGATCTTGTTGGTTTAACACCCACCAGATGCATATCTCGAAAGAAACTAACAGCTTTTTCCTCAAACCCACTTTTAGAATGTCCCTTAATCATTACATTCCAAGCCACCACATTGGGATTTGGTAGTTGGGAAAAAAAATCAATTGCCTGATTCAACCTTCCTAGACCAACACAGGCGGTAATTATCGTAATAACTGCAACATCATCTGGTTTCTCAACGACTCGTTCCATTTCTCTAAACAACTCGAGAGCTTCTCTGGGTAAGCCAACTCGAACATAACCCGCAATCATTGATGTCCAAGATACAGTATCAGGTTTATCAACTCTATCAAATAATTTTCGAGCATCAGGTAAGCAGTCACATTTAGCATACATATCGATCAAAGAACCCCCGCAAAAGGAATTTAATTCAATACCTGTCTTGATCGCATCGCAGTGAAAAACCTTACCTAAACCCACATTATTCAATTTTGTACAAGCAGAAACAACCAAAGCAAATGTGTACTGATCTGAAACAGTGTTAGAATTACGCATCAACCTAAACACCCTGACAACCTCTTCTGGAAATTCCGATCTTGAATACATAGACATGATTGAATTCCAGGCAACAGTATCTCTTCTATCAAGCCGGTTGAAGACCTCCATTGCGAAATCATTCTCGCCACATTTACCATACAGATCAACAATTATATTTCCAAGTTTTCCTTCTAATCCATACCCAAGACTCAGGGTCTTGGCATGGATAACTTTGCACCTTTTTGTAGCTTGAGATTTTAGATGAGGCATTCTGTCGCACACATGATGGGATTGAATACGTTTGCATTCTTGTACACAAGTATATAACAGATTGCTATATGTATAATTTTTGTTTGGGACCAGCTGAAAATTTTGCTGTACCTCTTCAACGGCTAGTACAGCATCCGAGGTGAAACATACACGGCGGAGAGAGGACACTGAGTTCAGCTTGAGTAAATTAGCCGTGCGCACATGAGTTGCACGCATTCTTTATGTTTGCGAGGTGTTTAAGCTGATTCTGATCATCCGTATGCTTGACTTCATTTATATTTTGGCAGAATGTCCTGTGTTCGTAAACGAAGTCCTGTCCACTGTCAACATTAAAACAAAATGTTCAATCAGATGTTATGACAAACTTATGAAACACAAAGAATAATTATTTGAATCTGCTTTAGACGAAGTCCTGCCCACTGTCAAAATTACAACAAAATGTTTCTATTAAATGTTATGATAAATTCATGAAACACACAGAATAATAATTTGTATCTGCTTGAATTACTGAATGACTTACTCATGATTCCAACTTTTCAATGTCTCTGTTGCTTGTGTCGAAGCTGTACTTGAGCATTCCAACCTCCCTTGCCTTTCATCTAAACTACATAATAACTATTCTCACTTAGGCATTTCTACAAACACTTAACATGTTCCAGTTTTGGTTTGGGTTGAAACCCTGAAGTTTATGAAGAGAATAAACTCTGAGCAAATAAAATAACCCCTCGGACTAAAACAAATCGTAAACAACTATCAGTAGCTTATTAAAATAAAAAAGCACAATGATGAAGAAATATGAGACCTGTAAGTTTGATTGACTTCAAGGGATCGAACTTTATTACAGTTTGAAGAGATTTATTTATAAGGTGCTTGGATACATTATAATTATAATAAGTTACTTTTCAACTTGAAGCTAGAAGTCAGTTTGAACTTTGAAATAACTTAACCGGACAAATGTTTTTAAAATTATTTCAGCTTTTTCTTGTCTAACAGTCTATTTTAGCCTAGCATTTTTAGGGGCGACCCCAAACGAATTAGGGGCGACAAAAAAGGACAAAATATGTCATAATCGGAAGGTTAATCCATAATTCCGTTTTTTTAATGGCCAAACTACCCTTTACAATCGGTAGATAACTATACAATCGGTAGTTAATCAACAATCGGGAGTCAATTTAGTTTATATAGCTTCCGAATATAAAGTATTCCCAAAATAAAATCCCCTATCTTTTGAATTTTGATTATCCTATAATCGGTAGTAAATAAAGTTATCTTGACTTCCGATTAAAGTAGACCTTTGGCAAATATCCTACCATAATCGGTAGTCAAGATAGTTTATATAACTACCGAATATAGGGTAGCCCCAAAATGAGATTTTGCAAAAATCCTCTTTTTTTGAATTTTGGTTGAGCCTATAATCGGTAAGAAAGGAAGAGTTACCATAACTTCCGATTATACAGTGGCTCTCTTTGCAAATATCCTACCATAATCGGTAGTCAAGATAGTTCATATAACTACCGAATATAAAGTAGCCCCAAAATGAGATTTTTACAAAAATCCTCTTTTTTGAATTTTGGTTGAGCCTATAATCGGTAAGAAAGGAAGAGTTATCATGACTTCCGATTATACATTAGGTCTTTTTGCTGAATTCCTATCATAATCGGTAGTCAAAATAGTTCATATAACTACCGAATGTAGAGTAGCCCTAAAATGAGATTTTGCCAAAATCCTATAATCGGTAATAAATAAAGCAGAAAATGGGCTATATAGCCAAAACGGAACTTTTTCTGGGCCATATGGACTGGTAGGAATTAGGTCTGGGTCAAATGTCCAAAAGAAAATTTTAATTGGGAGAGACGTTACTACCCTTCATCTTCTCCTCCACCGTGTCTTCATCTTCTCACGAGAAAAGTTTTCAAAACCATAAAATTCTTCCACCGTCTCCTGAAAGCCAGAGAGTTTTCATCTTCTCCTCCACCGTCTCCTGAAAACCTAAAGAGTTTTCATCTTCATCTTCTCCTCCACCATCAAATTCCTCCACCGTCTCATAAATAAATTCAAAACCCCAAAATCAGTTTCATCCACCTAGGTTCACAATCATCAACACTACCCAGAAAATTGGGTTTCATCAATCGTATGTCAAACACCATCAACCCGGAAATCGGTTTACGAGAATTAGGGTTTTCACCATTCGATTTATTGGAAGAGTTTCGGTTTCAATTGATCCATCTGAATGTCTCCTAAAACTAGTAAGTTTACAAACCCTAACTCTGTTTTGTTCTTATTAACATAATTTCATGATTAATTTGTTGAATTGGTTCTTCTTATTTTCATTTCAGTACCATTCTGTGTGGAATTATTTTTTTTATTTTCATTTCAATTAGTATGTGTTAGACGAAATTGGTTTGCATCTGGTTATTTAAGTATTTTCAATGTTAAATTGGTTAAAGTGAAATTGGGTGAATTTGGTTTTATTTTAGTGTTGAATTTGTTTAGTGGGTTTCATCAAAGTGTTAACTGGGAGTTTTTGGTGTGGATGGAACTGGTTTCATCCAGTGTACATGTCTAACTGGGATGATTTAGTATGAGTACTAGGATTTTATAATAAATTTATGGATGAAGATCTGTGTTACATGTTGAAACTAATTTCATCTTGCTTAATCTGTGGATGAAGATCTGTACTAGGGTGTTAAGAAGTGTTTGATGGTTTTCATATTTCGGTGGTCTTAATTTGGTGTGATTATGGGACTAATAACAGCGGCTATATCAGCGTAAACTCCTTGTATTTGATTCTTTAGACCATGTTAACATGTATAATATATAGGATGTAAGTTGGTTTCATCTGATACCTGCAGAAACTTGGTTTCATCTAACTATTATATATATGATGTAACTGGGTTTCATCTGATACCTGCAGAAACTAGTTTTCATCTAGCATTAAATATGGGATGTAATTGAGTTTCATCCATATTTTAAAATATGATTTAACTGGTTTTATGCCAAATTGTTGCAGGAAGCAGTAGCAAGAAGAGTAAGAAGAATGATGGTGCTGAAAGAAGGATCAAGAATAAGCATGATGTGAACGTGGGAATTGAATCAAGCACCCGGAATATGGATGATGTGGATGCCGAAAAGGAAGGAAAAAAAATGTTCCGAGCAAACATGAAACCGACAGTTGAGCTGCTGGGTTCTTGGTATTTACGGAAAGATAATAGGCTGCATTAAGGAAGACTAAATTATTTTGATGTATTTAGGTTGTTTTTAAAAAATTATTAATGTTGGATACTCATTTGGAAGTACTTTTGATGAAACAAGTTTCACCCCGACCAAAAATCTCATTTTTTTTCCAGAATATGCAGGATGAAACCCAGTTACATCCTAGCACATAAAACTGCAATTTTTTGTCGAATGTAACTGAGCTTGGATGAAACCCGGTTACATCCTAGCACTCGTACAAAACTTCAATTTTTTGTCGAATGTAACCAGGCTTGGATGAAACCCGATTACATCCTAGCCTACACAAACTGCAATTTTTTGTCGAATGTAACCACGCTTGGATGAAACCCGGTTACATCCTAGCCTCAGTATAAAACTGTAATTTTCAAAGAATGAAACCAGGCTTGGATGAAACCCAGTTACATCCTAGCACTGTACAAAATCGCAATTTTTGTCGAGAATGTAACTGTGCTTGGATGAAACTAGGTTACATCCTAGCCTGTACAAAACTGTTTTCAGAGTGTACAATTAAACTAAATCAACACATTTAATTTTTACAGTGAACATTGAAGGGAATGTACAATTAAACTAAATCAACATATAAGACTATAAGGTATATACTATAAAACTGAAGAGCAATACTTGAAAAAATAATTCCATAAAATATGTTTTTATGAACAAAAGAAACAATCCAAGGTAAATACTAGTTACGAAAATATAATTACAGGTAAATGAATCTTAAATGTGCAACAAGAGACTGCAGAGAAGAATAAAATAATAAAGATATCATGGTAAAAAGCTACACAGACTAAAGGCTGGAGATGTTCTTAAGCAGGTTCTTTACTTCCTTTTTCTCACATTTTCTGTACTGCTCAACTGCAACCATCAGTTCCCTTGCAAGCAAACACCTGAGCATCACCACAGATTCATTATGACCTGCAAATGGCCATTGACCCCTTCAGCTACACAATTCCATTTCATCAATTGGTTTCTCAAGTCAACTGCATCAACACCCTACTCATCTCCATCTGAGCTGCAATCACCTGTTCTTGTCATCACTACCAACATCTCTATCTCAAACTAAAACCACAACATCCATCCACTCCAACTCCACCCGATTGCCTCACCTGAAGTGCAACCGCATTCACACAGATTCGGTCAAGACATCACTGCAAAGACAAACAACTCATTCCTGCTTCCATCTCACTTGCAACTGCAACCTAAACATACATCTATATTTATTCATTCACCATCTCAGTGCAGTTCCTTTCTCTTCTTGCACTTCCCTGTAACTCAAACCACTTGAGCTTAACCAAAACCACACCAGCTATCACTAACCTTTCTGCAGCCCACAGCTCCATAATCTCACATGCAATTTCACAACACCATCCATACACCAGTAATTCTGTAACTTAGAATCCCATCTGTTCATTCAACTCCAGCAGTTGCAACACATCTTCTAAGCCTGCCATTCACACATTCTCTTCCACACAGCTGCAGAATCAACTCCATATCTCAACAACAGTTTTAATTCTTCTTGAAACCTTAGTTCACCATCCTTAAATTCAAATTCTGACTATTACCCATCTCTGCAATTCAGACACCCAGCACACCACTTCAATTATTCCATCGATTCCTCCTCTCGGATTCAATTTCAGATCCCCTTTGTTTGTTGTGTCAACAACATCAGTTTCATACAAACCCTAGCTTTAGTCTACGATTTGATTAGTTGCATCATCTTATTCTCGATGAACAATCAATCGACTGCATAGAAACAAATAATCAGGTTTAGAAGCACCAACTAAACCCAAAAATTGGTTATTAGTAAAACCCTGGATAATCACCAACTGAACCCAAAAATTAACAAAAATATGAAAATTGAACCCAAAATCAACACAAACAGAACGACTTTACAACAATTAAACCAAAATCGAATTAAAATTGGATGAATGAAACGAAATCGTATCAGCAAAGCTTGTTGAAATTGAAAATTCAAACTTACTGATTTTGGTGATATAATTGATGATTGAGCTCTTAAAATACTGCTTGACTTCGATTCAAAAAAAAGTATAAACACCATGATTGATGATCGAGCTCTTAAAATTGATCCCAAATCTGAAAACCAAAAATAGTTATGAAGAAGAAGAAGAAAGCGACGAAGAGAAAAAAAAGAGTAGAAGTTGTTTTTGGGTGAGTTTAAAAAACGTTGGTTAATAGGTTGAGGGTTAATTTTGGTAGAACACATTTTATTTTTTTATTTTTTCTGGGTGAAATATCCAAATTGGTTATTTAAACAATATTTTTCTGATATTTGGCTATATAAACAGTATCTAAACCTAGAAATCTATTTCACCCAGGAATTCTTGTTTTTGGTCTTTTTGACCAATTTTGTGTAATAAAGCTATCTTGACTCTCAATTCAATTATTTTCGAGAATTAAATGACTGTGCCGGCAGTGGACTGAAAACCAGAAAAAAAATCCAAAATCCACTGAAATTCAATTTTCTCGTAGAAAAAAATTTCTACGAGGCGCTGTCTCGCACTCTGCTAGGGGGCGCTGCCCCTAGACCCCAGCGACACAGCCGGGAGGGGCTACGCCCCCCCGGACCCCCCAGACCCCTATATAGCGTACCAACATTGTATTCATACCACGCCCATGCCCGCACCGAGCTTTTTCAACTGCATTTGTTGAGCCTATAATCAGTAGCAAATGAAGGTATCCTGATTTCCGATTATACAGTGGGCCTCTTTACCGAAATCCTAGCATAATCGGTAGTCAAAGATAGTTCATATAACTACCGAGTATAGAGTTGCCCCAAAATGAGATTTTGCAAAAATCTTCTATTTTTCTAATTTGGTTGAGCCTATAATCGGTAGTCAAAATAGTTCATATAACTACCGAATATAGAGCTGTCCCAAAAATGAGATTTTGCAATCGGTAGATAACTAAACTACCGATTATGAAGGGGCATACAAGTATTTTCATCCTATTTTGTCTTTTGTGTCGCCCCTAATTCGTTTGGGGTTGCCCCTAAAAATGCTAGGTATTTTAGCTTCTACTTCTAGTTGCCGAACAGGAAAATTATTTTATCTTTTGGACTAGGGTTGACTAGTGTCCAGTGCTCAAATTTCCCTCAATGTCATGCTCCAGGTGATAGATGTTTCAGAAATAGTTCAAAAAATGACATTCACTGAGAAATCCGTGCTGCAAAAGGAGATAGCACTTACAGATTATGAGCCTTCAATATTCTCAACTCAACTGAGCTAGATTTTAAAGTTAAATGTCTTTGGTGTGGCGATGGATATATCCAATCAGGACATTGAATTCTTGGTTACATCTTGTTAAGATTTCGTTACAATCAGTTTTTCGAATTTGATAACATTAAAAAGTTAAGTCTGAACCCATATTTCACGAACGCCAATCTCTCTTGATTTCTTGGACTCCTCTGTTTGTTGTCTTTTGATCAGTTCTGCAGAATAAGCACCACATCAACTGAATCAGCTGTAATCTTGCAGAAGCAACAAAACCACCAGCCACCGACAAGAGTCTCCTTTGTACCTGAATTTTTCCACAAAAGAGGCATCAAAGGTACGGGAAACTATCATTTCAGGTTCAAATAAGTGAAAACCTAGTAGAACATTTAAGCATCCAACATTTACAGAACCAACATTACAAATAAGTGAAAGGAAGCGCCAATAAAGAGAGAAAAAAAACTACAAGGCAGAGAGAGTGAGAGAGAGTAACTGAAAGTGATGGCATCTACAGCCCAAACACACCTTGAAAGAAGAAACTACAAGGCAGATAATCTAGTCTAATGCAGAAACAGCCCAGTAGAAGATATGCAGCAAAGTTACGGGGGTTGGTTTCTAACATCAAAAACACCATGAATGGCAGTTCCCCTCTCATTATTTGGTTTTACACATGCATTATGTGAAAGCTAAGCAAGTTTCTAGATTCCAAAGTAACCAAACTATGAAACATATCCATGCAACATCCATAAATGTTCTAACAATCAAACATCGTCATATTCATAAAAATTTACAACAAAATCAAATAGAGCATGAGATATTGACCGGTTGTCAATCCGTCAAAAATAATTTCACTTTCTTACTCACTAAATTTAAATGAAGCACAAGGTAAGGAAGAGTTCGTATCCACAGAGAGGCAATTGTTGTTATGCAATTTTCAGTTTCTAAGGTAACCAAGGGGGAATGTTTGTTGTTTTAACTAAGAAATAAAAGTAATTGAAAGCAAAGTAAATAATTTGAGAAATCAATAAGGAGAAGATATTGGTCACGGGATAGTATCATTCACAAACATGTATTATCATCAATGATTAGAATTGATATTTTAATCTCGTATTTACTAAAAGTCCTAGGATACCTTGATCGCAAGTATAACCCGTTAATTCCCTGTTTTCATCACAACCACATTAAAAGATGCATATGTGAATTCTTCCTAGAAAGCAACCTAAAGTGTAAAAGCACAATTAAGTTTAACTCCCTAAAAGCAATAAGTTCTATGGAATAAGACTAATCAATGCAAGCGAATGTGTAAAAGCACTAAACGTTTTAACAAAAGTTATGATTCACTTGTGACTAGTAGGATATATCACTACAAGCATTACCCACAATTATGCTACTTAGAATCAGGGATAAACAACTTTTTCGTATTGAAAACCCTAATATAGCTCTAGAGATGAACGCAAATCGGATTGATTAGGACTCAACCTAACAAGTATTCAAATCTTATAACACTATTAATTGTGAATCACAAACAATAAATTCTTTGAGACAAAACTAATTCATTGAATCAAAAAAACATGTTGAGAAATCAACTTTTATCCCATAACCAATAATATGTTTAGCTACTCATAGCTATGGAGTTCATCATAATAATATTAATTGAAAAGAAGAAGAAGATGAACAAAAGCAAACCCTAGAAGCGTAAACAAAACGGCTCTCCCAAAATTCCAAGAATAAGATATCCTATAAGTTGTAGAAGACCTTCCCTTTATAGCTTTTCTCCAACTTCTAAAATTAGGTCTAGTCTTCAAAGTCCATTAGATGAAAATCCACCAAGCCCATAAGAAGGAGAAACCCATGTAGAAAATATGTCCCAAAAGTGGTCGCCGGAAATCCGGTATTGTGGCCGGAACTTGGCCGGAAAGGTCGCCGGAAAACGTCTCAGGTGACCGGCAAAGTCCGCCCGCCCGGTCACCGGTTCAGTGAGTCAACTCGGGTCAAATCGGCGGGTCAACTCGGTCAGACCGAGTCAGGGTGAGTCAGGGTCTGATCCTGGTCTTCTGGCTCAGCTGAGTGGATTAGTTGCCAGACCACTGCACATGTCAAATTTGTCTTTGCACTATCATTGTGCATCAGCACTCTTTGGCCAGCCATCTTGGCTGTGCAACCTGCAAATCATGTACCTTCTGTAGCATTCCACCAGTTCAGCTCAACCTGCAGCTTCTTTCCCTGTTAAAACTCACAGCAACAACAATTGCTCCTCTCTGTCATCACATACTCTCCATTCTTCTCCTGTAGTTCCAACATCACAAATACCCATAACAGATTCACTACAGCCTCAGTTCCACCCTCTAGCTAAACTGCAATCGCAATACCAGCACCAATGGCCATACACCACCAGTCCATTACAACCACAAAGCCAACACCTCATGTTTCATTCTACATCATCATCATTACCATCTGAGTTGCGCAACCATCCATACATTATTGTAATTCTGGAGCAGCTGCAACTTGCCTGCACTTCAACCACCAGCATAATCACCTACCTCATACAGCCGCACACGCCTCGGCTTAAGCATATCTCAGCACCACCAACACACAACTGCTGCAACTTAAGGGTCTCATACAAACAACAGCTCATTTAGCCTTCACTGCAACATAAGCACTTCCTCTGCTTTGCACAAGCATCCCAGTTCAAGCTTCACCAGCTGCACCACATGGTTCACCTTCTCATTCCAGACATGCAATTCCACAACACCTACAGCTACAACTCATTTCTTCCAAATTCAATATCCCTTTGTTAAATCCAACACAGACCCATAAATCCATTTTGTAGCTCTTGCAATCTTCACCACTGAGTATCATCACATCAAATGCCTGGCCATCTCCATTGCACCTACAGATTCACTTCCGGTCTTTTGCTACACTGCAAACACACAACATCATGACCTGCACCTGCATCATAATCAACTCAATCTCCTTCTCAGTCATACCCAGACCCTAATACCACCAGCACTGATTTACCCATTAGCTCCATCTGCTCCAACAGCTCCAACTCAGTCATCTGTTGCTTCATATCATTCTGCCAGAACCAAGCCAACATAACATCCATTTTCTTCTATGAATTCCTCCAGTATCCATCACCATCTGCATCTCAGGCCTAATACCACAGTACCATGAGCCTGTTTCTAATCCCGCACAAAGTGTGACTCATCATCAGCCCTGCCATTGTATTGCTCAACATCAGTACTCACTTCTCTTTGAGCTCAAATCTCAGCTGCTTTACTGGAGTCACCTTAGTAGCAGCACAAAACCCATCTCTTCAATTCTCAGTTAGAACCACAAATCCCATTCTTTCAGCTTCTTCTTCTCTATAATCACCCTGAATCCATCTCAGACCCCATGAGTCTCAGCAGCTCAAATTCAACCCATTCACAAATCAAATCCAGTGAAATCGTCCCAGTCTGCCTTGGAACTCATTAAACCCAAATCTCAACTCAACCACAAGAACTCAACCATTTAACAACCGCAAATCCCTGAATCTTCTGTTCTTCATAACTTGATTTGATACCAGCTGAAACATATCAATTTCACCATTAACCCTAAATTAATTCGAGCTCAACAACAGCAGCGACTTCTCGATTCACATCAGCATCTAACTCTTCACAGATCGAAAGAAAATCATTCTGCTACCGATTCCAAATTCACATCAACCCTAGTTTCTGTGAAACCCTCAAATCGACAACAAACAGCAGATTCAACCACAAATCCCTGTAATTCTCCATAAGCAAATCAATCAAACCCTAATTCTTAATCTCCCTGATTTCCTCAACATCAGTGGCTCAGCTTCTTGATTTCCCCTGATTTTATTATCACCAACAACAGCAGCCATTTCTCTCTCGGCTTCAGGCAAGATGAAAGAGATAAAGTAACTGTTTCTCTGATTTTTAGGTCTTGTGTAGGAAATGAGACTGGATATATCCACCCAGGTAGAATAGATAATGGGTTACCCAGAAATGACTCTTGGCACCCAGAAATTGGATAAGGGCCATCCAGTCCATAAATGGCTTGTCGGTTCCGAATAACCGACAGTCTATATCTCTACTCATCTCAAATTTTGTCGATTCACGGGAACTGACAATCCATTCTTCACCCCCTCCGTGCGCAGTCGAACCACATGTGAATTGACTTTTCGCCTTTTACACTCCACATGGACGTTTTCTCCTTCTTTTGCTCATAACGACTCCATTGCACCTGATAAGCTCAAAAGTAAACATAAGATACATAATTTACACGAAAAATAGCAAAGAAAGCATAAACTCTAGATAGTAAATACGGTGTATTCTATACCTATCAGATATCTGACAAGGCCTTTACTTTTAAGAATGTTTTAGTCATTTTATCGGTCATTTTAAGAGTCAATCCCTCACCTAAAGGCTCAATTCCCTCCTCAAATCTATTGCTTCCCTCCTATATAAACCTACTTCCAACAATTAGATAGGAACAAAAAAAAAAGAGAGCAAAGAAACATCCAGAATCTTGTAATGTAATTAGAGTGAAGGGAGAAAACTCACAACCAGAGATTTAAGTAAACATAAAAAGCAAAACTATCCATGCATCGCAAATTTAGGAAGATGAGAGGGATTATCATAGTGCTGATCACCTGAGTAATAAGCAGCTGATAGGGATTATAACAGTGTCGATGACCTGAGTCTGTAACGCGTCGTATCAATTTCCTCACCATGAATAACTCGGTCTGAGTCATCAATAACATCATCCAATGGACTACAAACAGTGTATCTCTTTGAATTTTCTCCCATATATCCTAATGATGTGAAGGTATTTATGTGAGAAATTGCGTCAACATCTTCGAAGTAATCAGTTGTTGCTTCGTTGGAAATCATCTTCAACAATGTTGTCTTCGGGTCATAACTATAAAGCATGGATTCATCATATAAAAATATGATTTCTCCGGTCTTTGCAAGTAAAATCGGCTGAAAGTTATGAGAATCTACTACCGCTTCATAACCTATATCAAACTTTAGACACCATCTCTCCTTCAAGTCGCTTCTTCTCATCAACAACCAAATTTCCATACGCAAATTATCCACATATAGACACAAATGCGTTCCCAGTGCTACAAGTCCACATCTATCTCCGTACTGACGGTTCTGCAGACAAAGAGGGACAAATAGCGATTGAAACTTCTCATCAGCCAAGTCAAAGGCCACAACCTTGTTGTCTTAAATCCAATAAATAACATAATTGGCGTAGGTACCCCTACCCACGCTCAGAGTACACAGCCGATGGGGAACTCTACCTATGGATCTCCACCCGCAACCACTGCCAAGTGTGTAAACTTCTACATTTCCGTCCATATAGTATTGGTAATGGATTCTAACAACCTTGTACTCATTGGTTGACCTAACATATCCAAATCCACATGCAATGTAATACATGCCAACAAATTCTTCCTTCGGAGGAACTAGTTTAGGAAGATAAACATATTCTCTAGTAAGGGGATTACAAATATAGATGGGATCTAGGACATTATCGTGAAGTTGAAATGCACAAACCAAACCATTGCAGGAGCCAACTAAGTGATTACGTAAAAGTTGGTTGTGCATGGGAGGATGATAAATCCTTTTCAGATTTTGATTGTAAATGTATTTCTCATCAAGTATAATCCTATCACTTAGTTGTCCTCCATGAAAAAGTAAAGTTTTGTAGACGTCCGGATCGTCAAGGCGACAAGCAAAAAAGAGACATAACTCCACCTTAGCAGCTAGATTATCATCGCCATCATCACCCCCATGGAGATGGTTAAGCATGTGACTGAGGTGCATACTAGCAAAGTTACTTCCGCGGATGAGAGTTATCCATTTCTTACAAACTAACTTGCACTCTAAGACTGATTCGGCTGGAACCCGAGAAAGTATTTCTTGTACAATATCCGAGGGAAGAGACTCCATAGATCCCAAATCGATAAAAAAATCAAAAACCCCGAATGTAGGAGAATCTAGTTTGAGAAAAAAACTTTGGTGGATTTGCTTTTCTACGGTGTTAGACCTTGTTATTCTATAGGCCTCAATAATTCCTAAAGTAACACAGAAACAAATAAAAGAAAATCATCTATCAGATGTTATGAAAAATTTATGAAACACACATAGAATTACATAATTTGTATGAACTACTGTATGTTATCAAACAACATAAAAAATAAATAATTTACAGAATCACTTACTCGTTATTCCAACTTTTCAATATATCGTGTCGAAGTTCTAGTTCAACATTCCAACCTCCCTTGCCTTTCATTCAAACGATTCCATCATTATTCTCACTTAGGCATTTCTACAAACACTTCAAATGTTCCAGTTTTAAGGTTAAAGCTTAAGCTTATGACTCTGAGCAAGCAAACTAGGACCTTTGACTAAAAGAAATTGTGAAAACAACTATAAGTTTGATAAAAAATGATGAAGAACTATGAGACCAGAATCTTGTAAGTTTGATTGACTTCAAGACACCGAGCTTTCGGTTGAAGAGATTTATAAGGTATTTGGGTACACTATTCGAAGTTATTTTTCAGCTTAAAGATAGAGGTTAGTTTGGATTTTGGAAACACGAGTCTAGCATATGGCAAGCAACAAAGTTAACTTAGCCGGAGCAAGTGGAACTTTTAAAACCATTTCAGCTTTTCGTTGTTAAACAGTCTCTTTTAGCTTCTAGTTGCCGAACAAGCAGATCAATTTTTCCTTTGACTTTTGAGCTGACTTGTGCTTTGCTTCATAAATTTAACCATTTCATTCAGTAATCTAGTAACACGGTAACAGGTTATGGCCTAACTTGTCTTGTCTGAAACAAAAACAAACTACACATGAATACAAATTCCAGAGGTATATGAATCATGAAATGACCCAACCATTTCTGAGGGTTTTCAATCCGAGTTTAACAATATATACTAACTAAACTAAAGTAAGGTTTACTGGATCTGTCGGAATCAGTGTGAAATAACTAGAATCTGTCGACTCGCATACAGATCGGAGTCTTGGTGGTTGTTGGTGGTGCGTAGGGGTCTATTGTTATAATATATCTTGTTGTCTGTTGTTGTTGCTTCGATTGTTGCTGAGGTCTTATAAGTTGCCATAGATCTTGAGTTTATAGATGAAGTTGACGATGTTGCCATTAAAAATGGAGTTCTTTTTATAGAGAATCAAAAACTAGCTCTGGGTTTTCATCACCACGATTCACATCCACAAAAATTAAAGAAAAACCCAAAAGAAATAAACCAAAACAAACTATATGAGATGAAATGCACAATCAGATGATACTATCAAACTAATAACAATACAAGTGTAAAAACGATTAAAATCTAGAAATTAAAAAGAAAATGATTTAGAGAAGCCCAAAAGTCAGGTTTAAATCCAACTAGGTTAGATTCAGAACCAGAACTGAAGGGTTAAACCAAAAAGATATAAAACTCTTTGATATACTTTTGTCTAGATTGAGTCTGACTGTCTAGTTGATTCTCTTAAAAGTATATTGGAGTTTGTCTATTCAGATTGCCGAACGAAATATTGGGTGTGGTTGTTAGACCCCCACTTTTTCAATTGGTATCAGAGAAGGAAAACACAATTAAGACCTCATAAGTCTGTGTTTGTACCGATCTGAATATGGACAGAAGTGTTATCTCAATAAATGCACCACCAGATCCAGGGATTTCGGAATTCTCTTCCATGGCCGATTTAGTAAAATCTGTAGAAGAAACACTATCTAAACCTCCTCCAGGTTTAAAATCCCTTGAAGTGTTTTCAGGGATTGAAAAGAAACTTGAAAACTTTATCTCTTGATTTTAAGTTATACCTCCAGAAAGAGCAAGAATCTCTTGACAAGCTAAATCAAGTTATGATGAATAATACTCATGTCGAGGTTGATATTGATTTACTAATTAGTGAGAGCAATGCTCCTCCTCTGTGTAATCCACTTGGTTGTAGTAAACTAAACGTATTACAAAAGGAATTTAAATCTCAGTCATCTGACGGTATTACCTCAAAGCATGAATAAGTTCATTGGCCAATTCCTGATACACTGTCTCATGATAATTGTTTTGTTTACTGTTGTAAACATGTCAGGATGTCTTCTTACACCAAAAGAGTTTCCCTGCGCAGTACTAAACATTATCTGCAGACACTATTCTTTATTAAGTTTTAAAATGAGACATCAGGGACTCAAATTTTTGTGTATCTCTCTAAAGTCTTTTGCAAAACTTGTAAAAACAGATTCTTGGATGTTTCTCAACTTTGTTGAATGCAAAAGTAGTTGGAAAGAAACTCTTTCTTGGTGCTACGGTGAGCAAGACATTGTTCACCTCAACACAACTTGATTGTGTTGAAAGTGCATCCTCACCAAGAAATGCCATGTTATCTATACGGTGAGGGAAGCACAAGCATTGGAGCACACATATTATGTTGGGTATGATTTTGAATGTTTGGTAACATTGTAGAATTTGATCGGATTCTTCTAAAAAGGTATGTCTCTAAACTTGAGCAAGTTTTATGTTGATTTATGTACCTTGTGTATCATTCATGTCTACCTAACTTGATTTGTGTTTAAGGTTTTTAAATGTTCCGGTTTGAAAATAATTGTTCGGGATGTTTTGGCCTTCATGGTTGATAGGTGTAGAATACACCTAATTTACTATCTAGTAGTTTATGCTTTCTTTGCTATTTTTCTTGTAAATTATGTATTTTACGCATGTTTTGAGTTTTATAGCTACTTTGGAGTCGCACGGAGGAAAAGGAGGAGAAAATAGCCATTTGGAGCGGGAAAGGCAAAAAGGTCAACTCGCGGACGATATTTGGAGCATGCTAGGTGGCACAAGAGGAGTTAAGCCGGAATTTAAGCATCGGTCTCCTAAAGCGACAGGTTGAATAGAGAATTAAGTCGTCGGTTATCTCGAAACCGACAAGCCACACAAATGAGCTGGTTACCACTTATCTGCCGGACTTGGGTGGATGTATCCACACTCTCTTCCTACACCCCAACCCTAAAAATCGACATTTTATGTCTTTCTTTCATTTCACCTGATGAGAAATTCAGAGAAATTGGAGATGGTGATTCGAGAAGCAGTTTAGGAATTGAGACGTGATGCTGAGACTGGGTTTTGAGCGAGATTGATTGAATGATGGGTTCGATTAGGGAAACAAATGGGTTCGATCTGTGATGTTGATGGCCGCTGGTAGAAATCGAGGAATTGGAAGAAGGGGATCTGTGGGTTTTGAAATCGATAGAGGAGAAGAATCAATAGAGGAAGCAATCACTGATTTGCTAGTGGAATCGATAATGGGTTGAAAAGACTCAGGGAAGAATGGGATCTGTTGCAAGACCCTGCTGCTGTTGGAGCTTTAATGGAGATCGAGATGAAGTTCTATTGAGATGATATGGCAGTTGCAGCTCAATGAGGTGGTCATGGAAGTAAAGGGAAGGAAAGGCACTTTGGTGGCCCGAGTGAAGGCTGGGTGATTTTCATGAGTCACAGGAAATGTTGCGAGCTTGGCAATGAATCACGGGGTGAGATGGCAAGGTTTCTTTGGGCTAGAATGGTTGTGGCTCGTTGATTGAGTCGGGTGGAGTTGTTGGAGGTGAAGCCACAGTTCGGGTGAAGCATCGTTGCAGGGTCATGGGTATACCTTGGTCTAGAACACGATGATTGTGTGGTTTGTGGTTCAAGGTTGCGGGTTACGTGTGTTCTTGAATTGGCAGCTAGTGGTGGCTTTGGCGAGACCGAGATTGAGGTTGGGCTGGAACTTAAGGAGAAGAGCTTGGATGTAGGCTGCAGGCCAAGAGACTTGTCTTTGGTGACATGAATGTCTTGCGGGGGTGATCTTTGCCATTGTGACTGGTAGAACCAGGTTGGGAGAGGCAAGTGAAATGGAGTAGAGATGGGGCTACAGATGATGCAATGGAAATGAACCTGGTGTTGTGATTATGAGTTGAATTGTGGCAGTCAGCCAAGGGAAGGAGCAGGGGCTACCAGAAATGATATTGCAGGTTTGAAGTTGGTGATTCTGGGATTGATTGCAGGTGGCCTGTGAGCTGAGCAGCTGGTGGTGCTATGTGTTGAATGGGTGCTGGCTGTTAGTTGGAGGTGGTGACCTGAATGAGAATTCCCTGGTGCTGGTTGTGATGCTGTTGCACATGAAAATTGCACGTGTAGTTCAGTGAGATGTTGCAGGCAGGATGGCATTAGTTGCAGCTGAGTTTAGGTGATTACAGAGAATGGGTTGAGTAGTGTGATGCTTCAAGGAATATGGCAGAAGTGAGCTACAGATGAAGAGACTGATTAGCCATCATGGCTGGGCTGAGCACTGATGCACCATCTTGGTGCAACACAAGATGGCCTTGCAAGTGGCCTGGTCTGGACTGAGCTGGATCACTGACTCGGTTCTGACTCTGAGTTGACTCAGCCGAATTGGATCGTTGACCCGCTGACTAACAGTTGACTGACGGTCGACCACTTTGACCGTTAGTCCTAACGGAGGACCGAACGGAATATTCCGTCGAATATTCTCTCGACGGAGAAATTTCCAGGTGGCCGGCGGTGACGTTTTCCGGCCATAATCCCAGTTTTCCGGCGAGCCAAAATTTCCAGAATTTTCTATGGACTTCTCTCATGGGTGTGAAGACTTGGGCTAGGAATTGGATGGAGAGTTGGACTCAAATTTGGAAAGAGAAGGTGGAAGAGTTGAGAAAAGCTTGGATTTGGAAATTGAATTACAAAAGGAAAAGGATTCTACTCCTTAGAAGATTTGGAGAATATTGAAGCCTATAAATAGAGAAGTTTTCTACAACTTCTACACACATCTCTACACACACAATACTCTTCTTTTCTTATTCTTTGTGTGAACTTTTAACATGAGTAGCTAATTTTATTGATTAAGGATGAATTCCTAGTTTTTAAACATATGATTTGAGTTTTTGTTTCAATTCTATCTTGAAGTTTTTCACATGATTATCGTTTGTTTTTACTAATAGGAATGATCTTAAAGACATTCATGATTGATTGATAGATTGTTTAGGTGGCCAACTAAATTGATTTGTTAATTTGATCTAAAGCTAGTAAAAGTTAGGAGATAAGTAATCGTTTCTTGACTCTTTACATAAGTAGCAAACACGAGACCTTGCGGAGGGATTCCGTGGAGCAATTGTGTTTAGAAACAACGCTAGAAAGTGAACCAAGCGAACCGAGTTTAACTACTAGTACTAAACCTAAATTCATAAATCTTAATGCATTCATGGAATTACATCTTGTAAGCGAACCTCGAGGTGGTTCTTTTGAATAGAATACGATAACTAAGCGGACTGTTACTCAGTGAAATTAGGGATTTTGGGGCTAGCTAAGCGTACCTGCTATCCTACGGTTGGTGATAATCTGTGACTAATAACAAGTAAAAAAGAACATAACTTGATTCATTGTTTCGTAACGAAGAAGGATTCCTTGATCTCATCTCTCTTATTGCTTTCAACTTTATCTTTTAATTGTTTTGTTTATTTTCTTTTGCTTTTTACACCCCCCTTTCGTGACAATTTTTACAACTAGAATCTCGTGCTCCTCGTGGGATCGACCTTGACTACCCTATATTACTAGTTAATTAGGTAGTAAAGTATTAATTAATTTGTTGTGGTTACGACACGCATCAAATTTTGGCGCCATTCTTAGGGAGCGGCGGATGATTTTAGTTGTTTTTATTTTTCTTTTTGCTTTATTCTTGCTTTGTTGGATTCTATTCCGTATCTAACTTGGTTTTTGAATCTTATTTCAGGTGTCGGTTTTCCATGTACGGTGGACAAGAGCAAGCATATTACAACAATCAATACGGTTTTCAACCTCAACATTATGGCAACTTCCAACCATCCTTAGGATACAATCAAAACCAATCTTTTGGCTATGATCAAATTCCTACAGAACCTTACGGATATTCTCATACATATCAACAACCTTATGACGGGTATGTAAGTGGACAATCACAAGGATGGGAGGATAGTGTTTATGATCAGAAATTCTCTAGTTTTGTGGATAAGATGTCTGCCATGATTGAGGATCTTCAACAAAAGTTTCAAGAATCACATCGAGAAATTCAAAGGAATTCGGAGAAAATATACGAACAAATTAACCGACCTTTGGAGATTTTTGAAGACGCTAGTGTAGATTACTCGAGCCTTGATCTTAATAATGATCAAGCACCTATTCAAAAGGACGAGCTTGAGGAAGATGCATTTATTGCTTGGCAAAAAAATTTTAAGGAAAGATGGGAGTCCGCGGAAGTGTATGAATGTTCCGACAATGAGGAAGTTATTCCAACTCCGGATCATAATAACGATCCTTCACCTATTCAAAAGGAGGAGTTTGGATATCACTTACCTATTGTTGTAAACGAAGTAACACCCTCACAAGAAGATCTTACAATTTATACCGAGGAAGATTATATGAGGGAAGAATGGCCCGATTCCGATGATGAGAATGTTGAAGAGATTATAGAGGATGAAACCACATTCATTGATTTTGTGGAAGACCCAATTGAACTTGCTAATGATTATAATGATGCCGAGACTTTGGTTAAGGTAGAAAACGACGAAGAATGGTTGCAAGGTTTAATAGAGGACCACGATATACAAGAGGTAAGTGATTCACTTGAATTTTTTAAGGATGAAGAGGATTCTATAATACAAGAGATCGTGCAAGGTTTGTCTAACCCTTTGCCTATTGATTCTTCTCCTTTACCTCTTATTGGTTTGAATGTATGTGCTTCGAAAGTATTTTTGGATGATTTTGTTTCTAGATATCCACCATTGGAAACACTTGATACTAACACTATGCAGGTTTGCCAAGAGGAATACATGGAAGTTCCCAAATTCTATGTTCTTTATACACTTCCGAGTGTGGACGAGAATAAGTGTGGGGGAAATTTCTATCGAGCGATAATTTCACTATTGTTTTCTTGTGCTAACATTTGTATGGAGTTATTGTTTGCAAAACAGGTATTATGGGTGGATCCTCAAATTTTCAGATTGTTAGTATATGGGGAATGAATCTTACAAGAGCCAAGTCGGGCCGTCGACTTTAAAACAAGTGCTTAATGGGAGGCAACCCATCGGTTTTGTATTTCTTATCATTTTGCTTTTTTTTTTTTTTTTTTTTTTTTTTTCTTGTTTCTTATCATGTTAAAATTTCCCACCTTGACTTTACGAGGAGGATTCAATTACATTGAGGACAATGTAAGGTTTAAGTGTGAGGGAGTGGTTAAGCATGTTTTTAAAACAAAAATTACAAAAAAATTAAAAAAATTTTGAAAAAAAAAAAAAGTTTTACATAAAAATTCCAACTTTTAAAGATTTTAGAGTCACTAGCATACTTCTAGGTATGTTTACATAGAGATTTTGACCGACATAATTGAACTTGGAAATGTTAGAGAACTACATTCGGATTTCTTGTTTGTTTGAGTGTTAAATAATGGATTTAATCATGCCGGTGATGCGAATTTGGTGCAGGGAGAAATGCATTATTAGAGTTGCTGATCAATCATTAGTGGAGACTACCCGTATTCATATCATGTGAGGCACCGACCAGAAATTTTCCATCTACTAAAGAGCTTCTTTTGAGTGTGTGTCACCGTACGTCAATTAGGGTAGAATGGTGAGCTACCCAACCTCCCACCAATAGAAGCACTACTCTTTGATCTCTTGAGTGCTAATTTTGTCAATCATGAGGGTGACGTCCATGGATGAAAGCTTCCTTCTTGTAGTTCGATTTGCAGTTAGCACCATTCTCTCTCGCGACAACAACGGATCCATAGAAACACTCTCATCATCAACAAGGAGCGACATCAAAATCTACAAGGAAAGTTGGAAAAAGTTTAAGGTTTACAAGCAACGGAAAAAAAAAAAAAAAAAAAAAAAAAAAAAAAAAAAAAAAAGGGCAAATTGCATATTCAAGTAAAGCAACATACAAAGAGCGGATTTTACATATAAGTTGAGGACTTACTATACAATGAGGTAATTTTATATCCAAGTATGAAGACTTATCATGAAAGCGAAGAAAATTAAAAGGTGAGAATTTTTGAAGATTATGATTTCAAGACGATACAAGTTGTGAAGAATCAAGTGGTAAAATACTTCTTCCACGGCCATGGTTTATTTTTGTATTTAATTTCTCTTGTTTTCAAAGAAAAAAAAAAAGAAAAAAAAAAAAAGAAGAGAAAAACAAGAGAAATATTTGTTCTTATTTCTATTTAATGAGCCGTGGGGAAGGAAAATATATAAGGAAGTTTCAAGCGACAAGGATTTTTAAGGTAGAAAGGGTTACAAATTGTTAAGGATTTATGAAATTCAAGTGTTTATCATCAATAGTTGAAACCGAAGACGAAGACTAAGAAGTTGAAGATAAGGAGCGGAAGACGTTTCTATTGGATGCCGTGAGAGTGGTGTTATCATAATTGGCGATCGGATGTGAAGGTAAGTAAGTAATCTCATCCTCGATAAAAATGGTTGATTTCCTTTCTTAGAGATCGTCAGAAAAATGGTTTTTCAAAATATTAAAAGATGTGGGTTTTTAAAAATATTTCGGAAGTTGTCCTTCCCACCATTCAACGTGTCGCAGGAATTCTCTCTTCATTCCTACCTGCACACATGTGAGAACCATAAAAAAGCCGTCTTTTTGAGTGCAATTATCATAAAATCCTTTTTGGTGAGGCAGAAGTCGAGGCGAAATGCTTATTGATCGTTTCTCAAACACGCGTTCTCTCATTATGGTGTGGTTATTTCTCACTCAACATTTAAGAATGAGAATATGTTCTTTAGTATTTCTAACTTCTTATTACTAGCATGCAGAAACTCTATGTCCTCATAACTCTTTGGATGCTTGTGACGCTTGAACGCTTTGAAGTTGTGAGTTTTTAGTTTGATTTGCTCGAGGACTAGCAAAGTCTAAGTGTGGGGGAATTTAATAGGTGTAGAATACACCTAATTTACTATCTAGTAGTTTATGCTTTCTTTGCTATTTTTCTTGTAAATTATGTATTTTACGCATGTTTTGAGTTTTATAGCTACTTTGGAGTCGCACGGAGGAAAAAGGAGGAGAAAATAGCCATTTGGAGCGGGAAAGGCAAAAAGGTCAACTCGCGGACGATATTTGGAGCATGCTAGGTGGCACAAGAGGAGTTAAGCCGGAATTTAAGCTGTCAGTCTCCTAAAACTGACAGTTGAATAGAGAATTAAGCTGTCGGTTATCTGAAACCGACAAGCCACACAAATGAGCTGGTTACCCCTTATCTGCCGGACTTGGTGGATGTATCCACACTCTCTTCCTACACCCCAACCCTAAAAATCGACATTTTATGTCTTTCTTTCATTTCACCTGATGAGAAATTCAGAGAAATTGGAGATGGTGATTCGAGAAGCGGTTTAGGAATTGAGACGTGATCTTGAGGTGGGTTTTGAGCGAGATTGATTGAATGATGGGTTCGATTAGGGAAACAGATGGGTTCGATCGTGATGTTGATGGCATTTGGTAGAAATCGAGGAATTGGAAGAAGGGGATCTGTGGGTTTTGAAATCGATAGAGGAGAAGAATCAATAGAGTAAGCAATCACTGATTTGCTAGTGGAATCGATAATGGGTTGAAAAGACTCAGGGAAGAATGGGATCTGTTGCAAGACCCTGCTGCTGTTGGAGCTTTAATGGGGATCGAGATGAAGTTCTATTGAGATGATATGGCAGTTGCAGCTCAATGAGGTGGTCATGGAAGTAAAGGGAAGGAAAGGCACTTTGGTGGCACGAGCTGAAGTGGGTGATTTTCATGAGTCACAGGAAATGTTGCAGGCTTGGCAATGAATCACAGGGTGAGATGGCAAGGTTTGCTGGGCTAGAATGGTTGTGGCTCTGTTGATTGAGTCTGGTGGAGTTGTTGGAGGTGAAGCCACAGTTCAGGTGAAGCACTGTTGCAAGTCATGGGTATACCTTGGTCTAGAACCTGATGATTGTGTGGTTTGTGGTTCAAGGTTGCAGGTTCTGTGTGGCTGCTGAATTGGCAGCTAGTGTTGGCTTTGACCGAGACTGAGATTGAGGTTGGGCTGGAACTTGCCGAGAAGAGCTTGGATGTAGCTGCAGGCCAAGAGACTTGTCTTGGTGACATGAATGTCTTGCCGGGGGTGATCTTTGCCATTGTGATTTGGTAGAACCCAGTGGGAGAGGCAAGTGAAATGGAGTAGAGATGGGGTTACAGATGATGCAATGGAAATGAACCTGGTGTTGTGATTATGAGTTGAATTGTGGCAGTCAGCCAAGGGAAGGAGCAGGGGCTACCAGAAATGATATTGCAGGTTTGAAGTTGGTGATTCTGGGATTGATTGCAGGTGGCCTGTGAGCTGAGAAGCTGGTGGTGCTATGTGTTGAATGGGTGCTGGCTGTTAGTTGGAGGTGGTGACACCTGAATGAGAATTCCCAGTCTTTGGTTGTGATCTTTGTTGCACATGAAAATTGCGGGTGTAGTTCGGTGAGATGTTGCAGGCGGGATGGCATTAGTTGCGGTGAGTTTAGGTGGTTCGAGAGAATGGGTTGAGTAGTGTGATGCTTGAGGAATATGGCGAAGTGAGCTACAGATGAAGAGACTGATTAGCCATCATGGCTGGGCTGAGCACTGATGCACCATCTTGGTGCAACACAAGATGGCCTTGCAAGTGGCCTGGTCTGGACTGAGCTGGATCACTGACTCGGTTCTGACTCTGAGTTGACTCAGCCGAATTGGATCGTTGACCCATTGACTAACGGTTGGTGACGGTCGACCACTTTGGTATTAGTCCTAACGGAGGACCGAACGGAATATTCCGTCGAATATTCTCTCGACGGAGAAATTTCAGGTGGCGGTGGTGACGTTTTCCGGCCAATTTCCGCCATAATCGAGTTTTCCAGTGAGCCAAAATTTCCAGAATTTTCTATGGACTTCTCTCATGGGTGTGAAGACTTGGGCTAGGAATTGGATGGAGAGTTGGACTCAAATTTGGAAAGAGAAGGTGGAAGAGTTGAGAAAAGCTTGGATTTGGAAATTGAATTACAAAAGGAAAAGGATTCTACTCCTTAGAAGATTTGGAGAATATTGAAGCCTATAAATAGAGAAGTTTTCTACAACTTCTACACACATCTCTACACACACAATACTTTTCTTTTCTTATTCTTTGTGTGAACTTTTAACATGAGTAGCTAATTTTATTGATTAAGGATGAATTCCTAGTTTTTAAACATATGATTTGAGTTTTTGTTTCAATTCTATCTTGAAGTTTTTCACATGATTATCGTTTGTTTTTACTAATAGGAATGATCTTAAAGACATTCATGATTGATTGATAGATTGTTTAGGTGGCCAACTAAATTGATTTGTTAATTTGATCTAAAGCTAGTAAAAGTTAGGAGATAAGTAATCGTTTCTTGACTCTTTACATAAGTAGCAAACACGAGACCTTGCGGAGGGATTCCGTGGAGCAATTGTGTGTAGAAACAACGCTAGAAAGTGAACCAAGCGAACCGAGTTTAACTACTAGTACTAAACCTAAATTCATAAATCTTAATGCATTAGGGAATTACATCTTGTAAGCGAACCTCGGGGTGGTTCTTTTGAATAGAATCGATAACTAAGCGGACTGTTACTCGGTGAAATTAGGGATTTTGGGGCTAGCTAAGCGTACCTGCTATCCTACGGTTGGTGATAATCTGTGACTAATAACAAGTAGAAAAGAACATAACTTGATTCATTGTTTCGTAACGAAGAAGGAGTCCTTGATCTCATCTCTCTTATTGCTTTCAACTTTATCTTTTAATTGTTTTGTTTATTTTCTTTTGCTTTTTACACCCCCCTTTCGTGACAATTTTTACAACTAGAATCTCGTGCTCCTCGTGGGATCGACCTTGACTACCCTATACTACTAGTTAATTAGGTAGTAAAGTATTAATTAATTTGTTGTGGTTACGACACGCATCAATGGTACACTTCAGGTATGCATACCCAGTTTACAATTAAATTTTTGTAATAAAATCCAGGGAAATTCGTTTGCGTACTAGTTTGCATACTGAAAATCCGTTTGCATACCCGTATGCATACTGGCCTGTAGACGTCGATATTCGGTAAACTTGTTTTGGCCGTATCTTCTTCGTCCGAACTCGGAATGACCTCATTTTTTTTGCATTATCTTACTCTTTGAATTATCTTAGAAATGGAGATGAGAATTATTGAATTTGGATGAGTTAAGATTGGTATTTATCCTGTCTCTTGTTTTTGAGTGTTTTGCTCCGTTCATCGCACTTGTTCCACTTCTCCTGGACTTGGGCCCTTGGATCCTTGGAGTAATACTATTCTAAGATAATTTGTAGCTTTTACAAGAATGTTGTTGGTGAATCACAAAGAAGGAAGTTCAAGAAAGTAGTACGCATTGCTATGGTATTCTTGAATGCTCACAATCATCTTATGTGAACTATGGTGCATGGTCATTAATGACTTTATATGTTCTTCTTTGTTAATAAAATATTTTTATACGCATTTGGTGGCTATTCTTGGTGTAAATCCATGCGAAAAAGATTGATTATACCCTCCAATGACAAATCATCTTATATGTGCATTACGAGTTTGTCTTGATGTCTAGGAAACTTCTTATGAGAATTTATTCTTGTATTTTAAGAAGGATAACTAGGGTTTGGAATAGCCATTATTGTGAGTACACATAGCTACTGCCAACGTTTTCATCTTGCAATGTTTTTAGACTTATTTATTTACATTCCAAGTTATTTGGAAGATGATTTTTTGCAGTATTAGTCTTTATGATTTTATATATTGCAAATTTTTATGGGATATGTTGTTTACGTCTGTGAACCTTGATTGTCCCATATTTGTTTAAAAGTTAACTCTATTATATCCTGGCGAGATTGGGGTATACCCAGATTAATTGGAGTATACCCAATAAGACAAAATAGGGTCATTTTGAAGTAAAAGAAGCCACCCCTTAGCCATATATTTTTTTAAATGGCTAATATACCCTTGTTTAATTAACACTAAAAATCTGATTAGCTTAATTAATTGAGTTTAGATTTATTAATTGAGTAGATTAAAACTTATGAAATGAAATTTTGTTTTTGATTGAACTTATTTGGGAAGATTTTTGAGGAAAAAAATTGTTTTGAGAAAATCTTTTGCAACGGAAATGAAAGCACACTACCCAAACACTTCTAAAAAGGGGATTGCAAAGCTGTTGTATGAAATCATACTCAAAATTAGATCAGAAATCAACACTTTCAGTTCTGAAAGTATGAAAAGTCGGCAGGGTCGACGGATGAAGAACATGCCGACTAACTTTGGCCGGCAAGGTTCTTTCTAAATAACAATGATGACTTTATTGTTTCTAACACACAGGAGACGATTAATATTAGTCGGCAAGGTCTACAAAAAAAAAACCGCCGGATGTTGAGAAAAATACCCCGCCGGCTGTTGAAAATACCATGCCGGCTGTATTAGCCGGCAAAGTCTTCAAAAAATACCATGCCGGCTGTTGAAAAAATTTACAGTCGCCATGGCTATTATGAAAAGTCGGCAAGATATGCATGTTACGACCTTGCCGACTAAAGACACAAAATTCATAATTTTCGATTTCTAACCTAACATAACAATCATATAACAACCAAATCACACAACACAATGATGGGTTTGAGTTTAGACATCACTTAGAGTCTTCTTTTCGCCGGTAGAATCAACCATTTTTTTGGAAAATCAATGTTGAAGATTTTCGGTTGATGGAAGAAATGGAAGAAGATGAAGGGGAAGAACAAAGAGATTAGAGAAGAGAGATTAGGGAAGATTAAGAGTTTTTTAGTTTTTAATTTTAGGGTTTAATTTTAAGTTAATTAGTTCAAGGTTATTGAAGTAAAATCACCCTATTTTGTCTTATTGGGTATATCCCAATCAAGCCAGGTATTATATGTCGGTATGAAAGTATTGATAAAAGATATAATGAACTTTTGACTACAAAAGTTAAGCCTATTATGTCATTATGCAAATATTGATGGAAGATAGGATGAACTTTTGTTTATAGATATTAGGTCTATTATATGTCATTGTGCAAATAGTGATGAAAAATAGAATGAATCTTTGATTATTCCGCAGAATTGGTGTTTCCCTGATCCACATCTTTGTGTATGTATTGTGCGGCTTCGTAAGTTCTCTTATGTGAGCATAGGCAATCAAATTGATCATTTTCGTTGTGGTTAATTCAATTGAGATTTTTGGATACAAATTCATGTTTCATGTGATTTGTTAATGTCCAAAGAAATCCTTCCTTTCTTATAAAAGTAAGGTTGCTCTTGTTGTTATTTCAGGAATGACATTTTATGGGGGAGAGTTCTTATTCGAACTTGTGCTTAATTGGAAAATCTTTGTGGGGAGTGCGCTGTGAAATATTGTAGGAGTCATCTTGTATCTTTATAAACTCCTTGATGAATACACTAAGTTTAGACTATGTGAAATCATCAAAACAAGTTGGTATGTTGTTCTCTTTTGGTCATGAAGTATCTTTATGAAAATTTCATGATGATCCCACTAGTTTTCGTACCTTTGCAAATTTATATTGACAAAAAGGGGGAGAATTAATGTGTAGTTCACACTACAAATGCACATGGTTTACAGATCATTATGTAAGGGAGAGTGGTTTTCATTGTGAGATGAAGTATTTACTAAGGGGAGTGATACATATCACCATAGTATTGTTGTCAAAGTTGTGATACAATTGAAATTTTATGTTGTGTAATAATACTATGACACTGTATAACAATGATTGAGAGCAACTGTTTTCTCACTGTTATAGCTACGGATCTTGAACAACTATGATGCTGAGTTGAACACATTTAGAATCATTGGAGTACTTGGATGTGATGAAGATTTCGAGTAATGTTGAAGAACCAAGGAGATCAAGCATTTGGATGAGATGAGAAGCTACAATGTTTATTTATTTTGTAATCCATATGTATTGATAGTTTTGTCACTAAAATTGACAAAGGGGGAGACTATTAGAGCACTACTCGGTCGAACTCGCAAGCGTTGCTATCTCAAGCTTGTTTGTCAATGTTAGTGATCAAAACTATAAGTCTTGATTTCTAGTCTACTTATAGTAATGTCTCGGACTAGGATAGATTGTGTAGTTGAGCATTAGACTTCACGGTGTTCATCAATTGAAGACGAAGAACTACTAAGGAGAGCTTGTGGAACTTCATCAACAAAAGGTATGTGGAGACTAAAACTCATCTATCACTTGGAAAGTCTATCTCTACTCTATCTCCTATATTGAGACAAAAGTCGTATTACTATATAGTATTCAATTATGCACATTTGAGATTTCGAGCTGAGTTTAACTCATTTGTTTGAGGGTGAAAACGGTTTCTGCTGATTTCGGTAATTTCGCGTGAGTGGGTGAGAAACTGAGTCTAAACCCTAAACAATGTACTGCAAGGGAGTACTTTAGATTCGAGAGATCAATCTGTACAAATCTTTCCTAAACCAAGAAATGGCCGTTCCAGACTTGCTTCGGTCACAAAGTGAAGGAGAATGGTTGGTTTTAGGGAGGGAAGCGAAGAAAGTGTTGAGACCAGAATAGTTGATTCTGGAAGAGTAGTTGTTTGACTTGTATCAGAAAGTGAAAGCTAACAGATGGGAAATCTAGCAAGTGGTTTTTGAGTGTTATATGATCCTGACCAAAACTTGTTGTTCGGTGGAAATAGGTAGGACCTATTTATACAAGTCAAAGTGAAACGTACTCTGGTCTTGTAAGAAATAGAAACGGATGAGTAAATGGGAGGAGGTGGTAACCGGTAACGCCTGGAATTGATGTTCCATAATGAAGGAACGCGTTTCACCATTACTCCATGTATTTACTAACCGCCTTATTCTTATGACACTTTCATGTAATGGGCGTAGTGTACGCCGCACGCTGTAAACCTCCAAACCAATACCCTCTATGAGCATCCCCCAGTTTGTGACATGTGTTAGATGTATCGAGTGTTTTCATAGAAAAACGTGTAGCAAGGTGTTACGTGTGGCATGGTGGCATGCCAATGGCCATGGTAGAGTCGACATGGCTTTGCCAAAGAATAGGCGCGGCCAAATTTGGGGTTTAGATGCAAACCGTGATGTTTTGGCTTTGGTCCGTAAGTTATGTGGCGAACTTGAACGGTCGAGATCCGCATCTCAGAGGGAATGAGCCGTTGATTATTGTAACCTTCCATTTTAGAAGCCAGCGTTGAGCATGGCTTTGCCATAGAGTAGGCGCGGCCAAATTAGGGTTTAGGCGCAAACCGTGTGTTTTGGCTTTGGGCCGCAAGTTGCCATGCGTCAGGTGGCGAACTTGTGTGGTCGAGATCTGCATCTCAAAGATAAGGGTATCCGTTGATTATTGCAACCCTTCGTTTGTAGCAGCCAGCGTTGAGCATGGCTTTTCCATAGAGTAGGTGCGGCTAAATTAGGGTTTAGGTGCAAACCGTGTGTTTTGGCTTTGGGCCGCAAGTTTCCATGCGTCAGCTGGTGACTTTGGACGGCTAAGATCTGCATCTTAGATGGAAGGGTGGCCGTTGATCGTTGCAACCCTTCGTTTTGGCAACCAATGATGTGAAGGAGAGGCTGGCATGGCATAGGCGCGGCCAAAACTAGGGTTTGGTGCAAACCGTGGTGTTTGGCCTTGGGCCGCAAGTTATCGTGTGTTAGGTGGCGAACTTGGATGCTCGAGATATGTATCTCTAAGTGAAGGGTAGCCGTTGATTATTGTAACCCTTCGTTTTGGCGTGGAGAAGTTGCTGGCATGGTTTGCCATTGGCACGGTGGAGCGGCGGGTATGGTTGGCATGCCTTGGCGCAGAGACGTGGCTGGCATGGTTTTCCATTGGCACGGTGGTGCGGCTGGCATGGTTGGCATGCCTTGGCGCAGAGACGTGGCTGGCATGGTTTGTCATTGGCACGGTGGTGCGGATGGCATGGTTGGCATGCCTTGGAGCAGAGACGTGGCTGGCTGATGTTGTTTTAATTGTTGTAGAAAAATGGTAGTAAAGTTCGTTCAACTCGGGCTTGTAAAGATTTGATTTCAGACTTAAAACTAAAATATTTACACAAGTTTGTCACAAATATCGAGAGGTACTAGGACTCAGGATTCCACCATAAAATTCATTCATGCGATTCATATATTTATTCTAGACAATTATAGCTCAAATAATAATAAAATATTGACTCTATGTTTGCCAAGGTAGATTTTTGAAAAGCAACGACTGTATATCTAAATCATGGGATATCAGAAGACTTAACCTAAGTATAACCCATCAATTGAAATCAGAACCATTCAATAAAAACCATAAAACAATTAACAATCCATGCAAAAAGTCATGAAAGAATTAAATATAATTACCACACGCATGAAATATGGCTTCCTCCGTCATCCCAGTGTTGGGGTTTAGCTCCTCATGTTATTCACGTGCTAAAAATAGGTGTTCATAGCTCAAAAGTGTGAAAAACAAGAGAAAGATAATAACTCAGGCAGTTTGCAACGCTGAAAAGGCGTTACAAACAGACTGTTACAGAAGAAATAAGTCTGCCTATTAAACGATACTAAGGTTCTGCTGTTGAACATCGATACTTTTGTTGTGATGTTTAAATAAGACTGCCTTTGTTAGTCCGTTCTTCTTGTTCTTGAGAACGACAGATTCGAAGCGTCAGTTCTTCGTCTTCTTCACCTACTGCTGCGTATTCTTCCTGCAACTTTTCTGCTCTGATTCTGCAGCCTCCAATCGACCCCAAAACTCCCCCAAAGTCTCGACTCCCCTTGTGCGACCTCCCACAACTCCTTTTATATCAACAACCACCCCTAAGATTCGAGTAAACCTCGTTTTTTTATTCTCTCCCAAGTCTCGGACTTTATTTCTTTTCTATTCTTCACGCGGCACTGATTGATTCTCACTTGTTCAAAATTCTCCAAAGATAGATGCGAACCAAATCAGAGAAGATATTATCTCCAATTTCCGACAGAATCTCCCAATTATACAAGTAAATCCCGTTAACTTCGTTTCTTCCCTGTTTTATCAAATCGATAAATTTATCCCTGTTTTTCCGAATCCAAGAGAGTTACCAAACCTGCTTTGAGGTTTAGTGTTAATACCAGTCCATATCCGGGTCCAAATCCAAGAAAATATCGACCCAAAATCTTTCCAAAGTAACACCCGGTGGCTGTATGGTTTACGCAGGAGAAGTTATATTTTCCCGCCAAATTTCAAATGGGAAAAGATGAAGTGCCCCTATCCAACTCTAGGGTGCCGTTAACACTTGGGGTGTCCTGGGTGTAAATAGCAGTTGGGCTACCCCTTAGCAAATGAGGTGCCCCTTATCCAAATCTTGGGTCCATTTAGCACTTTTCTCCGGCGAGCGCAAATACACTTTTCGAGCCAATTTCGCCGCAAAAGCTTATTTTCCCAAAAACACCTACAAAGACATAAAAAGCCATAATAAATACGAAATCGAGCACTAACAATAGATACAATTGAGATTATATCAGACACAAAAATGTGTCTATCACTGGCATGGTTTGCCATTGGCACGGTGGTGCGGCTGGTATGGTTGGCATGCCTTGGCGCAGAGACGTGGATGGCATGGTTTGATATTGGCATGGTGGTGCGGCTAGCATGGTTGGCATGCCTTGGCGCAGAGACGTGGCTGGCATGGTTTGCCATTGGCACAGTGGTGCGGCTATCATGGTTGGCATGCCTTGGCGCAGAATCGTGGCTGGCATGGTTTGCTATTGGCACGGTGGTGCGGCTAGCATGGTTGGCATGCCTTGGCGCAGAGACGTGGCTGGCATGGTTTGCCATTGGCACAGTGGTGGGGCTGGCATGGTTGGCATGCCTTAGCGCAGAGACGTGGCTGGCATGGTTTGCCATCAGCACGGTGGTGTGGCTGGCATGGTTGGCATGCCTTGGCGCAGAGACGTGGCTGGCATGGTTTGCCATTGGCACGATGGTGCGGCTGCCACGGTTTACATGCCTTGGCGCAGAGACATGGATGGCATGGTTTTTCATTGGCACGGTGGTGCGGATTGCATGGTTGGCATGCCTTGGCGCAGAGACGTGGCTGGCATGGTTTGCCATTGGCACGGTGGTGTGGCTGACATGGTTGGCATGCCTTGGCGCAGGGACGTGGATGGCATGGTTTGCCATTGGCACGGTGGTGCGGCTGGCATGGTTGGCATGCCTTGGCGCAGAGACGTGGCTAGCATGGTTTGTCATTGGCACGATGGGAGAATTAGGGTTAGGTGTATACAGAGGTGATGTCAGTTAATACTAAGGGTTCTGTCGTGGAACATGACACATGTATAAAAAAAAAGGTACCCTGGTAATTCTTACGTAAATACGCTGATTGATTCAATAAATGCGCTATTGGTCATAATGACGTCATGTCAGATGTACGGTTTTACGATTTTATCCCTAAGATAAAAACCACCATCAACATTAAGTCCCCTGCTTAGCTCGGAAAATGAGCGTTGTTGCGAGGTAAACATAAGATGGTGACAGACAAGGACAAAATTGAAACAGCGGGTCATGAAAGATGACTAGGAAGATTCGTCTAACCTTTTTCGAGAGTGTTCTGAATTTTGTGATCCTTGTGTTGGCGACCTTGCATGAATTATGCTCGCGTCGTTACTGGCTAGATCGTGAAATAGTAGATGCGATTGCTGCAGGATGTTGGCTTGGTTTGGCCACGCGTCATATTGGCTGGGTTAAGGAATGTGGAGGCGTTGGCTTATCGAGTTGGTCGGTTTGGGATGGGAGCCGCAGGTATTTGCACGGCTTGGAATGGAGTCGCGGGCTTTGCGCGGCTTTGCTTGGGCGCGACATGGTTAGGCGTGACGCGACTTGGCTTGACCCGGCGTGACTCGGCTCGACTTGGTTGGGTGAGGCTTGGGCGCGACTTGGACGCTGGGCTATCATGAGATTAAGCTGTGGTCGCCAATTGTTTGAGGGTGAAAACGATTTCTGCTGATTTCGGTAATTTCGCGTGAGTGGGTGAGAAACTGAGTCTAAACCCTAAACAATGTACTGCAAGGGAGTACTTTAGATTTGAGAGATCAATCTGTACAAATCCAGTCTAAACCAAGAAATGGCCGTTCCAGACTTGCTTCGGTCACAAAGTGAAGGAGAAGGGTTGGTTTTAGGGAGGGAAACGAAGAAAGTTTTGAGACCAGAATAGTTGATTCTGGAAGAGTAGTTGTTTGACTTGTATCAGAAAGTGAAAGCTAACAGATGGGAAAGCTAGCAAGTGGTTTCTGAGTGTTGTATGCTCCTGACCAAAACTTGTTGTTCGGTGATGAGTGCCAAATATCGCATATTTCTACATCTATTTATTGACACTTAACTCATCTTTTGTGCTCAGAAATCAGATATTATCCCAAATTCTGTATTTTCTTTGTTTTCAAGAATAAATATTTGTACTAATTAATTTTGTGTTTTTAGGTAGTAAATAAAGCTCGAAGAAATTGAAGGAGCCAAAAGAGCAAAGAATTGGAGACAAGCGTCCATGGAGTAGAAAGCCAAAGCCCGCGCGCGCAACAGTTGCAACCCAACAAGTAGCAACTCATCTACAAGACACGGGCTTGAGCTAGCCACGACCCGGATCCGAACCCGTTCCCCCTGAGCCGTTCAGATCTCACCCAGCTGCATCCAACGCTCGCTCCACCTTGCACATCATTTCTCGCTGCTCCCGCTCAACACCAAATCTGCCTGATTCTTCCTGAGCCGTTCAGATCTCGCGCATCTTCATCCTACGCTCGCTCCAACCTTCGCATCGCCTTCTCGCTGCGCCCGCTCCACAGCAAAACCCCCTATCACCTATACCCAGTCGAGCAAACCCATTTCTTCTTCCATCTTCTCTTTCTTCTCCCACGACTGAATCAGAGAAAACCCCTCCTTCACCCATACCATGGCAGAGCCTCCACACCATCACCTTACCTGACAACAACAACACCAACCGCGCCTGCAGCCGCCTTCACCCCCTCTCTAGGTTTAGTTACCTCTCTATTAGCTTCTCTGGTAGGCCTCGAGAAGTGTATAAATTTAGCCTACATGTTATAATCCGCAAGTGCACGGCGTCTATCGGAGACGCGGCAAGTACGGGTCGATCCCACAAGGACTTGTGGTGCTCTGATATTGATCTAAGGCTGCTCTACTGAGTTTCAAGTGGTAACAAGTGACAACAGATGGTAATCTGAGATGTTTGTTTTGTGCCGAAACGGCTGGATAATTTTCAAGTGACTCTAACTAAGGAATGAAACAGTGAAAAAGGCTTGCTAGGTCTTCAAATCCACCTCTGAATTCCTACTATGTGCTCAACTAGTTTGAGTTCTTGTTCTTATACCAGACAAGTGAAGCTTGTCACTAGCTACCACTTATCTAAGAGTTTCTCCAAGTGATAACTTAAATAGCAGCTAAGGCACTAACCCTAAGTACTAGTTGTCTAATTTAGCACAACTAGTCAGGGGAATTAGTATTAAAATTAGAAGCAAGAGCTGAATCACTCTCAACTCGGTATTAACCTAACTACGGTGCATCCATAGCTTTGGTATGCCTTTGTGAGAAAAAAAGGGTTGAGGTGTTAAAATTTGAAGCTATCTAATACATTAAGCTCTCAACAACATTCAACACAGTTCAAACACAATTGGTAATTAGGGTTTTAGTGAAACCCTAGCAATTAAATTAGAACATAATAAAAATAACAAGAACACAAATTAACCCTAATTGAAGCTAAATGATCGCTCTTCGGCTAATCCCGGGGCGTGCTTAAAAACATCTTCTTCATCCTCTATTTATACAAGCACAATCCAAAACTAAAAACCCTAATTCTATTTTAAAAACGAGAAAATTAAAGTGAGATTTCTCTCACCCACGTCGCTCCATTTGCTCCCTCTTCTGTCAATCGCTCCCTGCTTCTACAGCTGATGAAAACCCTAGACCTAATCCTCTTCTCTTTCTATTTCTCACTTAGTCTCTAGGGCAGAAACTATGAGAGAAATAGAGGGAGACGGAGAGGTGGTTCGCCGACACGAGATGGTGGTGGTGATGGCTTTGTCGGGGAGAGGGAAGGTCTTGGTCGGGTGAAGGATGAAAAGAGCGAGCTCGCTTTCCGTGATGGAGACGGGAGAGAGGAAGAAAGAGAAGATGGAGAAGAGAATGGGTATGGTCGACTGAGGTGTAGGGGATAGGTAGTTTTGCTGTGTGACGGAGACATCGAGTGATGATGAGACGAGCCGAGCAAGCGTAGGATGGAGCTGATAGAGATCCGAACGGCTCGGGATATAAGTTTGGTGATTCTCTTTGTTGAGCGAGAGCATCAAACGTTGATGTGCAAGGCCGAGCGAGCGTAGGATGTGGCGAGTGAAGATCTTAACGGCTCAGAAATGATGGACTCGGATCCGGGTCACGGGTCGGAGATGGATAGCTTTGGCCCATGTCTTGTAGATGAGTTGCTACTTGTTGGGTTGCAATTTGTTGCGCGCGTGGCTTCGACTTCTGCTCCATAGATGCTCGACTCAATTCTTCGCTCTTTTGGCTCCTCGATTTCTTCGGACTTTATTTATTACCTAAAAACACAAAATTAATTAATACAAATATTTATTCTTGAAAACAAGGAAAATACAGAATATGGGATAATATCTGATTTCTAAGTGCAAAAGATGAGTAAAATGCCAATAAAAAGGTGTATAAATATGCACTATTTGGCACTCATCAAATACCCCCAAACCTGAATTTTACTTGTCCTCAAGTGAAACGAGAAATTAAGAAATCCTAACTATACCACTTGTCGTTTGGTCTCTCGAATGCATTTAGCGTATGCACTAAGCCTTTAAACCCCCTAGGTGTCCCTAGTGGACGAGTTGTAGTCTCGTGAGGGTTTACCGAGAGGTGTACCCACAAAACCTTCTCCAACTTCGAGTGTAAAAGAGTCTCAAGCATCCAAGGAGCTATGAGGACATAGAGTTTCTGCATGCTAGTAATGAAGTTAGAACTACCAAAGAACGCATTCTCATCCTTAAGAGTTGAGCGAGAAGTAACCATACCATATGAAAGAATTCGGATTCGATTGTGATCATAAGTCTCAACTTCTGCCTCACCATTTGGATTTTATGATAATTGCACTCAAAAAGATCGCTTTTTTAGTCTCTCATGTGTGCAGGTAGGAATAAAGAGAGAAATCCTGCACACGTTGTAGGTAAGAAGGATAACCTTCCGAAATAAAATCTGGAGACTCCACAGAAGTGTGGACAAAAAGCCAAAAACTTGGTAGGCCTCGAGATGTGTATAAATTATGGCCTACGGTGATAACCGCAAGTGCACGGCGTCTATCGGAGACGCGGCAAGTACGGGTCGATCCCACAAGGACTTGTGTGTGCTTTGTATGTGATCTAAGGCTTCTTCAACTGAATTCGAGTAAGTAACAAAGTGACAGCATATATTTTGTGCCGATACGGCTGATTTTTAACTGAAGTGAACCTAAACTAAGGTAAACAGTGAGATAAAGGGTGATACTAGGGCTGCAAATCCACCACTAACCTCTATTGTGCTTACAACTAAGTTAAATGTCTTGTTCCTATAGTAGCTAAGGTCAGTGTGTCAATTCTGGCAAAAACTTGGTAGGCCTCGAGAAGTGTATAAATTTAGCCTACATGTTATAATCCGCAAGTGCACGGCGTCTATCGGAGACGCGGCAAGTACGGGTCGATCCCACAAGGACTTGTGGTGCTCTGATATTGATCTAAGGCTGCTCTACTGAGTTTCAAGTGGTAACAAGTGACAACAGATGGTAATACAGATGTTTGTTTTGTGCCGAAACGGCTGGATAATTTTCAAGTGACTCTAACTAAGGAATGAAACAGTGAAAAAGGCTTGCTAGGTCTTCAAATCCACCTCTGAATTCCTACTATGTGCTCAACTAGTTTGAGTTCTTGTTCTTATACCAGACAAGTGAAGCTTGTCACTAGCTACCACTTATCTAAGAGTTTCTCCAAGTGATAACTTAAATAGCAGCTAAGGCACTAACCCTAAGTACTAGTTGTCTAATTTAGCACAACTAGTCATGGGAATTAGTATTAAAATTAGAAGCAAGAGCTGAATCACTCTCAACTCAGTATTAACCTAACTACAGTGCATCCATGGCTTTGGTATGCACTGTGAGAGAAAAGGGTTGAGGTGTTAAAATTTGAAGCTATCTAATACATTAAGCTCTCAACAACATTCAACACAGTTCAAACACAATTGGGAATTAGGGTTTCAGTGAAACCCTAGCAATTAAATTAGAACATAATAAAAATAACAAGAACACAAATTAACCCTAATTGAAGCTAAATGACTGCTCTGGCTAATCCAGGCGTGCTTAAAAACATCTTCTTCATCCTCTATTTATACAAGCACAATCCAAAACTAAAAACCCTAATTATATTTTAAAAACAGAGAAAATTAAAGTGAGATTTCTCTCACCCACGTCGCTCAACTGCTCCCTCTTCTGTCAATCGCTCCTCTGCTTCTACAGCTGATGAAAACCCTAGACCTAATCCTCTTCTCTTTCTATTTCTCACTTAGTCTCTAGGGCATAAACTATGAGAGAAATAGAGGGAGACGGAGAGGTGGTTCGCTGACACGAGATGGTGGTGGTGATGGCTTTGTCAGGGAGAGGGAAGGTGCTGGTCGGGTGAAGGATGAAAAGAGCAGAGCTCTGCTCTGTGATGGAGACGGGAGAGAGGAAGAAAGAGAAGATGGAGAAGAGAATGGGTATGGTCGACTGAGGTGTAGGGGATAGGTAGTTTTGTTGTGGGGCGGAGACATCGAGTGATGATGAGACGAGCCGAGCAAGCGTAGGATGGAGCTGATAGAGATCTGAACGGCTCAGGATATAAGCTGGTGATTCTGCTGTTGAGCGAGAGCATCAAACGTTGATGTGCAAGGCCGAGCGAGCGTAGGATGTGGCGAGTGAAGATCTTAACGGCTCAGAAATGATGGACTCGGATCCGGGTCACGGGTCGGAGATGGATAGCTTTGGTCGGAGATGGATAGCTTTGGTCGGAGATGGATAGTCTTGTAGATGAGTTGCTACTTGTTGGGTTGCAACTGTTGCGCGCGCGGGCTTCGGCTTTCTGCTCCATAGATGCTCGACTCCAATTCTTCGCTCTTTTGGCTCCTCGATTTCTTCGGACTTTATTTATTACCTAAACACACAAAATTAATTAATACAAATATTTATTCTTGAAAACAAGGAAAATACAGAATATGGGATAATATCTGATTTCTAAGTGCAAAAGATGAGTAAAATGCCAATAAAAAGGTGTATAAATATGCACTATTTGGCACTCATCAAATACCCCCAAACCTGAATTTTACTTGTCCTCAAGTGAAACAGAAATTAAGAAATCCTAACTATACCACTGTCATTTGGTCTCTCGAATGCATTTAGCGTATGCACTAAGCCTTTAAACCCCTAGGTGTCCCTAGTGGACGAGTTGTAGTCTCGTGAGGGTTTACCGAGAGGTGTACCCACAAAACCTTCTCCAACCAGAGTGTAAAAGAGTCTCAAGCATCCAAGGAGCTATGAGGACATAGAGTTTCTGCATGCTAGTAACAGAAGTTAGAACTACCAAAGAACGCATTCTCATCCTTAAGAGTTGAGCGAGAAGTAACCATACCATATGAAAGAATTCGGATTCGATTGTGATCATAAGTCTCAACTTCTGCCTCACCATTAGGGTTTTATGATAATTGCACTCACAAAGATCGCTTTTTTAGTCTCTCATGTGTGCAGGTAGGAATAAAGAGAGAAATCCTGCACACGTTGTAGGTAAGAAGGATAACCTTCCGAAATAAAATCTGGAGACTCCACAGAAGTGTGGACAAAAAGAATCTTTTTCTGATGATCTCTAAGAAAGGAAATCAACCATTAGCAAGGGTGGGAGTACTCACTCACTTCTCACCCGATCGGAAATTAATATCACTCTCTCATAAGAACCATAGAAACGTCTTCAATCTTCGGTCTTCGGTCTTCAAATGTTGATGACGAACTTCTAAACTTCACAAAACTTGACAATTTTTAACTTTTCTACTCAAATTCCTTGTTGTTTGGATTTTTCTTTTTCAATTCTTCTTTACCATGGTGGTATCAAAACTAATAAACTACAGTATTTTTTTTTTGATTTTTGATTTTTGATTTTTTTTTTTTTTTCAATTTACAAAAAGTGAAAATAAAAATACAAATAATGAAACAACTAACTCCATGGACAAAGGACTTTAACACTCAATTTTTCCACAACTTGTATTGTCTTGATTTTATAAATTTTATTAATTCTCATCCTATTTTCTTTTCTTTGTTGCACATAAACCTTGGACTATATCAATTTTTCTTTCCATATTCTGATGATGCTCCGCTTGCTGACGATGATGTGTTTCTATGGGTCTTGCTGATTGAGAGAGAGAGTGATGCTAACGCAAATCGGTATTTAGAAGAAGTTTTCATCTTTAGACGTCACCCTCATGATTGACGGAATTAGCACTCAAGAGATCAAAAGTAGTCTTTGAAAGTGGTGCGAAGTTGGGTAGCTCACCATTCCTACCCGGAATTGACGTACGGTGACACACACTCTAAAAGCTTTTCTAGAAAGTCACAAAGAGTGAAGGTCGGTACCTCGCTTGATGTAAAATGGGTAGTCTCCACTATGGTTGATCACAATTCTACTACCGAATATCTAAACAGCACCTAATTCGCCCTCCGGTATGGTTAAATCCAACTTTAACGCTCTAATCAACTAAGAAACCCGATTGTGTTCTCGGACTTCTAACTTTTATTATTTCGGTCAGATTCTCTATGTAAACATAGCTAGAAGCATGCTAGTGACTCTAAAATCTCTAAAAGATGGAGGTTTTTACAAAAAGAGTTTTAATAATTTTTTTATTTTTTATTTTTTTTTATTTTATTTTTTTTTTTTGAAAATAAAAGGTAAAATAAAAGACTAAAAACTCTAAATGCAAATGCACCCCCAAACCTAAATCAAACATTGTCCTCAATGTGTCTACATATAGAAAAAATTTAAACAGTCACATACCGAGAGAACTATGCTGATAAGAGAAAAGGGAAGAGATTACCGGATGTCGGCAGGAGCAAGGTTGAGCTTCTTTTAGTCAAGGCTAGAATCCAACATTCTCAACGGAGATCATATCGGATTAGCATAATATATGCACATGAAGACTCAACCGATTCAAGAAAAGAAAATTTAACAAGTCCTACTGGATATATACAATGAAAATTCACCATAAACTAACAATCTAAAGAGTTGAGGATCAACCCAATAGAAAATATGTACACACATTAACAGCCTTACACAAATATAATATGATAGTGCAAGTAAGACTCTGCAGATGTGAAGGAGTTTCCCCAAACCTAAACTTGTGAACAGGTGTGTTTGTGAGAACAAAATCTTGCAATTTTAAAGGTAAATCATGCAAAAGGTCTAACTCAAAATGAGTTTTGCTAATTACAGGCATACATACACATTCCAACTGTGGTTCCCTAAAGGTGTCATACTTTGATGCAAAATAGTCCAAGAGGACTTGGGAAGCACAAAGCTCTAAGCCTAAGTTAGGCATTTTTAGAAAAGTTGGTTTTGCAATTTTGTTACAAACTACACCTAGGTTTGGTGGAGGAGTTTCAATTTGTGACTCAGGAGAGAGGTTAGGTACATCTAGGTTGTTTTCATGTATACAATCATTTGTACCATCACATACTTTCCTAAAGTCAGAGGAGGGTAAATCATGTTCACCTGCATAAAACAGTTCATCAATCTCCATGTCATAATCATAATCATAATCATTCTCATGCACAACATAACCAGGAGAGATATCATGCTGTAACCTAGGCATGGAATTAGGCACATGCATTGAATCATCTGTGTTAACAGACAATTCAGCTATTCCTAGGTCACAAACAGGTGGTAAAGCATGCTTATTTTCACAGGACATTTTCACAGGTTCCACATTATCAGCACATGTATGAATATTAGAAGAAGCATCATTCATAGGGTTCACAGAAGAGGCACTTAATGTCTCTGAACCTAAATATTCTACTACATTTTCAAAATACGCATGCTCTTCATATTCATCATCATCATCATCATAGCAAGAATTCATCTCTCCATTCAAAATTGTAGTATTTTCAGTGTACTCCTCTACCTCTGGATTAGGTTCATATTCAATGTTAGTTGTATGAGTAAGACTAGAAACACTCTTTTCAATCCTATCATTTTGTAATTCAATCAGGTGAAGAATCATTTTGAGTTTTTCTATTGAAGGAGAGTCTTCACTAGTGGGTATGCATTCCTCATATGGATATTCATTGTATGGTTGTGCATGAGGTTCACTAGAGAAGGGAAATTCATACATGTTGCTATATGGATGGTCATGCATTGCATTCATTTCAAGCCTAGCATTTAGCTCCATGAGTGTAGCCATTGTTGATTGCAAACTAGGAGTTGAAGGAGTATAAAATTGTTCATCTCCCCACTTTGTGGTGAATGATGCATGTGTGCAGGTTGATTATGGTCCCAATAGTTGCCAGCATAGTCACTTCTAGACACTTCGTGCATTGGATTATCATGGTTTTCCCTAGACTGCCTAAAAGCATGCAAAATATAACAATACTCAGCAGGGTGGTCTAAGCCACCACATAAGGTGCAAGCATGCATTTCATATTGCCTAGGGGAATTAGATTTGACAGATCGCTCATGTGATTGCCTTTCTAAGGCAGATGGTCGAGCTTCTAATTGATCTAAAAGTGATGACTGGGTATGAGAAAAGTGTTCGTTTTCAACCTGTGGTGGATGATGTATGTGATCATAGTGATTAGGGTATGTGAAGTCAGGGCCAGGAGAAGGCTCATAAAATTCCCTAAAATCACTATGGTATGTGGGGGGTTCATCCTGTGAAGCGTGCCCGTAAGCAAGCTCTCTAAGGGATTTGTTTCCATCCCCAGATGCAGACCAAAATCCTGTCATGATTTAGTACTCAAATTGAACTCAAAGCCCAGTTGAAGTGGACTAAGTTTGGTTTTGGTGGGATTGGTTTGGTTTATTGGGTTTCATTTGGTTTTGTTGGGAAAGTTTGGTTTATGTGGGTTTTAGTCTTGCACAGCCCAACTAAGAAGGATAGGTTAGGTGGGCTTGAGTTTGGTTTAAGCCTAGTGGTTGTGTAGAACCTAGTTGTTGCGAGCCCAAGTTAGATGAACAAGTGCAGCCAAACAATTGAATGACACGGTATGTGGTGATGCACATCCCTGTTGGAATGGGTTTGGTCTAGTAGCCGCACGGCCCAAATTATGTTGAAAATTGAAAACCGATTCAACTCGGTAAATCGCCGAGTTAGGATTGACTCGGCGATTGGGGAGTCAACTCAACTCGGCGGTTCAACTCGGTGAACAGTAACAGGTCACTCACTCGGCTCTCCGCTCGGACTTTTACTCGGCTGAGTCGAGTTTTCTATTTAGCCCTCACTCGGCTCACTCGAGTCAACAAGTGTAGTTGATATCAAGCAAAAATTTTAGATTTTCGGTTCCCAACTGAGAGCTTCAGTTGCTCAAATCTGGCAGGGCTAAGTCCAGCCAAATCTCAGCCAAATTCTCACAATTCAATCACAAAACACACAACTCTCAGCTGATTATCAAATTTTTCACTCAACAAACTCTCAAACTGATCTCACTCAAAGTTTGCAATTTGGCTCAAATCTTTGTGATTTTCGGAGTTTTCAATGGGGTTTCAAACAAATGTGCAATGCACAACTCAGAGCATGCACATGGTTATACAGGTGGTAGACCAAGGGCTAGCCAGGGAGCTCAAGCTTGCAGCTTCAGGGGGCTGGATTATCATGTACAGGGTCAGACGAGCCTAGGATTGGCAGCTCAAGCAAGGCTTGTACACAGCACAGCCTAGGTTCACAAAGCAAACTCACAGAAAACTAGCACAGCCCAGATTGGCAGCTTGAAAGCAACAGATTAAGCAATGCCAAGCACAATTCACAACCCGAGCAACAGATTAAAAACTTAGCTTGTGCACGGCACAGGTATTTCGAGGCAGATTGGTTTGTGCTCAAACTCGAGCTCGGGGTTACGCCACGAGACTCTAGCAAAGAGTCGGCAACTAGTTTATCATACGGTTATGAGGCACAAAAGCATTCGGCTATAAAGGGGCCACACTAGTACATGGCAAACGGGGTTTGCAAAATGGTTTATGCTTAGGGCTCAAGCATGCATTCGGCTATGAAGGAGCCACTCACCGACTCCTATAAGTTGCAGTGGTTGCTCAGTTGCACCACAAGCACAGCAGCACAACAGCAAGCTCAACAGGTACCTGAGTTTGTAGTTTGCTCAGAGCTTTGTGGCTCAGGCCTTGCGCTTTTTCTTGGCCTCCTAGGCTTTGCTCAGCAGCACAGGTAGCACAACAAGCACCTGCTTGCTCAAGAGAGATGATCAGTTCTCAGTTGTGCAGTGCTCAAGACACAACAAGGTGCACAGATGCACAGATGCACTAACAGAACCACTACACAGATTCAGCTAGCCTAATATGCAGGTTTAGCAATAAGTGATTGGAGGTCACAAAGTAGCTGGGTGTAGTTGGACTGTCACAGGGGCTTGAAGAGTTACACTAACACTAAGCTACAAGGCCATGAAGCTTATAGCTCGAGATCAAAAAGTAAGATGCGGGATGTGAAATGGAATGCGATAATGAGATGGTTATAAAAGATGCGAAATAAAGTTACAAGATGATGCAAGGTTAACGAGCAAGTTATAAGTTACACTAAAACAGATGCAAGTTACAAGTTACACTAAAACAGATGTAATACAATATGAATATGTACAGGGAGAAATGCAATGCGAGACAAATAAACTTACAATGCTAAGTTACGGATGTACGGGGGTAGGATGAAAGGTTAAGTTATACTACAATGCAGGCGAATATGTACAGGGGTAGGATGAATCTCAGTTAAGTTGAGCCAAAAGTCACAGGGCACACGCTAAGTCCCCGGCAACGGCGCCAAAAACTTGGTAGGCTTCGAGAAGTGTATAAATTTAGCCTACATGTTATAATCCGCAAGTGCACGGCGTCTATCGGAGACGCGGCAAGTACGGGTCGATCCCACAAGGACTTGTGGTGCTCTGATATTGATCTAAGGCTGCTCTACCGAGTTTCAAGTGGTAACAAGTGACAACGGATGGTAATCTGAGATGTTTGTTTTGTGCCGAAACATTTGGATAATTTTCAAGTGACTCTAACTAAGGAATGAAACAGTGAAAAAGGCTTGCTAGGTCTTCAAATCCACCTCTGAATTCCTACTATGTGCTCAACTAGTTTGAGTTCTTGTTCTTATACCAGACAAGTGAAGCTTGTCACTAGCTACCACTTATCTAAGAGTTTCTCCAAGTGATAACTTAAATAGCAGCTAAGGCACTAACCCTAAGTACTAGTTGTCTAATTTAGCACAACTAGTCGGGGAATTAGTATTAAAATTAGAAGCAAGAGCTGAATCACTCTCAACTCAGTATTAACCTAACTACAGTGCATCCATGGCTTTGGTATGCACTGTGAGAGAAAAGGGTTGAGGTGTTAAAATTTGAAGCTATCTAATACATTAAGCTCTCAAGAACATTCAACACAGTTCAAACACAATTGGGAATTAGGGTTTCAGTGAAACCCTAGCAATTAAATTAGAACATAATAAAAATAACAAGAACACAAATTAACCCTAATTGAAGCTAAATGACTGCTCTGGCTAATCCAGGCGTGCTTAAAAACATCTTCTTCATCCTCTATTTATACAAGCACAATCCAAAACTAAAAACCCTAATTCTATTTTAAAAACAGAAAATTAAAGTGAGATTTCTCTCACCCACGTCGCTCCAACTGCTCCCTCTTCGTCAATCGCTCCCCTGCTTCTACACGGTGATGAAAACCCTAGACCTAATCCTCTTCTCTTTCTATTTCTCACTTAGTCTCTAGGGCAGAAACTATGAGAGAAATAGAGGGAGACGGAGAGGTGGTTCGGCCCGACACGAGATGGTAGTGGTGATGGCTTTGTCAGGGAGAGGGAAGGTGCTGGTCGGGTGAAGGATGAAAAGAGCAGAGCTCTGCTCTGTGATGGAGACGGGAGAGAGGAAGAAAGAGAAGATGGAGAAGAGAATGGGTATGGTCGACTGAGGTGTAGGGGATAGGTAGTTTTGCTGTGGGGCGGAGACATCGAGTGATGATGAGACGAGCCGAGCGAGCGTAGGATGGAGCTGATAGAGATCTGAACGGCTCAGGATATAAGATGGTGATTCTGCTGTTGAGCGAGAGCATCAAACGTTGATGTGCAAGGCCGAGCGAGCGTAGGATGTGGCGAGTGAAGATCTTAACGGCTCAGAAATGATGGACTCGGATCCGGGTCACGGGTCGGAGATGGATAGCTTTGGCCCATGTCTTGTAGATGAGTTGCTACTTGTTGGGTTGCAAGCATTGCTTGTATGTGGCTTCGGCTTTCTGCTCCATAGATGCTCGACTCCAATTCTTCGCTCTTTTGGCTCCTCGATTTCTTCGGACTTTATTTATTACCTAAAAACACAAAATTAATTAATACAAATATTTATTCTTGAAAACAAGGAAAATACGAGAATATGGGATAATATCTCGATTTCTAAGTGCAAAAGATGAGTAAAATGCCAATAAAAAGGTGTATAAATATGCACTATTTGGCACTCATCATTCTCCCATAACCCTAGAAGCTAATTTAGAGATAACTAGAGCTAGGGTTTCATCAACAACTTGCATGGTCGATTCAGAGGTCATAGACGAGACAAGACAGAGAATTCAGGTTTGGGTTTGTATGTAATCGAGTTGGAGTGAATTGTGAGAGATATAAATTGATGTTTTGATGTAAGAGAGAGATAGCATGTTTTAGGGTTGATAATTTAGTTTCAATTTGAGTATTCTTTTGCTATGTTTAATATGTTCTAAATCACTTTGCTAGGATTACAATGAAACCCTAAGTTATTGTTCTGTGGTTCAACTATGTTTGAAGTTGCTTTTGAATGCTTAAACTTTAAAGATAATCTCAATTCTAGCTTTCCAGTGCTTTACTCTCACAATGAATGCCATGTATGCATTGTAGTTAGGCTAAAACTATATTGGTTATGCTTCAGCTCAAGCCTTAGAGATATTTTCTAATTCTCTTGACTAGTTGTGCTTAATTAGACAACTAGTGCTCTAGGTTAGTACCTTAGCTGACAATTGAGTTATCATTTGGTGAAACTCCTTAGATAGGTGATAAATTTGACACCTTATCCTTGTCTATCACAGGAACAAAGCATTCAAACTAGTTGAATCCCATAACATGATTTAGTGGTGGATTTGATAATCCTAGTGCCTTAGACCTCATTACTTGTAGTTCATTTTGAGTTCACTGCTAAAACCTCTATCTTGTCGTAAAGACATTAAACAAACCTATATTTTTGTGCTACCTCCCCTGAAATCGGTTAAGAAACCTTTAGTGCATAACACACACTCCAGTTCTCTGTGGTTCGACCTGTGCTTGCCACTGCCTCCAAAGGCAATTGTGCACTTGCAGTTTAAGACGTAGGAAAATCACATTTACAGACCTACCAAGTTTTTGGCGCCGCTGCCGGGGAACTGGTAGTGTGCTGTGTAGTTCATAGTGTTTACTTTACTGCAATTCAGTCCATTCTTGTACATATGTGCCTTGCAGTCTTGCTCTTAATCACTGATTTGTGTTAACTTAGCTTAACTTTTGGTTTTCCCTGTAACTTAGCTTAACTTAGCTTAACTTAGCTTAAATTTTTTGCTATCAATCATCTGCATCATTGCCTTGCCATAGTTTAGTGTAACTTTCATCTGTAGTTGATCTTTGTAACATCTTTGCATCACCAATATCATCATCTGTGATAGCTGAACTTGCAGTGGTTGCTGTCATTGTTGTAGCTCTGTTGGCTCTTTATTGCTTTACTTCACTGATTTCATTCATCTTTGTATATTTCATCCATCTGTTCATATATGCTTTAAATCTTTGTTTTAGTTTCTCTTAGCATAACTTAGTCATAGTTTTCTATTTATGCACCTTCTAGTGCATTTTATCACCGCATTTTAGCTAACCTTTCTCTCGCCTTATAGTGTAACTTAGTGTAATCATTTTATTGGCATCTTTGCATCACCATCATCCTCTGTGAATAGCTTGTTTCATCTGTAGCTTAAGTATTGTTAGTATAATTATTGATTAACTCTGTATTCTTCATCCACATCCTGTAAGCTTCATTTCCACAACCCCTGCAGGTTTACCTTCTTGTCGTTTTGAAGCATCACCGAACATTGTGTCAGCCAATATCATCCTGTGGCTCAATTTACGCCTTAGCATTAGTACTTTCTTGCTTTAGCCGTGAAGTTTTGGGAATCGAGATCATTTCTTTGAGTTAGCGGTACTTGTGGAGCAACCGAGCAAATTCAAGGAAAGAACAAGGAGCAAACAAAACTAGGGTGGAATTGCCTAAACCCGGGTTTAATACTTGGTGGTATTGCTTTCTAACTCTTTTTCGTGTGATGTGTGTGTGATGACCCTGGATGCATGATAAAACTCTTGCTAGGTAGTTCTCAAAGTTTCAGTTATCTTGTGTTCTATGCTCAGCTCCAGCCCCTGCAGCTGTGAGTTGAAGCTACAACTTGGATAACAAAGTTGATACAAACCCTGTTGAGCCAAGTGTTGACAGATCCATTGCACACCCTGAGCATATCCCACCCAACTCGTTTTTGCTCAACCCCGAGTGGGTGCTAATTGCATGATAAGATTCTCGAGACATTTGAATAAGGTCGTTGCCATCTGAGCCTGTGATGTGTGTAACCTGAGCATAATTGCCTGCTCTGTGAGCTCTGTGCCCATAATTTCAATATGCCCTGCAACCCTTGTGTTCTACTCCAGCCCCTGAAGCTGTGAGCTATAACTGCAGATACCCAAGTCTGCTGCATCAACTGTGATAGTTGATATCAACTACCCCAGTTGACTCCAACACCTCTGAGCATAACACACCTGAGCATAACCCTGACTCCTTTGTGCTTAAATCTGTTATAACCTTTGAAGCTCACCTGTGACTACCAAAGACCCTGCATATCTGCATACCTGTGCATGCTCCAACCTGTTGTGCAAGCCTGTTGACAAACCTGTGTCCACTGAGCTTTTTGAGCTATCTGCCCTGCACCTTTATGCATGCTCTGAACTGAGAGTAGCGAATCTGTGTGTTAACCTGTGCTGAATGTTGGCTTTGTCACATGCCAATCTCAAGTCATGTTGCATCTGTGCTTCTATGAACCAATCTCTGAAATTTGTGCATGACCCTGTGACGTTTGAAGCAAAACTGTGTTGGCTGAAACCTTTTGCTCTTGGGTGATTTGTGCATTAAAATTATTTGCTTCATCAAGCACCAACTTCAAGCCCCTATAGATGTGAGGTTGAACTTGGATAGTCAGGCTAGCTGCAAACCAAAGAGCTTACCACAGACCCTGTGAGCCATCTACTCCCTTGTGTGACCTGTTAAGCCAACTTGTTGACACCCTGAGCATGTTATAAACTGCTGCACTTTATTCATTTACTGTTGCATCTGCTGATCCAGTGAACATTGGATGTTGTGAATAATACGCTATGCTCACATGAGTGCTTTGGTTTTGTGTTAGCCGTGCTCATTTTTGCATAATCTCTGACTCTACACACTGCCTGTTTTCTTGTGCACTCACATAACCTGTGCTGTATAGAAGCAAAAAGCACACCTCTGTGCTCAGTTCTGTGAAATAGTGTGACAATTTTGGTGAGTTGTGCTACTTCTGCTGCTGTGCAACCACTGGGCTTTGCACAAACTGTGCTGTGCAGCAACTGATCTTTATACAACCTGGGCTGCACATAAATTTGTTTCTTGCACAAACTAGAAGCCCACACTAACTGGGCTGTTAACCTGCCACACTGCTGGTCTGTGCACAAAACTTTCAGCCCACACCCACTAGGCTTTGCAAACAACATGGGTTCTGCATATAACTGAAACCCAATTCCACTGGGCTAACTGAAACCAAACCTGGGCTGCAAACAACTAATCCCAATAAACCAAACAGAAGCCCACTTAAACCAAAGAAGCCCACAAAAACAAACAACTAAACCCAATAAACCAAACTGAGCCCACTACAACTGGGCTTTTGCATAACCTTTGGGTTGTGCATTTGCATCACTTGGGCTTAGCTTCCCTGTTTTGAGACATCATTGGTTATACATGCTTGATATGTGCTAAGCTATGCTTCTTTTTGAGTTCAAATTAAGTTGCTAGATCATGTCGGGATTTTGGTCGCAAATCGGGGATACAAACAAATCCATTAGAGAGCTTGCTTACGGGCATGCTTCACAAAAGTATGAACTCCCCACATACCATAGTGATTTTAGGGAATTATATGAGCCTTCTCGGGGCCACGAATCCACATACCCTAATCATTATGAGCACATGTATCATCCACCACAGGTTGAAAATGAACAACTTTCTCATACCCAGTCATCACTTTTAGATCAATTAGAAGCTCAAGTATCTGCTTTAGAAAGGCAATTACATGAGAAATCTGTCGAATCTAATTCCCCTAGACAATATGAAATGTATGCTTGTACCTTGTGTGGTAGCTTAGGCCACCCTGCTGAGAACTGCTATATTTTGCATGATTTTAGGCAGTCTAGGGAAAGCCATGATAATCCAATGTACGAATTGTCTAGAAGTGACTATACTGGTAATCATTGGGACCATAATCAGCCTTTCGAAGGTTGCGATCAGTATTCTAAGAACCCTTACAACCATGCACACATGTATCATCAACCACCATGGAAGGATGAGCAATGTTATACTCCCCCAACCCCTTGTATACAGTCACTAATGGAAAAGCTCATAGAGCAAAACAATGATATACTTGGATGGAAAATGCATGATCATCCCTTCTCTAGTGAACCATGTGCACAACCATGTAATGATCATTCATATGAAACATGCATACTCACTAGTGAAAACTCTCCTTCAAATGAACCTAATCTAGAGGTAGATGAGTACAATTGGAAATGCTCAAATTTTGAATGGGAGATGAATTTTTGTTATGATGATGATGATGATGATGATGAATATGAAGAGCATGTGTATTTTGAAAATATAGTAGAATCTTTAGGTTCAGAGACATTAAGTGTCTCTTCTGTGAACCCTATGAATGATGCTTCTTCTAATATTCATACATGTGATGCTTTGATTTGGGATCCGAAAATGAGAATGCCGACACCAATGATATTATGCATGAGATTGAACTTTTGGATAATGATGATTATGACATGGAGATTGATGAATTGTTCTATGCGGGTGAACATGATTTACCTTCTTCGACCTTAGGAAAGTATGTGATGGTGCAAATGATCTTATACATGAAAACCACTTAGATGTACCTAATCTCTCTCCTAAGGCACAGATTGAAATTCCTCCACCAAACCTAGGTGTAGTTTGTAACAAAATTGCAAAACCAACTTTTCTGAGAGTTCCTAATTTAGGCCTAGAGCTTTGTGCTTCCCAAGTCTTCTTGGACTATTTTGCATCAAAGTATAACACTTTTAAGGAACCACGGTTGGAATGTGTATATCTTTGTTCTTAGCAAAACTCATTTTGAGTTAGACCTTTTGCATGATGTACCTTTAAAATTGCAAGATTTTGTACTCAAGAACACATCTGTTGACAAGTTTAGGTTTGGGGGTAACTTGTTCACGTATGCAATCTTTCCTGCACTTTCATGTTATATTTGTGTCAAGCTGTTGATGTTTGTACATATTGTCTTTTGGGTTGATCCTCAACTCTTTAGATTGTTGGTGTATGGTGAATTCTCATTGTATATAATCCAGTAGGACTTGTTAAATTTTCTTTTCTTGAATCGGTTGAGTCTTCTTGTGCATATTTTGTGCTAATCCGATATGATCTCCACTGAGAATGTTGGATTCTAGCCTTGACTAATGAAGCTCTAACCTTGCTCCCGCCGACATACCGGTAATCTCTTCCCTTTTCTCTTATCAATATAGTTCTCATGGTATGTGACTGTTTAAATTCTTATTATCTGTTGAAACATTGAGGACAATGTTTGATTTAGGTTTGGGGGTACATTTACATTTGCATATAGAGTTTTTAGTCTTTTATTTCAAAAAAAAAAAAAAAAAAAAAAAAAAAAAAAAAATCAAAACTTTTTGCAAATAAAAACCTCCAACTTTTAGAGATTTTAGAGTCACTAGCATGCTTCTAGCTATGTTTACATAGAGAGTCGACCGAAATAACGAGAACTTGGAAGTCTTGGAGAACGCAATCAGGTTTCTTAGTTGATTAGAGCGTTAAAGTTGGATTTAACCATACTTGGAGGGCGAATTAGGTCTTTGTTTAGATATTCGGTAGTAGAATTGTGATCACCCATAGTGGAGACTACCCATTTTACATCAAGTGAGGCACCAACCTTCAATTTTTGCAACTTTCTAGAAAAGTTGTTAGAGTGTGTGTCACCGTACGTCAATTCCGGGTAGGAATGGTGAGCTACCCATCTTCGTACCACTTTCAGCACTACTTTTGATCTCTTGAGTGCTAATTTTTGTCAATCATGAGGGTGACGTTTAAAGATGAAAACTCCTTCTAAATATCAATTTGCAGTTAGCATCACTCTCTCTCTCAATCAACAGACCCAAAGAAACACATCATTGTCAGCAAGCGGAGCAACATCAGAATATTTGAAGAAAAGTTGAGATAGTCCAAGGTTACATGCAACAAAGGAAAGAAAAGAAAATAGGATGAGAATTAATGAAGTTTGTGAAAAATTGTGTTTTATTGTTATTTTCATTTCATGTTAAAAAAAAAAAAAAATTCAAGTTTTTGTGAAGTTCAGAAGTTCATCATCAACATTTGAAGACCGAAGACCGAAGATTGAAGACGTTTCTATGAATGCTGAGAGAGTGATATTAATTGCCGATCGGGTGAAAAGGTAAGTGAGTACTCCCACCCTTGCTAATGGTTGATTTCCTTTCTTAGAGATCATCAGAAAAAAGATTCTTTTTGTCCACACTTCTGTGGAGTCTCCAGAAATTATTTCGGAAGGTTATCCTTCTTACCTACAACGTGTGCAGGATTTCTCTCTTTATTCCTGCCTGCACACATGAGAGACTAAAAAAGCAATCTTTTTGAGTGCAACTATCATAAAACCCTATTAGTGAGGCAGAAGTCGATGCTTATGATCACAATCGAATCCGAATTCTTTCATATGGTATGGTTACTTCTCGCTCATCACTTAAGGATGAGAATGCGTTCTTTGGTAGTTCTAACTTCTTGTTACTAGCATGCAGAAATTCTATGTCCTCATAGCTCCTTGGATGCTTGAGACTCTTTTACACTCTGAAGTTGGAGAAGGTTTTGTGGGTACACCTCTGGTAAAACCTCACGAGACTACAACTCGTCCACTAGGGACACCTAGGGGTTTTAAAGGCTTAGTGCATACGCTAAATGCATTCGAGAGACCTGCGACAGGGGTATAGTTAGGATTTCCTAATTTCTGTTTCACTTGAGGACAAGTAAAATTCAGGTTTGGGGGTATTTGATGAGTGTCAAATATCGCATATTTCTACATCTATTTATTGACACTTAACTCATCTTTTGTGCTCAGAAATCAGATATTATCCCAAATTCTGTATTTTCTTTGTTTTCAAGAATAAATATTTGTACTAATTAATTTTGTGTTTTTAGGTAGTAAATAAAGCTCGAAGAAATTGAAGGATCCAAAAGAGCAAAGAATTGGAGACAAGCGTCCATGGAGTAGAAAGCCAAAGCCCGCACGCGCAACAGTTGCAACCCAACAAATAGCAACTCATCTACAAGACACGGGCTTGAGCTAGCCACGACCCGGATCCGAACCCGTTCCCCCTGAGCCGTTCAGATCTCACCCAGCTGCATCCAACGCTCGCTCCACCTTGCACATCATTTCTCGCTGCTCCCGCTCAACACCAAATCTGCCTGATTCTTCCTGAGCCGTTCAGATCTCGCGCATCTTCATCCTACGCTCGCTCCAACCTTCGCATCGTCTTCTCGCTGCGCCCGCTCCACAGCAAAACCCCCTATCACCTATACCCAGTCGAGCAAACCCATTTCTTCTTCCATCTTCTCTTTCTTCTCCCACGACTGAATCAGAGAAAACCCCTCCTTCACCCATACCATGGCAGAGCCTCCACACCATCACCTTACCTGACAACAGCCGCACCAACCGCGCCTGCAGCCGCCTTCACCTCCTCTCTAGGTTTAGTTACCTCTCTATTAGCTTCTCCCATAACCCTAGAAGCTAATTTAGAGATAACTAGAGCTAGGGTTTCATCAACAACTTGCATGGTCGATTCAGAGGTCAGAGACGAGACAAGGCAGAGAATTCAGGTTTGGGTTTGTGTGTAATCGAGTTGGAGTGAATTGTGAGAGATATAAATTGATATTTTGATGTAAGAGAGAGATAGCATGTTTTAGGGTTGATAATTTAGTTTCAATTTGAGTATTCTTTTGCTATGTTTAATATGTTCTAAATCACTTTGCTAGGATTACAATGAAACCCTAAGTTATTGTTACGTGGTTCAATTTGTGTTTGAAGTTGCTTTTGAATGCTTAAACTTTAAAGATAATCTCAATTATAGCTTTCAGTGCTTTACTCTCACAATGAATGCCATGTATGCATTGTAGTTAGGCTAAAACTGTATTGGTTATGCTTGACTCAAGCCTTAGAGATATTTTCTAATTCTCTTGACTAGTTGTGCTTAATTAGACAACTAGTGCTCTAGGTTAGTACCTTAGCCGACAATTGAGTTATCATTTGGTGAAACTCCTTAGATAGGTGATAAATTTGACACCTTATCCTTGTCTATCACAGAACAAAGCATTCAAACTAGTTGAATCCCATAATATGATTTAGTGGTGGATTTGATAATCCTAGTGCCTTAGACCTCATTACTTGTAGTTCATTTTGAGTTCACTGCTAAAACCTCTATCTTGTCGTAAAGACATTAAACAAACCTATATTTTTGTGCTACCTCCCCTGAAATCAGTTAAGAAACCTTTAGTGCATAACACACACTCCAGTTCTCTGTGGTTCGACCTGTGCTTGCCACTGCCTCCAAAGGCACTGTGCACTTGCAGTTTAAGACGTAGGAAAATCACATTTACAGACCTACCATTCGGTGGAAATAGGTAAGACTTATTTATACAAGTCAAAGTGAAACGTACTCTGGTCTTGTAAGAAATAGAAACGGATGAGTAAATGGGAGGTGGTGGTAACCGGTAACACCTGGAATTGATGTTCCATAATGAAGGAAAGCGTTTCATCATTACTCCTTGTATTTACTAACCGCCTTATTCTTATGACACTTTCATGTAACGGGCGTAGTGTACGCCGCACGTTGTAAACCGCCAAACCAATACCCTCTATGAGCATCCCCCAGTTTGTGACATGTGTTAGATGCCTCGAGTGTTTTCATGGGAAAACGTGTAGCAAGGTGTTACGTGTGGCATGGTGGCATGACAGTGGCCATGGTAGAGTTGACATGGCTTTGCCAAAGAATATGCGCGGCAAAATTTGGGGTTAGATGCAAACCGTGATATTTTGTCTTTGGTCCGTAAGTTAGGTGGCGAACTTGAACGGTCGAGATCCGCATCTCAGAGGGAATGATAGTCGTTGATTATTGGAACCTTCCGTTTTAGAAGCCAGCTTCGAGCATGGCTTTGCCATAGAGTATCGCGGCCAAATTAGGGTTTAGGTGCAAACCGTGTGTTTTGGCTTTGGGCCGCAAGTTGCCATGCGTCAGGTGGCGAACTTGTATGGTCGAGATCTGCATTTCCAAGATAAGGGTAGCCGTTGATTATTGTAACCCTTCGTTTTAGCAGCCAGCATTGAGCATGGCTTTGCCATAGAGTAGGCGCGGCCAAATTAGGGTTTAGGTGCAAACCGTGTGTTTTGGATTTGGGCCGCAAGTTGCCATGCGTCAGGTGGTGAACTTGTGTGGTCGAGATCTGCATCTCAAAGAGAAGGGTAGCCGTTGATTATTGCAACCCTTCGTTTGTAGCAGCCAGCGTTGATCATGGCTTTGTCATAGAGCAGGCGCGGCCAAATTAGGGTTTAGGTGCAAACCGTGTGTTTTGGCTTTGGGCCGGAAATTGCCATACGTCAGGTGGCGAACTTGTGTGGTCGAGATCTGCATCTCAAAGTATATTGGAGTTTGTCTATTCATATTACCGAATGAAATATTGGGTGTGGTTGTTAGACCCCCGCTTTTTCAGGTTATGGTTGTCTTGCTCAGATCCGCTTTCGAATGAGCCGATCTGAGCAAGGAAAAAATCAGGAGGCTAGGTTTATCATTTTAGAGCTTTTTAAGAGAGAGGATACTCCCTCCCTCCGTCTCACCAAAGATGATTTTTATTTTAATTTTTTTGTACCTCCAAAGTTGATCCTTATAAATAAAAAAATGTTATATTTTTAAAATTACCTTTTTAATAAATTATTGTTATTAAATCTTAGTACAAGAAATATGATAGTCATGTTTATATTCGTTATACAAGTGTTTTAAAATGTTTTTTGAAGATGTAAAAATTACAAATATTTATGGCATAGTTCGATAAATATATATCATTTCAAAATTTTACGATAAGTTATCTGTAAGGATATTATTGGAAAAAGTATCTAAAAATAACCCTCTATTATCCATATCTTAAAAATAGTGCGAACTTGAAGTATGTCATCTTTGGTTGGATAGAGTCACATAAAGAGTATATAATAATACTGCACCGTGCTTATATATTAATCTTTCTGATTTCCGATCCTGGAATTACTATAAATATGTCACACCCAAACACGAAAATTAGTACAAGACTGGCTGGCTTATTCTTTCTTTATTTTTCCATGTATCAATACCTTTCTATGACTCCACGTTTTTGGGAAGGATACTGTGTGAAAAGGTGAGGGTACCAAGTATACACTTTTGTAGCGGCTTAATAAAGTATGGTGTTTAAACTGGACGTGGTCCCGGGATTTTACTGCTAGATTGCAGGTTTTATTATTAAGAAAATTTATGGTATCTTGTGTTATCTTTTTCAGCATTAATTAGATTGTTTATATGTATAATTGAATTGTCGCAAGTAGTACATTAATAAACCTACATAGTTTATAGCTCAAATTTGAAGATCCTATAAGACTAGTTCTAGTTGAACGTATCTTAAAATATATATATTACAAGACTTGTTTTTGTTGGGATTCAGATCTTGAATAATTCGGATAATACTAGGATGACCTTGATATAAAATCATGAACAAGGATCTTATTATTAGAGATATATATGTATTGAGTGTACAAGGATTTGTCCATACAAGTTCACGAAAGAACACGTTTGTAATGTACTAAGTACCCGCTAATTTCCAGTACCGATGTTAATATTCAATTTTAGGTCGGTATAACCAACTTGAATCCAATCTCAACAAAACCCTAATATGCTTCAATATTTAATAATATATTAAAAAGTCATGTTGATACGCGTCGTTTACGCAACAGATTAATCACTTCTTTCCACATAATTAATTAGTAGTATAATGGTAAGGAGTTCATTCCCACTAAGAGCATGGAGATTTTAGTTGTTGTAAAGTAACCAAAAGGGGTGTTTTAGATTCTGAATGAAGTAAATAATAAATGTTTATTTAAAACAATGAGAAAGATAACTAGGGAATCTTTCATCGTCACTGAACCGAAACTTAATTAAGCATAAGTTTATTTTTGTTGAATTTGTATTGTTACCATTCGCAGAATAGCAATAATCTCTTGAAAAAACGAGGGTACCCAAATATACCTCAATCTAAAACTTTTCCACCTATAAGTCCTTTCTCCGAAAGTGATTTTCTATGGAGTGAGTCGAGATAATACAACAAATCGGCTCACACTTCGTGTGATCGTCTATGGATACGAGATCGAGACAATACAACGACGAAGTATGTTTACTTGATAAAAGGTTCGGACTTAACCAAACACAATAGGATTACTTATCAAGTAAATAGGATTAACGTTTGTGTAATTTACTTTAAATTATAATAACAACAATTATAATTGCGGAAAATAAAAGTTAATGACACCGCAAGATTTTGTTAACTAGGAAACCACAAATGCAGAAAAACCCCGGGACCTTGTCCAGAATTGAATATTTTAAGGATTAAGCCGCTATACAAAATCAAACCAACTTCGTATAGTTGAGACCAAGCAACTAAACCTATAGTTCACCTAGTTCCATCCGTATTCCCATTCCTCCGACCTGTAATAAGTCACGTACTTGGAACAATTCCTTTGGTTCTTATTCCAAACAGTAAAGGAACAACAAATCTGTTTGGTATCAACTCTTTTCAACCAAGTGATGTGAGTTCGACAAAAGGCTCTTCTGTTTATCTCAATAAACTCCTTTTTCAGGTTCTTAGATCTATCTTATTATCAACTACTTAAGTAATTGTTAAGATTTTGCAATCAATACTTTTAATCACAAAGAATTGTATTGACGCCGATCTACACAACTAATCAATCTAATCTACCACAAGGATAAACCGATATAGTTGGATCCTCTTTTACCGAAACAAGTATTGTGCACACCAAAGATTATGAACCCAAATAAAAAATCTTCAAAGTCTTCTTAGATCTTCAATAAACACCTGCACACAATCAACTTGAATCTCTTGTGATCAATCACGCACAGAACGGAGTCTGTTAACAATGGATTATCACAATACGTCTTTAGATCTACAAACAGTCTAAAGATCCCCGTCGAAACTTCGATCTAGTTTGAGTGAATATTATATCAGAAGAGAAGATTCTCAAGCATAAACAAACTAGGTGCAATCAAAGTTCAACGACCGTTAATCAATAAAATCAATCGAAAACAAAAGATAAACTGCAATTATCTAGTTTCCTGATCGGTTGTCAATCCGTCAAATATAATTTCACTTTCTCAATCAACTAGATATAAATATAGTACGCGATAAGAAAAAGTTCGTATCCACAGAGAGGCTTTTGTTGTTATAAAATTTCAGTTTCTAAAGTAACCAAGGGGGGATGTTTGTTTTATCTAAGAAATAAAAGTAATTGAAAGCAAAGTTAATAATTGGAATAATCAATAAAGAGAAGATATTGGTCATGGGATGGTATCATTCACAAACATGTATTATCATCAATGATTAGAATTGGTATTTTAATCTTGTATTTATTAAAATTCCTAGGATACCTTGATCGCAAGTATAACCCGTTAATTCCCTGATTTCATCACAACCACATTAAAAGATGCATATGTGAATTCTTCGTAGAAAGCAACCTAAAGTGTAAAAGCACAATTAAGTTTAACTCCCTAAAAGCATTAAGTTTTATGGAATAAGACTCATCAATGCAAACGAATGTGTAAAAGCACTAAACGTTTTAACAAAAGTTATGATTCACTTGTGACTAGTAGGATATATCACTACAAGCACTACCCACAATTATGCTACTTAGAATCAGGGATAAACAACTTTTTCGTATTGAAAACCCTAATATAGCTCTAGAGATGAATGTAAATCGGATTGATTCCGGACTCAACCAAACAAACTATCAAATCTTATAACACTATTAATTGTGAATCACAAACAATAAAATATTGAGACAAAACTAATTCATAGATTCAAAAACATGTTGAGAAATCAACTTTTATCCCATCACCAATAATATGTTTAGCTACTCATAGCTATGGAGTTCATCATAATAATATTAATTGAAAAGAAGAAGAAGATGAAAAAAAGCAAACCCTAGAAGCGTAAACAAAACGGCTCCCAAAACTCCAAAGAATAAGATATCCCATAAGTTGTAGAAGACCTTCCCTTTATAGCTTTTCTCCAACTTCTAAAATTAGGTCTAGTCTTCAAAGTCCATTAGATGAAAATCCACCAAGCCCATAAGAGGGAGAAACCCATGTAGAAAATATGTCCCAAAAGTCATCGCTGGAAATCTGGTATTGTGGCCGGAAAACGGCCGGAAAAGTCACCGGAAATCATCTCAGGTGACCGGCAAAGTCCGCCCGGTCACCGGTTCAGCGAGTCAACTCGGTCGGGTCAACGGGTCAGCTCGGTCAGACCGAGTCAAACCGAGTCATCGAGTCAGCACAGCATCAGCTGAGTCTAGTCAGACCTGAATCAGCTAAACTACTTGGCTGAATAAGCTGGGTGGCATTGGCAGGCCATTGCATAGGCCTAACCTGTGTATAGCACAATCATTGTCTTTGCAAACTTCTCCGACCAAGATGGCCATACTTTCACCACTGCACTCAACTCATTGTCACTTCTTCTTCTTGCCCCGAACCACCACAAACTCCAATCGAGAGCCCTTTGCATTGCCATAACATCACAACCTGCACTGCCATTCTCTTGCCTGAAATCATCAGCAGCAACAGCTCAAGACCTCAGTTCCTCCAACTTCTTTGAATTACCAGTTCCATAACTGGAACTATCTGAGCTGCAATTTCATGCACCAGCACCAGCACTAGACTCTCAAGCCATCAAAATCCAGTCCACTTCATTACAAAGCAACAACACCTAACATTCATCTAGGCTTAACTTCAACCTCCCCTGCACATTGCAACTCCAATTTGGCTTCAACCCACTTCAGCCTGCAGCTCACTGCACCACAAATGCTTCACTTCATTCTCACCTGCAATATTGTCACGCCATACATTCCCGGCCTTTAACTATTCTTAACAAAACAACCCCGAATCCATAAATGACTCAATCCACCAACTTCTATCTCCCCAACAGCTTCACTTCTCTTCCTTTTCACTCAAGACCACCACATTCAATTCTCGACTCCGCACAACTTGACCCACCACAATATCCTTGGCATCCATCTCCACCCGCAATGAAACATCTAGAACTGCATTCCAGCTGCAGCTTCAAACCATTCCAGACCTGCAACTATCGCCACCACATCTGGATCAGGTCATAGCACCAGAGCCATGAACTTGAACTGCAATTGGTAGCATACATTACCAGCTGCAGAAACACTAGCCGGTGCAATAACTCCATCTTGACTCCGGTCATTCTCTGTAGCCGCATTGCCTGCCTTAAGCTTTAGGTACCTGAGCTGCACAACCATTTCCAGCTCTCCCCTGTAATGTCTTCACTGCTCATCATCTCAGACCCATTCTCACAAAGACCTGTAACTCTCCAGCACCACCATTTCTTCATTGTACCATTGTAATCAGCTCTGCCTCTCAGCTAAATAGCATCAACTAGAGCTACATCACCTGCAGCACAACTGCAATACCACAATGCACAGACCCATGCCATCTCTTCCCAGTAACCTCAAATTACAATCCAAACCATCAATTCCACTCTGCCAATTCCATTTATTGTACCACCACTGCAGCATCATTATCTTCTCCCTGGTTCGAGTAGTCTTGAAACTCCACTTCCGACACCATCACTCTCTTTAGTTTCTCCATGTAACTTCAATTGACGATTCATACCATCTCAGAACCCTAACTTCAATTCAGACACAACCAATTCCTCCCTGTAACTTCAAAATCGAACCCATAATTGTTCTCCGATTCCTTAAATCAACCACTTACAATCCACAATTACCACCAGAAACTCGATCTCGAGATAAACCCATGTCTTAATTCACCACAGACCCATCCGAATCTTCTCTTTCACAGAACAATTCTTTCACGGTTCAACTCGAAATTCGTTAATTCAACATAGATCCCCTTGTGTTTTTTCTCAAACCCTAGACGACTGCAGCAATCACTCGTCGCCGTCTCCTCTATGTGAACTCGATTCCATGGCTGCACAGCAGCCTCTTTCTCTGAATTTCAACTTCAGGTGAATAAGTAATGATTGAGAGAAAACATCTCTCGATTTAGGTTTTGGTGTAGGAAAATGAAGGTGGATATAGCCACCCAGGTCTGGCAGATAAGGGGTTATGGGAGTAAGGTTATATCCAGTGTCCAGTCACCTTGATAAGGGCTACCCAGCTGGCAGCCCCTTAACATTTGCTGGCTGTCAATTAATATTTCTCCAAAAGAGGGTTGTCCATTAACCTTGGGTCAGCCCCATATATCATTTGCTTGTGAGATGACAATTTCGCCCTTTTTGCTCAAATTGGATAATTTCTTCTTCTTTTCCTCCGTGCGACTCCAGAGTACCTAATAACTCAAAAACACGCGTAAAGTACATGATTCACAAGAAAAACAGCAAAGAAAGCGTAACTACTAAATAGTAAATACGGTGTATTCTACACCTATCAGATTCCCCCACACTTAGACTTTGCTAGTCCTTGAGCAAATCAAACAAAACAATAAAATACAACAACTCCGTGTCGTCGAGGCTACGGTCACTTTTAGCATAAATAATAAGCCTTTAAACCCCTAGGTGTCCCTAGTGGACGAGTTATAGTCTCGTGAGGGTTTACTAGAGATATACCCACAAAACCTACTTTTCCAACTTACTAGTTCTCCGAAATGATAGCATCCAACGCGCTAAGAAGACATAGAGATTCTGCACACTAGTCATAAGAAGTTAGACACATAAATGAACACAATCTCATCCTTAAAAGTTGAGAGAGGAATAACCATCCCTTCTCGACTAAAATTCGGGTTCGGAGTGATCAAAAGTCTCAACTCTGCCTCACAAGAAAGGGTTTTATGATATTGCTCTCAATAATAAACAGCTTTTTATGGGTCACACATGTGTCCAGGTAGGAATGAAGAGAGAATCCTGCGACACGTTGAATGGTAGGAAGGTAAAAACCCTCCGAATATTTTTAAAAAACCCACATCTTTTATAATTTTGAAAACCCATTTTTCTGACGATTTAACGAAGGTGGGAATATGCTTACTTACCTTGTATCCGTTCGGCGTGCATCTAGCACCACTCTCACAGCATCCATAGAAATGTCTTCGGTCTTCTATCGGTGTCTTCATCTTCGTCTTCGATCTTGATGATAACTCTTGAACTTCGTAGAATCTTGACAATGTGATTATTTCCCTCAAATTCCTTGTCGCTTGAAACTTCATTATAGATATTCCTTCTTTCCCTTGGCTTTATTGAAAGAATACAAAACTAAAAACAAACTATCCAAACCCAAAATATTTTTTTTTTTTTTTTTTTTAATAATTTTTTTTAATAATTTGTTTTTTTTCAAGACAAGAGAAAGTAAAATACAAAAATAAAAACTTAAGTACAAAGGCCATGGTGTAAGTACTTTACCGCTTGATTCTTCACAACTTATATGTCTTGATATCATAGACTTCTCAAATTCTCATCCTTGATAATTTTCGCTCTTGTACAATAGTCTTCAACTTATAAAAATTCTCGCCCCTTGTCTTGTTGCTTTACTCAAATCGAAATCTGCCCATTTCTCGTATTGTTGCTTGTAAACCTTGAACGTCTTCAACTTTCCTTCAAATTTGTGATGCTCCTCTTGTTGATGATGATGGTGTTTCTATGGACTGTTGGTGTAGAGAGAGATAAGGTGGATGGTGCTAACTGCGAACAAGATTACAAGTGGTATGTAAGTTAGCAATTCGATGTCACCATCATGGTTGATAAAAATAGCACTCAAGAGATCAAAATAGTGCTTCTATGGTGGGAAGTTGGGAAGCTCACCATTCTGCCCAGAATTTACGTACGGTGACACACACTCAAAAAGCACAAATTTAGACAGGTTCAAAGAATTGAAGGTTGGTGCCTCACATTATGTAACTTGGGTAGTCTCCACTATAGGGGACCACTACTCTAATACCGAATTTTAGTCTCTGCACCTTATTTGCCCATTTGGCATGGTTAAATCCAACTTTAACTCTCATACAATTAAGAAACCCGATCATGTTCTCTGTCATCTCTAAGTTCAGTCACTATTATGAGATTCTCGATGTAATCTTAGCGACATGTATACTATGTGACTCTAAACTAACTACAAGTTGGAGGTTTCTTATTCACTAGTTCACAAAAAAGTTGAAAAAGTGCAAAAATTTACAACGCAAAACCACTTAAACTCATTGTCCTCAATGTAAATTGAACAAAGTAAGTCAAGGTGGGAAATAACAAGAAAAAACAAGAAAAGAAAAACTAAAAACAAGAAAAGAAATAAATACAAGACAAGAAATACTCATCCTTTGGGTTGCCTCCCAATTAGCGCTTGGTTTAAAGTCGTCAGCCCGACTATCTCCTTGCTTTCTATGACTCCTCCAGAGGGAGCACATCCACAAAGTTAACTCCTTCCACCACTTCGGAAGTGAAATTCTCATAATATGGTTTCAACCTAAGTGCCCATTAACTTTAAGTTCTTTCCCTGTAGTTATGCTACGAATTTCCACTGCACCATGAGAAAACACATTAGTAACAATAAAAGGTCCGATCCATCGTGACCTTAATTTACCCGGAAATAAATGCAAGCGAGAATTAAACAAAAGCACTTTCTGCCCAATGCAAAATTGTTTTCTAGAAATCATGTTATCATGAAATGCTTTCGTCTTTTCTTTATAAATGCGCGAGCTTTCAAATGCATCATTGCGAAGCTCCTCTAGCTCTTGGAGTTGTAACTTCCTTTGCTTTCCAGCCCCATCCATCTCCATGTTGCATTGCTTAATAGCCCAAAACGCCTTATGCTCAATTTCCACGGGTAAGTGACAAGGTTTACCATACACAAGCCTAAAGGGAGACATCCCGATAGGTGTTTTATATGCGGTTCTATACGCCCACAAAACATCATTAAGTCGCATGCTCCAATCCTTCCTTGTTGGGTTCACCGTCTTTTCTAGAATAGATTTCACCTCCCGGTTAGACACCTCGGCTTGTCCATTGGTTTGGGGATGATAAGGTGTTGCAATCTTGTGCGACACATTGTACTTCGTCAACAAGCTTTGCAAAATCCTGTTTTTGAAGTGAGAACCCCCATCGCTAATTATGGCTCTTGGAATTCCAAACCTTGCAAAAATATGAGCTGCACAAAATCTGAAACCACTTTAGAATCATTAGTAGGGGTGGCCTTATCTTCCACCCATTTGAGACATAATCAACCGCAAGTAAGATATAAAAATTCCCATGGGAGTTGACAAAAGGCCCCATAAAATCAATACCCCATACATCAAAAACTTCAATAAATTGAATAAAAGTTTGTGGCATTTGATTTCGGGCACCTAGATTGCCGGTTCTATGACACCTATCACAAGTTGTACAAAATATATGTGCATCCTTAAACAAAGTTGGCCAATAAAAACCACTTTCAAGTACCTTGTGAGCGGTTCTCTTACTCCCAAAATGTCCTCCGCAAGCATAAGAGTGACAAAAAGACAAGATAGAATTAAATTCAGATTCGGGAACGCACCTTCGTATTACTTGGTCACTACCATGTTTCCATAAGTATGGATCATCCCATATGTATTGGTTCCCTAACCTCTTAAGTTTGTCCCTCTCAAAGACGAGACAAGTTCTTTGGGATTTGTTTAGAAACTAAGTAATTGACAATATCGGCATACCATGGTTCTCCAAAGGCAATTGAGAAAAGTTGCTCGTCCGGGAAACTCTCACGCAACGGGATAGTCTCCTTGTCCATAGCAAGTCGGCTCAAGTGATCCGCAACGGTGTTCTCAATTCCTTTCTTGTCTTTGATTTCAATATCAAACTCTTGCAAGAGTAAAATCCACCGTATGAGCCTCGGTTTCGCCTCTTTCTTTGTAAGCAAGTATCTAAGTGCTGCATGATCAGAAAAGACAACAACTTTTGTACCAATTAGATAAGAGCGAAACTTTTCTAAAGCAAAAACAATGGCTAATAACTCTTTTTCAGTGGTTGTGTAGTTTTGTTGGGCCTCATTTAACGTTCTAGAAGCATAATAGATAGCATGAGGAAGCTTCCCCACACGTTGCCCAAGCACCGCACCAACCGCATAGTCACTTGCATCACACATGAGCTCAAAAGGCTTACTCCAATCCGGTGGTTTAATGATAGGGCTGAAATCAAAAGTTCTTTCAAACGATTGAATGCCGCCATACATTTCTCATCAAAGTTAAAAACCACATCTTTTTGCAATAAGTTACAAAGTGGTGATGCTATCTTGGAAAAATCCTTGATGAACCTACGATAAAAACCTGCATGACCAAGAAAAGAGCGTATCTCCCTCACCGTAGTGGGAGGGGTTAGAGCACGAATAAGGTCTATCTTAGATTTATCGACTTCCAAGCCTTTAGAAGATATTATATGGCCTAAAACTATGCCATGAGTTACCATAAAATGGCACTTCTCCCAATTTAGCACAAGATTTGTTTCAACACATCGTTCAAGGATTAGAGACAAATTGTTCAAGCAAAGGTCAAATGAATCACCAAAGACACTAAAGTCATCCATGAACACTTCGATTATGTTTTCAACATATTCGAAAAGATACTTACCATACACCTTTGAAAGGTAGTTGGAGCATTGCATAAGCCAAAAGGCATCCTTCTATAAGCAAAAGTACCGAAAGGACAAGTGAAAGTGGTTTTCTCTTGGTCCTCCGGTGCTATCACAATCTGATTATAACCTGAATAGCCATCAAGAAAGCAATAGTAAGAGTGTCCAGCTAAATGTTCAAGCATTTGATCCATAAAAGGTAATGGAAAGTGATCTTTTCTAGTGGTGGCATTCAATTTTCTATAATCAATACAAACCCTCCAACCGGTTTGCACACGAGTTGGGACAAGCTCATTCTTATCATTCTCCACCACCGTCACACCTGATTTCTTTGGTACTACTTGTACCGGGCTTACCCACTTTCTATCGGATATGGGGTAGATAACACCCACTTCCAAAAGCTTGAGTATCTCCTTTTTCACAACTTCCATCATGGGAGGATTCAAACGACGCTGCGCTTCCCTAGTAGGCTTTGCATCATCCTCCAAACGAATTTTGTGCATACAAACGGCAGGACTTATACCCTTGATATCGGCAATTGTCCATCCTATGGCCGTCTTGTACTTCCTTAGCACCCTTAGAAGTTTTTGCTCCTGTAAATCATTAAGCTCATTAGAAACAATCACCGGTAACTCTTCATTATCACCCAAGTACAAGTACTTTAGGTGGTCGGGAAGAGGTTTCAACTCTAACTTTGGAGATTTAACAATTGAAGGTACAAGCTTTTCATCACTGCATGGTAAAGAAATAAAAGAGATATTATGAGTTTCCGGGCATCCTTGTAGTGAATTAAGATCACCAAGGGCTTCCTTGACTTCATTACCACACTCTACACCATTATCCATGGATGTAGTTAACACGGTTTCCAAAGCATCATCACCGTTTAATTCAAACATTTGTTGTGCCAATGTATCCATAACATCAATGGAGAAACAAGAGTGGACATCGCTAGGATATCTCATCGTCTCGAAAATGTTGAAACGTATTGTTTCTCCATCAAACTCCATGGTCAACGTTCCCTTATCCACATCAATTATGGTTCTCGCCGTTTTCATGAAGGGACGCCCAAGTAGCAATGGAAGAGACGAGTCCGGTGATCCTTCATCCATCTCTAGCACACAAAAGTCAGCTGGAAATACAAGTTGATTAACCTGCACAAGAACATCCTCAACAATACCCATTAGGTAGACATTAGAGCGATCGGCTAATTGCAATACAATTTCAGCCTTTTTAAGAGGACCAAGATCAAGTGAATTATACATTGACGCCGGCATAACATTAACGGATGCACCTAAATCCAACATAGCTTTGTTAAATGTTTTGTTACCAATTGTGACGGGAATGTCAAAACTACCCGGATCCTTGCACTTAAGTGGGAGTTTGTGTTGTAAGATTGCCGAGGCATTCTCCCCCACACTAAGCACTTCATTACCTTTGAGCCTTTGTTTGTTGGTACACAAGTCCTTCAACACCTTTGCATACTTTGGAACTTGCTTGATAGCATCAATGAGTGGTATGTTCACATGGATCTTTTTAAGAACGTCTAAAATCTCCTTTTCTAGTTCCGCCTTCTTAGAACTTGCAAATCTGCGAGGAAAAGGTAAAGGAGGAACATAAGTAGAAACCGGAGTTTTAGAGTTAGGAATAGGTACCTCAGAAGTTTGGGGAGAATCCTCATTTTTCTCCTCCAAAACAGGTTCCTTTGGTGTGTCCACCTTGCCCGAATCAATAACCTCGGGTTGCACAAGTTGTGTACCACTTCTCAACGTAATAGCATTGACACCCTCTTTTGGGTTGATAGGTTGAGAAGGGAGTTTCCCACTATTTTGTGCCTTCAATTGGTTCAACTCAATAGCCATGGAACCCATTTGTGTTTGCAATTCCTTGATAGCACTCTTAGTTTCTTGTTGACTCTCTTTAAACATGGTAGAAATACCTTGCATCATTGTTTGAAGCTTAGAATCAATATCGGAACCTTGATTTTGCATTGATTGTTGTGCTTGCGGTTGCTAAAATTGTTGTTGTTGCGGTTGAAATCCACTCGGACGGTTGAAAGTAGGTTGTTGAATGGCACCTTACTTGTTGGCATAGCTAAAATTGGGATGATCTCTCCATCCCGGATTGTAAGTGTTTGAGTAGGGATCATACCGTCTTTGTTGATTTGGAAAGATCGTATTAGCTTGCTCGCCCTCATAAGTTTGAGAAGAACTTGGTATCACCGCGGATGCAACTTGTTGCAACATTGCTGTCATGTTACCCATTTGTTGACGAAGTTCCTCCACCTCGCTCACTTCACTCACCCTTCTTAGAATCACATCCGAACCACGACTTAAGAATTGTTGTGAGTTCGCCGCCATGTTTTCAATTAACTCTCTAGCATGTGCCACCGTTTTGCTAACTAGTGCACCACCACCCGCAACGTCAATAAGATTCCTATCACTTGATTGGAGTCCTTCATAGAAGTATTGGATGATCATAGCGTCACTAAATTGGTGGTGAGGGCATCTTGCAACCAATCTCTTGTATCGTTCCCAACATTCATATAAGGATTCTCCCACGTTTTGCTTCATCCCACAAATCTCCTTGCGAATTTGAGTAGCCTTTGATGCAGGAAAATATCTCTCCAAAAGAGTTTCTTCAACCCATTCCATGTTGTGACACTTAGGAGGTAAATAGTACAACCAATCATTAGCACTATCCATTAAAGAGAAACGGAAAACTTTCAACATTGCACCATCCGCCTCAACATTCGCTGGAAGCATAGCCGTGACAATGGTGTGGAAGTCCAAAAGATGTTTGTTTGATATATTCCTCTTGCAATTCTCTCAATTCGGTCATCGTGATTGTATTCTTGACTCTGAAAACTTGAACATATAATAAGTTGGTTGCAAACATAGCATTTATGAATAATAGTATGAGGTATCTTTCATCCACCCGTCCAGCCATTTCGCTACACATTGTATTCCATCTTACAGTCAGATGTCTCAAGCTCTCGCCAACTCTTTGTTTTATCCCAAATACATCTTCAATGCCAGATCGCGAAGAGTTGTTACTTATATACGCCCATAAAAATATAGCTTGTAAATGATTGAATGACGTGATTGTATTCCTTGGTAGACCCTCAAACCATTTCAACGCTTCTCCCGTTAAACTCGACGCAAAGTATTTGCACAATATAGCATCATGGTTTTCCCACTGTAGCATACATCTCACGTAAGCCTTGATGTGTTGTACTGCACAAGTTGACCCATCAAAAATGCTAGTTAATGCTGGTAAGTTGCACTTTGGGGGTATTCCTCCTAGCTGCACTTCTAATGTAAAAGGATTTTTCATGACCTCTGCGATAGCTTCATCTAACCTGTCTTCTCCCTCCTTCTCTTCTCGCTGTTCAATATTCCTCTCATCTCGCCAATTCTCGCAGAATTTGTTCATTTGCCTCGTAATTTGAATTTATCGGTCTCTTTAATTCTCGCTTCCCTCCTTCTTCGTTCGTGTCTACTTATATTTTCTCGGTTCATTGCTCTCTTCTCTTCTTTCTCTACGAGTTTCTCCCTCATCTCCTTCACAAATTCTCACACCATTATATCTGTCATTTTCTCTTCTTGGTTGTCTATCAATTCTTTTTGTATTCTTTCATATTCTTCGTTGATATCTCCATTGTTGCGATTTCGCTCGCGCCTTCTTTCTCGATTGTCATGATTATTCTCGCCGAATCGCCTCTTCCAATTCCCGATTTTCCATTTCTGCTCTCAATCTTTTCTCTCGCGAGCTAGACGCGCTTGTTCAAGATATAATGCTTTTCAATGTCATCTTCAATTTCCTTTTGTTTCCTTTGTGTTTTTCTCCCATGTAGTATTCTCCTTCCTTCTTCCTGGTTTTCTTCATTAACTGGGTTATTCTGTCCTTGAGTCTGCCTATCTTCTTGATTTCCATCATTTTGATCATTCATCAAAATATAACGATTCTCTACTAATTCTCTCTCTTCGCGACCTCCTTCACCAAAATTTAACTCTCTTTCCAAATTTTCTTCATTAACGTTTTGCAGGTAATGTTCTTCTCACGTTTTCTCTAATCGATCCCGATCTCGATCCGTTATTACTTCTTGATCTTCTATTTTGCAGCCTCCTATTTTCCATCCTTAATTCATGGTTTTGCCTTGTTAAATTTGCGCGTTCTTTGCTTCTAACCGCCTTTCTTCATGTATTGTCCGTCTCAACGCTTCTAATGCTCGCAATTTCTTCATTTCCACGAATTATTTCTCCCATCTCTTCTCGATTTCTCTCTTCTTGTCCACTATTCATCAATTGTTGCACTTCTTCTCTTTCTTCCATAGAATCGATCTCCATGTATGCACGCTCACTCTATCATAATCGATTACTCTGTTTAGTGCTGGTTGAATTGGTGGTTGAATTGGTGGTTGAATTGATGGTTGAATTGGTGGTTGAATTGGTGGTTGAATTCGACCTTCTTCTCCATTTCTTGCATTTATCCTTGATGGTTCACCTACTTCATTTCTCCTTTCTCCAACTAATCTTCCACTTCTCCTTACGATCGTTGGTTGTTCTGATGCATTCTTTCTTCTAGCCATTTCTCAATTTTAGTAACTTGTTAAAAATTATTCGAGATTTCTTTCTTGTTACACCTGATTCTTTCAATTCACAAGGTTGATCTTCTACTCATTCCCTGTTTCTAGCGCATATGTAGTTGCAGGAAATCCCACACTACACCCCTCACTCGAATTTGTTTAATTAATCCATTTGAAGATGAGTAATAATATATTTTATTAATTGTTTTCTTGAAAGGTTTAAAAAGAAATGTAGAACAGAGCTAAAGAAATTACAATCACTCTTAATTTTCTCTCTCCTAATGACTTGCTTAACCATTCAAAAAGAATCCCCTTCACAACAGACTAACTCAACCCTTTATATAGGGTAATACACAGTGGATGACAGCTAAGCTGTCCTTTATTTTCGGGAATAACTCGCGAAGTGTCGCGAGTGTTATAAACATTTTTCCTTGCGACACTCCTAAATTTCGCCAAGTCTTCACACTTTTCTCACGTTCTGGCTTTCGTCATCTAATGCGTCATTTAAATCACTTCCCTGCGACGCCTTCGCAACGTAGTTGTTTATTACTCTCTTAAAATACTGATGTCGCGATATTCTGCTCCTACAACCATGATGCCTCACTGACCAATTAACTCCTGACCAGGGTTGTATAACCAAGCCGGTGAAGTTGGACGGACGAGATGATCTTTGAGACACTCATCTGCGACCGTTGGTGAAATTAGGGTTTTTGAAGAGGTGCGCAAGCATCACTCTTCAGCTTGGTCGAATCCAAGCTTGGGATACAATTTTGGCAGGGCCGATCGTGCATGTGTGTAGACGACATGACGGTGTAGGCTCCCATACCTCATTGTCTCGTGAAAGTGTGATCTTGGCCACTCAATTTGTCCGGAGAAGTTGAGTGGTCGAGATCAATTTGCAACAGAAATCTGGTGTCGCAAAAGCCGCGCATCATGCCCACTTCGGGCGCGCGTTTCAAGACGACCAAGCTTGGTCGGTCTTGGTCGATTAGTCTGGTATACATACGGCGAGATGGTATACACGTCCATATCTTAATATCTCATAGAAACGTGATCTAAGCCACTCAATTTGTCCGGCAAAGTTGAGTGGTCGAGATTAGTTTGCAATCGGGAGGTGCGACCATGCCTAGTTCGGGCGTGCGAATCGAGGCAAACATGCATGATATGCCTTGGTCGATCGGGTGTGGAGATAGATGGGCCCACGGTGGTCATGTTGACACGCACCGGACTTGCTTAGTCTAATCCTGGACCCTTCATTCGTGCAGGAGAAAATTGACGCTCGTAATTGTTCAAACCCTAATTAGGGTTTCACCGGCCGTGCATCATGCCTTGTTTGGGCGCACGAACTGGAACGACCAACTATAGTTGGTCCTGACAGATCGGTCATGTATGTTGGCGGGCCCACGGTGTTTGTGTTGACATGCTCTAGGCCCTTTGAATCTACATCTACACCCTCCATCTTTGCCTGCGAAGATGGATGGTTGAGACTGTTTTGCGATACATGTAATGTGCCGCAAACACTAATTTAGCGTTTTTCGTCCATATTGCTTTGGCTTGGACGGTTTGGCAAGTTATGTCATCCTTTTGGGGAGACAGACCATGCGGGGCCCGCGTTGGGTCGGTAGTGAATATTCCAATACCTGCTTGGGATCATGGATTCAATCTAAGCCATCCAATCATGCTGGTGAAGTTGGATGGTTGTAATCATTTCTGAGACTGATATGGACGGTCAGGTTCAAACATGCTCAATCGGGCTAGTATAACACACCGAGAGATGTATGCTCAATCGGGCTAGTATAACACACCGAGAGTTGTATGCTCAATCGGGCTAGTATAACACACCGAGAGTTGTAGCATGTACGGGTATTTCGTACATGCTTCATTATTAATGCTTGGAGGTTCGTGTTGCTCTGCCGAGAACAACACTCGGTCGTTATGCCGCACTTAGGTAATGAGTACAGAAATACAAGGATGGTTATGCATTAATTAATAATGCCTTTGAAAATTGCTGTGGTATATGGGATTGTTGCCACATGCTCCAACCTGGATGAATTTCGTGTATTTAATTCACAGAATACTGGGATTGTTGCCACATGCTCCATTCTAAGTGGATTAGTAAAGTGAAGAAGTATTCATCACTTATTAATGGCTTTATCTTTTGCAAGATGTTAGCGCATAATTTTGGCTTTTACAATTTTAGCCTTAAATGAAAATCCACCATCAACAAGGACATTACATAGTGGATGATAGCTAAGCTGTCCTTTATTTTCGGATCTGACTTGCGACACTCTCGCAAGTATTCAAATGTTAAATTTCGCAACACTCCTAAATCTCGCAAGGTCTTCACATCTTTCTCGTGTTCAGGCTGTCGTCATCCGTTGCGACATCTTCGCAGTGTGTCGTTTATGGATTTCGCAAGGGTCTTGGTGTTGCGATATTCTGATCCTACACCTTGTGTCATATTTGTTATAAGCCGTTTGGTTATTTGAATGATACCCCGCAGTCTATTTTATCAGCCGGCATATATTTTTTAGTCGAACCTTCCGGTCGTTGTTCCGCCGGGTTGGTTTTATTTGACGACCCTGCCGACCTTTTTTTTTTCTTATTCGTTCTTGTTCAGGTTGCAAAAGGCAAAGAAGAAAGCAGCTCTGAAAGCTCTTAGTCCTCCTTCAAGACCTCCTCGTGTTGGTGAAAAACTCTTGACTTCAACACATCGAGGGGCATACATTGTGCCGGGAACGCTCAAGATCCATGTGCCGAATGATTCTAAACCACCCTCGGAACCCAGTGATTCAGACGACACTCCAGATGAAGACCAATCAATTCCATCTGGTAGAAGAGGTGATGATGATGATGATGATGATGATGTTGATGAAAGAACTCCGGCTGCTGGAGGAGGTAACAATGATGATGATGATGGTGATCAGGACATGCCTAATGTTGGAGGAGGTGATGATGATGAAATTGTTGAAGAGGCAGTGGAACAAGAAGAAGAAGAAGGAGATGGAGATGGAGATGGAGATGGAGAACAAACTCTAGCTATTGTTCAACAAACCGAAGCTTCAACTGAAACCGGAAAGAAGCAGAGGGTGATCACTAAACCATCTAATTCCCACATGCCTACCCCTCACTTGATGGTTACACTGAAAAATAATGAGTCTCCAATGGGGACCCCAAGAGATGGTGGAAATGTTATTTTTGGATACAAAGACTCATGGGCATGTACGATCCATAATACTATCGTAAGTAATCTGAATCCGTCTTTGTTTTATTCAAGTGTGTATCTATCTTAAATTTGCGTTAAGTGTTTGTATTTCTTTTCATTTAGTTTTTTTGGTATTTAGGATCACAAGCATGACGTCCGTCTCATGAGGCGCTAAGCTTCATATTCAGTGACTAAGACTTGGGATCTTAAGGATGAATGTGAGGAGGTGCAAGTGATTGTCAAGAACTCCGGGTTGTGGCCTGCGGTGGAGAGTTCGAATATTGAGCATGATAGAGTTATTGTATCTGCATTCTGTGAGAGGTTCTACGGAGAGACTGATACAATGTTATTCCCATTCAGTGAGATGGCGATAACTCCCGATGATGCTCATCAAATTCTAGCCTCGAGATTGAGGGACAAGCAGTCAGTGAGGGCTTCGATGATAATTTTGATTTCAAGGATATTTACAAATTGAGCCAGAAATTGTTCGGTTGGAATCAGATTGAGACGGAGGCTATACTTAAGAAGAAGGATGGTCGTCTAAGCAAGAAGTTTAATCTGAAGAAGTTGAGGGACACATTATGTGAGACCAAGAAAATCTTTGATAAGGAAGGAAGCGTGAACCCGGTGCGAATCAATGCTACCGCGTCAGCTTATTTGCTATACGTCTTGGGCAAATGTATCTTCCACGACGATTCAGGAAGCTTGGTCGACGCCAGTTATATGCAACTATTGGATCCCTTAGATAAGATGCATGAGTATTCTTGGGGTACTGCGGTGGTCGCCTTCTTGAACAATGAGTTGACAAAGGGCTCTAGGGCACTCACTGCACAAGTTAACGGAAACATATGTCTCTTCTAGGTAATTTTATTGTCTAAATCATTTATATTTGCAAAATTCTCGTAAGATAAGATTCTTACTAAAAAAAAATTTTTTTGCATAGGTTTGGATATATTTGCACTTCCCTTCTTTGGTGAAAGCCAACTCTTACATCAAAGTGGATGCGAATGTTGCAGTTAATAAGCCAAGAGCGCAAAGGTACAATTTTAAGGGTACTCAAGATAAGGATATGCTACAAAATCTTATCAAACTCCGAATCGCCATCGACAAATTGACTGCGGAGGAAGTGATATTTGATCCGTATCGAGATGCTAGAACTCAAGGTTTAATCCAATGGAGAGATGAAGTTGCATTATATTATGGATCCTTGTTGTTGTGCTCCGGTAGATATTCAATGTACGATCCACATCGGGTAATGCGACAATTGGGTTACGTCCAAGAAGAACCTCATTTCGATGAAGAAAAGTCGTTCTTTACTGTGAACATGGCTGAATGCACCACGTCCCAAAAAGCTATAAACGTCTCTTACACTCCAGCACCAGTTCAAGAACATTGGAACGATAGACGTGGCCGTAAAATCGATGTGAGTCTTTTGGACGAGGTGACCACCGGTCATGAAGCTAGTGAGAAATACATGACGTGGTACTTGGGTTGGGCTCGTCCTACTGTGATTATGGATCCGACTACTGAAGAATTGGCTCGTAAGAACAAGATGACATCGAAAGACCCAGCAAAAAGTCTTAAGAGCATTGTAAGTATTTTAGACTTGCTCGCTCTTATTGTTTTAAGATTACATTATCGAATCATTCTATTAATTGTTTGTTGTTTAGTTGAAAATAGAAGGAGCATTTGAAGACCTTGTGAAGGTGATGTGTTGCGCGAGAGAAAGAGGAGATCCTTTGTCAATTGAAGAGCAAAGTAAGAAAATTGACTTTGCTAGCAATGTTGACAATGAGGATGCCACAGAATTGTTCAGGCAAGCTGAGGCTGAAGTAAAGAGGGAAGAAAAAGATAGGAGGGAAGCACAAGCCAAGATGAATGCTGACAAAAAGAGGGCTCGTAGTGGTCGTGGTGGTGAAGGTAGTAGCAGTGGTGGTGTTCCTAAACGGGGTCGTGGACGTGGTCGTGGTCGTGAATGAATGCAGTCTCTAGTTTATTTCTTTAAGTTGTGTTGGACAAATGTTAAGGTTAACGGTTGGACAAATGTTTTTTTTTAAGGTTTATGGGACATGTTTTCGTATTTTGGACAAAAAGTGTTGGATTTCTAGTTGTTGAATGAATGGTTTGTTTAGCTATGTAAAGTTTCAATACTTATGCCGGCATGCTTATTTTAGGTTACATTTCCGACCACACCAGGGCCGGCAGGGTTTTGAATCGTCGGGGATCGCGCCCGACACCGGACATTATTTGCATACTGTGGTCGGTAGGGTAATTAGATCAAAACCTAGCCGACTGTTAATAAGCCGGCAGGGTATTATATTATAGACCTTGTCGGCTAACTGTTGCAGCAAACACCTTCTCCTGATTCCTAAAATCATCAAAGGTCGGCATGGTAACAAAATTCCCACCATGCTGGCCAAATCATAGGCGGCATGGTAATGACCAATACATTCCCGACGGATACACAGAAGAAAATTTTCTCATGATGCTTAAAATCATATAAGCTCGGCATGGTAACAAAATTTCGACCATGCCGGCAAAATCATAGCCGGCATGGTAATGACCAATACATTCCCGACGGATACACAGAAGAAAATGTTCTTCTGATGCCTAAAATCATATAAGGTCGGCATGGTAACAAAATCACGACCATGCCGACCGGACTTGGTCGGAATAGTTGACAAATAAAAACCTCGGCGGCAATTTTAAAATTCAATTTTTTTGCAGGTATAATTGCATTGATTGACTTGTACTTATGCACTATAACGGCCAAATTTGGGCGCCATCCTATAAATACACTACTAATCTCCACAAAACAACACACAACTATTTGCATATACTCTCCAAAGCTCATATCATCATACACTCCATCTAACTCACCAAATGGCTTCATTTGATTCTAATGAAGATTTGGCAATCACCAAAGCTTGGTATGCGGAAACTCGAGTTAGACGTCAATCCTCCGAAAGGGTGGATTCCACAACCTTTTGGGCTAGGGTACACAACAAATTTAGCCAAGAGTTTGGTAATCCTAATGCAAGAAGTGTTCAACAAGTGCACGATAGGCACCTTGTCATCGAAAACGCGATACTTGCTTTTTTAGCTCTCCAACCTCGGATTTTTAACGCTCGCCCCTTCACCTTGTCCATTGCACAATTTGTAAGCAATTTTGTGATTTTTTTACGTAACCCATGTTGTTTTATCTTCCAATGAAACAACACTAACAAATGTAAGTTTGTTTTTGTGTTTTTGTAGTACGAAATCGTGAAAGCACGCTACTTGGAGGAAAAGGTGGAAGCATTCGCGTTCGATGCAAGCTATCACTTCTTGGGAGAAAGAATCCCGGAGGATAACCCGGATTACTTGGATGTTGTATCGTTTTCGGAGGAGGAAGATTAATGGCTTTAGAAGTTTTTGTATAGGTTTTGTGGATAGACCTCTATGTAAACCCTCACGAGACTATAACTCGTCCACTAGGGTGGCCTAGGGGTTCAAAGGCTTGATCTAAGTGCATTCTTTTTTCCGTCGACAAGGAGTTAGGTTTTATGTTTCAATCAATGTAGTAACCAAAATTGCATGAATAAAGTGAATTACATCTTCCCATATTTTGTTTTCTGTTGGGTATAACTACAGGCCGGCAATGTTATAAATCATTAGCATGCCGACTATAGGTAAGCCGGCAAAGTGTTTGTAATTATGTGCATGCCGACGACATTATAGCCTAGGCATGGTAGGAAATATTTACATGTCGACCGTTAGATTCTTTGGCCCAAGATAGTCGACATATTATTCATTCAAAGACCCTTCCGGCTTGAAAATTGTCGGCGTGTTATTCATCCGCGGACCATGCCGGCTATACTTTGTCGGCATCCTATTCAAACGCAGACCAAGCCGGTGGATCTTAGTCGGCACCTTATTCAAACCTGGACCCTGCCGACCTTTCATATTTTCAAAACTAATTTTTTTGATCGAAATCGAACTCATAAGACAGATAAAAGGTTTAATCTACTGAATTCATAATTTCAAAATTTTAATCTAAACTCAATTAATTAACCTAATCAGAATTTTTAGTGTTAATTAAACAAGGGCATATTAGCCATTTAGAAAATACAAGGTTAAGGGGTGGCTAGGTTTTACTTCATAATGAATTTTGTCTTAGTTGCTAAATTGATAGAATTAATACCAAAATTATTAATTTTATCAAAGTTTTACCGTAGATATTCCCGACCGATTCAGCACTATGATGACCAATTCAGGTCACAATTGTGACCTGTGTTACCTATGTTACTATTACTTTGACAAAATAATTAACAAATGGTTGGATCTGTGGATCCTCATTTGTTTTACTACAATTTTCAAAAATCCCTCGAGTAATAGTTGGATTAATGGATCCTAATATCTCTACCTTTGTAGTTACGTTATGTGATTTGGATGCGTTAGTTTTGATCCATTTAAATTGTTGCTACTAATGAATTGGTTGGGAATAGTGGGATTTCTTTTTCAAATTATGTCTTGTAACTATGTTGAAGGCCTTTGTTATTTGTACGGCTATTCTATATTTGTTGTAAACTCCAGAATCGGTCTTGTAACTGTTACCACTCTGGGATTGGAAAATTGTGATCAACAAACATACTTGAGGTTCGCTCTTTTCCGTAAAAATAAATAAAATGGAGTAGATATTCTTACCTCGAAGTTGCACAGTTTGTAGCTTTCTTGCCCTCCGGGGAAAAAAATTCTTCCAAGCTGCTGACAACTTGCAACAGACTTCGGATCCGAAACTCTACTGGCAAATCTAGAAAACACTGCAGGTAGTGGTGGTGGCAAAAACGCTAGATATCACCATATGTTTCCACCAAATTTTTACACCGCTTATGTGTCGCAAAGGTATGGGCTCGTGTTATGCTAACATTCAGGCCAAGAACCATCACGGGGCCAAAGAATTCACCATTCCAGATCTAGGGTCTAGATGCATGCCACAAAGATGAACACCGGTTACGGGAAAAGTCCAAACGCATCAATATGTCAAACAAAATTTTGTATTGGCCTAAAGGTCATCTAGGTAGACTTGCCACATAAGGACTTGCGGTATAGACATAAAAGCGGATTTCAGAGTGTGTACAACTGTACATCAAAGCCGATCACTCCTGAGTAGCATCAAACAACAAACAGCGCAATCCATCCACTTCAGTGCAGGCTTAGTTTGTGCAACTCGCTAAAGAAAGGAAACTAAACTAGTATGCAAGTCTAGGATGAAATGGAAGTCGGAACTTCCGGAACCCCATTGTCCATACCAATAGGCAGTCATTCCTTGAACGAAGTTAGATTCAGTCATCAGGATCTACACCAGTAAACATTGTGTGAAAGAAACCACTTGGTATCTAGCATGTCGCACAGAAAATGTTATACATATAGATCAAGGGTGGAAACCTAGTAATGATTCAATAAGCATGAGGGTATTCCAAATCAGAACAATATGTGTTACGAGGTCAATCCATCACATCAGAAAAGGTAAGGTATAGCTAATCTAAAAATTTCACTGAGGTAAAACAAATCAAGAGTTACTTGACACCTGAATAAATGACACCGGTTTAGCACCAAATGAACACATGTAAAGTTCTAAGCGGTGAAATCACAATGCACAAAGAATAACTGAAGAGTTTTCATGTCTAAATGGGATCATCAGCTCAAAGCTGCAAAAGTCTGAGAACAAAAAAAATAATTCACTATCTTCAAGGAAATAAGTTGAGAAAAGATTCCTCAGTCATAAGACATTGATCAGACATCTGAAAATCATGTAAAGTCTAATTCAATAACAGTGTATATTTAAGAATCTATACAAGCTGCCTATCTCTTGCACGCAGGAGGGATAGCTTTTTTACTAGTAATGCAACTTACAAGATAAGGTCTTTCCATTCCACAAATTCCAAGTAATTTAAGAGTAAACCTGCATAAACGAGTTAAGGTATGCAAAAATACAACATCAGCCAATGAAGACAACCAGTACGCAATTCAAATAAAAAGACAAGCAGTAAACAGTAACATCCAGCTACCTGAGCATCAAGGATAAGATTGATCTCAGTTTTGATAACAGACTACATAGCCATCAGTATAGAAAGACGAGTAATATCATGAGTTGCAATTTAAGTGCTCCTAAGTATCATGTATCCACTAATTTTCTAAATTGACCAAATACTATTCAGGGGTCATCATAGATTATCTTGTTTGTTCTACGGAAATCAAAAACAAGGTGACTAGGAATTTCTTGAATATATACTATTTGTCACCACAATAAACTTAAGCAACACAATGCCCATAATCCCTTATAAGCTAATAATCTTTTATACATAACAACCCTCACTTTTGAACAGTGATCTTGCCAACACGAAGGTAAGTTAAGGGACAATGCTGGTAAGGATAACACGTGTTTAATGCCCGGCTAATACTCATAATTGAACATTTTGAAACAAAAAAACACTAAGAGTAATCAATTAATAAAGGAAGAGTTGAAGACAACTACCTTATTGAGTAAGGACTTCCTCATCTGACACCCTCACTGCACGAATTAGATGGATGATTCTATACTCGAGCTTTGCATTTTGCTTTTCAAGGTCCTTGATCTTCTCTTGCGCCTAAATGTAACAGCAGTAAAACAGTTAGAAACTTATTGACACACTAAAGATTAGCGCAACAGAATAAATTAAATTAACCTCACCGTCATTTGCTCGGATTTAGCTTCTTCTAGCTCGGCTCGAAGTTGACTTACAAGTTTTTCCGATTCATAATCACCGGAATCTGAATGAAAGATAAGAAATTAAGTTATGCCCTTCAAAATAAGCACATAAATCAGAATTTTTGCAATTTTGGAAGATTACCTTTCTTAGTAGTAGCAAGAGAAGCTTCAAGTTTCGACAACCGTTCCTTGATAAGAATACATTAGTTAGATATGGTAAATAAGTAAACCCTTTAACGGAAATAAGAGAACAAAACCTAAAACCTAGATTTTAAGTTCAGCGGGAAACAGGAACTTTACCAACCTCGGCTTCAGAAGCTCTTTGGTAGAAGGGTTTCAATATGACTTGCATATCGTTTTGCTTCTCATTAGAATCGGCCATTTTCAAATGCTAATTCAAGTGTTTTCTGCCTCACGAAATTTGGGATTTGAGATGACCAGTTTTTACCCTGTTGTATACAGGCTTGGGATTTGAGATGTTTACCAGTTTTTACCCTGTTGTCGCCCGCCGCTTTTACAACAGGCTAGAGTCGCTAGACCGGATTTTTTTTTTTTTGTGCGCGCCCCAAAAAAAAGGAAGATATATTGATATAGATAAACATTGCAGGGTGTATTGGATCATGATTTATAATTTTATATGGATCCTAGGTATCACCGGGGCCTTACGGTCCGCCTCAACTTCTTTTTTTTAGTCTTAAGTGTGATGTTATTTATGGTTTTCCCTATTTCTTATCCCCATTTTTCCTATTTCCCATCTTCTTCACAATTTTTAAAATCAATTTACATTTTCTTTCTAGTTTTTCCTATGTACCACCTATAAAAATCAAATTGACTCACTATTACCATTTTTACTTGTCTTCTTCTCTACTTATATCGTTATTATGAAAAATAAGTAGGGATGGCCATTTGGCCCACCCAAACCCATCCACGTGGGTACCCGCCCCGTTTGGGTAGGGTTTTACCCGCAAGAATGGGGATGGGGTCGGGTATGGCTAATACCCGAAACCTAAGCTACGGGGATGGGATGGGGACGGGATTCAACGTCCCTGCCCCATACCCGCCCCGTACGTTTCATAACTTAGGGGTTTAGACTTTTATGCAACAATGTGTATAATTTTTATACTTCCACCACTTAGTCGAGCTTTCTTTCATTTATCATATTCTTGATCGTTCTTGTACATTCATCACTTTCGTTCTTTTGTTGTGATCTGACACACTCTCTAAAAGTTAAAAAGAGAAAATGAAGCAGATAATGAAATGGTTAACGTGGACGATGATAGAATGAGAAAGGAAAATACAAAAAAAAAAATAATAATACCTCCGTCTCTAAAAGATGGGCAGGTTTGTGTGTAATTTACACACAAACCTGCCCATCTTTTGAGACGGAGGGAGTAAGTCATTAACAGATTCTTTTGTTCACTTTAAGATAAATTACTGAATTTAAGATTTCATAATGCAATATTCTTACGTTATTATTTTGGTTTGAATCATATTTAAGTTTTGATTATAATCAAATTTATGTATTAGCTCAGTGTTACGGGTAACCCATGGGAAACCCGTCCCAAATGGGTATTTCAAAAGTGTGTAACGAGAAGTTACACATGCATATTGCATGTGTATCCCGAAGTTACACATGGCATGTGTAATTAAAAGTTACACATGCATTAAAATGTGTATCCACAAGTTACACATGCATATGGCATGTATAGCCAACAGTTATCAGAAGTAAAAAAAATATACAAAAAAAATATGCATTGCTTTAATATTCATTTACAATAATTTTTATGTTTTTATCTATTAATTGGTTGTTATTGAATACAATAAACGAGTTAGAACACTAAATATGTAAAACGAAATCTTAGAAATGAGCCACGAAATCCTCTATTGTTCCTCCCTTCTTGTCTTCCTCATTACAAAATGCTTCCATATCTGTAACAAAATAAACATCCATGAAATTAGATTGGGTGAACAAAAAGAATGAAATAATATTATAGAACAACTAAAAGAGTAATTAAGAGTTACACATGCATATGACTAGTGTAACTTGGAGTTACACATGGGTCTCATTAGTGTAATCGGGAGTTACACATGCGGCTGACTGAATACGATGAGAGTTACACATTCATAACCTTTATATCCCATCAATTAGCAAGTGTAACTAGAAACTACACATCTAATTGGGAAGACAATTAGATGCCATGTGCATGAGCCAATTAGATGCCATATGCACGAATGCAATTCACTCTGGGCTTTGCCCCATCGTGAAAAATATATCCTATGGAACAAGCTAAACATAAATGAGTCATTAACATACTCAACATGAGAAATATATCATATGCGAGAAATCAATAGATACAATGTGTCTTAAAGTTACAAATGCTATTATTGTTTACAAATACACATGCAACAGGATATATACATGTATAAATTGTTAAAAATACAATAGGATATATATGTGTAACCTCAAGTTACACATACCGTAAAACAAAAAACAAAGATTCTACATCATCAATTTGAAGTTGTTCTTTTGAAACAACATTGTTTCTTCATCCTCTTCGAGTATCAAACAAAAAAACTCACAACAAATTCACAAAAAACAAAAAACAGCAGTAAAAATACAAATTCCATGCTAAAAATAGAATAGGATATATATGTGTAACCTCAAGTTACACATACCGTAAAAAAAAAAAACTTGTCTACATCATCAATTTGAAGTTGTTCTTCTCGAAACAACATTGTTTCTTTATCCTCTTCTTAGTATCAAACAAAAAAGCTCACAACAAATTCACAAAAAACAAAAAACAAAGAAAAATACAAATTCCATGCTAAAAATGCAATATGATATATATGTGTAACTCAAGTTACACATACCGTAAAACAAAAAACAAACATGTCTACATCATCAATTTGAAGTTGTGCTTCGAAACAACACTGTTTCTTCATCCTCTTCTCGATTATCAAACAAAAAACTCACAACAAATTCACAAAAATATATGAGAAAAATACAAATTTCATGCTAAAAATACAACAGGATATATATGTGTAACCTCAAGATTACACATACCGTAACAAAAACACCGCATGTCTACATCAATTTGAAGTTGTTCTCTTCAAACAAAATTGTTTCTTCATCCTCCCTCTCATTATCAACAAAATATAAACAAAAAATTCACAACAAATTCTCGGATCGGACATGCAAGAACAACAAATAATCGGAAAAAAAATTGAAAAAAGTTTTGAAATCAAACCAAAATAAGATTCGTACTATATTTGATGTTTCCTTCTTCGAAACATTGTTATTTCTTCTTCATGTTCTCAATATCAACCAAATCGAAAAAAATCGGTAAGATCCAAATCATAAAAATTGAAAACAAAAATTTAGAAAACAGAGAATTCACTGTCATAACTAGATCGAAACACACCTATATTGATTTCTCTCTTTCAAAACCTCGTCTTCTTCCTCTTCTCAAACTCAACAAAATCCAAAAATAAATAAAAATCAATGAAAGATAAAAATCAAAAATCGAAGCTCAATACATACAATGAAAGCATAAAGATAAATTGAAACACACCTATTATTCCCCATACCCGCCCCACCCAATTCATATGGGTAACGGGGTGGGGATAAGTATTTTTTTAACGAACAGGGCAGTGACTGGGATAAGCATACCCGCCCCATGACCATCCCTAAAAATAAGCCCTTTTCACGTATTCAACTGATAATTATTATCTGTTTTTGAAGAATTCAACTGATTAATGATGCGATGCTCCATGGTCCATGGAAATTCCTGATACTCCATCCTTGTTACATCGACTGTATCATGTAAAATATACTATATTCAAACTCCTCTAATTTCATCGATTTAAGGTCTTGGCTTTGACCTTTGAGAACCTTCGACGTCACTGAAGTCTTATTTTAACAACTTTATTTACAGAACACTAACATGAACATCTCTGCAACTTGGACCAGTAGTGTTGCTTTACTGGATACATTAAGATGCGTTTAAAACATGATTAATGGTTAAACTAGAAAAAAGAACATTTCGGATTATCCATAAGAACAATCTTCCGTACATACATACGTAGGAAATGTGATTTATTACCTAGGTTTTTTTTTCTTATTGTAGGGTGGTTTTATAATTGGGCGTAAATAAAAAGTCAGAGATAGTATTTAGGATATATGACAATCTATATGGGCGGTACTTAGGATAATTGGGGATAGGAATTAAGAGGGATGGGAAATAGGAGAAATAGGGGTGGGAAATAGGGAAAACCTTATTTATTTGTAACAATACATTAAAAAGTGCGACCACTTAATTAAGAACACGCAATTGGGGGATATCAAAACTAATTGGAGGATATGAATTACTTCCCCCAACCTTAGGTGCCTGTTAAGGGGTGTTTTTTGGGTATGAAAATACTAAAACACCCTTAAATTAATTAAAAAAACTTATGAAAAGACTGTTATACCCTCTCCAAAAAATAAAAACCTTAAAATCAATTCTCAAACACAAAATCAGTATCCCCCATTTGAATACCGGCATACTCGTGTGTTAGGTTTAGGTTTTGAAAGAAAAAAAAATTCTTCATCTTCTTCATCGTTCTTCATCGACGATTAATCGTTAAATCAAAAATTTCTTCGTCGATTAACCTACCCGAATCATAACCATGCCTCCACGGAAGAAAACAACTTCCCAATCGAACCCAAGTCAATCGAATCCAAGTAAATCGAACCCAAGAGCGATTGTTCAACAGAAATTGAAAAAAAAAACTTGATTTGATTGCTCAAGAGGAAGAAGACAAAGAAGCAGAGTTATCGGACGATGAACTACTAGCAAAGATGGCTTCTGTGGGAAGGTTAGTCATTTTGAACTGTTTAATTAGTGTTTCACTCGATTTGTAGCTATGGGTTTAGGTCAAAATCGCGAAACCCTAACTGCAAATTTTGAGTTTCTGAAGTTCCGGCATTCAATTTAGTATGAATACCGCACTGGTAGTTAAAACCGGCATGCGATCTAAAATGAATACCACGTCGTAAATAGGTACCGCCACTCAATCTAGGTTGAAGACCACGCCGGTATACAGAAAACAATAGTGTTTAGTGCGTTTTACCGGCATAAACCGTATTTTAGAATTCATGCCGGAACTCTAGTTTTGGTATCCAGGAATTTTAGAATTTCTTCCGGCATCTTCGACATTTTATTTTGCAGGCCGATACTTGAACCTGGCATTGAATCTTGTTATTCTGATATGCCGGTAGTCGTGTTAAGTTTCCAGGAATTTCCAAGGCTATACCGGCATCCTATACATTTACTTATGTAAGCCGGTACTGTAATCCGGCATGGATGTTCATTATACGTAAATGCCGGTAGTGGTGTTTAGTTATCCAGGAACATTCCTACACTATACCGGCATCCTCGACATTTATTTATAAACGCCAGCACTTTAACCCGGCATGGAAGTTTATTATAAGACCATGCCGGAACTAGCTCACGGCATGGTCTGTTCTTTGTTATTTTATGCCGGTATTAGAAATGAAAGTTAGTGCTTCTTTTGAAATAGATCTAAAGCAAAGGAAGCCAAAGCAAAGGAGGCTAACAAAGGAAAAGCTAAAGCTGCAGCGACTAAGAAAAAAAGGAAGGATGGTCTTGATAGTCCTCAGTCTCTGCCTCCTCGAGGGAATAACAAAAAGCGTTTGGGTTTTGAGACAAGAGGGGATATTTGGGATAATGGTCGTGATCGTAGTATTCTTGCAATCCGTGAACCTATTTGTAGCGCCCCCTAAGCTAGCAGCTGACTAATCCAAGAGATTAACTAAATAAAGAGGCACTAAGAATCTAAATCATTTACTTAACATTCAATTAAGAAATATTCTACAAAACTTAACCCAAAAACTAGCCCCGCTCTGAAATATATATACAAAAACTCCTCTCAAATGATACATATTCAATAGTGAGTAGATTTACAAATAGAATACAAACACAGAATAAATATAGCGAAAGCTAACTAACTAACGTAAATAATCTTTCGAAGATTTCATCGTCACATGCACATCTTGATCTGTCTCTGAAACTGAAAGTGGGAATGGGTGAGCACATCATCCCTAAAAGGGGTGCCCAGTAGGAATAACAACTAGCTTTCAAGTAAACATTAACATGAATTGAAGACAATGCAAGTTTTATCGAAAGTCGGTAACACAAGGAAAAACAATAAAACATAATGTAAAAACTTCTTCATAGACATTCATAAATAACAGTAAACACCCATGTATGAGATGTGTGTTGCCGCACATAAGGGAAGAATAATATTGATGCCAATTCCACACCGATTAGGTAATATTGCGGTGTATCGCCCTAGCCATAGAATACTGATATATATATAAAGGAAGAATAATATTACAGTGTATCGCCCTAGCCGTGTAATATTGCGGTGTATCGCCCTAGCCATAGAATACTGATATTGTGTCGGCACACATCTCATACCACACAAAGCACACAAAGATATGTATGAATTTCACAATACCAAAGATTGATTTGTAAAACAATAATGAATTCAAGAGAGTTCGTTATCGATTCCCACCTCTTTTGATGACAAGCCTCGCATACCTTGAGATCCACGATCCACTGGTTCATCCTTTGAATCGACCGTTGTTAATATAGACTAACTGTTAATCACACAAGAACTCTAAGATTCTAGCCAAATGGCCCACACAAGAATTATACAAATCTAACTAATAGTCCTAAGCCCATTTACGTTTCTATACCCTTTTTTTTATCTATCTTTAGCCCATCTAAGGTTTAGTAATTTGTTTCTCTAGTACACTAAATAAGTCTAGTAAACAACTACAACTTTGTAGAAGAAAACAAAGTCTAATTCGGACCAAAAGGGGTCCAATTCATCTAATTAAGAAAACTAATCCTAAGCCCAAGCCCAAACCCATGACCCGCGGGCTTACTCCGGCCCGGCCCGTCAAACCGGCCCGTTAATAAAAGATCTGGTCTATCTAAGTCAACTAACGGTCGCTGAAGGTCAAAGGGGTCAACTAACAGTCAACATCCAGTCAAAGGTCAATGTCCTGGTCAAATGGTCAAGGTCAAGTCGGTCAACTGAGTCGACTCAGGTCAAGGAGGAAACTCGGTGAGTCATCTCCGATACAACTCAGTCAGAAACCGAGTCAGACAATAACAAACCCAAGTCTGACTGATTAAATTCAGTCAGACAGACCAAAGGTTCTCACACAACTACACTCCAAGTTCTCTAACTCTGATTCAACTTCATTCTATACATTGCAGCAATACATCCATTCATAAACAAACTACATATTTCAAAACAATTGTAATTAAGATTACCTTGATCTGCATTGCAGGCTTTCATTAAAATCACTCAACACTGTCGTCTCAAAATCATTAACATCCCCAAGGTCTAACGTACATCTAACTTCAATTCAAACACTTACAAATCTGCATTCCACCATATTTCACATACACTCAAAGCTTCTTGCTTCAGTTAAACCAGTCATTCAATACACTAGATTTCAGTTCAATGCTTCAACACTCAACATAAATCACCAATTCTTTCACAGTGAACGCCAATAGTTCATTCATACTCTTCATCCGCAATATCTACAAACACACTTACACTATTCTCAACAACTTCCAGTTCTTAAAGTTCAATCCCTGCATCAATCTAACACTATCTGGAATTGATCACCACCTGCAATTCACCCTTCAGAACCAATACAATCATTCATTTAAACTTCATTCATTCCACTTAAAACTTCAGATGAGATCATACTCGGTCCATTAATCAAAGTTACAACTCCAGTAGCCCCTATACCTGAGTATACCAACAGGTCTATCTCATGACTCAATTCCTCAACTTGCAACTCAAATCATCTGCAACTCATCTATACCACCAATTCTGCATCCTCATAAGCAAGTCCTGTAACAACAATCTTCAGAACTTCCACCTCTTTATCCAATTCATCTCCCACATGAAACTTAAACCAACCACAATCCTATACTAAGATTACATCTCCATAACAAACTCAACTCAACCACAGTTCATCCACAATCACATAAAATTAATAATCTAAACAATTGAACAACATAACTAAACTCAAAACTAATTAGAATCTTACCCAAGAATCAGCATTCTGAATAGATAATTTCCCGTTTCAATTCCACTGAAACCCTAACTTCAATTTGGGGAAGAACATTTGAACCCTAGTCTCCTTTAATGTCGAATTCATCCTCATCCTTAACTCTAATTCTTTCAATTGATCAATACCCATCTCAAATCAATCCCATAGAACATCAATTTCATTATCTACAGTCTCCCAGAATTATTCTCAAGAACCCTAATTATTTTGATTCTTCACAGAGAACTACAATCAGTTGATAAATCTTCTTCCTTGCTCACGGTTCACAAAACCCATCACCAACTACCTAATTTCATTCTCAATACCCCATAAATCCTTAATAGACTTCATCTCTCAGAAACCCTAGTTTCTAAAATTCTTCTTCACAACAATTCCCTAATATCAAATCAACAATAACCCCTTTATCCTTAATCGATTAGCAACTCGAATAGCTTCTCAATTCCATATATCTCAAAATTACACTTATAAACCCTAATTTGATTCACAGACGCGTCAACTTCTTCCTTTCTCGAACTCAAACAACCACAGCACCACCACCTTCCCTTCCGATTCAACAACAAACTATCTATGAATAATCTACACAAAATCTAAGCTCAAATCTGAGGATTTGGGGTCGACAGAAAAAGATGAAGAAGAACAGAGAAAGGAGAGAAGAAGATAAGAAGAAGAAGGAAGAAGAAAAGAGAAAATGAAGTCTTCTCTCGACAGTTTGGTGATAAGGCCGACTAGAAAATGATTAAGGCACCCAGGCTTCGGATAAGGGCAACCAGGTCGGTCTAAGGTCACACTAATCTGCGTCCGGTCTCCGAATGACACGTTCGAGTAGTCCATTCCGCAACTTTTCGAGATCTATCTAGTGATACTAGTTTCATATCTAAATCGTTGTTAGATTAATTTCTATTAATTAACGTTCGTGTTAAACTAATCGAGTTATTAACGGCTAATTCGTCACTTTACCGGTCTAATAGCGTTGACGAGCTTGAGGCTCGTTACACTATTGCAGGTGTTGAGGAGCAAGATGAGCAAGATGAAGAGGAAAGTGAGAAGGAAGACAACGATATTGATCCAACTCAATTAGCAAACCAAATCCAAGGAGTAGTTGAACAAGGTGGTCCAAGTCAACAACCCATACAAGGCAAGGCGAAAGGCAAAGGCAAAGTAAAAGTTAAAGGTTCGCACCTTCCTCATGTTGATGACATGATACCCGACCTTGAACGTGGAAAAATTTGGGGCGCAGCTTCTTTTGATCAGCGGGTTCTATTTGGCTACAAGCACTCATGGGCTTGTACTATATATCAGACCTATGTAAGAATTTCTATCTCGTGCATATGTATTGTATTTATGCAAAATCTCTTAAGATCTCTTAATCGTATTATCTATTAATTTTAGGATCATAAGAAGGCTGTGCGTGTTTGCCGAAACCAAGCCGCGACTAATTGGGATTTGTCTCTAGAGCATGATGATGTCCAAGCAATAGTAAAGGAATCTGGTCTATATCCTTTGGTTGAAAATTATGTTAAGCCAGATATTGTCACAGTCAATTGCTTCGTTGAAAGGTATCATGGTGAAACTGATACCTTGCACTTCCCGTTTGGAGAGATGACCTTGATCTCAGATGATGCTCAGAACATTCTAGGCTTGGATATTACCGGCAAATCAATTACAGAATGAGGTGACCTTGATCTAGAATGGACGAAGTTGCACGAGCTTACTAACAAGTTGTTTGGTTGGGACTACAAAGAGTCTGTGGAAAGCTTCTATGTATCTAAGGTTAGTAGGACAAAGACATTCAAACTGACCCTGCTTAAGAAGAAGTTTGCAAACACAAAGAAAAGAAGTGTGCAGGATGGATGGGACCCCGCACAGATTCGTTATACAGCTGTTGCGTACCTGTTATACATCTTGGGCACTCGGGTATTCCCTGACACTAGTAGCAACAGGGTTAGTGCAAACTTCCTTTAGTACTTGGATCCGTTGGACGAGGTCTTTACCTATTCATGGGGCATCGTGGCAATGGCACATTTGATGGCGGATATGAGAAGGGCCTCTAAGGCGGTTACAAACCAATTCATTGGGAATTTCACTTTACTCCAGGTACTTTTGTTTTTAAACTTATGTTCTTATTTATATTGTTCACGTGTATCCTTATTATGTATTTAGAAACAAAATTTACTGACTTTTATATGTATCATTTCAAATTTGTATAGGTGTGAGCTTATGAACATTTCCCAACATTGTTCAAGGACCACCGCTTCTTGAAGTTTAATCCAGGTGTTGACACCCAGGAGCCTAGAGCAAAGAAATACGAGTTCAACGCCCATCCGAAGCCCGGTAACAATGGTCGACTGATAGAAATGAGATTGGCTCTTGACGCGATGACTACCAAGGATGTTGTGTTCGACCCCTACAAGGAGGCTAGAGATAACCGTCAATACACTTGGTTTTATAACGTTGCATTATACCAAGGTCCTTTGTTCCACCCAAAGGGATACGTTATGGCTGATCCTCGACCTGTGATACGGAAAATTGGATTCAAGCAATTACCTAGTATCATGACAGCCTCTACTGAAAGGTACCTTCTTGATTATTCTCGTTGCATGTCAAGTTCCACAAGGTTGAGGGTAAAGTATGATCCAACTCCCGAACCAACACACTGGAGGGATAGGGAACCACGTCGTTTGGTTGATACTACTAATTGGGAGGTTGCGAATAACGGTGATGAAGCTGACCTAACCTACATTCGTGATTATTTTGAATGGTCACATCCACTTGTTGTGCGGCCTGAAGATGTCCAAGTTCCACCCCAGAAAAACCCTCTCATTCCAACTCCTATAGCGGCACCACCTACGACGAGCCAACTTAATAAGACCATTGGATTGCTAGTAAGTATTGTTAATTGCTTACTCGCTAAATGTACACATAATTTTATATTAGCATATATATACTAATTATGTGTTGTATGTGTGAAACTAGCGGCGTCGGCTTGGCAAGTTGAAGAAGATGTTAGGTTGCAAGTACTCGGGAGGAGAGGTGTTATCCCTTGAAGAGATGAAGGAAGTCGTGGAAAAACTGATAGACACATTTATGTGTCTATATTAGTCTCAATTCTCTATAATGTTAGTACTCAATTTTGTGCTTATTTTGGTATTTTATGTCTTTGTAGGTGTTTTTGGAGAAATAAGCTTTTGCGGGAAAATTAGCTCGAAAAGTGGTATTTGCGCTCGTGGGAGAAAATTACTATTCGGACTCTCAGTTTGGATAAGGGGCACTTCAATTACTAAGGGGCACCAAACTTCTATATGCACCCACTAGTTGGTTACACCCCATGGCAAATACTATCCGCACCCCCATCTCTGTTAGGGGGAGTACCATCCTATTCGTTTGAAATAAAAAATGGCGGGAAAAATATTATCAACAGAGAACTCCCGTGAATTGGATTTGGACGTAACTTTCTCGTGGATTTTCGTCGGACCAAGTTGGTTTGGGCTTGGTTTGATCAGACAGGCAAGGTACGTGGATTAGAATCGAAAATAAAGGGGGATATGGGAAGATTTCCCGAAACAGGGGTTGTGAGTTATATCGGGACTGTATTGCTTTATTTGGCAATTACAGTGGTGAAAGAAGAAACATATCTTCTCTGTAAGATTTTTTTATACCTATTAAGAGAGTGTAGGAAGCTTACAAACATCCCAGAGACGCGTAGGAGCTAAAGGAAGTAAGGAAATATTCCCAAGACTTCCAATGAAAGAAAGGGAAGATTATTTCTAGAATTAGAGGCGTTGTTTGCTATATAGGGGGTGTATTCGAGTCCCAGGAAGGGAGTCGAGAGTTTGGGGTGAAGCAGAGGCATAAAATCACGCTGCAGGAGGAGTTGCAGCAACAGCAGGTGAAGAGGAAGAAGAAGAGTTGCAGACGACAGAGCAGAAGTGTCGTTCTCAAGAACACGAAGAACAGACTCATACAGACAGTCTTTTATTCTGCAACACATTTAATTTATCGTTCTCTATAACTGTTCAATTGCGACACTTATAAACGTTGCGTATCTCTGTATTAGCACTTTTTCGTCAATAAAACACCTTTTGGAGCTATGGATTATTCTTTTGAGCGAGTGTTCGATATCATGAGCTAAACCCCATCACTGGATGACGGAGGAAGCCAATTCTCATCACTGTGGTAACTTTATTTAATTCTTTCTACGACTTTTGCATTAATATAATTTGAATTATGATTTTAAATTAATTAGTTGTGATTTAGTTTGATGGGTTATGCTTAGCTTAGGTGTTTTGATAACTCATGCTTACCATTTACAATTAGTGTTTTATAAAATCTACCTTGGCAAAGATTAAGAGTCAATAATTATTATTTTTGGAGCTGTTATTGTCTAAGAATTAATATTGAACCACAGAAAAAGAGTTCGGTGAAATCCTGATTCCCAGTAATCTCTCAATATTGTTATCATCCTTTGTTTTATTCGCTAGTTTTAGTATTTTATTTAAGTAACTCCTAAAATCAACAACTTCCCAAGTCCGAGAATCGAATCCCTATACTTACCACTTGTAAAACTGCATCAGTTTTTGGCGCCGCCGACGCGGACTTGTATTTAGGTTTAGGTTTTAGGTTTTGCATTTTTTTTAGGTTTTGTATATATTTTATTTATTATTTTTTTTCTTTTTTGTAGATTATTTTTTGTTCTATTTTACTTCTTTGGTATTTTTGTTTTTGCTGTGCAGGATTTGCTTGAAGCGAAACGTGGAAAGTTGAATTTGCCTTACAAAAAGGGAGAAACTGAAGATTTTATTTTTTTAGACTTTCATCTTATTTTTAGTAGTTTCTTTATTTATTTTTGGACTTGTAATTTTCTTTTATTTGTTTGTGTTTATTTTTAGTATTTTATATATATATATAAAAAAAAAAACACTGCGCACACCAATTGCATCTTCGTCAGACTACCGAGTTTAGGAAAACTGGTAGATTAATAAGCTGAACCCGTGCCTTGGGCCTTATGGGAGTTACCAGCTGAAAGTCCACAAACCTCAGCCTCGTACCTTTGGGTATATTTATTTGTAGGTAACCCAAGCTTACCTAAATTAGTTAGCCAAAGCATTTGCATGTGCACATTTTGTTGAATTCTTGTATGCCGAACGTAAGAGAGACGCTCTAGGACGGTTTATGCGTGAAAAACCTAGAAGTGATATTTTAGGAAACAAGAATCTTGACTACCTTAATCTAGAAAGTCCTATTTTTGGACGTTGTTCTCACGGTGAAAATATCCTTAATACTTCTATTTTTGCCAAAATGGTTGAGGAAAAGGATGATGAGGTCCCGAGTAAAAACCCTTAGGGATCGTTTGAACCCGTCTAAAGTAGTGCGTGAGCCGAGGTGTAGTTCTACCAGCTTCTACGGTCCAATTTGATATTAGACCTGAGACTATTGGCATGCTACGTAAGTTTAGGGGGTTAGAGAATGAGAACCCGTATACCCACATAAGATATTTTGAAATGATTTGTGACACAATGAACTATCTGAATGTCTCCAAAGATGTGCTTAGGTTACGTTTGTTTCACTTCTCTCTCTATGATAAAGCCAAAGAGTGTTATCATTTTATTCCTTCTAAAATAATTACCACCTGGGATGGTCTTGTAGAGGTATTTGTTAAGAAATTCTACCCACACCATAAGACCGCTGTTGTTCTATATCTATCCAAACCTTTAAGCAGAGATTAGGTGAAAAACTTCATGATTATATAGAAAGGTTTAGTGAATTGTTATACCAGTGTCCACATCACGGCTTTGAAAAAGCCCACATGGCCCAAATTTTATATGAGGGCCTTGATAGTGAAACCCGTATGCAGGTAGAAACAATTAGTGGTGGAGAATTTACCCATCAAGACCCAGATGAATGTTTCGACGAATTCATCGAGTTAGCTGAGAAAACTAGGCAATGAGATTTAATGAGAGAATCAGAAATACCTAGAAATCATATCCATAGGGTCGATAGAGTTAATTATGGGTCGGATATTCTTAGGCGTCTAGAGGCCTTAGAAATGAATCAAGGGTCACAAAGATGCTAGATACGAAGAGCAAGCCAATGCTCTTTATAACAACTCTAGGTTTGAAAACCGTCGGAGATTTGATCCATATTCCGATACCTATAACCCCGGTTGGAGAAACCACCCGAATTTCTCTTGGTCTAAGGGCGAGTCAAGGTCGATCTAGTATTTCCCGGGCTCTCCCAAGTTTTGGGTATACTAAGAACCATTTAGGGCCGAGATCGATGATCAGAACCCGTCGGATAAAAAAATCATGAGTTTAGAAGAGTCTCTAACCATCTTATCTCATAACACTGCAGAGTTTAAGCAAACGGTTGAGAAAGGTTTACAGGAAAACTCTCAGGCTATTTCAGAGCTAAAAAATCAGGTTAGTATAATTGCAGAATTTTTGAGCGAAAGAGAAAAGGAAAAGTCCCCCAATCAACCACTACCCAACACTAGAGCAATTCATGAAGTATCCTCTAGAGAGAAAGAGTTCAATCATGTGAACTCTGTAACAACCCTTAGGAGTGGTAAAACGGTAGACAATAAGGTAGCCATGCCTAATAGTGGACATATTGTAGATCCACCTTTTAGTTCGCATTCTAGTTCCCAAAATGAGCCCCAGAAGGAGCCACTAGCTGAAGGAACTGATAAAATTTCTAGTGATGCCCATGTGGTTCCCGATAGATCTCATTTTGTGCCTAGAGCCCCATATCCACAGTTGTTAGTTCCAACTAAGAGAGAGTCGACTTTCAACGAAATAATGGAGATTTTTAAGCAGGTAAACATAAATATTCCTTTATTAGAAGCAATTAGGCAAATGCCTGCTTATGCCAAGTTTCTTAAGGATCTTTGTACACGAAAGCGTAAGCTTAATGTCCATAAGAAAGCCTTTTTAGCTGGTCGTAAGTTCAATCCTTTCGAACCAAACAGCCCTAAGTAAGTATAAAGACCTGGATGCCCCACCATATCTTGTACGATTGGTAATCACATGGTTGATAAAGCATTACTTGACTTAGGAGCCAGTGTTAACCTACTCCCGTACCATGTGTACACCCATCTAGGTCCTGGTGAGTTGAAACCGACTAAAATGACCCTACAGTTAGCTGATAGGTGGTGTCATAGAGGATGTACTGATTGAGGTTGATAAATTTATTTATCCAGTGGATTTTGTTGTTCTAGACATCCAACCTGTTCAGGACCCTAGTGCTCAAATACCGGTGATTTTAGGTCGCCCATTTTTAGCCACATCTAATGTTGTCATCAACTGTAGGACCGGGATTATGAACATATCCTTTGGTAATATGACCACTGAACTAAATGTCTTTAATGTTAATAGACAACCTTTTGATGGCTTGGAGGAAGTGAATATGATGAGCACTTTAGTTCAGGATATAATTCAGGATAATTGGGACGACACTTTATTTGGTGATTCCTTAGATGAATTTGATGAGACAATTCTCTTAAGTCAGTTAGGTGACCAAACTGTTGAACTAGAAGAAGCTCTCGAGTACTTTAAAGACTCTACGGACCCTGAAATTCAATCCATAGTGCTAGGCCTTACGGAGAGTAATGTTGACCCTAAGTTTGGGGTTAATAATCTAGAAGAAGCTCTTGAGTATTTTAAAGACTCCGAGGATCCGGAAATTCAAGCAATAGTTACAGGTTTATCAGAGAATACTGATTACCCTAAGTTTGGGGGTAGTGATGGTTATGTATCCCCATTAAAAGTCCTTAACTTAGGACTCGAGCCTAGTGTGCCTGAGGTATTACTTGAGTCTCTTCCGACTCCACAACCTGATCCTCCTGATACTGTCCAGGAGGAAATCCATCTATTGGAGACCTATTGTTCGAATGAATCTATTTGTCAGCCCAAGTGGGCGTCATGAGATAAAATGATTGTCTTTGAAGAAGTTTTAAATCAGGTTGTGCTATATCTGCTTATTTATCTAATCCGATGCATTTGTCTTATAATTGTGGCAGTTTTATTTGGTTTTGTTGATCCACAGTTATTTCGACTATTGATGTATGATTTTAAAAGGTAATTATTCATTTATGGGTATTTGACGTCTGGCTGAAGACTTTAAATTTAGCACTTCTTGGGAGGTAACCCATGCTCATGCAACACGGTAATATCTTTCCTTAACTCTTTTGCTTCAAATGGTAACAGTTTCTCCTTGTTTATGCTTTTAATTTTATCTTTTTAACATTGAGGACAATGTTAGATTTAAGTTTGGGGTGTGGGAGAAACTTTTTAGTTGCATTGTTAAACTCCATAGCCTATAAATTTATGCTTATTAAGGATGGCACTAACCAATCTAAGTGGATGGAAGCATTTTGGTTGTAGGAGTTGAGGAACTAATATGATTAGATGGAAACATCTAAAGAGTCTATTCATAAAAGCATTCACCATGCCATGGAATTTTGGTAATTCTCTAAGCAACCCCGGCTTTATCTCAAAAGTAGAGTTCGTTTGAATACACCCCTGTTGTGTATCAAGCCTATGAGAAGCTAAGTCCTTGAGTGAACGATTTGCATCACCCATTGCTTCTTCTTCCTCAACGTGTGGTTCGTCTAAGATTGGAACCTCTTGTTCTCCTTCTATTTGTACTTCTCCTTCCACCTTTAACTCTGGATTTTCTGTTGCGTCTTGGCTTGGTTGGAGTATTGTGCCTCTTCGAGTAGCTATCCCGCACCTTGGATAATTCCAATCTTTAGAAGCCATGGATTAGGTACCTGAAAACAATTCTCCCAAACAAGTGAGAAACAAGACAAAAACCGAAAAACAAAGATAAAAGCAGAAATTGTAAAAAGAAACTAAAAACTTAATAACAAGCCGTATGCCTCCCCGGCAGCGGCGCCAAAATTTAATCGGTTGTCAATCCGTCAAATATAATTTCACTTTCTCAATCAACTAGATATAAATATAGTACGCGATAAGAAAGAGTTCGTATCCACAGAGAGGCTTTTGTTGTTATAAAATTTCAGTTTCTAAAGTAACCAAGGGGGGGATGTTTGTTTTATCTAAGAAATAAAAGTAATTGAAAGCAAAGTTAATAATTGGAATAATCAATAAAGAGAAGATATTGGTCATGGGATGGTATCATTCACAAACATGTATTATCATCAATGATTAGAATTGGTATTTTAATCTTGTATTTATTAAAAGTCCTAGGATACCTTGATCGCAAGTATAACCCGTTAATTCCCTGATTTCATCACAACCACATTAAAAGATGCATATGTGAATTCTTCGTAGAAAGCAACCTAAAGTGTAAAAGCACAATTAAGTTTAACTCCCTAAAAGCATTAAGTTTTATGGAATAAGACTCATCAATGCAAACGAATGTGTAAAAGCACTAAACGTTTTAACAAAAGTTATGATTCACTTGTGACTAGTAGGATATATCACTACAAGCACTACCCACAATTATGCTACTTAGAATCAGGGATAAACAACTTTTTCGTATTGAAAACCTTAATATAGCTCTAGAGATGAATGTAAATCGGATTGATTAGGACTCAACCAAACAAACTATCAAATCTTATAACACTATTAATTGTGAATCACAAACAATAAAATATTGAGACAAAACTAATTCATAGATTCAAAAACATGTTGAGAAATCAACTTTTATCCCATCACCAATAATATGTTTAGCTACTCATAGCTATGGAGTTCATCATAATAATATTAATTGAAAAGAAGAAGAAGATGAACAAAAGCAAACCCTAGAAGCATAAACAAAACGACTCCCAAAACTCCAAAGAATAAGATATCCCATAAGTTGTAGAAGACCTTCCCTTTATAGCTTTTCTCCAACTTCTAAAATTAGGTCTAGTCTTCAAAGTCCATTAGATGAAAATCCACCAAGCCCATAAGAGGGAGAAACCCATGTAGAAAATATGTCCCAAAAGTCGTCGCCGGAAATCTGGTATTGTGGCCGGAAGACGGCCGAAAAAGTCGTCGGAAATCATCTCAGGTGACCGGCAAAGTCCGCCCGGTCACCGGTTCAGCGAGTCAACTCGGTCGGGTCAACGGGTCAGCTCGGTCAGACCGAGTCAAACCGAGTCATCCAGTCAGCACAGCATCAGCTGAGTCTAGTCAGACCTGAATCAGCTAAACTACTTGGCTGAATAAGCTGGGTGGCATTGGCAGGCCATTGCATAGGCCTAACCTGTGTATAGCACAATCATTGTGCTGCAAACTTCTCCAGCCAAGATGGCCATACTTTCACCACTGCAGCTCAACTCATTGTCACTTCTTCTTCTTGCCCTGAACCACCACAAACTCCAATCAGAGACACTGCATTGCCATAACATCACAACCTGCACTGCCATTCTCTTGCATGAAATCATCAGCAAAGAACACTCAAGACCTCGTTCCTCCAACTTCTTTGAATTACCGGTTCCATAACGGAACTATCTGAGCTGCAATTTCATGCACCAGCACCAGCACTAGACTCTCAAGCCATCAAAATCCAGTCCACTTCATTACAAAGCAACAACACCTAACATTCATCTAGGCTTAACTTCAACCTCCCCTGCACATTGCAACTCCAATTTGGCTTCAACCCACTTCAGCCTGCAGCTCACTGCACCACAAATGCTTCACTTCATTCTCACCTGCAATATTGTCACGCCATACATTCCAGCCCAGAACTATTCTTAACAAAACAACCCTGAATCCATAACAGCTCAATCCACCAACTTCTATCTCCTGCAACAGTTCACTTCTCTTCCTTTTCAGCTCAAGACCACCACATTCAATTCGACTCGCACAACTTGAGCCACCACAATATCCTTGGCATCCATCTCCACCGCAATGAAACATCTAAAATCGCATTCCAAACTGCACTTCAAACCATTCCGGACCTGCAACTATCGCCACCACAGCTCTGTAAACTCCACCTGATCTGGATCAGGTCATAGCACCAGAGCCATGAACTTGAACTGCAATTGGTAGCATACATTACCAGCTGCAGAAACACTAGCCGGTGCAATAACTCCATCTTGACTCCGGTCATTCTCTGTAGCCGCATTGCCTGCCTTCAGCTTTAGGTACCTGAGCTGCACAACCATTTCCAGCTCTCCCATGTAATGTCTTCACTGCTCATCATCTTAGACCCATTCTCACAGCACCTGTAACTCTCCAGCACCACCATTTCTTCATTGTACCATTGTAATCAGCTCTGCCTATCAGCTGAATAGCATCAACTAGAGCTACATCACCTGCAGCACAACTGCAATACCACAATACACAGACCCAGGCCATCTCTTCCCAGTAACCTCAAATTACAATCCAAACCATCAATTCCACTCTGCCAATTCCATTTATTGTACCACCACTGCAGCATCATTATCTTCTCCCTGGTTCGAGTAGTCTTGAAACTCCACTTCCGACACCATCACTCTCATTAGTTTCTCCCTGTAACTTCAATTGACGATTCATACCATCTCAAAACCCTAACTTCAATTCAGACACAACCAATTCCTCCCTGTAACTTCAAAATCGAACCCATAATTGTTCTCCGATTCCTTAAATCAACCACTTACAATCCACAATTACCACCAGAAACTCGATCTCGAGATAAACCCATGTCTTAATTCACCATGCACCCATCCGAATCTTCTCTTTCACAGAACAATTCTTTCACGGTTCAACTCGAAATTCGTTAATTCAACACAGATCCCCTTGTGTTTTTTCTCAAACCCTAGATGACTGCAGCAATCACTCGTCGCCGTCTTCTCTCTGTGAACTCGATTCCATGGCTGCACATCAGCCTCTTTCTCTGAATTTCAACTTCAGGTGAATAAGTAATGATTGAGAGAAAACATCTCTCGATTTAGGTTTTGGTGTAGGAAAATGAAGGTGGATATAGCCACCCATGTCTGGCAGATAAGGGGTTATGGGAGTAAGGTTATATCCAGTGTCCAGTCACCTTGATAAGGGATACCCAGCTGGAATCCCCTTAACATTTGCTGGCTGTCAATTAATATTTTTCCAAAAGAGGGTTGTCCCTTAACCTTGGGTCAGATCCATATATCATTTGCCTGTGAGATGACAATTTCGCCCTTTTTGCTCAAATTGGATAATTTCTTCTTCTTTTCCTTCGTGCGACTCCAGAGTACCTAATAACTCAAAAACACACGTAAAGTACATGATTCACAAGAAAAATAGCAAAGAAAGCGTAACTACTAAATAGTAAATACGGTGTATTCTACACCTATCATTTCCCACCAATGGTACTAAGAGAGCTTCTCAATCCCAAAGAAGTCTTTAAACTGAGCGGACGTAAGAGATTTTTCCTAATTAGGTTACTCTCCTCTCCGAATAGGCGGCTTCACCAATGAGCAAAGACAACCGAGATAGTTTTCTTTGTCTCTAAGGATTAGTTTGCTCGAAATGCAAACTTTCATATTTATAGACCAAGGAAGTTTGAACACCAAGGAATTTCCAAAACCGAAAATATTCTCAAGATATGCAATATATTCCAGATTTGGTTCCCATAATTCCTGGAAATGCTTTGCCCAAATATTGACCGAAAATCTCTTGGAAAATCTCCAACTAGTAAATGCACATTACTAATTTTCATTTTCCTAAAATAAAATTAAAAACCTTAAATATAAGATTCTCAATTTATTTTATTCGATCTGGGATTTTCTTCCTTTAGCTATTAAGGAATAACTTTGAACAATTAAAGATAAACGTTACTGCACATGTTCAAAGTATGTCGACATCTTTACTTTGTAAGTCCTCTTTCATACTTACAATCTTGAAACCGATTTTCCACACTTCCAAACAAGTTTAGAATTGGTTCATCTGACTTTCAAGAACTATGTGATTGATCAAGAACACTCAATCACAAATCATGGGTTTCACGGTTCTACCAAAACAAGTTCCGGTTCTACCTCCATGTGAATACTATGCATAGTCACGCTAGTTACCAAAATTCGGTTGACAAGGTACTAGGATCGGTTCCCCACATATATATGGTATCTAACTTGTACTTGCTGCACATGTCCATAGGATCGGTTCCCCTTTGCCTAAAAATGTGTTGCACATGTCCATAGGATCGGTTCCCCTTTCTACTAAAAACTCGATGCACCTCATACAAGGATCGATTCCCCTTTGTGATAGGTTACACCTCTTACTAGGATCGGTTCCCCTTTACCCAGAGTCGGTCATACTAATAACACTAAATCGATCATACCATCTCAGGTGATTACTTAAGATCGATTTCACTAATAAAAGTCATACCAATACAAAATTTAGGCCTTTGTGAATAGTTTTACCAAGAACATAAACAAGTCATGAACGGTTATACTAATCACACATATTGGTAGTTCAAAATATATGCAATGAATAACAATACCAATAATGCATGGCGATTTCTCTTTCGATTCACAAAACAAGTTCATGAATTTACTTCCTTAAAACAAATGAATAACAATACCAATAATGCTTGACGGTTTTACAGACAAGGAGGGACAGATAGCGATTGGAACTTCTCATCAGCCAAGTCAAAGGCCACAACCTTGTTGTGTGAAATCCAATAAATAACATCATTGGCATAGGTACCCCTACCCCTGCTCAGAGTACACAGCCGATGGGGAACTCTACCTATGGATCTCCACCCACAACCACTTCCGAGTGTGTATACTTCTACATTTCCTTCCCAATAGTATTGGTAATGGATTCTAACAACCTTGTACTCATTGGTTGACCTAACATATCCAAATCCACATGCAATGTAATACATGCCAACAAATTCTTCCTTCCGAGGAACTAGTTTAGGAAGATAAACATATTCTCTAGTAAGGGGATTACAAATATAGATGGGATCTAGGAAATTATCGTGAAGTTAAAATGCACAAACCAAACCATTGCAGGAGCCAACTAAGTGATTAAGTAAAAGTTGGTTGTGCATGGGAGGATGATAGATCCTTTTCAGATTTTGATTGTAAATGTATTTCTCATCAAGTATAATCTTATCACTTAGTTGTCCTCCATGAAAAAGTAAAGTTTTGTAGACGTCCGGATCGTCAAGGCGACAGGCAAAAAAGAGACATAACTCCACCTTAGCAGCTATATTATCATCGCCATCATCGCCACCATGGAGATGGTTAAGCAGATGACTGAGGTGCATACTAGCAAAGTTACTTCCGCGGATGAGAGTTATCCATTTCTTACAAACTAACTTGCACTCTAAGACTGATTCGACTGGAACCCAAGAAAGTATTTCTTGTACAATATCCGAGGGAAGAGAAGAGACTCCATAACAAAAATCCGAATGTAAGAGAATCTAGAAAAAAACTTTGGTGGATTTGCTTTTCTACAAGTGTTAGACCTTGTTATTCTATAGGCCTCAATAATTCCTAAAGTAACACGAAAAACAAATAAAAGAAAATCACCTATCGATGTTATGAAAAATTTATGAAACACACATAGAATTACATAATTTGTATGAACTACCGTATGTTATCAAAAAACATAAAAAATAAATAATTTACAGAATCACTTACTCGTTATTCCAACTTTTCAATGTATCTGTTGCTTGTGTCGAAGTTCTAGTTCAGCATTCCAACCTCCCTTGCCTTTCATTGAAACGATTTCATCATTATTCTCACTTAGGCATTTCTACAAACACTTAAAATGTTCCAGTTTTGGTTTGGGTTTAAAGGTTAAAGCTTAAGCTTATGACTCTGAGCAAGCAAACTAGGACCTTTGACTAAAAGAAATTGTGAAAACAACTATAAGTTTGATAAAAAATGATGAAGAAATATGAGACCTGAAACTGTAAGTTTGATTGACTTCAATACACTGAGCTTTCGGTTGAAGAGATTTATAAGGTATTTGGGTACACTATTCGAAGTTATTTTTCAGCTTAAAGATAGAGGTTAGTTTGGATTCGGAAACACGATCTAGCATATGGCAAGCACCAAAGTTAACTTAGCCGGAGCAAGTGGAACTTTTAAAACCATTTCAGCTTTTCGTTGTTAAACATCTCTTTTAGATTCTAGTTGCCGAACAAGCAGATCAATTTTTCCTTTGACTTCTGAGTTGACTTGCGCTTTGCTTCATAAATTTAACCATTTCGTTCAGTAATCTAGTAACACGATAACATGTTATGGCCTAACTTGTCTTGTCTGAAACAAACTACACATGACTACAAATTCCAGAGGTATATGAATCATGAAATGATCCAACCATTTCTGAGGGTTTTCAATCCGAGTTTAACAATATATACTAACTAAACTAAAGTAAGGTTTACTGGATCTTTCGGAATCAGTGTGAAATAAATAGAATCTGTCTGACTCTGCATTTGTATAGGAGTCTTGGTGGATGTTGTTGGTGCGTAGGGGTCTATTATTATATATATCTTGTTGTCTGTTGTTGTTGCTTCAATTGTTGTTGAGGTCTTAGAAGTTGCCATAGATCTTGAGTTTATAGATGAAGTTGATGATGTTGCCATTAAATATGGAGTTCTTTTTATAGAGAATCAAAAACTAGCTTTGGGTTTTCATCACCACGATTCACATCCACAAAAATTAAAGAAAAACCCAAAAGAAATAAACCAAAACAAACTATAGGAGATGAAATGCACAATCAGATGATACTATCAAACTAATAACAATACAAGTGTAAAAACGATTAAAATCTAGAAATTAAAAAGAAAATGATTTAGAGAATCCCAAAAGTCAGGTTTAAATCCAACTAGGTTAGATTCAGAACCAGAACTGAAGGGTTAAACCAAAAACCAAATAAATCTGAGAGAAGATGGAGATATTGAAAATGGGTTATGTTAGAGCACTGCTCGGTCGAACTCGCAAACATTGCTATCTCAAGCTTGTTTGTCAATGTTAGTGATCATGATTGCTATTCTACTTATAGTAATGTCTCGGACTAGGATAGATTGTGTAGTTGAGCATTAGACTTCACGACGTTTATCAATTGAAGACGAAGAACTACTAAGGAGAGCTTGTGGAACTTCATCAACAAAAGGTATGTGGAGACTAAAACTCATCTATCACTTGAAAAGTCTATTTCTACTTTATCTCCTATATTGAGACAAAAGTCGTATTACTATATAGTATTCGATTATGCACATTTGAGATTTCGAGCTGAGTTTAACTCGCTTACGTATTTATCGAAACATGGGTTGGTTAGCTTTCGCTTCAACCAAGTTCATCTAATATTCTTGACGAAATTCAAAAGATGATCATATGAAAATCGCCGAGTAACATCTTACATTGTTTGTGTGATACAATCATTTGGTGTAGACTTGGAATGTTTCGTTATGATTATTTCAATAACTTGAAAATTGTTTTGACTTTTGATGCTAATAGTGTGTGAAAACGGCTATTGTCATCCTCTAAGAAAGTTTCAATGATTGAAATAGAGTTTAGAATATTAACCATCATTGGATTATGAACATAGTGTGTATTCTTGCATGTATGTGGTCCATGACTGGAACTATAGTATGCATACCCGTATGCGTACTTGTAGTTGTGGAATTCCGGGTACCTAAGTACACATACCCGTACACGTACTGGCGGGTTTGAGTCCAGAAATTTCTGCTGTGTTTGGAAGTATGCGTACACGTTTTCATACTGGCGAAACCCAAACTCAAACCGGGTACTTAAGTATGCGTACCCGTTTGCATACTTGAGCGGTTAAAGTTCTAAAATCGGTTTGTTCATGAACTAATATATTTTTATATTAAGGAATGAATTCTTTGCAAACCGTGGCTATAATTTTCATAAATTGATTCGAGTGAATAAAACCGATTTTGATTCAATTGTGTTCTTGTATACTTCTATGAGGATATAGCAATTGAACAACTCTATAAGTAATTTCATTTGAGTCATTTGAACTAGTTGTGGTTAAGATGAATAAGGTTGATATGAGAGTGTTCATATAGCTCGGTTAACTATTGTTGAGCCAACATAGTGTACACGTTTAGGTACGGTTACTCAAACCTAAATGAGGGTACATTTCATTTGTGTATAACAAGCTAAGTTCGATCTAACGGTTGAAAGATATTAGCTTGAGTCTAATCAGGTTTTCATCTAACGGTGAATATTGAATGCTTTGTTACTATGGTAACTTAGATTGCAAACCCTGATTTGAAAAATATATAAGGAAGAACTCTAGCAACTGGGAAACCTAATCCCCACACCTCATGTGTGATACTAGTTGCGACTAGAGTCGATTCTCCTTTAACCTTAAGTTTTTCACGAAACCTTGTAGGTTAACGACTTAAAGATTTCATTGGGATTATGAATCCAGACCCAACTATTTTCTCTGTAGTTGCGTATTCTGATCTTACTTCTTCTATTGTGATTGAGTATTATCTTTGCTATAATTTGCTTAAGATTTATCTCGGATAGGTAAGATCAAACGTAGTCACAAACATCTTCGTCTCATCGTTTGTGATTCCACAATATCTTGTTTCGCTACCATACGCTTAAGATTATTGTGAGGTGATTGATAATACTAGGGTGTTCTTCGGGAATATAAGTCTGGTTTATCAATTGGTTCTTGTGCACCTTGATTTATCAAAAGACGGAACAAAACTCGTAGGTATTTCTGTGGGAGACAGATTTATCTATTCCAATAGACTTTTCTGTGTGAGACATATTTGTTTATCAAGTTTTAGACTTTGGGTCGTAGAAACTCTTGGTTGTGGGTGAGATCAGCTAAGGGAATCAAGTGCGTAGAATCCTGTCGGGGTTCAGAGACGTAAAGAACGCAATTGTACCTTGATCAGTGTGAGATTGATTAGGGCTCAACTACATTCCAGTCCGAAGTTCATTGGTAGTAGGCTGGTGTCTGTAGCGTCTTAATACAGTGTGGTTTTCAAACCTGGACTAGGTCCCGGGTATTTTCTGCATTTGCGGTTTTCCTCGTTAACAAAATTCAGGTGTCTGTGTTATTTCTTTTCCGCATAACATTTTATTATATAATAGAAATGTCATAGGTTGTGTGTTAAGATCAATCAATTAGATAATCCAACCTTTGGTTGTTGATATAAATTTATTGACACTTGAACATTGGTCTTTGGTACCGTTAAAGTTGTTTCACATAATAATCAAGCTCGCGGATTTCTATCTGTTTGATTTGCTGATTACACTGTGAAACATAGATATAAAACTCTTTGATATACTTTTGTCTAGATTGAGTCTGACTGTCTAGTTGATTCTCTTAAAAGTATATTGGAGTTTGTCTATTCAGATTGCCGAACGAAATATTGGGTGTGGTTGTTAGACCCCCACTTTTTCAATTGGTATCAGAGAAGGCAAACACATTTAAGACCTCATAAGTCTGTGTTTATACCGATATGAATATGGACAGAAGTGTTATCTCAATAAATGCACCACTAGATCCAGGGATTTCAGAATTCTCTTCCATGACCGATTTAGTAAAATCTGTAGAAGAAACACTATCTAAATCTCCTCCAGGTTTAAAATCCCTTGAAGTGTTTTCAGGGATTGAAAAGAAACTTGAAAACTTTATCTCTTGATTTTAAGTTATACCTCCAGAAAGAGCAAGAATCTCTTGACAAGCTAAATCAAGTTATGATGAATAATACTCATGTCGAGGTTGATATTGATTTACTAATTAGTGAGAGCAATGCTCCTCCTCTGTGTAATCCACTTGGTTGTAGTAAACTAAACGTATTACAAAAGGAATTTAAATCTCAGTCATCTGACGGTATTATCTCAAAGCATGAATCAGTTCATTGGCCAATTCCTGATACACTGTCTCATGATAATTATTTTGTTTACTGTTGTAAACATGTCAGGATGTCTTCTTACACCAAAAGAGTTTCCCTGCGTAGTACTAAACATTATCTGCAGACACTATTTTTTATTAAGTTTTAAAATGAGACATCAGGGACTCAAATTTTTGTGTATCTCTCTAAAGTCTTTTGCAAAACTTGTAAAAACAGATTCTTGGATGTTTCTCAACTTTGTTGAATGCAAAAGTAGTTGGAAAGAAACTCTTTCTTGGTGCTACGGTGAGCAAGACATTGTTCACCTCAACACAACTTGATTGTGTTGAAAGTGCATCCTCACCAAGAAATGCCATGTTATCTATACGGTGAGGGAAGCACAAGCATTGGAGCACACATATTATGTTGGGTATGATTTTGAATGTTTGGTAACGTTGTAGAATTTGATCGGATTCTTCTAAAAAGGTATGTCTCTAAACTTGAGCAAGTTTTATGTTGATTTATGTACCTTGTGTATCATTCATGTCTACCTAACTTGATTTGTGTTTAAGGTTTTTAAATGTTCCGGTTTTGAAAATAATTGTTCGGGATGTTTTGGCCTTCATGGTACACTTCAGGTATGCATACCCAGTTTACAATTGAATTTTTGTAATAAAATCCAGGGAAATTCGTTTGCGTACCAGTTTGCATACTGAAAATCTGTTTGCATACCCGTATGCATACTGGCCTGTAGACGTTGATATTCGGTAAACTTGTTTTGGCCGTATCTTCTTCGTCCGAACTCGGAATGACCTCATTTTTTTTTTTGCATTCTCTTACTCTTTGAATTCTCTTAGAAATGGAGATGAGAATTATTGAATTTGGATGAGTTAAGATTGGTATTTATCATGTCTCTTGTTTTTGAGTGTTTTGCTCCGTTTCATCGCACTTGTTCCACTTCTCCTGGATTTGGGCCCTTGGATCCTTGGAGTAATACTATTCTAAGCTAATTTGTAGCTTTTACAAGAATGTTGTTGGTGAATCACAAAGAAGGAAGTTCAAGAAAGTAGTATGCATTGCTATGGGATTCTTGAATGCTCACAATCATCTTATGTGAACAATGGTGCATGGTCATTAATGACTTTATATGTTCTTCTTTGTTAAGAAAATATTTTTATACGCCTTTGGTGGCTATTCTTGGTGTAAATCCATGCGAAAAAGATTGATTATACCCTCCAAGGACAAATCATCTTATATGTGCATTACGAGTTTGTCTTGATGTCTAGGAAACTTCTTATTAGAATTTATTCTTGTATTTTAAGAAGGATAACTAGGGTTTGGAATAGCCATTATTGTGAGTACACATAGCTACTGCCAACGTTTTCATCTTGCAATGTTTTTAGACTTATTTATTTAAATTCTAAGTTATTTGGAAGATGATTTTTGCAGTATTAGTCTTTATGGTTTTATATATTGCAAATTGTTATGGGATATGTTGTTTACGTCTGTGAACCTTGAATGTCCCATATTTGTTTAAAAGTTAACTTTATTATATCCTGGCGAGATTGGGGTATACCCAGATTAATTGGAGTATACCCAATAAGATAAAATAGGGTCATTTTGAAGTAAAAGAAGCCACCCCTTAGCCATATATTTTTTTAAATGGCTAATATACCCTTGTTTAATTAACACTAAAAAATATGATTAGCTTAATTAATTGAGTTTAGATTGATTAATTGAGTAGATTAAAACTTATGAAATGAAATTTTGTTTTTGATTGAACTTATTTGGGAAGATTTTTGAGGAAAAAAAAATTATTTTGAGAAAATATTTTGCAACGGAAATGAAAGCACACTACCCAAACACTTCTAAAAAGGGGATTGCAAAGCTGTTGTATGAAATCATACTCAAAATTAGATCAGAAATCAACACTTTCAGTTCTGAAAGTATGAAAAGTCGGCAGGGTCGACGGATGAAGAACATGCCGACTAACTTTGGCCGGCAAGGTTCTTTCTAAATAACAATGCCGACTTTATTTTTTTTGACACACAGGAGATGATTAATATTAGTCGGCAAGGTCTACAAAAAAAAAAAACCGGCCGGCTGTTGAGAAATATACCCCGCCGGCTGTTGAAAATACGCCGGCTGTATTGGCCGGCAAAGTCTTCAAAAAATACCATGCCTATTTGTTGAAAAATTTCTGATCGCCACGGCTATTATGAAAAGTCGACAAGATATGCATGTTACGACCTTGCCGACTAAAGACACAAAAATCATAATTTTCGATTTCTAACCTAACATAACAATCATATAACAACCAAATCACACAACACAATGATGGGTTTGAGTTTAGACATCACTTAGAGTCTTCTTTTCGCCGGTAGAATCAACCATTTTTTTTGGAAAATCAATGTTGAAGATTTTCGGTTGATGGAAGAAATGGAAGAAGATGAAGGGGAAGAACAAAGAGATTAGAAAAGAGAGATTAGGGAAGATTAAGAGTTTTTTAGTTTTTAATTTTAGGGTTTAATTTTAAGTTAATTAGTTCAAGGGTATTGAAGTAAAATCACCATATTTTGTCTTATTGGGTATATCCCAATCAAGCCAGGTATTATATGTCTGTATGAAAGTATTGATAAAAGATATAATGAACTTTTGACTACAAAAGTTAAGCCTATTATGTCATTATGCAAATATTGATGGAAGATAGGATGAACTTTTGTTTACAGATATTAGGTCTATTATATGTCATTGTGCAAATAGTGATGAAAAATAGAATGAATCTTTGATTATTCCATAGTATTGGTGTTTCCCGATCCACATCTTTGTGTATGTATTGTGCGGCTTCGTAAGTTCTCTTATGTGAGCATAGGCAATCGAATTGATCATTTTCGTTGTGGTTAATTCAATTGAGATTTTTGGATACAAATTCATGTTTCATGTGATTTGTTAATGTCCAAAGAAATCCTTCTTTTCTTGTAAAAGTAAGGTCGCTCTTGTTGTTATTTCGGGAATGACATTTTATGGGGAAGAGCGAAAAGGGCGAATTGTCTTTCAGGGGGCAAATACTATCGGGAGCCGAGCCATTGCGTTAAGGGGCGACTGCTTGGGGGAGTACTTGAACAAAGACCAGCCGTGGTTAAGGGGATGCCTGTCTCAAGGTTGCCCTTATTAAAGTGATCCGGGTGTGTTATTAGCACCCAAATTTGACTTATCCCTAAATCGAGAGAAACTCATCTCTCATTCATTCATTTCATGACATCTCAAATTTAGAGGGAAAAGAGCCGCACATGTGAGCCATGGAATCAAAGGGCAGAGTGATGGTTTGCCGTCATCGTCTAGGGTTTGAGAGACGAAATCGATCAAACATGAGAGGGAGCTGAGAGTCTGATTGTTACACAATTGAAGATCGATTAGAGATGAATGAATTAGAGAAATTAGGGATCGAGAAGGAGGTTCATGGGTTTTTGGTTGAAATTGAATAATGGGTTTTTCAGTGAGTGAGAAAGAGAATAGAAGATCAGTGACCGCTGCTGCCAAATTGAGGGATGGATCGAATCTGGGTTCAGAGGAGATGTTGGGATTTTATTAGTGAAGAACATTAGGTCTTGTGATGGAAATTGCTGGTCGTGTTAGAGAAATTGAAGTTAAGAAGAGCATGAAAGAATGGGTATTCATCGATTGGGTTTGGTTTGAGCTTCACTGCCGACTGATGGTGGTGATTTTGTTGTTGGAAGGATGAAGAATTGGTGGAGAAAATTGGTTGTTCTCAGAGTTTGATGGCAGAGAATGGAGCTGGCCTGAGATGGTGGCTGACCTGGGAGGAACTGGTGTTGGCTGTGAATATGCTTATAGATGAATACTGTGCAAATTTGAAGTGGAAATTCAGTGGGAATGGAGCTGATTGAGTAATGGGTTATGATTCTCGGTTGGGAGTATGAGTTGCGATTGCGGCTCGGATGGAGATCCAAGGGTAATGAATTGAGAGCCGAATGTGTGTGTTCTCGAGATACTAGAGTCTGCAGAATGGAATGGTTACTGTGTTTGACAAATGGTGCTTAGCCGATGGCTTGAATGAATGTGGCAAATTTGTAATGCAATGGACTCGAGACGATGGTCTTAATTCAGACGGAATTTGAAGATGGCCAAGGGTCTGAGATGACAATGGGTTTCAGTGGATGTTTGAGTTCATGCCATGGAATTTGAAAGAAGTACAGGGACAATGGAAGAATCTGGTGATGAAAGTGAATCATTGAGAGTTCAAGACAGGGGTGACGTGAAATGGGTCTTTGGCCTAGGATTGTAATGAAGTCAAGCAAACTGCAGTGGTGGTTGAATTCACAAGAAGCCTCGGGAATGAATTAAACCGGTGATGAAGGTGGATTGTTGGAACCGATGTTGCAGAGCCGGTGAGGTGTTGGAGAATGGTTTGAATTGGCAAAATGAAGTTGGTGGTATTCAATGAGTGCAATGTGCGGGTGAGCCGAGATTGCGGTGGTTGTGAGACAGGATGTGGATTTGTGGTTGTGAGATTCGGATGGTGATGTATGAATGTTTGAACCGAGCATTACAAGGGAATGAGCCATAAAGAGGAAATGGTGGTGCACAAGAAGGAAGAGTTGAAATTGCGGTGGTAGTGGAATGACTAACGGTGCTAATGACTCGAGACGGAGGGAAAGAACCCGATTGTTCATGTTGATAGTGGTCATGAGTGAGAGTATGCCGAGATCTTAACTGCAGGAGCACAGTCTTGAGATTTTGCGTAAATGAGTTGAGTGCGCACTTTGGGGTTGCGAGGTTGCGTGCACAGGATGGTGTCATGCTATGTCGTTGCGAGAACAAAACCCGGATGACAAGCAATGGTTGTGTGAGATGCAGTGAAATGATGTGGAATAGAAGATGGCATAGCGTAATGGTTTGGAATTGCTTGGAGCACCATCATGGTGCATGACTGATACACAGCCTGTGCAATGGCCTGAGCCAAGGTTAGTCAGCTCACTCAGCCAAGGCAGTGACTGACTCAAACTGACTCAGGTCTGACTCTGACCCATACTAAATGACTGGACCCGGTTTGACTCGTTGACCCGAGATGACTCGGCCCCGACCCGTTGACCGGTGGCCGGGTGGACTTTGCACGGCCACCCGAGATATATTTCCGGCCAATTTCCGGCCGATTTCCGGCCGTAATCCCAGTTTTCCGGCGAGCGTTTTTGGGACAGAATTTCTACACGGGTTTCTCTCACTTGTGGGCTTGGTGGACCACTTGGAGATGGGTTTTGAGAAGACCTAATATTGGAAGGAGTATCCTTTATGGAGATAGAGAAACATATAAAAGAGAGGACTTTTACCTAATTGAGGGGATATCTTTTAATCTTATATCTTTTAATATTCTTTTTGCCTCTACTTTGTTCTAGGATTTACACCATGAAGTCTTTTCTCTTTCTTCTTGTTATGAACTCCATGAATATGAGCTAGAGTTTTGTTATTGGTTATGGAATAAGTTGGATTTCCAAACATGAGTTTTAATTCAATAAATTAGTTTTTCTCTCATATTATCGTTTATGATTCACCATGAATATTGTTACATGATTTGAATGCTTGTTTAGTCGAAAGTCGCGAGTCGATTGAGTTTGCTTTCATCTTTATTGCTAGATTAGGTTATTATATGCAAAAGTGATAATTCCGGATTGCAAGTAGCATAAATATGATTATAGTTTGTAGTGATATATTCTTATGATCATATGTGAGTCATAACCTTTGTTAAATCGGATTAGTGCGCTTTCCACGTTCGATTGCTTTGATTGGCCTGATTTCATAGAACTTAATGCATCTAGGGAATTAAACTTGATTAGTGCTTTTACACGTTAGGTTGTTCCTTTAGGTAGAATTCATATTCGCATCTTTAATGTGTTTGTTGATGACATGAGGAGATTTGCGGGATATTCTTGCGATCAAGGTATTCTAGGGTCTTTGATAAAAGTTGAGATTAAAATATCAATTCTAATTATTGTGGTGAAACCATGTTTGTGAATGAAAACGTAAATCCATGACCAATATCTTCTTATCCTTGATTCAATTTGTTTGCTTATTTCTTTATTTGCTTTTATTTAGTTTATTATAATCACAAAACTACCGGTGTTATTTATAGGGAACCAAACAATTTGACAACCTAGACCTCTCTCAGGATCGATCCTTTCTTGCCCTTGCTATATTTATATTTTGAGTAGTAAGAAAGTGTAATTTATTTTTGACGCTTACGACGCGATCAAATTTTGGCGTGAATTCTAGGGAGGCAGCGGTTGTTAATTGTTTTTGGTTTCTTATTTTTGTATTTAGTTTTGTTTTACTTTTTCTTATTCCTTGGTTCTTATTCGAGTTTTGAGAATCTCGTTTCAGGTACCAATTGCTATGGACGGAGCTTATTGGAGCAATCAATACGGCTTTCAACCTCAACAACATGAAAACTATCACCCTTATGGGGAATACAATCAAAACCAATCCTTTGGTTATGGTCAATATTCCACGTACCCTTTTAGTTGTTCTCATACATTCCAACCTTCTTACGGTGGGTTTGTAAGTGAGCAACCACAAGGAGGGGAGACTAGTTGTACTCCTATTAATTTTTCCTCTAGGTTGGTAGATGAAATGCAACAATTTATGGCCAGCATGGAGTCAGTTTGTGGACAACCAAGCGTGGAACAACTTTCATCGACCGAATGTGCTAATAATAGTATGTTTGGCCCAATTTGTGATCGTAGTTATGATCATTCACCCATTCAAAGGGAAGATAATTGGTCCAGCAATACTGAGGTAAGTAATTCTACTTTTTCTTTGTCGAATGAGCTTTACCAACAAATGGAACACTATTTTCAAAATTTGGATGGATCACTTCAAGAGCTTCAAAAAGGTGTTTCCGCTTTAAGACAAGGCATTGAAGAATACAAAGAGGACATGAAAAATTCTAGCAAAGACCAAACTTTGGGAAGTGGTAGCCAATCTTATGATGACTATGATAGTGATGATGATTATTATGCAAATACATCGTTTGAACCAATTTATGGTGGCAAACCCCGAGGAGTGTACAATGGAGTCTTTTTGGTAAAGTTGATTGTGTTGAAAAGGACCAACCGTTGGAGATATTGGATGACATTAGTGTAGTTGACTCAATCCTTGATCTTTATAATGATCAAGAACCTATTTAAAAGGTACATGAGTATGATGAAACTAGTGTTTTACAAGATTTTGCAACATGGTTTGAGTTTAATGAAGAGGAGTATGTTGAGAATGAGACCGTTATGACCAATATTGTGGAAGACCCAATTGAGCTTGCATATGATTGTAATGATGATGTTTATGTCGAGACTTTGGTTAAGGCAGAAACGGACGAAGAATGGTTGCAAGGTTTGATAGAGGACCATGATATAAAAGAGGTGAATAATTCACTTGAGTTTTTTAAGGATGAAGAGGATTCCATGATACAAGAGATTGTGCAAGGTTTATCTAACCCTTTGCCTATTATTTCTTCTCCTTTACCTCTTATTGGTTTGAATGTATGTGCTTCGAGAATATTGTTGAATGACTTTGTTTCTCGTTTTCCGCCATTAGAGATACTTGATTCTCATACTATGCAGGTTATGGAACAAGAAACCGTGGAAGTACCCGACTCCTATATTCTTTATACACTTCCAAGTGTGGACAAGAATAAGTGTGGGGAAGCTTTTTATCGGTTCATAGCTTCACTTTGTTTTATATTACTAATATGTGTGTGAAGCTAGTGTTTGCAAAACAGGTTCTATGGAAGGATCCCCAACTTTTCCGATTATTGGTGTATGGGGAATGAATCTTACAAGAAGCTAAGTCGGGCCGTCGACTTTAAAACAAGCGCTAAGTGGGAGGCAACCCACCGGTTTTGTATCTCTTATCCTTTTGCATTTTATTTTTGTTTCGTTTATTTATTTTTTTTACTGTTTTCATATCATATTTGCATCCCCATGTTTAATTTCATTGAGTCCGTAATCTATCTTAGAAGAGAATTATGACGAATACCTTTTCGTCAGAAAATTTCAGACTGCGCGTAGTTCAGTCCAGAGATCATAACTGTCATACCGTTTATCAAAACACTATGAAATTTTGACACTGTGTAGAAAACACGTAGGTGAACAACTTTTGTGAAATGGAGTTTTTCCAAATTCCTTACCAATTTGCACAGTTTTTGCGTTTTATCTGCTGTTACGTCAGAATTCAGAACTTTCGGTTTTACACATTGAGGACAATGTGAAGTTTAAGTGTGGGGGAGCATTTATATGTTTGTATAGTTTATTTATGCCTTAAAAAAAAAAAAATCAGAAAAATAGAAAACCAAGAAAAAAAAAATTGTGCTTTTTGAACTCCGAAATCAAGAAACTTGTGCCTTTAGGATGACACCATTAGTGGATGGAACCATTGTGAATGCAGGAGTTGAGGAACCAATTAACTAAAAGGGAAGAATATAGCTCAGAAATCACAATTAACATGATAGTTGTTACCATATCTCGGAATATCACCATATCACCATATCGCATTCTATTTTATTTTTCCATATTTATCTATTGTTCTCTAAGTGCTTTGGTGGGTCACTAAACATCGACGTGTTATTACTGCTAGGATGAATTAGAGTGATTGAGTTACTAAAAAAAAAAAATGAAAAATTTATATGAGAAAAAAAAAAGAAAAAAAAAAAGAAAAAAAGGACCGATCAATTAGACCAAAACGGAATAAAGAATGACACTTGGGAATAGCAAGATGTGTGAAACGTAGTCCTGTCTCCGTCGCCTAAACAAGCGTGGAATGCAGGAACCAAGGCAACTATCATGTACTTGTTGACAAGAATCATACGCTTGGATCCAAAAGATCTAATCATGCTGTCTAAAAAAAAGAGAAATTGGATCCAGTTTGATCCAATCATATAAAAAAAGAGAAGAAATTATTATTGTGTTGAATAAAGTCACTTCTGGTTCCCTTGTATATGCCAGTGAGTTGATGTAGCATTCAGCACCAACAGCTCAATCCAATAGGAATAGGTTCATCTTAGCAGTGACCTTGCATGATTTGGGAAACATCGAACACTTGTGAACATTCGCCAACATCTACATCTATATCCATCTTCTTAATCTTTTCATTGTGATTGTGGTTTGTTAGTTTCGAGTATTGTGGCTTGTTCGACTATCTAATTAGAGTTTATTTACTAATATATGAATTGAATTTGCAAGGTACCTCCTCCTGTAGTCATTTTGGATTTGTTCATTGATTTGTCACAAATAGACGGAGTTGGAAATATAGGTTTTGTAGGTATATCTCTAGTAAACCTTCACGAGACTATAACTCGTCCACTAGGGACACCTAGGGGTTTAAAGGCTTGTTATTTATGCTAAAATTAACCGTAGCCTCGACGTCACGGAGTTGTTGTATTTTATTATTTTGTTTGATTTGCTCGAGGACTAGCAAAGTCTAAGTGTGGGGGAATTTGATTGGTGTAGAATACACCGTATTTACTATCTAGAGTTTATGCTTTCTTTGCTATTTTTCTTGTGAATTATGTACTTTACGCGTGGTTTTGAGTTATTAGGTATTTTGGAGTCGCACGGAGGAAAAGAAGGAGAAACTACTCATTTAGAGCGAAAAGGGCAGAATTATCTTTTCAGGGGCAAATACTATCGGGAGCCGAGCCATTGCGTTAAGGGGCGACTCTGTTTGGGGGAGTACTGAACAAAGACCAGCTGTGGTTAAGGGGATGTTGTCTGGGTTTCCCTTATTAAAGTGACTGGGTGTGTTATTAGCACCCAAATTTAACTTATCCCTAAATCGAGAGAAACTCATCTCTCATTCATTCATTTCATGACATCTGAAATTTAGAGGAAAAGAGCTGCACAGCAGCCATGGAATCGAAAGGGCAGAGTGATGGTTTGCTGCTGTCGTCTAGGGTTTGAGAGACGAAATCAGATCAAACACAGAGGGAGCTGAGAGTCTGATTGTTACACAATTGAAGATCGATTAGAGATGAATGAATTAGAGAAATTAGGGATCGAGAAGGAGGTTCATGGGTTTTTGGTTGAAATTGAATAATGGGTTTTTCAGTGAGTGAGAAAGAGAATAGAAGATCAGTGACTGATGCGTGTCGTAGATGCTCAAATTAAATTACTTATTTCCACACAATTAACTGGTAATATAATGGAAGTAAGGATCGTTCCCACGAAGAGCAGGGAGATTTAGTTGTCAAAAGTGTCACAATGGGGGGTTTTGTTTTAGATTTAAAAGATAAATAAACAAAGTATAAAGGATTAAGTTGTAAACAATATGAAGAGAGATGATCGAGGAATCCTTCTTCGTAACTAAATATTCATCAAAGTAGTATATTCATCCATTCATCATTAATTATCACCAACCGTAAGATATCGTGTACGCTTAGCTATCTCCAAAATCCCTTAAGCCACCTGGACAACAGTACGCTTAGTTGCGAGTCTATTAAATCGAACCACCTTGAGGTACGCTTACAAGATGTAATTCGATCGAATGTTTTATGGTCTCGTGAATTTAGGTTTAATCCTAGTAGTTAGACTCGCACGCTCGGTCTACTTGCTAGTGTTGTGTTTACACGCGATTGCTTTACGGAATCCCTCCGCAAGGTCTCACGTTTTCTACTTGTGTAAGGAATTATTCAACAATTACGGATATCCTAATCCTTACTAGCATTAGATTGAGTTAACAAATATATTCGATTGGCCACCTAAACAATCTATCAATCAATCATATTAATCCTTAATAATAAACACAAACGATAATCATATGAAGAAATCAAAATAGAATCATATACTAAATCGAATCATATTTAGTACTTAGAATTCATCCTCAATCAAATAATAGATTAGCTAGACATAATGGAGTTTTATCATAAACAAATTAGAGAGAAAGTAGAGTTCAAACTACAAACGAAAATAAGCTTGAGCTATGTCTCCCGAAGTTGCCACGAACTCGAGTTATTTGTGCATGAATTAACTCCTTAAGCTTCTGGAAATTCTTTCAGGACTTTTCTCGAACAGGTTGCAGGCGTGAAAGTGAGGGTGAGGAGATGTCTTTATGTGATGATTCGAGCCTCTATTTATAGGCTTTTATTCCTAAAATTTCGAATCTGATAATTACAACCATTCCTTAGCTGACTCAAACCCTAAAATTGTCTTGAATCCTCACCCTTCATCTTGAAATTCAACGGCAAAGGGGTAGCTCGGCGATTGTTTTGCCGACTTAATGCTCATCCATAATCTGAATTCTCGGTCAAGTTTTAGCTTCCAAAGATTACACAATCTCCACAAACGCGTAGAAATCATTCATAGTTTATCCAAGCTCCAAAAACAGCGCTTAATCCTCTCCATTCATCTCTTTCATCAACGGCAGCACATCAATTCTTTCTTGCTTCAAGTTATCGAGTTCAACAAAGACGTCAAACTTCTCAAATCCGTGTTCATCTGTTCCTTGCCCACTCGATCTCTCCTCTTTCTGTCTTCCAATCAAACTAGGACTCGAAAGTCTTACAATCCCAGCATTTTACTAACCACCAAACCGATGGCAGCAAGCAAAACTAACTGATTTCTCGGTCAAGCTATCAGCTGCAATAGAAACCAACCCACTCGAGTTCCAACTGCAACTATCCTTCATCATTACTGCCGATACTAGCAGCAACAGACTCGCCTCCCTTCCATCACCGATAGCAGCAATGTTCACTGCCAGGCTTGAGGTCTTCTTCTCAAACTCCAGCTCTGAACTCGTGACAGCCACAAATAACCCAACTCCAACGTATCTGCCAAAGCACACCTCCTCCAAGGCCAAACCGACTCGAGTTATCGCTGGCAGCCATCTTCACCATTACTGGAAAGAACCACCACTCTCACTGTTTTCATCTCAGATGTATCATGTCGCCAGCTCACCTAAATTCATTCTCCATATTTGCTAACAATCACAGCTCCATTGCTCATCTCAAGCTTGCAATTCTTCTCCTTCTTTGTTCTTAATTATCTCGCATCACCACGAGCTCTACAAACTTCGAACTCTGCTATATTCGGCCTTCACCTTCACCGACATTCTCAACCTTCCGTCCTTCCCATCTTCCAATAATTCAAGTAGCTTACTCCGCCTTCTCTTCCATCGCAAAGCAGCGAACCACTAATCATCCGCCATGATCATCACCATCTCAAGCTCTGTCTCAATCAATGGAAACAACCAACTCCATTCGTTTTACGTAATCCCACTACCAGGCCAACCACCATCGTTAGACTCCATTATTTCCATCGAATCATCCCGCAAATGCCAAGCTTCATTTAATCGCTGGCAACAACTTGATACTCTCACCGGGCAAGCAACCAAATCTATCTCGCGTCACGGAAACAACATCGCCTTCATTCAAGTAACTCCATAATAGCACCGCACTGTCACCTAGTCTCGTCTTCCATCATCTCGCATCTTCATCCATCTTCCGTGATCATCGCAAAGAACTCGAGATATCCATGCGAAGTCTCGGTCCGAAGAAGAAATACGTGCATGTGTTTGATTTGAAGATGGCAGCCCCAGTACATCCAGCGCACTGTCTTTAACACCATTTGAATTTGAGCTTCCCTTTGAAAACTACCCGATTTGTATTTAGTAGTTCCTTTGTACATGGTAACCCCTTAACGGAATGGACGCCCTTTTATAAATTTCGTGCGTAAACAATTTCGCAACTTTGCTTTGCTTCAATCGCTCGTAACTTCTTCATACGAACTGGAATTACCTCATTCTTTCGCCGTTGGCTTCATATTTTCGTCCTCTTCAAGATGAAAAAGTAGAAATCTTGTACTTGAACGAGTTCCACTTGGTCTTTGGCCCTTCTCCACTTGTAGCTAGCTTCTTTTATTGCACATAAGTGCCGATTCTCTTCTTTTGGATGATTCACCTAATAAAACACAAATAGAGAAAAACAAACATAATATACAATAATTCGCAAGAATATAAGCAATTACTAGCATGGATTCAATACTAAAATATATGCAAAATATGCACTTATCAAATTCCCCACACTTGTCTTTTGCTCGTCCTCGAGCAAACTATCTAAAATACAACAACTCCATGTCGCCGAGGATACGGTTACTCTTAGCATGAATAACAGGCCTTTAAACCCCTAGGTGTCCCTAGTGGACGAGTTATAGTCTCGTGAAGGTTTACAAGAGGCCTACCTACAAAACCTATATTTCAAACTCCGTCTATTTGTGACAAATCAATGAACGAATCCAAATTGACTAGGGAGGAGGTACCTTGCAAATTCAATTCATATATTAGTAAATAAACTCTAATTAGATAGTTGAACAACCAACAATACTCGGAAACTAACAAACCACAATCACAATGAAAAAATAAAGAAGATGGATAAAGATGTAGATGTTGGCGAATATTCACATGTGTTCGATGTTTCCCATATCCGTAAGAAGGTCCTTTTGCTAAGATGAACCTAATCCTATTGGATTGAGCTACTTGGTCTTGAATGCTACATCAAATCAATTGGCATATACAGGGAACCAAGAGTGACTTTATTCAACACAATAATAATTTCTTCTCTTTTTTTTTTATATGATTGGATCAAACTGGATCCAATTTCTCTTTTTTTTTTTTATTAGACGGCATGATTAGATCTTTTGGATCCAAGCGCATGCTTCCTTGTCAACACGTATATGATAGTTGCCTTGGATCCTACATTCCACGCTTGTTTAGGCGATGGAGACAGGGACTACGTTTCACACATACTGCTATTCCCAAGTGTCATTCTTATTCCGTTTGGTCTAATTGGTCGGTCTCTTTTTTTTTTTTTTTTTTTTTTTTCTAGTAACTCAATCACTCTATTTCATCCTAGCAGTAATAACACGTCAATGTTTAGTGACCCACCAAAGCACTTAGAGAACAATAGATAAATATGGAAAAATAAAAATAGAATGTGATATGGTGATATTCCGAGATATGGTAACAACTATCATGTTATTTGTGATTTCTGAGCTATGTGTTCGTCCCTTTTAGTTAATTGGTTCCTCAACTCCTGCATTCAAAATGGTTCAATCCACTAATGGTGTCATCCTAAAGGCACAAGTTCCTAGATTTCGGAGTTCAAAAAGCACAATTTTTTTCTGATTTTTCTGATTTTTTTTTTTTTTTTTTTTAAAAGGCATAAAACAGACTAAAACAAACTATACAAACATATAAATGCTCCCCCACACTTAAACTTCACATTGTCCTCAATGTGTAAAACCGAAAGTTCTGAATTCTGACATAACAGCAGATAAAACGCAAAAACTGTGCAAATTGGTAAGGAATTTGGAAAAACTCCATTTCACGAAAGTTGTTCATCTACGTGTTTTCTACACAGTGTCAAAAGGGCACATTGTTTCGATAAACGGTATGACAGTTATGGTCTCTGGACTGAACTACGCGCAGTCTGAATTTTTCTGACGAAAAGGTATTCATCATAATTTTCTTCTAAAATAGATTCCGGACTCAATGAAATTAAACATGGGGATGCAAATATGATATGAAAACAATAAAAAACAAAAATAGAAGGGTTTAAGATACAAAACCTATGGGTTGCCTCCCATTTAGCGCTTGGTTTAAAGTCGTCAGCCCGACTTGGCATTCTCCTTATTACTCCTCCAGAGGGAGTAAATCTTGAAGTCTAATAGCGTCCACCTTCTCAGTAGAGAAGTTTTCATAATATGGTTTCAGTCTATGGCCGTTGACCTTGGATGTTATCCCGGTTTTACTACTAGTAATCTCAACTGCACCATGAGGAAAAACATTAGTAACAACAAAAGGTCCAATCCATCGGGACCTTAGCTTACCAGAAATAAACGAAGACGAGAATTAAATAAAAAGAACTTTTTGTCCCACAACAAAACTCTTTCGAGAAATCATCTTGTCATGGAAAATTTTAGTCTTTTCCTTGTATATACGGGCACTCTCGTAAGCATCGTTACGTATCTCCTCTAGCTCATTGATTTGTAGTTGCATTTGTTTCCCCGCTTTGTCATACTCCATGTTGCACATCTTTACTGCCCATAATGCCTTATGCTCAAGTTCAACTGGGAGATGACAAGCTTTTCCATAAACCAATCGATATGGAGACATACCAATCGGTGTCTTATATGCTGTTCTATACGCCCAAAGTGCATCGTTGAGTCTATAACTCCAATCCTTCCGTGTAGTGCTAACGGTTTTCTAAAGGATGAACTTAATCTCACGATTTGAAATTTCAGCTTGCCCACTAGTTTGTGGGTGATATGGCGTACCAATCTTGTGTGTAATGTTGTACTTCTTGAGGAGAGCATGGAAGTATTTCTTGAAGTGCGAGCCTCCATCACTGATAACCACTCTTGGTGTACCATGTCTAGAGAAAATGTATTCCTTCACAAACTCACAAACAACTTGAGAATCATTAGTAGGGGTGGCTTTAGCTTCCACCCATTTAGAAACATAATCCACAGCAAGAAGTATATAAAATTTTCCATTCGAATTAACAAGAGGACCCATAAAATCAATGCCCCACACATCAAAAATCTCGACAGTGAGAATAGGATTGAGTGGCATTTGATTTCGAGCACCTAGATTGCCCGTTCGTTGACATCTATCACAAGATTTGCAAAAAGCATATGCATCCTCAAATAGGGTAGGCCAATAAAAGCCACTCTCAAGGACTTTGAGAGCGGTGACGTTTTGCACCAAAGTGACCACCACAAGCATAAGAATGACAAAAGATAGAATTGACCGAAATTCGAGTTTGGTACGCACCTGTGGATAATTTGATCAGCACCATATTTCCACAAGTAGGGCTCATCCCACACATACTGCTTGGCTATTTTCTTAAGCTTTAGCTTTTGAAAAGTAGACATCGTACTAGGTACTTGCCTTGTAACCAAATAGTTCACTATATCAAAGATACCAAGGTGTTGATTCTTCAATCGAGAAAAGTTGTTCGCCCGGAAAACGATCCTGTAAGGGGAGTTCTTCTTCGGAAACAACCAGTCTACTCTGAGATGATCAAGAATCGTATTCTCAACACCTTTCTTATCTCTGATTTCCATATTGAATTCTTGCAGCAAAAGAATCCAACGTATGAGTCTTGGCTTAGCTTCTTTCTTTTCAATAGGTACCGTAGTGTCCGCATGATCGAATATACAATCACATTGGTACCCACCAAATAAGCTCTAAATTTTTCTAATGCAAACACTATAGCCAACAACTCTTTCTCGGTAGTAGAATAGTTGATTTGAGCATCGTTTAGGGTCCTTGATGCATAATAAATCACATGTGACCTCTTGTCTACTTTTTGACCCAAAACAGCTCGATTGCATAATCACTTGCATCACACATTAACTCGAACGGCAAACTCCCGGTCGGGTGACTTAATAATCGGTGTAGTAGTCAACAATTCCTTCAATTTATTAAAGGCATCCTTGCACTCACGGTCGAAGTTAAAGGCAACCTCCTTTTGCAACAATTTGCACATCGGCATTGAGATTTTGGAGAAATCTTTGATAAACCTCTATAAAAACCTCGCATGACCAAGAAACGAACGAATTTCCCTCACCGAAGTGGGGTATTGTAAGTTCCTAATCAAATCTATCTTTGCCTTGTCTACCTCGAGCCCTTGAGAGGACACGATGTGGCCAAGTACAATTCCATGGTCTACCATAAAGTGGCATTTCTCCCAGTTTAAAACAAGATTAGTGTCTATGCATCTTTTAAGCACAAGTTCAAGATTATTTAAACAAATATCAAATGAATCACCATAAACACCGAAGTCGTCCATAAATACCTCAATGATGTTTTCCACGTAATCGAGAAAATATACTAACCATACATCTCTCGAAAAGTGGCGGGCGCATTGCAAAGACCAAATGGCATTCTTCTATATGCGAATGTACCGAAAGGACAAGTGAAAGTAGTCTTCTCTTGATCCTCCGGTGCAATAACAATTTGATTGTAGCCCGAATAACCATCCAAAAGCAATAATATGAATGTCCCGCTAACCTCTCTAACATCTCGATCAATGAAAGGCAAAGGAAAGTGATCCTTGCGGGTTGCCGAATTGAGCTTCGTAGTCTATGCACACTCGCCATCCTGTTTGAACTCTTGTAGGAACGAGTTCATTATCTTGATTTCTAACAACAAAGTGACACACTGATTTCTTAGGCACCACTTGCACAGGACTAACCCATTTCTTTGTCGAAATTGGGTAAATCACCCCACACTTAGCAATTTGAGGATCTCTTTCTTCACGACCTCCATCATTGGGGTTAAGCCTACGCCGAGCATCACGTGCCGGCTTGATATCATCTTCCATAAGGATTCTATGCATGCACATGGATGGACTAATGCCTTTGATGTCGCAATTGTCCAACCAATAGCCGTTTTGTGCTCTTCGGAACCCTAAGGAGGCGTTCTTCCTGTATTCTTTGTGAGATTCTTTGCAATAATGACGGAAGCTCTTCCCCATCACCCAAGTAAGCATACTTTAAGTGATCAGGTAGAGGTTTCAACTCTAATTTAGGTGCCTGCTGTAAGGTAAAGGAACTTCATCGAGTTACAAGTAAAGAGATATATGAAATATTACCTCTTCTAACTTCTTGTGATCTTTGTTAAAGCACCACATGTCTCAACAAACTCCTTGGAAATATCAACGTCCAAGTTAGGCATGCCATGGACGTCCAAATTAATGCTATTTTGTAGCACAGATTCAAGTTCATCTTCGTTGATCAAATCAAACATCCATTGTGCCAACGAACCAATAACATCAAGAAGAAAATGCGGAATGGATATCACTTGGATAACGCATGGCTTCAAAAATATTGAAGCGTATAACCTCTTTGTCAAACTCCATAGTGAGTGTCCCAAGATATCACAATCAATCTTCGTCTTAGCAGTCTTCATAAATGGTCTCCCAAGAAGTAATGAAGTAGACGAACAATTGTCCCCATCCCGCATATCCACAACAAAGAAATCAACCGGAAAGATTAGTTCATTCACTTGCACTAACACGTCTTCCACGAGTCCCTTAGGATATATGTTAGACTTATTAGCTAATTGAATGATAATCCCTGTCTCCTTTAAAGGTCCCGATTCAATGAATCATAAACATCCGGCTGACATCACGCTTATGGAAGCTCCCAAATCAAGCAAAGCACGCCGAACCGTTTTTTCACCAATAGAAACTGGCACTGTAAAACCACCAGGATCTTTACACTTTACAGGCATCTTCTTTAGCAACATAGCTGAAGCACTTTCGCCTGCCTCGAGTGATCTCGTTAGCAATCAACCTCTCCTTCCTTGTACACAAATCCTTGAACTTTGGCATACCCGGGTACCGTTCCGATGGCCTCAATAAATGGAATGTTGATATGCACCTTGCTTTGAAAATATCCATAATCTCCTTGTCTAGAGCTTGCTTCTTTGACTTGGCAAAACGACTAGGAAAAGGAGGTGGTGTGGTAAAAGTAGGAACCGTGCCCTTAGGTTGGCCGAGTTGAGGTTGGCTTTTCCTTTGGAACGGTTTCTACCTCTACTTCCTCTTCCAAGTCGTGACTAACCTTTTCTTGTTGTTTTGGCTCTTCAGTTTGCTTCCCACTTCTTAGAGTTACAGCATTAACGTTAGCTCTTGGATTCACGAAAGGTTGTGATGGCAACTTTGTTGAATTCTCCGTGCTTTTAGTTCATTCATGTCTGGCTAATTGTCCAATTTGAGTTTGCAAGTCCTTTATAGCCATATCTTGTTTCGCAGAATGGTATCTTGACGCCGAGCATTGGCATCTTGCTTTTGCATCATCATTTTCATCATCTCCTCTAAACTGGAACTCGAGTCCGTTGTTGAGCCCGAGGTGGCGGAACCGTGGTTGTTGAAAACCACTCTGTCGCCCATAAGGATTAGGAGTCTGATGACTTGTCGATTTGCATAATCGAAATTTGGATGATCTTTCCAACCTGGATTATAAGTATTAGAGTAGGGATCATACTTTGGCCTCGATTCGGGAATACAAAGCATTCACCGTTCGAGACTCTTCTTCATAAGAAGGAATAATCACTGCTGCCATTCGTTTGTACTACCTTCTCTATGTTGTTCATCCGTTGCTCCGATCAATGCAGACTCTCCCATCTCGTTAACTCTTCGACATTAGAGTTGTTTCGGTGTAGAATTGTTGAGCATTGGAAGCCATACTCTCAATCAAATCTGGTTGCTGCGAGATTGTCTTCTCGCAAGTGAACCACCTGCAGCCGCATCAATCAAATTCCTCTGTTCGAAGTAATCCTTCGTAGAAGTATTGAATGATAAGTATTGAGGATATATTATGGTGTGGGCAGCTTGCCAACAACTTCTTATACCTCTCCCAATATTCATATAGAGACTCCCCGGACATCCGTAGAATGCCACTAATCTCCTTACGAACGGATGCCGCTTTGGAAGCGGGGAAAATATTTCTCTAGAAATAGCTTTTTCATCTCAGTCCATGTTGTAACACTCCTGGAGGAAGACAATACAACCATTCTTCTCGCTAAGTCAATCAATGAGAACGGAAGGCTTGTAGCATCGCCATATCTCTGCCTGCTGTTACATGCCTCGAGACTTGTCATCGTGTTCGGAACCATTTGAAGGTGTCGATTTGGATTTTCACCTGGATGTCCCTTGAACTTTGGTATATGATGAAGTAGATTCGATTTCGGCTCCTTTGGGTTAGTGATTGCAATGCACGGTGGTTGCGAATCTAAGCATGGAGATGTCAACTCTCTTAACTTCCTCTCCGGAGGTGGAGGATCTATCTCATCGTCCGTATTAACCATCTTTCTTGTAGAAAGTTCTTGTTGTAACTTTGGACGTGCTTTTAGTACGTTCCCTTTCGAGTTTGAATTCCGCACCTTGGGTAATCCCAATCCTTTGATGCCGAGATTAATACGAAACAAAATTCTCAAAAAAAAATAAATCAAAAACTAAAAATAAGACTAAAAACAAAAATAAAACAAAAAGAAATAACAACTAAAGCTACCGATTGCTCCCTGCAATGGCGCCAAAATTTGATGCGTGTCGTAGATGCTCAAATTAAATTACTTATTTCCACACAATTAATCGGTAATATAATGGAAGTAAGGATCGTTCCCACGAAGAGCGGAGATTTAGTTGTCAAAAGTGTCACAATGGGGGTTTTGTTTTAGATTTAAAAGATAAATAAACAAAGTATAAAGGATTAAGTTGTAAACAATATGAAGAGAGATGATCGAGGAATCCTTCTTCGTAACTAAATATTCATCAAAGTAGTATATTCATCCATTCATCATTAATTATCACCAACCGTAAGATATCAGTGCGCTTAGCTATCTCCAAAATCCCTTAAGCCACTTGGACAACAGTACGCTTAGTTGCGAGTCTATTCGTCCGAACCACCTTGAGGTACGCTACAAGATGTAATTCATCGAATGTTTTATGGTCTGTGAATTTAGGTTTAATCCTAGTAGTTAGACTCGGTACGCTGGTCTACTTGCTAGTGTTGTGTTTACACGCGATTGCTTTACGGAATCCCTCCGCAAGGTCTCACGTTTTCTACTTGTGTAAGGAATTATTCAACAATTACGGATATCCTAATCCTTACTAGCATTAGATTGAGTTAACAAATATATTCGATTGGCCACCTAAACAATCTATCAATCAATCATATTAATCCTTAATAATAAACACAAACGATAATCATATGAAGAAATCAAAATAGAATCATATACTAAATCGAATCATATTTAGTACTTAGAATTCATCCTCAATCAAATAATAGATTAGCTAGACATAATGGAGTTTTATCATAAACAAATTAGAGAGAAAGTAGAGTTCAAACTACAAACGAAAATAAGCTTGAGCTATGTCTCCCGAAGTTGCCACGAACTCGAGTTATTTGTGCATGAATTAACTCCTTAAGCTTCTCGGAAATTCTTTCGGGACTTTTCTCAACAAGAGTTGCGGGCGTGAAAGTGAGGGTGAGGAGATGTCTTTATGTGATGATTCGAGCCTCTATTTATAGGCTTTTATTCCTAAAATTTCGAATCGATAATTACAACCATTCCTTAGCCGACTCAAACCCTAAAATTGTCTTGAATCCTCACCCTTCATCTTGAAATTCAACGGCAAAGGGGTAGCACAGCGACTATTTTTTGCCGACTTAATGCTCATCCATAATCAATTCTCGGTCAAGTTTTAGCTTCCAAAGATTACACAATCTCCACAAACGCCGTAGAAATCATTCATAGTTTATCCAAGCTCCAAAAACAGCGCTTAATCCTCTCCATTCATCTCTTTCATCAACGGCAAAGACATCAATTCTTTCTTGCTTCAAGTTATCGAGTTCAACAAAGACGTCAAACTTCTCAAATCCGTGTTCATCCTTTTCCTTGCCCAACTCGATCTCTCCTCTTTCTGTCTTCCAATCAAACTAGGACTCGAAAGTCTTACAATCCCAAACATTTTACTAACCACCAAACCGATGGCAAACGAAGCAAAACTAATCGATTTCTCGGTCAAGCTATCACCGCAATAGAAACCAACCCACTCGAGTTCCAACTGCAACTATCCTTCATCATTCTGCCGATACTAGCAAAGAACAGACTCGCCTCCTTCCATCACCGATAGCAAGCAATGTTCCTTTGCCAAAGCTTGAGGTCTTCTTCTCAAACTCCGGCTCGAACTCGTGACGGCCACAAATAACCCAACTCCAACGTACTCGCCAAAGCACACCTCCTCCAAGGCCAAACCGACTCGAGTTATCGCTGGCAGCCATCTTCACCATTACATCGGAAAGAACCACCACTCTCATCGGTTTTCATCTCGTCAGTATCATGTGCGGCTACTGTAAATTCATTCTCCATCGCTGCTAACAATCACAGCTCCATTGCTCATCTCAAGCTTGCAATTCTTCTCCTTCTTTGTTCTTAATTATCTGCATCACCACGAGCTCTACAAACTGAACCCAGCTGCTATATTCGGCCTTCACCTTCACTGACATTCTCAACCTTCCGTCCTTCCCATCTTCCAATAATTGAAGTAGCTTACTCCAGCTCTCTTCCATCGCAGCAGCGAGCCACTAATCATCTGCCATGATCATCACCATCTCAAGCTCTGTCTCAATCAACAGAAACAACCAACTCCATTCTCGACTGCACAGAATCCCACTACCAGGCCAACCACCATCGTTAGACTCCATTATTTCCATCGAATCATCCCTGCAAATGCCAAGCTTCATTAATCGCTGGCAACAACTTGATACTCTCACCGGCAAAGCAACCAAATCTATCTCGCGTCACGGAAACAACATCGCCTTCATTCAAGAACTCCATAATAGCACCGCACTGTCACCTAGTCTCGTCTTCCATCATCTCGCATCTTCATCCATCTTCCCGTGATCATCGCAGCAACTCGAGATATCCATGCGAAGTCTCGGTCCTGGAAGAAGAAATACGTGCATGTGTTTGATTTGAAGATGGCAGCCCGAGTACATCCAATACTGTCTTTAACACCATTTGAATTTGAGCTTCCCTTTGAAAACTACCTGACCGTATTTAGTAGTTCCTTTGTACATGGTAACCCCTTAACGGAATGGACGCCCCTTATAAATTCTGTGCGTAAACAATTTCGCAACTTTGCTTTGCTTCAATCGCCCGTAACTTCTTCATACGAACTCGGAATTACCTCATTCTTTCGCCGTTGGCTTCATATTTTCGTCCTCTTCAAGATGAAAAGTAGAAATCTTGTACTTGAACGAGTTCCACTTGGTCTTTGGCCCTTCTCCACTTGTAGCTAGCTTCTTTTATTGCACATAAGTGCGATTCTCTTCTTTTGGATGATTCACCTAATAAAACACAAATAGAGAAAAACAAACATAATATACAATAATTCGCAAGAATATAAGCAATTACTAGCATGGATTCAATACTAAATATATGCAAAATATGCACTTATCAGTGACTGCTGCTGCCAAATTGAGGGATGGATCGAATCTGGGTTCAGAGGAGATGTTGGGATTTTATTAGTGAAGAACATTAGGTCTTGTGATGGAAATTGCTGGTCGTGTTAGAGAAATTGAAGTTAAGAAGAGCATGAAAGAATGGGTATTCATCAGATTGGGTTTGGTTTGAGCTTTACCGCCGCATCGATGGTGGTGATTTTGTTGTTGGAAGGATGAAGAATTGGTGGAGAAAATTGGTTGTTCTCAGAGTTTGATGGCAGAGAATGGAGCTGGCCTGAGATGGTGGCTGACCTGGGAGGAACTGGTGTTGGCTGTGAATATGCTTATAGATGAATACCAGGTGCAGCTGAAGTGGAAATTCAGGGGAATGGAGCTGATTGAGTAATGGGTTATGATTCTCAGTTGGGAGTATGAGTTGCATTTGCAGCTCGGGATGGAGATCCAAGGGTAATGAATTGAGAGTCAATCTGTGGTGTGTTCCGAGATACTAGAGCCAGAATGGAATGGTTACTGTGTTTGACAGTTGGTGCTGCAGAATGATGGCTTGAATGAACTGTGAAGTCAGTAATGCAATGGACCGAGACGATGGTCGCAATTCGGATTTTAATTTGAAGATGGCCAAGGGTCCGAGATGACAATGGGTTTCAAGTGGATGTTTGAGTTCATGCCATGGAATTTGAAAGAAGTACAGGGACAATGGAAGAATCTGGTGATGAAAGTGAATCATTGAGAGTTCAAGACAGGGAGACAGAAATGGGTCTTTGGCCTAGGATTGAATGAAGTCAAGCAAACTGCAGTGGTGGTTGAATTCACAAGAAGCCTGGGAATGAATTAAACTGGTGATGAAGGTGGATTGTTGGAACTGATGTTGCAGAGCCAGTGAGGTGTTGGAGAATGGTTTGAATTGGCAGCGAAGTTGGTGGTATTCAATGAGTGCAATGTGCAGGTGAGCTGAGATTGCAGGGTTGTGAGACAGATGTGGATTTGTGGTTGTGAGATTCAGATGGTGATGTATGAATGTTGAACTGAGCATTACAAGGGAATGAGCCATAAAGAGGAAATGGTGGTGCACAAGAAGGAAGAGTTGAAATTGCAGGTGGTAGTGGAATGACTAACGGTGCTAATGACCTGAGACGGAGGGAAAGAACCTGATTGTTCATGTTGATAGTGGTTGCGAGTGAGAGTATGCCGAGATCTTAACTGCAGGAGCTGTTGGTGCTGAGATTTTGCAGTTGAGTTGAGTGCGCACTGGGGGTTGCGAGGTTGCGGGTACTGTGGATGGTGTTTGCTATGTGCTATGCAACAAAACCCAGATGACAAGCAATGGTTGTGTGAGATGCAGGAAATGATGTGGAATAGAAGATGGCATAGCCGTAATGGCTGGAATTGCTTGGAGCACCATCATGGTGCATGACCGATACACAAACATGCAATGGCCTGAGCCAAGGTTAGTCAGCTCACTCACCAAGGCGGTGACTGACTCAAACTGACTCAGGTCTGACTCTGACCCATACTAAATGACTGGACCCGGTTTGACTCGTTGACCCGAGATGACTCGGTCCTGACCCGTTGACCGGTGGCCGGGTGGACTTTGCCGGCCACCTGAGATATATTTCCGGCCAATTTCCGGCCGAATTCCGGCCATAATCCCAGTTTTCCGGCGAGCGTTTTTGGGACAGAATTTCTACACGGGTTTCTCTCACTTGTGGGCTTGGTGGACCACTTGGAGATGGGTTTTGAGAAGACCTAATATTGGAAGGAGTATCCTTTATGGAGATAGAGAAACATATAAAAGAGAGGACTTTTACCTAATTGAGGATATCTTTTAATCTTATATCTTTTAATATTCTTTTTGCCTCTACTTTGTTCTAGGGTTTACACCATGAAGTCTTTTCTCTTTCTTCTTGTTATGAACTCCATGAATATGAGCTAGAGTTTTGTTATTGGTTATGGAATAAGTTGGATTTCCAAACATGAGTTTTAATTCAATAAATTAGTTTTCTCTCATATTATCGTTTATGATTCACCATGAATATTGTTACATGATTTGAATGCTTGTTTAGTCGAGTCGCGAGTCGATTGAGTTTGCTTTCATCTTTATTGCTAGATTAGGGTTATTATACGCAAAAGTGATAATTCCGGATTGCAAGTAGCATAAATATGATTATAGTTTGTAGTGATATATTCTTATGATCATATGTGAGTCATAACGTTTGTTAAATCGGATTAGTGCGCTTTCCACGTTCGATTGCTTTGATTGGCATGATTTCATAGAACTTAATGCATCTAGGGAATTAAACTTGATTAGTGCTTTTACACGTTAGGTTGTTCCTTTAGGTAGAATTCATATTCGCATCTTTTAATGTGTTTGTTGATGACATGAGGAGATTTGCGGGATATTCTTGCGATCAAGGTATTCTAGGGTCTTTGATAAAAGTTGAGATTAAAATATCAATTCTAATTATTGTGGTGAAACCATGTTTGTGAATGAAAACGAAATCCATGACCAATATCTTCTTATCCTTGATTCAATTTGTTTGCTTATTTCTTTATTTGCTTTTATTTAGTTTATTATAATCACAAAACTACCGGTGTTATTTATAGGGAACCGAAACAATTTGACAACCTAGACCTCTATGTGGGATCGATCCTTTCTTGCCCTTGCTATATTTATATTTTGAGTAGTAAGAAAGTGTAATTTATTTTTGACGCTTACGACGCGATCAGGGGAGAGTTCTTATTTGAACTTGTGCTTAATTGGAAAATCTTTGTGGGGAGTGCGCTGTGAAATATTGTAGGAGTCATCTTGTATCTTTATAAACTCCTTGATGAATACACTAAGTTTAGACTATGTGAAATCATCAAAACAAGTTGGTATGTTGTTCTCTTTTGGTCATGAAGTATCTCTATGAAAATTTCATGAGGATCCCACTAGTTTTCGTACCTTTGCAAATTTATATTGACAAAAAGGGGGAGAATTAATGTGTAGTTCACACTACAAATACACATGGTTTACAGATCATTAAGTAAGGGGGAGTGGTTTTCATTGTGAGATGAAGTATTTACTAAGGGGAGTGATACATATCACCATAGTATTGTTGTCAAAGTTGTGATACAATTGAAATTTGATGTTGTGTAATAATACTATGACACTATATAACAATGATTGAGAGCAACTATTTTCTCACTGTTATAGCTACGGATCTTCAACAACTATGATGCTGAGTTGAACACATTTAGAATCATTGGAGTACTTGGATGTGATGAAGATTTCGAGTAATGTTGAAGAACCAAGGAGATCAAGCATTTGGATGAGATGAGAAGCTACAATGTTTATTTATTTTGTAATCCATATGTATTGATAGTTTTGTCACTAAAATTGACAAAGGGGGAGATTGTTAGAGCACTACTCGGTCGAACTCGCAAGCGTTGTTATCTCAAGCTTGTTTGTCAATGTTAGTGATCAAAACTATAAGTCTTGATTTCTAGTCTACTTATAGTAATGTCTCGGACTAGGATAGATTGTGTAGTTGAGCATTAGACTTCACGGCGTTCATCAATTGAAGACGAAGAACTACTAAGGAGAGCTTGTGGAACTTCATCAACAAAAGTTATGTGGAGACTAAAACTCATCTATCACTTGGAAAGTCTATTTCTACTCTATCTCATATATTGAGACAAAAGTCGTATTACTATATAGTATTCGATTATGCACATTTGAGATTTCGAGCTGAGTTTAACTCGCCGTTTGAGGGTGAAAACGGTTTCTGCTGATTTCGATAATTTCGCGTGAGTGGGTGAGAAACCGAGTCTAAACCCTAAACAATGTACTACAAGGGAGTACTTTAGATTCGAGAGATCAATCTGTACAAATCCGGCCTAAACCAAGAAATGGCCGTTCCAGACTTGCTTCGGTCACAAAGTGAAGGAGAATGGTTGGTTTTAGGGAGGGAAGCGAAGAAAGTGTTGAGACCAGAATAGTTGATTCTGGAAGAGTAGTTGTTTGACTTGTATCAGAAAGTGAAAGCTAACAGATGGGAAATCTAGCAAGTGGTTTTTGAGTGTTATATGATCCTGACCAAAACTTGTTGTTCGGTGGAAATAGGTAGGACCTATTTATACAAGTCAAAGTGAAACGTACTCTGGTCTTGTAAGAAATAGAAACGGATGAGTAAATGGGAGGAGGTGGTAACCGGTAACGCCTGGAATGATGTTCCATAATGAAGGAACGCGTTTCACCATTACTCCATGTATTTAGTAACCGCCTTATTCTTATGACACTTTCATGTAATGGGCGTAGTGTACGCCGCACGCTGTAAACCTCCAAACCAATACCCTCTATGAGCATCCCCCAGTTTGTGACATGTGTTAGATGTATCGAGTGTTTTCATAGAAAAACGTGTAGCAAGGTGTTACGTGTGGCATGGTGGCATGCCAATGACCATGGTAGAGTCGACATGGCTTTGCCAAAGAATAGGCGCGACCAAATTTGGGGTTTAGATGCAAACCGTGATGTTTTGGCTTTGGTCCGTAAGTTATGTGGCGAACTTGAACGGTCGAGATTCGCATCTCAGAGGGAAGGAGCCGTCGATTATTGCAACCTTCCGTTTTAGCACCTAGCATTGAGCATGGATTTTCCATAGAGTAGGCGCGGCCAAATTAGGGTTTAGGCGCAAACCGTGTGTTTTGACTTTGGGCCGCAAGTTGCCATGCGTCAGGTGGAGAACTTGTGTCGTCGAGATCTGCATTTCAAAGAGAAGGGTAGCCATTGATTATTGTAACCCTTTGTTTTAGCATCCAGCGTTGAGCATGGCTTTGCCATAGAGTAGGCGAGGCCAAATTAGGGTTTAGGTGCAAACCGTGTGTTTTGGCCTTAGGCCGCAAGTTTCCATGCGTCAGGTGGCGAACTTGTGTGGTCGAGATCTGCATCTCAAAGACAAGAGTATCCGTTTATTATTGCAACCCTTCGTTTGTAGCAGCCAGCGTTGAGAATGCCTTTTCCATTAGGTATGCGCGGCCAAATTAGGGTTTAGGTGCAATCCGTGTGTTCTGGCTTTGGGCCGCAAGTTGCCATGCGTCAGGTGGCGAACTTGTGTGGTCGAGATATGAGAAGGGTAGCCGTTGATTATTGCAACCCTTCGTTTGTAGCATCCAGCGTTGAGGATGGCTTTGCCATAGAGTAGGCGCGGCCAAATTAGGGTTTAGGTGCAAACCGTGTGTTTTGGCCTTGGGCCGCAAGTTGCCATGCGTCAGGTGGCGAACTTGTGTGGTCAATATCTGCATCCCAAAGAGAAGGGTAGCCGTTGATTATTGCAACCCTTCGTTTGTAGCATCCATCATTGAGCATGGCTTTTCCATAGAGTAGGCGCGGCCAAATTAGGGTTTAGGTGCAAACCGTGTGTTTTGGCTTTGGGCCGCAAGTTTCCATGCGTCAGGTGGCGAACTTGTGTGGTCGAGATCTGCATTTCAAAGATAAGGGTAGCCGTTGATTATTGCAACCCTTCATTTGTAGCAGCCAGCGTTGAGCATGGCTTTTCCATAGAGTAGGCGCGGCCAAATTAGGGTTTAGGTGCAAACCGTGTGTTCTGGCTTTGGGCCGCAAGTTGCCATGCGTCAGGTGGCGAACTTGTGTGGTCGAGATATGAGAAGGGTAGCCGTTGATTATTGCAACCCTTCGTTTGTAGCAGCCAGCGTTGAGGATGGCTTTACCATAGAGTAGGCGCGGCCAAATTAGGGTTTAGGTGCAAACCGTGTGTTTTGGCCTTGGGCCGCAAGTTGCCATGCGTCAGGTGGCGAACTTGTGTGGTCAAGATCTGCATCCCAAAGAGAAGGGTAGCCGTTGATTATTGCAACCCTTCGTTTGTAGCATCCATCATTGAGCATGGCTTTTCCATAGAGTAGGCGCGGCCAAATTAGGGTTTAGGTGCAAACCGTGTGTTTTGGCTTTGGGCCGCAAGTTTCCATGTGTCGGGTGGCGAACTTGTGTGGTCGAGATCTGCATTTCAAAGATAAGGGTAGCCGTTGATTATTTCAACCCTTCGTTTGTAGCGGACAGCGTTGAGCATGTCTTTTCCATAGAGTAGGCGCGGTCAAATTAGGGTTTAGGTGCAAACCGTGTGTTTTGGCTTTGGGCCGCAAGTTTCCATGCGTCAGCTGGTGACTTTGGACGGATAAGATCTGTATCTTAGATGGAAGGGTGGCCGTTGATCGTTGCAACCCTTCATTTTGGCAACCAATGATGTGAAGGAGAGGCTGGCATGGCATAGGCGCGGCCAAAACTAGGGTTTGGTGCAAACCGTGGTGTTTGGACTTGGGCCGCAAGTTATCGTGTGTTAGGTGGCGAACTTGGATGCTCGAGATATGTATCTCGAAGAGAAGGGTAGTCGTTGATTATTGCAACCCTTCGTTTTCGCGTGGAGAAGTTGCTGGCATGGTTTGCCATTGGCACGGTGGAGCGGCGGGTATGTTGGCATGCCTTGGCGCAGAGACGTGTCTGGCATGGTTTTCCATTGGCACGGTGGTGCGACTGGAATGGTTGGCATGCATTGGCGCAGAGACGTGGCTGGCATGGTTTGCCATTGGCACGGTGATGCCTATGGCATGGTTGGCATGCCTTGGCGCAGAGACGTGGTTGGCATGGTAGTGCGGATGGCATGGTTGGCATGACTTGGCGCAGAGACGTGGCTGGCATGGTTTGCTATTGGCATGGTGGTGCGGCTAGCATGGTTGGCATGCCTTGGCGTAGAGACGTGGCTGGCATGGTTTTCCATTGGCACAGTGGTGCGGCTGGCATGGTTGGCATGCCTTGGCGCAGAGAGACGTGGCTGGCATGGTTTGCTATTGGCACGGTGGTGCGGCTAGCATGTTTGGCATGCCTTGGCGCAGAGACGTGGCTGGCATGGTTTTCCATCAGCATGGTGGTGTGGCTGGCATGGTTGGCATGCCTTGGCGCAGAGACGTGGCTGGCATGGTTTTCCATTGGCACGATGGTGCGGCTGGCATGGTTTACATGCTTTGGCGCAGAGACGTGGATGGCATGGTTTGTTATTGGCACGGTGGTGCGGCTGGCATGGTTGGCATGCCTTGGCGCAGAGATGTGGCTGGCATGGTTTTCCATTGGCACGGTGGTGCGGCTGGCATGGTTGGCATGCCTTGGCGCAGAGACGTGGCTGGCATGGTTTGCTATTGGCACGGTGGTGCGGCTAGCATGGTTGGCATGCCTTGGCGCAGAGACGTGGCTGGCATGGTTTGCCATTGGCACGGTGGTGCGGCTGGCATGGTTGGTATGCCGTGGCACAGAGACGTGGCTAACATGGTTTGCCATCAGCACGGGGGTGCGGATGGCATGGTTGGCATGCCTTGGCGCAGAGACGTGGCTGGCATGGTTTGCCATTGGCACGATGGTGCGGCTGGCATGGTTGACATGCCTTGGCGCAGAGACGTGGATGACATGGTTTGCCATTGGCACGGTGGTGCGGCTGACATGGTTGGCATGCCTTGGCGCAGACATGGGCGGCATGATTTTCCATTGGCACGATGGTGCGGCTGGCATGGTTGGCATGCCTTGGCGCAGGGACGTGGCTGGCATGGTTGGATGCCTTGGCGCAGAGACGTGGCCGGCATGGTTTGTCATTGGCACGATGGGAGAATTAGGGTTAGGTGTATACAGAGGTGATGTCAGTTAATACTAAGGGTTTTGTCGTGGAACATAACACATGTATAAAAAAAGGTACTCTGGTATTCTTACGTAAATACGCTGATTGATTCAATAAATGCGTTATTGGTCATAGTGACTTCATGTCAGATGTACGGTTTTACGATTTTATCCCTAAGTTAAAAACCACCATCAACATTAAGTCCCCTGCTTAGCTCGGAAAATGAGCGTTGTTGCGAGGTAAGCATAAGATGGTGATAGACAAGGACAAAATCGAAACAGCGGGTCATGAAAGATGACTAGGAAGATTCGTCTAACCTTTTTCGAGAGTGTTCTGAATTTTGTGATCCTTGTGTTGGCGACCTTGCATGAATTCTGCTCGCGTCGTTACTGGCTAGATCGTGAAATAGTAGATGCGATTGTTGCAGGATGTTGGCTTGGTTTGGCCACGCGTCATATTGGCTGGGTTAAGGAATGTGGAGGTGTTGGCCTATCGAGTTGGTCGGTTTGGAATGGGAGCCGCAGGTATTTGCACGGATTGGAATGGAGTCGCGGGCGTTGCGCGGCTTGGCTTGGGCGCGACTTGGTTAGGCGTGACGCGACTTGGCTTGACCAGCGTGACTCGGCTCGGCGCGGCTCGGCTCGGCTCGGTGAGGCTTGGGCGCGACTTGGACGCTGGCGTGGTGCGGCGTGGACTGTTGGGCTATCATGAGATGAGGCATGGCGCATATTATTGATAACGTGAATCTGGTTACTGCGGGACCGGCTGCCTTCTTCCATGCGTATCTCGAATAGGAAATCCTTTCCTTATATAAATCCAAAAAGTGTTACGTTGCCGATTATGCTTTCAAACCTTGTTGCTGGCTTCAGAGAGGTAACAACGCGGGCAAGTGTGTCTCGAACACGTTCCTTCACGCTTTCTCACCAAAACCTAATTATTTCGCACAGCCAGGCATGAGACTTTTCCTTATTTTTTCTGGTAGAATAGGTTCTAATTAAAACATGATATCACGCCTTAATTCGCGGCTAATAGGGAGCTTTCCTTTTCGGTACTTCGTCGCTCGCTTCCGCTAGATATAAGAGATGATCTTGAACCCTTCATTCGCACAGATTTCTTTGAAATTGTGCCCGTCCCCTTTTCAGGTATCATCTTCGTGTTTTTTTTTGGTTTTCCATTTTGTCTTCTTTCTGATGTAGGTTGTTGGTGTAGACAAGGTGAAAACTTACCCCCCCTTCTCTGGTTTTGTATCGCATAATGGTATCTTCCAGTGACAGCCGCACCTCTAACTCTTCGGAGAAGAACTTTGGAATCGGCAAGTTTTCTTCTCATGAGGAGGCATTAGATAGAGTTGAATCTCTGTTCCGTGAAGCTGGTGGAATTATTCGGGACATACCTCCTACCTATCTAGGCGAAGTGCGGGTGCGTGTTCAGACCTTCTTAGATTCGGTGAACATGGAGGAGAAATGGGAATGTGACGAAGCATCCCAGTGCGTTGAAAGGATTCAGCGCAACAACACTTCTTCATAACCCAGTGCTAGGGTGGAACGGTCTGCTTCCCGGTTGAAACGACAGAAGACTGATTTTGTGAAATTTTTAGGGGAAAACCCACATAACTTCTCTGTTCAAGAAGGCGTCATAATCCTCGATTCTGATGTGGATGAATTAGGAATTCCTCCTCGAAAGGTTTCCGAGGAAGGCGACTCTGCATTCGATGAAACAACTTTCAGAGTAGACGCCGAAACTATTATTGGTGACATCGGGGGATTCATGGTGGCGTATGCTGGGCCAATTGTTGAAGAGGTCGTCGGGAAAGAGACGGATGTTGTTGCTGCTGAGACGGCTTCCAGGTGGGACGTTGAGGCTTCCAGGCAGGACGTTGAGGCTGCTACTGCTGATGCGGCCTTAAGATGGAACCTTTGCTGCCCGAAAGATTACTGGGGAAAGTGCTTGAAAGGGGATCTGACCGAGGAGTTGGGAACTCATGTATCTGCTTTTGATGACTAGTTTCCGTTGTTATTGTTTTTACTTGTTGCGTAGTTGACACTTCGCAGACTCATTTTCACCTTCTTCATATTTGTGGTGAAGCTAGGGTTTCGCCAATTATTATCCTATTTGTGGTTTCACATCCTTGAATAAAGCTTCTTTTTCGAAAGACCCAAATCTTCCATTAGAATAGGTTGCTCGACTTTCCATATTCGTATATTATTCCCATCAGAGCTTCGAACGATTGAATAAGGTACTTCTAGTACGATTTTTTTTTTTCGAGATTCGGAAGACTCATTTGGAAGAAAAGGTGTGCTTTAAATAAAAACGAAATCCTAATGGAGAATGCAAGCGGTGCATTCATCTCGGGGAATACAAGTATCAAGTGGAAAGGGAAATGACTGAGGAAGTACTAAAAGAAAGGTGCTGGAAGAGAAAGTAGTACATCGCCTTAGGTATTAAAAGGCTTGAGCCATCGCGAGTGAAGTATCACTCCCTCCATCTTGTCGGTGTTGATGAGCTTGCAATATCCACCCAGAAGGACGTCTGCCACCAGATACGGATATTTTTCTTTGCCTTTGGGTAGATCAGTCTGGGCAGTTATCTTCACTGTTACCTTTTCGACTTGAAACGAAGTCGCTTTGACTACCATATCTCTAATCTGAAATGAGTTCGGGTGTTTTGCAACCGCTTGAATCTTGGTCTTGTCAGTTTCGACTGCAGTTTCCAGATCCTTGGCAAATCGCTTGAATGGCTCGGCGCCCCATTCACTTCTTTTGACAGCGCCCATACCACCAATAGTACTAAGTCCCCATGACGGGCTAAGAGAAGGAATAACTGGTGATGGAGAAGATCTTTCGACCAGACTTACTTGTGTTTGGAGCCTATGAGTCAGTGCCAACGGGTTTTCCACGGGTGATCGAATTCTGTCGATAAGTTGTTGACGTGGTTGTGGGTTGGACGGCTTGTTGGAGATTCTGTCGGGTGTCGACATCGGCAGAGGAGATGTTCCCAGTTTTGCTTTGCTGTCGGATACCCACGAGCGCCCCAAGATCATGTCGTAGCCTAGTTATTTGACAATGTGAAACTTGCCATGCGTCATGGTGCCTCCTATCTTGATCTCGAGGTTAACGTAGTCGTACGCGTTCAAGGCTCCCACCTCCGATTTCTTGATCACGAACAAGAGATGGGTAGCTTCTTGCTTCAAAACTCCCGCAACTTTCAGAGTCTTGAAAGTAACGGTGTTGAAGTCAGAGGCCGCGTCGATTAGTGTGTTTCTGAATTCAATGCCTCTTAAGTAGGTCGTGGTCAACAGTCCCAGTTTGTGCTTTTCAAAGATAGTTTCTGATAGCGCTTGGGTTTTTTGCGCGATTCCCGTGGTAGGGAAAAGTCGTCTGCCTGACACGATACGATTTCGAGCCATGAAAATATCTTGGCGCTGCACCTTGGAAAAGTAGAGAATTTCGCATACATACTGAATCATGGATTGTACAGTCCCACATACGGAGTCCCCGGAGACCCCGCAATTCCTCACCGAAAGTGGATCTCTATGTACTCCCTCGTTCCCCAGCTGAAGTTCTCCTGCCTCTACTTTTTCCTCAAAGATGAGTTTTAGTTTATTGCAATCACGGGTTGGGTGATGAACAAATCTATGGTAGTGGCAATATTTGGGATTTGCCATCTCGGCTTCGGTTGGTGGGCGCCTGGGAGATGGTAGTCTGATAAAATCATCTTGAACCCACGCCTCTAGGAGTTAAATTACCTCCTCAATGGGAAATGGAAAATCCAAGACACTTCCTTCAGCTTCGTGACGACGCATGGGATCTTTAGCGGCGGCTCTTCATGCAGGCGCCTCGTGTTTAGGCTGCTGGTCCGTAACGGGGGTCTTCCTTTTTCCTTCCTCGTCTACCACACTCACAGAGGAGGGGCCGACGTTGTACTGCTTGTTGATAAGACGTCTACGTCCGCGAGTTTCGTGCATGTCTTCGGTTCTGGTTGGTCTGGCCCTTTCTAATAATGTTGGTGCTGTCGTGGCTGATCGCTTGGCAGCTTCGTGGAGTTCAGAGAATGTCCGGAAACGTAGGTTTTCTAGCAAGGAGCGGTAAATGGGAACCATATCGTTGATGCAGGAATTCACCAATTGTTGCTCGGTCACATTTGGGTCATGACAGTCTAGTGCTTGAACCCTGAATCTCTTGACAAACTCATTCGGATGTTCGTTGTCTCGTTGGTACATCCTCCCTAGGTCCGAGAAGGTAACTTTTTCGGACACGAAGAAGAATTTCTTGTAAAACGCGGTAACCATGTCACCCCAGTTGGGTATGCTGTTTGGCGCGATGCTGTTGTACCACGTGTATGCTCTTCCAGTAAGCGATTTCGAAAACTCCCTCATACGGAGAACGTGATTGTATTCGTGTTCGCCCAGGGACTCCAGGAATCAAGAGATATGCTCTCGTGCATTTCCAGTGCCGTCGTACAGAGTGAATTGAGGAGAAGAGTACCCTCTTGGAAGAGGAATTCTTTGTATCTCAGGTGGGTAAGGAGGTTGATGCTGATGTATGTCTATTTCATCGCTTTTGACTCGACTCCGAAGAAGTTATTCCAAATCCTCTCGTGTGACAAAATTGGACGGCCGGCTTCTCTCCGGTGGGGTTCTGGCATGGATCCCCTCGTCTACTTCAATGCGTTCTGTCGAGGTGCCGGCGCCAGGAGTGTTGGAGGTGTTTCCCATCGGCCCTAGAGGGCGTGACTCCTGTTGTAGCCATTCTGTCAGAGCCTTGAGAAAGATGAGTACTTCTTTTTGAGTTGAGACCATGTCCGTTTGGGCTCGAGCAAGGACTTCCTGTCGTTCCATCAAATTAGTGATGGTGGTATAGGGTCGTCTCCCTCTGGCTCCTCCGGTTTCTCGTCCTGTTTGAAGGGTAACTGGAGTCCTGGTGGCGGTCGGAGGTGCCATGCTTGACAAGGCATTAGGGGCGGTAACAGCAGCTCTGGCCCTAGTGATCGGTGGTGTAACACCTGGAGGAGGGCTTTCGGTGTTGCCAGGATTGACAGGTTGCGTAGAAGCATTAGAGGCGGCAGAGGCTCTGGCCCTAGTGAACGGTGGTGTAACACCTGAAGGAGTGCTTTCAGTGATGTGGGCTCAGTAGGTGGCATAATGATGCCGTTGGAAGGAGCGTTAACACCAGGGACAGATTCCGTGTTAGTGTTCTCGTGGCTCGCAGCTGATCCGGATCTGAGTTCCACCATGTTGAAGTTGGGATTGAAAGATGAGATTGAAAGCTGGAAATTGATATTGTAACTGAAAGATCAATCCTCCCGATGTGGTCGCCAATTGTTTGAGGGTGAAAACGGTTTCTGCTGATTTCGGTAATTTCGCGTGAGTGGGTGAGAAACTGAGTCTAAACCCTAAACAATATACTGCAAGGGAGTACTTTAGATTCGAGAGATCAATCTGTACAAATCCGGCCTAAACCAAGAAATGGCTGTTCCAGACTTGCTTCGGTCACAAAGTGAAGGACAAGGGTTGGTTTTAGGGAGGGAAACGAAGAAAGTGTTGAGACCAGAATAGTTGATTCTGGAAGAGTAGTTGTTTGACTTGTATCAGAAAGTGAAAGCTAACAGATGGGAAAGCTAGCAAGTGGTTTCTGAGTGTTGTATGCTCCTGACCAAAACTTGTTGTTCGGTGGAAATAGGTAAGACCTATTTATACAAGTCAAAGTGAAACGTACTCTGGTCTTGTAAGAAATAGAAACGGATGAGTAAATGGGAGGAGGAGGTAACCGGTAACGCCTGGAATTGATGTTCCATAATGAAGGAAAGCGTTTCACCATTACTCCTTGTATTTACTAACCGCCTTATTCTTATGACACTTTCATGTAACGGGCGTAGTGTACGCCGCACGCTGTAAACCGCCAAACCAATACCCTCTATAAGCATCCCCCAGTTTGTGACATGTGTTAGATGCCTCGAGTATTTTCATGGGAAAACGTGTAGCAAGGTGTTACGTGTGGCATGGTGGCATGACAATGGCCATGGTAGAGTCGACATGGCTTTGCCAAAGAATATGCGCGACAAAATTTGGGGTTTAGATGCAAACCGTGATGTTTTGTCTTTGGTCCGTAAGTTAGGTGGCGAACTTGAACGGTCGAGATCCGCATCTCAGAGGGAAGGATAGTCGTTGATTATTGGAACCTTCCGTTTTAGTAGCCAGCTTCGAGCATGGCTTTGCCATAGAGTATGCGCGGCCAAATTAGGGTTTAGGTGCAAACCGTGTGTTTTGTCTTTGGGCCGCAAGTTGCCATGCGTCAGGTGGCGAACTTGTGTGGTCGAGATATGCATTTCAAAGATAAGGGTAGCCGTTGATTATTGTAACCCTTCGTTTTAGCAGCCAGCGTTGAGCATGGCTTTGCCATAGAGTAGGCGCGGCCAAATTAGGGTTTAGGTGCAAACCGTGTGTTTTGGATTTGGAGCCAAGTTGCCATGCGTCAGGTGGCGAACTTGTGTGGTCGAGATCTCGCATCTCAAAGAGAAGGGTAGTCGTTGATTATTTCAACCCTTCGTTTGTAAAGACCAGCGTTGAGCATGGCTTTGCCATGTAGAGCGGCGCTGCCAAATTAGGATTTAGGTGCAAACCGTGTGTTTTGGCTTTGGGCCGCAAGTTGCCATGCGTCAGGTGGCGAACTTGTGTGGTCGAGATCTGCATCTCAAAGTATATTGGAGTTTGTCTATTCAAATTACCGAATGAAATATTGGGTGTGGTTGTTAGACCCCCGCTTTTTCAAGTTATGGTTGTCTTGCTCAGATCTGCTTTCGAATGAGCCGATCTGAGCAAGGAAAAAAATCAGGAGGCTAGGTTTATCATTTTAGAGCTTTTTAAGAGAGAGGATACTCCCTCCCTCCGTCTCACCAAAGATGATTTTTATTTTTATTTTTATTTTTTTTGTACCTCCAAAGTTGATCCTTATAAATAAAAAAATGTTATATTTTTAAAATTACCTTTTTAATAAATTATTGTCATTAAATCTTAGTACAAGAAATATGATAGTCATGTTTATATTCGTTATACAAGTGTTTTAAAATGTTTTTTGAAGATGTAAAAATTACAAATATTTATGGCATGGTTCGATAAATATATATCATTTCAAAATTTAACGATAAGTTATTTGTAATGATATTATTATTGGAAAAAGTATCTAAAAATAACCCTCTATTATCCATATCTTAAAAATAGTGCGAACTTGAAGTAGGTCATCTTTGGTTGGATAGAGTCACATAAAGAGTATATAATAATACTGCACCGTGCTTATATATTAATCTTTCTGATTTCCGATCCTGGAATTACTATAAATATGTCACACCCAAACACGAAAATTAGTACAAGACTGGCTGGCTTATTCTTTCTTTATTTTTCCATGTATCAATACCTTTCTATGACTCCACGTTTTTGGGAAGGATACCGTGTGAAAAGGTGAGGGTACCAAGTATACACTACCGACGTTTTTGTAGCGGCTTAATAAAGTATGGTGTTTAAACTGGACGTGGTCCCGGGATTTTACTGCTAGATTGCAGGTTTTATTATTAAGAAAATTTATGGTATCTTGTGTTATCTTTTTCCGCATTAATTAGATTGTTTATATGTATAATTGAATTGTCGCAAGTAGTACATTAATAAACCTACATAGTTTTTAGCTCAAATTTGAAGATCCTATAAGACTAGTTCTAGTTGAACGTATCTTAAAATATATATATATTACAAGACTTGTTTTTGTTGGGATTCAGATCTTGAATAATTCGGATAATACTAGGATGACCTTGATATAAAATCATGAACAAGGATCTTATTATTAGAGATATATATGTATTGAGTGTACAAGGATTTGTCCATACAGGTTCACGAAAGAACACGTTTGTAATGTACTAAGTACCCGCTAATTTCCAGTACCGATGTTAATATTCAATTTTAGGTCGGTATAACCAACTTGAATCCAATCTCAACAAAACCCTAATATGCTTCAATATTTAATAATATTAAAAAGTCATGTTGATACGCGTCGTTTACGCAACATGATTAATCACTTCTTTCCACATAATTAATTAGTAGTATAATGGTAAGGAGTTCATTCCCACTAAGAGCATGGAGATTTTAGTTGTTGTAAAGTAACCAAAAGGGGTGTTTTAGATACGAATGAAGTAAATAATAAATGTTTATTTAAAACAATGAGAAAGATGACTAGGGAATCTTTCATCGTCACTGAACCGAAACTTAATTAAGCATAAGTTTATTTTTGTTGAATTTGTATTGTTACCATTCGCAGAATAGCAATAATCTCTTGAAAAACTAGGGTACCCAAATATACCTCAATCTAAAACTTTTCCACCTATAAGTCCTTTCTCCGAAAGTGATTTTCTATGGAGTGAGTCGAGATAATACAACAAATCGGCTCACACTTCGTGTGATCGTCTATGGATACGAGATCGAGACAATACAACGACGAAGTATGTTTACTTGATAAAAGGTTCGGACTTAACCAAACACAATAGGATTACTTATCAAGTAAATAGGAATTAATGTTTATGTAATTTACTTTAAATTATAATAACAACAATTATAATTGCGGAAAAAAAAAGTAAATGACACAGCAAGATTTTGTTAACTAGGAAACCACAAATGCAGAAAAACCCCGGGACCTTGTCCAGAATTGAATATTTTAAGGATTAAGACGCTATACAAAATCAAACCAACTTCGTATAGTTGAGACCAAGCAACTAAACCTATAGTTCACCTAGTTCCATCTGTATTCCCATTCCTCCGACCTGTAATAAGTCACGTACTTGGAACAATTCCTTTGGTTCTTATTCCAAACAGTAAAGGAACAACAAATCTGTTTGGTATCAACTCTTTTCAACCAAGTGATGTGAGTTCGACAAAAGGCTCTTCTGTTTATCTCAATAAACTCCTTTGTCAGGTTCTTAGATCTATCTTATTATCAACTACTTAAGTAATTGTTAAGATTTTGCAATCAATACTTTTAATCACAAAGAATTGTATTGATGCCGATCTACACAACTAATCAATCTAATCTACCACAAGGATAAACCGATTATAGTTGGATCCTCTTTTACCGAAACAAGTATTGTGCACACCAAAGATTATGAACCCAAATAAAAAATCTTAAAAGTTTTTTTAGATCTTTAATAAACACCTGCACACAATCAACTTGAATCTCTTGTGATCAATCACGCACAGAACGGAGTCTGTTAACAATGGATTATCACAATACGTCTTTAGATCTACAAACAGATCTAAAGATCCCCGTCGAAACTTCGATCTAGTTTGAGTGAATATTATATCAGAAGAGAATATTTTCAAGCATAAACAAACTAGGTGCAATCAAAGTTCAACGACCGTTAATCAATCAAATCAATCAAAAACAAAAGATAAACTGCAATTATCTAGTTTCCCACCAATGGTACTAAGAGAGCTTCTCAATCCCAAAGAAGTCTTTAAACTGAGCGGCTGTAAGAGATTTTGCCTAATTAGGTTACTCTCCTCTCCGAATAGGCGGCTTCACCGAGAGCAAAGACAACCGAGATAGTTTTTTGTCTCTAAGGATTAGTTTGCTCGAAATGCAAACTTTCATATTTATAGACCAAGGAAGTTTGGACACCAAGGAATTTCCAAAACCGAAAATATTCTCAAGATATGCAATATATTCCAGATTTGGTTCCCATAATTCCTGGAAATGCTTTGCCCAAATATTGACCGAAAATCTCTTGGAAAATCTCCAACTAGTAAATGCACATTACTAATTTTCATTTTCCTAAAATAAAATTAAAAACCTTAAATAAAAGATTCTCAATTTATTTTATTCGATCTGGGATTTTCTTCCTTTAACTATTAAGGAATAACTTTGAACAATTAAAGATAAGCGTTGCTGCACATGTTCAAAGTATGTCGAAATCTTTACTTTGTAAGTCCTCTTTCATACTTACAATCTTGAAACCGATTTTCCACACTTCCAAACAAGTTTAAAATTGGTTCATCTGACTTTCAAGAACTATGTGATTGATCAAGAACACTCAATCACAAATCATGGGTTTCACGGTTCTACCTAAACAAGTTCCGGTTCTACCTCCATGTGAATACTATGCATAATCACGCTAGTTACCAAAATTCGGTTGACAAGGTACTAGGATCGGTTCCTCACATATATATGGTATCTAACTTGTACTTGCTGCACATGTCCATAGGATCGGTTCCCCTTTCTACCAAAAACTCGATGCACCTCATACAAGGATCGATTCCCCTTTGTGATAGGTTACACCTCTTACTAGGATCGGTTCCCCTTTACCCAGAGTCGGTCATACCAATAACACTAAATCGATCATACCATCTCAGATGATTACTTAAGATCGCTTTCACTAATAAAAGTCATACCAATACAAAAGTCAGGCCTTTGTGAATAGTTTTACCAAGAACATAAACAAGTCATGAACGGTTATACTAATCACACATAATGGTATTTCAAAAGATATGCAATGAATAACAATACCAATAATGCCTGGCGATTTCTCTTTCGATTCACAAAACAAGTTCATGAATTTACTTCCTTAAAACAAATGTAAAACATTGTTTCCTAGGATGAAATCTTCACCTTATACCCATACATAATCACAATAGCATTCAAACGATTATGTCGATGTCTTATATACAAAGTTTAATGGTTAAGCAATAAACCTCGTATTGTATTCCTTAATACTATGTCTAACTAGAGTATAATCATTCATGCTTCTCAGTTTTGTTTTCAATATGCACGACTTGAAAGATAGTTAGGGAATGAAACAGTTCAAGTCAAATATCACTAACCTCAAGTGGAAGGATGATGTTGTCGTTGTAGCTCCTTACTTCTTCACTTCTTCAAGTCTTCGCAATACTTGTAATGTCTCATATCCTAATAATTTCAAGCTAACCTATACGAAGTTGACTCTAGTACATAATCAAGCGACTCTTAAAATGAGTTTTGGCTCACTAAAATATATTATGACAACCAAACTTGACATACCAACGCTTGGTGGGTTCAACCGAGCTATGCTCTAACAGCTCTGTTATCCATGGAATTCTTGTTGTCACTGGATACGTAAGCGCTCGACTACCAGATTCTATCCAACTAATCCACTAATAATAAGCTCTCTAGGTGTAAATTAATCGAATGCCTTTCACTCTGTGAATCAGGTGGATCCTAGCATCAGAGGCATACGCTCGGCTCACTTACTAGTGTTATCTCTACACACAATTGCTTAACAAAATCCTTCTGTCAGCTTTTGCGATTTCCTACTTGTGTAAAGAGTTAATGTGAAAATTACACGTATCACACAACTCAAAACTAGATGAATAAATATTAATTGGTTGATTTAATTGATCACTTTAAATAACCCCTCAATATTCTAAGACAATAAAAATAATGAGAATAAAATTGGAGTGCACATTCCGACCCTCAAAATTGGAGGGATTTTCAGTCAAATACCAGATTTGACATTTATTTTTCTAAAAGAATTTAATTATAAATTTTCCGTATACAATAAAATATTTTATTTTCTTATTTTATTCTTTCTCTCCTCTTCTAGATATTGTAAAGGTAGTCTCAAATTATGTAAAATAATTGATTGAGAAAAGAAGAGAAATCCCTAAAAGAAAGAGTAAAGATTGCCATTTATGCCTTACGCCTTACGCCTCAATCTAAATTTATTGTTCCATGATCAGGAATTGAAAAATTATCGATTAAAATGATCTCCAACACTTAAGATATTTCTTAACCATTAGATGTGGGGAGGCGATCAATCAACGTAAGATAACCATTTGGTGGAAGCAACCTGAGACAACAATCAGGTGGGAAGGAGAATCTGGAATTGCACATCTTAATACTCCAATCCCAAGTTTTCAAACGTGCCGATTCCATTAATTTTGATTCTTCTGATTAATCCTAACTATTACCGATTCTTTGAAATTAGGTTGTTTTATTTTTTTGAAACTAGAAAAAGAATAGATTGATAGTCAAGAAGTTACATAGCTAGCATCCTCAGCTAGTTGTAAAGTAATGCTACTAGGAGGATCAGATGACCAAACTTTGTTTAATCTATCAACTTTAGCTATCTTGGACAGAACATCTGCCACTTTATTCTTCTCTCCAGGCACATAAGTACAACGCCAAGAGTTAAAAAAACATAACTAGATTTTTGATATCTATAATTAAATTATGAATTATCCAATCAATGTTGTATGAATCCTTGCTAACAACATGAACCCCCATCATGGAATCCAGTTGAAAACATCTACCGACTTCAAATCCTTTGCCCACTTTACTGCCTCCTATAGTCCCCTGCATTCTGCATGCTCTGATCCAAATGAGTTGCTAGATGGATGCACTTTGATCCTATGTGGGTGCCTGCAAAATCTTGAATGATTAGTCCAATACAACATGATTATTAGCATTAAGATGTGAACCATCTGAATTGATAATAAATGTTCCTCTAGGAGGGGGCAACCAATGAAAATTAGATATGTTCTGCTTAAGAGTGTTATTAGGTTTCATGTGAGACATCTATGCAAATTCAGATATTAATTTCCTGTATTTTTGAATTAAGTTATCTGATGTAGTGAGTACTCCCTTGAAAAAGATTTCACATCTTTGAAATTAGGTTGATCCTTTTTCTTAATTTATGTTTAGAAATTTAAGAAGTTTACTCTCTTCGATTCATTGTTGAGCCCATATAGAACCATTAAACCATAATCAAATCCAAACCCTAACTTTGAAGCAAACAAGCCCGAAATATTATTAACACATAGTTGAAATACTAGTAGAAAAAATACAAAAGGAGGTGGAGGAGAACGAAAGAAAAAGGTTAACTGTAATCAAAGATAAGGAGATCTCTGATAGAGATTTCAATTGGGTTTTGGGAGAGGTGTAAAAAAGATAAGGAGATTTTCTGATAGAGATTTCAAATGGGTTTTGGAAGAGATCTAAAAACCATAGAGAGTTCGTTATTGTATTAGTTCTTATTTTTTGTAATTTCCAAAAAACGAATAACAAAAACAAAAAAGATAAGTGGTTTTGTAAGTTTTATTACCAACTAATAAGAGTGCTCGTAATGTGCACCCCGGTTTTAGGAGGGTGCACAAATTCCAAATAAACTTGATTTTAAAAATAAGATTTCATTATTCAGGATTTTGAAATCATCCCTTAATCAATAAAAAATATTAGCTAGACATAGCTAAAAAGTAATTAGAATTAAATAAATAAAAAATAAAGAAATCAACGCTAAGATAAAATGCTCACGATAAAAGTCATGAGCAAAATGTTTATCTCTATGTATTCCTATATTCTAGCTATAGAAAAAAAGAAGTGAATTTGGTATCTCAAGAGAGTCACCGACATTTTCCCCAAGAAATCCGTAATTGGTGGGATGAGAAAGTCGGGTGGGAAAATTTATCTTTCTGAGAAATTACGTGATGTTGACGGTGCAACGGAGTGCATCCAAGCAAAGCGTACACAACTTCTAATCCACCCGATCATCCCAGGACCACAAATGAATTGATGTGTCTTCTTTTAACACCTTTTATACATCCATTTTCAATACCCTCTTCTGTACTAAGTTTACGCCTTCTCCAAATACGTCAAAATCAAAATCAAAGTCATAAATAGATAAATATATCTTTCCAAACAGACTGTCATGTGACGGCCCCACTTGTAAAACACTTCTTTCCTTTTATATTTAATTTATCCGCAAATAAGAATCGATGGCTTGTACGCAGCTGATGACGGATTTAATGGCAAAGCGGGAGACCAGTCTGGATGAAATGTCTTCACAAGCAGCTACACCAGAGAAATGAGGGCAAGCCATGGATGTACCGGAACATGATGATGTACTTAGAATGTTGAGTATCACCTTCAAACCGATTATTGACCTAAGAGGAGTGTATCTTTTGCCAAGATCAACGCCCGGGTGATGTGATATCCATGCCAATCTGATGTGTCAATCGATTATGACACGCTAAAATGATAAACTAGCAGTTTACTAGATACATATACTTCCTTTTAGCAATGATGCGAACCTTTATTAGACCCTTTATTAGAAAATGATGCCACAAAGGGGAGATGAAACCTTAACTTCCTTTAGTCTTGTGGGATGATATGTGTATATTAACATTTTAGTAGCATAATAATAAAAGCACTTGATTCCAACTCATATACTATTTTTGGGCTCAACTTCTTATGTTGGGTAATTTGACAAAATCGCAACTAGTGTAAGTGCGCATTAAGACTGTTTTACCTAGTCGAATTAAGTAGATACTGCGAAAACATCAGGAGTCCAAGAGGCATCCGCTCCACTAATTAACGGATAAAGTTTTGCTTTGGACTAAAGTTTAAATTCCAATCCCCAACTCCAAAGTTCATCACTACAATAGGCCATTTTTGTGAGAATTGTACAAAAACCGAATTAAACAAAGAGGGATTTACGGAAATGATTTTCCCATTACCCAACATAAATTGGCTTTTTGCCAATACCACTCTAAAATCCAGGCGCGTGTAACATCCTATCGATGGCTTGTACTGTCGCAGCACTGTAAAACACTTCTTTCCTTTTATATTTAATTTATTCGCAAATAAAACGATTCCTAATTCCATGTAAGCGCCGAAACAGAACAATAGTCCATGTCATGTAAATACTTAAAGTATTAGGCAAGGTCTCATGTACGTAGGCGCCAAAGAAGAAAATGTTCTGAGCTTCTTCTCTGCACTATATACAAAGACACCCAATGATTCCACGTCCAAATCCAACTCCACATTTAATGCTCAAAATAACATTTGTGCAAGTCGGACCAGATTAGTATCGAAATTAATTCTGGAAAAAACACATTTTTTGTTGTCTTTTGTATCAATCTATATGGCGTCAGCACAACACCAAATTATCACTTATGCTAGAATGTTGAACTCCTCGTATATAATCAAAATATGTCTTGCAACTTTCGAAATAACAAATAAGCCTTTACACCTTGTAGTCCCATTCCTTCTCTTGTTAAGTTTTATCAAGGTAAAAGCCGAAATTACCAAAAAGGATAAAAAAAATAAGTACTATAATCGTCAATATCTGGAAACAATTCTGAGAGAGCTTATTTTGTATTTATTAATTAACATCAACTCTAACGGAAAATCCAAGAATCATCTTATTGTACACAAATACTAATGGATCTTCCAATTCCTCGTAGTCCATGGTTCGTAATCCCTACATAAATAAAGATGTATTGTAATATATTTTCGATTTCCAAACTGATAAGTGGAATCATTCAGTTAGCGATTATGAAATCGCTACGAAAAATCTCATCTTTTTTTTTTTTGACCAACATAAGAGAACACCATCATATTCAGGTGTTAGACCTAAGAATTTTATCTTAGGCTTCCAAATGACACATATATATAGGAAGTTGAAGTTGTCTATTATAAGTGAATGTCTCAATCTTATGTACCCTCTTCGACAACAAAATGTTCTGCCTTCGTCTGTAACCTATTATCCACCTCCAAACCAGTTTTTTTCTCGTCCCTATTAAAACCTTCATATAGGTAAGACAAAAAGATATTCCTGATATTTGTGACCTTCTCCTCGTACATTTTCTAGACATCATGTTGAGTTAGAAGCAAAACTAATATAAAAAATACAAGAAAATATTTTATTCGATCATCTAAAGAACCATAAAGAAAACACACCTCTTATTAATCATCCACTGTGTGAGTCTGTGGATCTAAAATTCTTCTAAAGTTAATTTGGTTATTTTAATGCTAGCCAAAAAGAATAACTGTTGCATTATCCGTATATAGATCGAGGAAAAGGTAAGATTACATCTTCGTATACAAGTCAAACTATGAGTATTAAGGCAAAAGTAAGTTAATCTGGTTATTTTACAACTTTTATTTGTTTGTTTGTTGTTTGTTGTTTGTTGTTTTTTTTTTTTTGGTTGTTTGACTTGGTTTATCATAATTCAATATTTCTTTTTGGGTGTTTCTTTGTAAATTAAAATATATAATTAGTCATAACCGATTGAGATATGATTCAATACTACGCCGATTTAGCTTGTAACTTAGTATAATGTGATAATTGTATTATACATAGTTGTTCCGCAGTGTACAAATAGATCAGAAGTTAGCGTGCATTTACTAACAACAGTTATGTAATAGCTTACTTGTTAGTATGATGTAATAACCTTGAATTGAGTAGAATAATATACTTACATTGTTAGTTTGGGTTTAATACAATTTTCACCTCAAGTGCTGATTGTAACTGTTTGTTTCTTTTTCCACCTGTTAGATATGTGTTTTTCATGTCGGAATTTGTAAAAATGATTACCTTAATAGCTGTTTTGATAGATGAAGGGATTCCTTTCTTATTAAAAAAAAGAAAATATAGTTGAAGAGAATCAACTTACATTATGTTATGTTAAGATTGATGAATAATAGGGTTGTTATTAGTATTTTAGTGTGAAATGTATGCAATGATGTCTCGTCATTGATCTATTACGTATTAAAGTAATATATTTATGAATGAAAAATCATATATAACTCGGCCAGAACTCACTCTCCCAAGCCTATCCATCTCATGGTGAATTATCCTTCTTAAAATAAAACTTCGTAAACAAGAAAATCACAAAACATAGAAAAAAGTTGCAAGAGTGACTTAATGCAGGAATTAAGAGTAGGTCCAAGTTCTTGTTTGAAGATTTATTTGGACACCTATTTCTGTTCCAAGCATAATGTTTATCACAGTATTGGCTTCGGTCATCAGCTCTACTAACTATATTCCCGCATCTCCAACTGCTTCTGCCGGCTCTTTTCCATCTCTGATCATCTGGAGGGACTATTTTCACAGAATCACCAATGGTATTCTTTTAATTCTCCATATTATCTTCTAAAATCAAAGAGAAATTACCCAAACCTAAGAGAGAGAACGAGGCTGAATTGAACTACGGGGAAGGTGGGGCAATCCATAGACAGTGGAGTGTTAGTTGTGTTCAACATTGGTTTGATTTGAGGATGTTGTGGTTTGAGTTGATTGAATTAGATGTTGTTATGAGACAAGAAGGGATGGATTTTTGTAGGTTGTATGGAGAGATGGAACTGAGCTAGGGAATTGTGGTTGCGATACAACTGAAATTGAAGTTGAAGTAATTGGGTTGAACATAAACTATGGGAAGGCAAGGATTATAAGGCATCACGATGATATACTTGAGAGAGGATATAGTCTGCCTCAGATATATAAAACTAATGTATTATCATTGAATTTTTCAGTAAGGGAGTGATGATACTTCACATTAACTTTTACGGCACCTCTAGGATTAACCATTTTATTCAATGACATGCGAAAAATTGACAAGGTTGTTAACAATAAAGAGGGAAAAATAACATCCAAATAAAAATAATAGAAAGGGGAACTTGTAATTTAACTTACAAAAACAACATTAATCATCAAGGCCACCACCAACAAACTTTAAAGCATATACGATTTTGACATGTTCTTGGCCTATGACAAATCTTTGTCGTCTTCAACGTCATTATAATACTAAGATTGAATCTTGGGACCTACACTTAAGTAAATTTAATAATAATATGCAGTTGATTTACAATAATAAAACTACACACAAAAAGCCAAGGCAATTTTACCTTCCTTTGAAATCATAAACGTATCATTGTTGCCTATTTGATGTGTGTCCGTCAGTTTTTCTCCGTCCTCATGTTCGCATATCCAGAAGAAAAGAGCATCCTGGACGTCGAATTGTTTGTTATTGAACCATGAATTCAACATTGAATTTCAGAAAGAACATCAAAGGTTTATTGCAATAATTTTGGAAAGAATAAAAAATATCCACTTCACTCGGAATAATAAAATTATTTTTTGAGTTTCCACACGTAATTTCTATAAACATATCAACTTCATAAAATATCTGCCCCATAGCTCCCTATTTTTTTTTTGTAAGATACTCAGTTTCATGTTGAAAGAAGAAAAGAACTATCATATGTTTTATGCAAAAACGCAAGTCAAAGGTGTTGATGGTGGTTTTTAGTTCAGGGCTAAAATTGTAAAACCCTGCATTTAATGTGCCGTCACTCTGCAAAGAAACAGAGCCATGTAAAAAGTGATGAGTGTTCAACCTCTTCACTGGCGCATTTATTGAGCAACATATATCCACATCAAATTTACCCAGAATGGTGCATGTAGCAACAATCCCAGATATTCTGTAAATTTTGGCACCTTGCCTGTATTATTCAGTTAATACAAGTTTCTTTGAATGCTTTATGTGGTGTGTTCCCCGGCTGAACCCTTAATATTGATATGGAATGACAATTTGTGTTCACTCGCAGCAGAGTAGCACGAATTTTCAAGTATTAAGGTTGAGGTCCTTGCATAAAAGTATTCAATCGGAAAGCATACTGCTATCTGGAAATAAACTTAAAGAACTCTATGTCAACACATAGAATTCAATCAATTTTGCGATAATTCACAAGATTCAGATATTACCCTGACTAATTTGCAAAAATTAGGGTTTTGCGCCATGCGCAGTATAATAGACCTTGCCTGTCGAAATTAAGTCTAGGCGAACTAGGCAATTAATCCGCCATGGATTAGTAGGTGGAAAATCCTACCCACAATCATAAAACAAGGAATAAAAGGAGCCGCGGAATAGGAGCAGCAACAAAAGGAGGTGTGGCCATGCCACAGTCCAGCCGGCGCCACTTGCAAGTGGCCACACCCCGTGCTGCTCGAACCGGCCCCTATTCCCTCCACACGCACATGAGTTGTGGCTGGGCCCATACTTGCCGGCCCTATTTCCCATCGACCAATCAGGTCGCTTTAAATCCTCCACACACATACTAGAAGTGTGGCCACACTCGTGCTTGGCCGACCCCTCTTTTATCAACCAATCAGGTCGCTCTAAACGTGCCACGGTATCAAAAGAGGCAAAGTTGCGCCAATACGCTAAGTGACATGACAAACATGCCAAACGTGCACGCCAAACGTGCCATTCCGCTCCGGCATACTAGTAACATGCCGAACATGCCATGCCTCGCAAAATTGTTAATTGGCATGCCCAAGATGCCAAACGTGGCACTTTGCCACAGAAGCATGCTGAACGTGTCAACTTACCATAAATAGCGCGCCAATGTGCTTACTCATTTCTTGTTCGTGGCCAAACGCCATAACATATTCCAATCAGGGTATTCCAAACACGCCTCTGCCTTAGTGGCATTAGTCGTAACCCTAATTTCCAGTTGTGGCTCAATTACGCCACTTTGGCCCCACAACATGCCACGAGCCATGTGGGACCCGCCAAACCCTAAAAACAACGCCATTCTATAACCACCCGTGGCCATCCTTCCGCCTGTGGTTATTCCCATGTTATGGCTTTCCATAATTCCTTTAATGTGGCCATGGCATCGATTGCATAAAGCACCACCATGTCGCGGCCATGCCACACATGCTAATTAGGATTTCGATATGCCAAACCCTAATTTAGCTAAAGTTGCCGCGCCAAGTAAGTCAAGTGATTCTCCTAAGGCCTTAAAGTTTGATGTAACAACAAGGCCAATGCTGCCGGAGCCATATTTGGGTCTAACACCAATATGCCAAACTAGCTGCCATTGCTACGCCAGGTGCCACTATGTCATTGGCATGCCGCTATATGCCACTATGCAACTGGCATGTCGCAATATGCCACTACGCCGTTGGCATGTGCCAATAACGCCACTGTGCTACTATCAGGCGCCAACAGAATGTGGCCATAATCAATGGCCACCCTTTCTCATGAGTTACAATCTCAGCCGTCCAAATTAGCCATAGAACTGACAGGCCTATGACAAATTTTGGGCGACCAACCAAGACAAGCCAAATAGCATCACGTGCTATTCTCCTGTGGCAAGTCTCCTGACTTTGACTTGCCACACATACCAATCTGCTACACGTTTTCCACAAAAACACTTGAGACATCAAACATGTCACAAACTGGGGGATGCTCATCAGGGTATTGGTCTGGCGGTTTATAGCGTGCGGCGTGCAACACGCCCATTATAATAAAGTGTCAGAAAGCAGGGCAGTTAGTGGCGGTAAGAAGTAGTGGGCGTAAACTAACCAGTTTCCTACATGGTGGGAACGTGGTTTCTGGCATTTACACATAATCCCACTTCTCCATTACTCAATCACTCCCACTTTCTACGAGATCAGGGTGCGTTCAATATGACTTGTATAAATAGGTTTTACCTATTTACACAAAACAACAAGTTTTGGTGAGAACAACACAGTATCCAGAAAAATACTAAAGAACTGATAGCTTTCATTCCGCAAGCCAGTTCCAAATTCTGATACAAGTCATAAAATAGCCACACCTTCAGAATTAACCATTCTGTTCTCAACACCTTCTTCGCTTCCCTCCCTAAGACCAACCCTTCTCCTTTACTTTGTGACCGAAGCAAGACTGGAATGGCCATTTCTTGGTTTAGGCCAGGATTGTACAGATTGATCTCTCGAATCTAAAGTACTCCCGTGCAGTGCATTTGTTTTAGGTTTAGATTTGTTTCTTATCCACACACCCAAATTTACCAACACCAATAAAAACAGTTTTAACCCATAAACAACTGGCGACCACAGTGGGAGATTAATCTCTCGGTTGTAATATCAATTTTCGATTTTCGATTTCATTTTTTTCAATTCCAATTTTAAGATGGTAGAGCTTAGATCCGGATCAGCAACAAGCCCTGATGCCACCAGCGCTGAGAACGTCCTTGGTATCAACGTCCCTGCAATTGGCATCAATTTATCACCTGTCAGCATGACCAACACCAGCGGTGCATTAAGATTTATGAATTTAGTAGAAACGTTCCAGCGCACCCCGATCCCCGATCCACAGAGATCAAATTAACAAATCCGTTGCCGCCACCCCCAATATTTCTTCAAGTGTGACGCCCCCAGTTGTCACCAGAGCTGTCACCACTCCACCATCGGGACGAGAAACTGGAGGAACCAGAGGAGGCCATCCCCCTATTACCATTGATGATTTGATGGAAATACATGAAGTTCTTGTTGAGGATCAGACGGACATGGCTTCAACTCAGAAGGAGGTACTCACTTTCCTCAAGACACTAACGGAGCGGCTACCACAGGAACCACGCCAACCAGAGACAATGAGGAGCATTTTTAATACTCCTGGCGCCAGTACCTCGGCAGGGCGCACCCTTGTAGATGAAGAGGCTCGTCCATTGGAGAGGAATCAGACATCCAATTTCATCACACGTGAATATTTGGAGCGATTTTTTCGAAATCGAGACAGAGAAAACACGGTGGACATGCACCAACATCAACCTCCATATCCTCCTGATGTGCAAAGAGTTCCTCTTCCGAGGGGATATTCTTCTCCTCAATTCTCCCTATATGACGTGACTTGGTAATGCACGCGAACATATCTCTCGTTTTCTAGAATCCTTGGGTGAACACGAGTACAATCATGTCCTCCGACTGAAAGAATTTTCAAAGTCACTTACTGGAAGAGCGTACACCTAGTACAACAACATTGCACCAAACAGCATATCCAACTGGCGTGACATACACTTATTGAGCAAATCACCTTTTCAGACTTAGGAAGGATGTCCCAACGAAACAATGAACATCCGAATGATTATGTCAAGAGATACAGAATTCATGCGCTGGATTGTCACGGCCCAAACGTGACTGAACAACAATTGGTGGACTCTTGCATCAATGGCATGGTTCACATTTATCGTTCCTTACTGGAGAATCTACGCTTCCAGACATTCTCTGAACTTCATGAAGCTGCTAAGCGGTCGGCCACAACAGCACCAGCATTGTTAGAAAGAACCAAGCCGGCCAGAGGTGAAGATGCACGCGAAACTCGAGGAAACAAACGCCTCATCAACAAGAAATATAACAATGGCCCCTTCGTAAACGTAGTGGGTGAAGGAGGAAAAATAAAATCTCCAGTAGCAGAACAACAACCCAAGCGTGCAACACCAGCACATCAGGCGGCTCCACCTTAAAAGGCCGCGACTAAAGTTCCTGCACAACACCAAGAAGCCGGAGAAGATGCCATAGATTTCCCATTCCCAATCGAGGAAGTAATTGAACTCTTGGAAGCATGGATTCAAGATGATGCCATCAAGCTGCCTCCTATCAGGCACCCACCTACTGAAGAGGAAATAGCAAATCCCAAGTACTGCCGTTACCACCGGTTCGTCCATCACCCGACCAATGAATGCAATAGTTTAAAACACATTTTTAAGGAAAATTTGGAGGCAGGAGAACTTCAACTGGGCAATGAGGGAGTTCACAAATATCCTCTTCCAGTCAGGAGTTGCATGCTCTCTGGGGACTCTGTTCACAAAACTGTACAGTCCACGATGCAGCGTGTGTGCGAAATCCTATATTTCTCCAAGGCGCAGCGTCAAGACATATTTACATCCCTCAATCGTGTTGTGTCGGGCAAGCGACTCTTTGCTGCTGAAGAAGCCACTCTGAAATCCCAACCTCTCTCAGGAAGCGTCGTTGGAAAGTGCAACTGGGGACTGCTGACCACGGCTTACCTAAAGAATGTTGCGTTCGATGGCACGCTGATTGACGCGGCCTCTGATTTCAACATTGTTACCGTCAAGACTTTGAGAGCTGCAGGAATTTCAAAACAGGAGGCTACCCTTTCCCCAATTGTGGTCAAAAACCTGGAAGGAGAAGCAATAGACGCGTATGGCTACATCAACCTTGAAATTAAGGTGGGAAATGCTCTAACACATGGAAAATTCCACAATGTCAAAGAATTCCCAAATTATGACATGATTCTGGGGCGCTCATGGGTACATGGAAATAAAGCAAAATTAGGAGTATCCCCTCTGCCGGTGTCAATACCCGAAATAATTTCCAACAAGCCATCCAACCCTGAAGATTACACGTTGCCGTATCAAACAACTTACCAATGCAACTCAATTACATGGAGAGAGCCCTTCGACATTCATCCGTAGATTCCGGTCGTCTTATTGAACAACCCTTTCTGCTCGGCCAGGCATGGGGACTCGGTCCAGTTATCAACCCGGGAGTCACTAAGAGATGTGAATGTGATGCTGGGCCTTTTAAGTGTTTCATCAAAAATTTGGAGGTTGTCTTAGTCGAGAATAATAAACCCAAGAATCAAGTAGCCGCGCAATATCAAAACCCATTCCAAGTTGGAGATATGGTAGTAAAAGTTGCCGCTCAGCCTCCTTCGTCCAACTCAATAGACAAACCATACTTAGTAGCAGAAGTTATTTTGGGAGGTTACTGCAAGCTCATCAATGCCGACAAGTTGGAAGGTGTAGTAATACACGCTCAGTGGCTCAAACCCTTTTAAAGCCTCAAAGCATCACGCGACCTTTTGCCTCACAATTCTTCTTAGTATTTCCTTCAGCAATTTCCCTTTTCCTTGCAATATTTGTAATCCCTCCAAAATGATTGCACTGGTTGCATTCATAATTAGGGTTTCAATTTTAATTAAAAGTATCTTTATTTCAAAATAAGTTTTCCTAAATCATCTCAAAGGAAAAGTACACAGCAAACCCACAAAGTCACTACCCATCAATTAAAAACCAGAAAAAATCAAACCATATAAAAAAATATCTCTGTTCAAAAATACTGAAGAAGGGAATATGCGAGGAAGAAGATCATCAAGTGGTGGCACGGACACCTTCCTTCAAGAACCTCTGGCCTCAACTTTCGCATGACGAGGTTTCTCTTCTCTCACAACGTGTTGTCCAGCTTGTGGCAGCTCACACTTTTACATACCCAAGCGGCATGCCACAGGCGCCCTGGATAATTTGCAAGGGAAAATCCAATAAAAGGTTGGCCAAATCCTTAAGTGTTGCTACTGTTTTTCCCCAGTTTTGAGTTACTGTTGCAAACAACATGCCAGGCATTGCTATGAAATTAGCTAAACGGAGAAAATGTGACACGCCTACTAGCATTATTGTTGTGCTATTTATGTGATTTGGCTTCCAATCTGCTGAATCACTCTGGGAGAATGGAAGAACTTGTTTTTTTTTTTCGCAAAAAGGGGTTTTAGGATTCCTTCGGGAGATTTTATTCATCCAATCGAAGATATGAAATTATCAAAGCAGCATAGATGAGGGAATATTATTTGGTGAAGCATGGTTTCAGTCACATGAACAAAAAAAAAAACTGAAAGTATCAAAACATCTACAAGCTACGAAAAGATCGTTTTTCTACAGAAGGGAATAATGAAATGGAAATATAGCTATCAATATCAACGCCAAGGTCAGCGGCGCCTCCACTAGAATTCTCCCAAGCACCTTCTCCAGCACCTTCTCCAACAACAGGCATTCCCTCCATAAGCCGTTTCAACAGAAGCTTTAGCATCTCTAGAAGTAGTTTCAGCAGAAGCCTTGACACCATCTCCAAAGCCTGTTCCAGCGCCATCTCCAAAGCATGTTCCAGCGCCATCTCCAAAGCTTGCTTCAGCAGTCTCTCCAATATCTCCAACGTTTTCTTCAGCGCCCTCTCCAATGGCCGCTTCAATAGCATCCTCAACGGACGCTTCAGCCTCTCCAACAATAGTTTCGGCATCCTGGGCCGCACCGACATCCTTCTTATCAACTGCTCCAACAGCCTCTTGTGGATACTCCGGTTCGTCAACATCAGAGTCGAGGATTACGATACCGTTATGAAAAGGATAATTAAACTTACTCTCTCCTGAGGGTTCCTTAGGCTCGATCCTTCGCCGCTTCAGTCGAGAAGCGAACCTTTCATCCCTAGCACTGGGATGTTGAGATTCTTCACCACACTTAGAATCAACGCGCTGGGACGCTTCATCATGTCTCCACTTCTCCTCCATGCCAACTGAAGCCATGAAAGCTTGAACACGTCTTCGAATAATGCGTAGATAAGAGAGAGACATACCCCGTATGGCCCGACCAGCCTCACGAAACAAAGGATCAATTTTGTTTAATATCTCCTCGGACGCAAAAACCATGGGTTTGTCAATTTCAAAGCCTTTCTCGGAGGAATTAGAAGAATGATCATCACCAGGAGTTCCCATTATGAACTGCAGGGAATCGTTATTTCTATATCAACAACCTGCGCAGTAAAGAGGACAAAAACAAAACTGCAAGAAGATATGAAACAATACCTAAAAGGAGATGAACACAATCCTGTGGTGATCGATGTGAAACGAAAGGCTCGAGGTGCTCTATTATATTACACAAACTGATGAAACCCGGAAAAGGAAAACTATTTGCCTGCCGTACATGAAGGATCTAGATACGGGATATCAGCTGACTAGACACTTATCTATCTGGGATGGTTGACTCACCAAGGTTGCTGACGGAAAAGAAGTTCGCCACCGCAAGAGAAAATCCAACGAAGCAAGAATAAAGGATATGCGATACCTTTCATATGCACGGCGCCTTAAGAGTTTGGATAAAAAGGAATCCGCTTTGGATTCAACAACGCTCCAAGAGAAATGCACAGTAGCCGAGCCGTAAATGTTCCTACATTCCGAGCCGCCAGCGCGGGGATCATACTCGTGCCTCTTGCCAAGGTCATTCGGATTCTTCCCGACCAACTCTATATGTCATGCCTTTTCGATTTTATCCTCGTTTGTCACCATCTCATGCTTACCCCGCAACAATTCCACTGTTACGTGCTAAGCAGAGGACTTAATGTTGATGGTGGTTTTTAGTTCAGGGATGAAATTGTAAAACCCTGCATTTAATGTGTCGTCACTCTGCAAAGAAACAGAGCCATGTAAAAAGTGATGAGTGTTCAAACTCTTCACTGGCGCATTTATTGAGCAACATATATCCACATAAAATTTACCCAGAATGGTGCATGTAGCAACAATCCCAGATATTCTATAAATTTTGGCACCTTGCCCGTATTATTGATTAATACAACTTTCTTTGAATGCTTTCGTCTTTGTGTTCCCATTTGAACCCTTAATATTGTATGGCATGACAATTTATGTTCACTCATGCAATGAGTAACACGAATTTCCAAGTATCAAGGTTGAGGTCCTTTCATAAAAGTATTCAATCGGAAAGCATACTGCTCTCTCGGCAATAAACTTAAAGAACTTTGTGTCAATACATAGAATTCAATCAATTTTGTGATAATTCACAAGATTCAGATATTACCCTGACTAATTTGAAAAAATTAGTGTTTTGCGCCCTGGGCAGTATAATAGACCTTGCCTATCGAAATTAAGTCTAGGTGAACTAGGCAATCAATCCTCCATGGATTAGTATGTGCAAAATCGTACCCACAATCAGAAAACAAGGAATAAAAGGAGCCGCAAAATATGAGCGGCAACAAAAGAAGGTGTGACCATGCCACATGCCAGCCGAAGCCACTTGAAAGTGTCCATACCCCGTGCTGCTCGAACCGACCCTTATTCCCGCCACACACACATGAGTAGTGACTGGGCCCATACTTGCCGGCCCTATTTCTCATCGACCAATCAAGTCGCTTTAAATCTGCCACACACACACTAGAAGTGTGGCCACACTTGTGCTTAGCCGGCCCCTCTTTTATCGACCAACCAGGTCGCTCTAAATGTGCCACAGTATCAAAAGAGGCAAAGTTACGCAATACGCTAAGTGACATGCCAAACATGCCAAACGTGCACGCCAAACGTGCTATTCCGCTCCGACATACTAGTGACATGCCGAACATGCCATGCCTCGCCAAAACATTAATTGGCATGCCGAACATGCCAAACGTGCCACTTTGTCACAGAAGCATGCTGAACGTGGCAACTTACCATAAATAGCGCGCAAATGTGATGACCCATTTCTTGTTCGTGACCAAACGCCATAACATATTCCAATTAGGGTATTCCAAACACGGCTCTGCCTTAATGGCATTAGTCGTAACCCTAATTTCCAGTTGTGGCCCAATTACGCCACTTTGGCCCCACAACATTCCACTAGCCATGTGGGACCCGCCAAACTCTAAAAACAACGCCATTCTATAACCACCCGTGGCCATCCTTGCACCTATGGTTATTCCCATGTTATGGCTTGCCATAATTCCTTTAATGTGGCCATGGAACCGATTGGTCTTGAAGTATTGGTCTGGCGGTTTACAGCGTGCGGCGTGCAACACGCCCATTATAAGAAAGTGTCAGAAAGCATGGAAGTTAGTGGCGGCAAGAAGTAGTGGGCGTAAAATAACCAGTTTCCTACATGGTGGGAACGTGGTCTCTGGCATTTATACATAATCCCACTTCTCCATTACTCAATCACTCCCACTTTCTACGAGATCAGGGTGCGTTCAATATGACTTGTATAAATAGGTTTTACCTTTTTTTTTTTTTTTTTTTTTTTTTTGGAAACAAGAAGTGATGTATTGATAGAAAGATTAAATCAGTACAAAATATTTGTTCACAGCAAGCTGTGCCCTGATTTCCATCGGAGAATAAATAGACCAAGCTATTGATAGAGTATTCTCTCTAGCTAGTTTAGAGAGAATGTCTGCTACTTTATTACCTTCTTTGGGAATGTATGAACATTTCCAAGAAGTAAATCTACTAAAAAAACCTTGAATATCGTTTACTAAATTAAGTAATTGCCAATCAATATATGCATTATTGTTAACTGCGTCTACCACCATCTTGGCGTCAAGTTGAAAGTGCACTTCCTGTAGATGTTGTTACCATCAATATAGATGGTTCTTACTTATTCTCTAATAATACATGTGGAATTGGTCTAATGGTTCGAAACTTTGCAAGTAAGCAGCAAGCAGCTGAATGCATATACTTGACGGACGTGAGAAGTGTTGCGCAAGCGGAGTGAGAACAACACAGTATCCAGAAAAATACCAAAGAACTGATAGCTTTCCGCAAGCCAGTTCCAAATTCTGATACAAGTCATAAAATAGACACACCTTCAGAATTAACCATTATGGTCTCAACACCTTCTTCGCTTCCCTCCCTAAGACCAACCCTTCTCCTTCACTTTGTGACCGAAGCAAGACTGGAACGACCATTTCTTGGTTTAGGCCAGGATTGTACAAATTGATCTCTCGAATCTTAAGTACTCCCGTGTAGTGCATTTGTTTTAGGTTTATATTTGTTTCTTATCCACACACCCAAATTTACCAAAACCAGCAGAAACAGTTTTTACCCATAAACAAAAGGATAAAATCCTCAAACTTAAACCATAAATATATTAAAAAAAACAAAAATTTAATCTTACTTTAATCATACCAAGGTTGATCAACATACAAGTATATTTACTTTAATTATAAAGATAAACAAGATAATGAGGAAGTAAAGCAAATCACACCAACACACAAGATTTTGTTTAAGAGGAAAAATGCTTGGCAGAAAAACCCAGGACCTAGTCAAGTTTTGAATACACAGAATTAAGTCGCTATACAAATTGACTACCGCAACTTCATATTGTTGAGATCAAGTAAACTACTCCTAGTTACTCAGTTCCTTTAGTATCCATACTGTTTATGGGTGAAAACTATTTATGCCGGTTTTGGTAATTTGGGATGTGTGGATGAGAAATGAGTCTAAACCTTGAACAAATGCACTGTGCGGTGAGTGCTTGTAGATTCGAGAGATCAACCGTGCAAGTCCGGCCTAAACCAAGAAATGGCCATTCCAGGACTTGTTTCGGTCACAAAGTGAAGGAGATGAGGTTGATCTTAGGGAGGGAAGCGAAGAAGGTGTTGAGAATGTGAAGGTGTTGGCTATGAATGACTTGTATCGTGAAAGTCAACCGACTTGCAGGATGTAAGCTATCGATTCCGGTGTTTGAATACGATTGTATCAACACTTTCCTCTGTTGTCTGGACTTGTCTTGTTTCTTGTGTTTGGAAAATAGGGAGGAAAACCTATTTATACAATTCTTTTAGCCTAACCTTAGTATCTCGTGGGAAGTGGAGAAAGTGGAGTGATGGAGTAGTGGAGTCGTGTGTTAGTGTCACACGACCAGTCTTGCCCACTTCTCCCATCATCACTAACCGTCCATGACTTCCTGACACGTTCTTGTGATGGCGCGTTGCGCGCTGCACGCTGTAAACCGCCAGACCAATACCCCAGTATGTATCCCCAGTTTGTGACATGATTGATGTCTCGAGTGTGTGGATCGTGGGACCCACAGAAAGTAGCATGTAATGTTAAATTGAATAACTGCGTTATTCAGGAGGTCGATACTTGTGAAGTATCGTGTGTATTTTATGCAGGTACTGCATCATGGTGTGGTAAAGTGACGGATGGTGATCACCAAGACGCCCATCGACCAATTAACTCCGACCAGGGTTGTATAACCAAGCCGGTAAATTTGGACGGACGAGATGATATTTGAGACACTCATCTGCGACCGTTGATGGAATTAGGGTTTTGAAGAGGTGTGCATGCATCACTCTTCAGCTTGGTAGAAACCAAGCATGGGAAGTGTTATGGAAAGGACCGACAGGGCATGCATGTAGACAACATGCCGGTGTACACGTCCGTACCTCACTGCCCCATGAAGGTGCGATCTAGGCCACTCAATTTGACCGGCAAAGAGGAGTGGTTGAGATCGATTTTGCAACAGAAATTTGGTGCTGCAAAAGCCGCGCATCATGCCCACTTCGGGCGCGCGTTCCAAGATGACCAATCTTGGTAGGTCTTGGCCGATCGGTCTGGCATGTAGGTGGTAGGCTGGTGTTCACGCCTATACCTGACTGTCCCATGAAAACGTGATCCGAGCCACTCAAATCTTGGGTGAAGTTGAGCGGTCGAGATTAGTTTGCAATTGGGAAGTGTAACCACGCTAGTTTGGGCGGACGATTTGGGATAACCGGGCATGGTATGCCTTGCCCGACCAGTGAGGAGATTGATGGGTCCACGGTGGTCATGTTGGTATGACAGGACTCGCTTAATCTAATCTTGGACCCTCTATTCGTCTTGGGAGAAGATGGACGCTCGTGATGCTCAAAACCCTAATTTTGGCTTTCACGGCCGTGTAACCATGCTTTATTCGGGCGTATTTAATTGGGATGACCAACCATGGTTGGTCCCGACCGATTGGTCGGTATGTAGGCGGGCCCACGGTGATTGTGTTGACATGCTCGGGGCCTTTTGAATCTACATCTACACCCTCCATCTATACCGCGAAGATGGATGGTTGAGACTGTTTTGTGACACATGTAATGTGCCGCAAACCCTAATTTAGGGTTTTCCGCCCATACCGCTCTGGTTTGGACGTTTTGGCAAGCTATGCCAATTTGGAGGCCGACCATGCGGGGTCCGCGTTGGTTCGGCAGCGAATATTCCATACCTGCTTGGGGGTTATGGAATTGATCCGGGCCATCCAATCATCTTTGGTGAAGTTGGATGATCGAGATCATATCCGGACCGATACGGACAGTCCGGATGCTCAATCGGGCTAGTATAACACACCGAGGGTTGCTCAATCGGGCTAGTATAACACACCGAGAGTTGCGTTGTACGGGTATTTCGTACATGCTTTCATTATAATGCTTGGAGGTTCGTGTTGCTCTGCTGAGAGCAACACTCAGTCGTCATGCCGCACTGATAATGAGTACAGGAAATACAAGGTTGCTTACGCATTAATTAATAATGCTATAAATTCACAGGTTATATGGGATTGTTGCTACATGCTCCAACCTGGATGAATTTTGTGTATTTAATTCATGAGAATGGGATTGTTGTCACGTGCTCCATTCTAGGTGAAGTAGTAAAGTGAAGAAGTATTCAACACTTATTAATGGCTTTATCTATTACAAGATGTTAGCGCATAATTTTCTGCCTTTTACAATTTTAACCTTAAATGAAAATCCACCATCAACATTAAGTCCCTCGCTTAGCACATAATGGTTACACCATTGTGGGGTAGGCATGAGATGGTGACGATTAAAGACAAAGCTTATGAGACAAAGTTAGATGTTACCAGGAGAGACGGGTCATCCCGTCCTTGGAGCATGTCACGTTCAAGAGGCGTCCAGGCGAGTGTTCCCCTAGCATGATGTCGTTCTTGCCTGCTTCGATGAACTTTTACGCCTATTTCGTTCGTGGGGATACTGCACCTGCTTGATCGAACGTGGGATTGATGTGCCTGTTTTGGTTAATCGTGGGTCCGCTGCGTCTGCTTGATCGAACGTGGGACCCGATGTAAGCATGCTTTATTCGAACATGGGCAGATGTGCATGCTTCGATCAAACGCGGGACCACCGTGTACATGTTTCAAACGTCGGTCATGTCCTGCGCCTACTTTGACCGTACGGTTGATGTAATTGCTCGAGTGTCATCTTTCTACTTCGACCAAACACCGACCCAACTAGCTTGACTAAACACCGGACTTGATGCTTTGACCAAACACCGGCCTTGTTGTTTGCTTTGCTCGAACGTGGGACCCGATGTGAGCAAGCTTGCTTTTTAAAAAAATGAACCTTGTGTGCTCAAATGTAAATGTGGATCCTGTAGAAAGCGTTGAAGTAGCTTCTGGAGCAGGCCCGGGAGAGTGTTGAAGTGTTGGAGCTGAAACACCTTCTTCTGGAGAGAGAGCTTTGATTGGGGACGGTTGTGTCTGCTTCGACCAGTCTGGGGCTGTGATCAAGTGGGACCCGCCGCGTGCCTGACTGAACTTCGACCCTGTGGTTCGACTGAAAACCGTCCCTGCTGCGTGCGCCTGTTTTATTCGAATACCATCCTTGTGACTTTGATCAATACCAGACTTGAAACTTGAGAAATACCGGACTTGTGACTTGATCAATACCGGACTTGAAACTTGAGCAATACCGAACTTGTGACTTGATCAATACCGGACTTGTGACTTGATCAACACCGGACTTGAAACTTGAGCAATACCGGCCTTGTAACTTGATCAATACCGTACTTGAGACTTGATCAACACCGGACTTAAAACTTGAGCAATATCGTACTTGTGACTTGATACTTGAGCAATACCGGTGTTTGGACCCAATACCAACCTTGTGTACTCCAACGTGAATGTGTGTTCTGTCGTGTGTGACTACACATCTCACGCGTTTTTATACAAGTATCTTGACTCATGTTTTTTATTGTAGAATGAAGAAAAGAACTCCCTGTTGAGATGTCTTAAGGGGATAATGCCGGTGCCAAGTCGGGAGGTGTTGATGACTTCAAAGATATGCTGAACATTGATGATGAGTTGTTCACCGTGCCCTTTCAACTATATGAAAATATCCGTTCCACAAGATAACCCTTCTCCTATCGACTTCAAGGTTTTTCATGCTCCGCTGGGCCCTCATGAAGAATGGATGAGACGTATATTGAGAAATGAGTACATCAAAGATAACTTGACCAGAGCGCATATTATTGATGCAGCCTGAGTGTTGAAACGGATCGAGAGGATGTTAAAGTGGTTTCTAGTGCGAACGTCGAGGTGGCTCCTGGAGAGAGTGTTGAAGAAGGATTTTGAAGCGAACGTGGGTCCCGGAGAGAGCGTTGAGGCGGCTCTTGAACAAACCATTGAAGCAGCTTCTGCTAGAGGGAACGTTGAAGTGTTTCCCTCTTCAGTTCGATTTACCCTTGCGAATTCCATGCTTCTTGACTGACCATCTCTCTCATGTTGAAGAATTCCTTGACTGACGGTGAAGGAACTTCATGCTGAGCCTCAGTCCCCAAGCGTGGTTTACATGGTTTGTTCGTAGTGGTTATTGTCGAGCCAGATATGGAATATCTTGGTCATTGTTTCATTATTGTAGGAGTCGTGCATGTGGTACTGGAGTTGGAGTTGACGGACGCGCAGGATGTTGTATCTCGGTGGTTTTCCTCTTGCTGCTTCGTGGAACCGCTTACGTAAGGTCAAGGTTGTATCGCCTCGTTTGTGAGATATATGCCCTACAAACATTATGAGGCTCTTCATTAACGGCAGGCCTGGTTCTTTCTATCAGGGCATATGTTGTTGTAGATGAGCGTTCAACAGCTCAAGAGGATGACCAAAAGCGCGGATTTTCCAACATAGCATGATAGACATGTACCACTGTCTGATAAAGTGACTCGCCCGGATCTTGTTCGACCACTGTCAGATAGAGTGACTCGCCCGGATCTTGCTCGATATGACGCGTGGATATCGTTATCTTCTTGAGGTTGCTCCCTCGAGGTATCGGATCCAGTGGAAGATTCCCTTCATAGAGCGTTGATACGTTGCACCGGCCTTCTTTAAACCAAATGGAAGTATGGTATGATAAAAATTTCCGAGAGGAGTTCGAAAAGCTATCTTACTTGCATCATGCTCGTACATCCTTATCTGGTTGTAGCCGCTACATCCATCCATGGAGGAGAACATGCCGTGTCCACTGGTTGCATCTACTAACATGTCGATGTTAGGTAGAGGAGAATCTTTTTGGAACAAACACTGTACAAGTCTCTGAAGTCTACGCAACACCTGATCTATCCATTTTCCTCGTGTCTGAACTACAACTGTTTAACCGACTTGGATCCGGGTATGACATGTAGATGATGGGTGACCAATTTTCATCTAAATCCGGCTTTCTTCATATCTCTAAGCGAATATGTCATGGTACTCTTTGAGAAGTTCCACGAGCTTCGTGCGTTTATCCGTACACAAGGTTGAGCTGATGGAGATAAGCCTAGGAGATTCCTCAACGATTTCAATCTCATCAGTTGTGGAGTTGGTGCTCTTGCAGCTGTTGTGGAGCATCTAGCACTTGTTCTTGTGGTTCGTTGCTGTTGTAGCATTCCATTGGGTGGAGAGACTGGGTAACAGTCTCCCCTGCTAATTGATAATGGCAGTGTCAGTATACCGTTTTCCCTTTCTGGTTACGACTCGCCACAAAAGTTCGTTCCCTCTTCGTGTGAACGTGGGTCGTATCTTAATTGACGCCCACGTGGGGAGTGGGACGCAACGAACTTGTCTGATTCTTTCCACGGAGCTTCTCCCGTATGTGTTGGTTTGGTTTCCCTCGAAGTCCGTCATTGTGGTAGGCTTCCGTACGACCTTGCCTGGGAGAACCTTGGATGTCCTGAGAGTCTTGAGAGTAATCACATTCGAAGACGCTCCTGTGTATATAAGGGCCGTCTTGAACTCGAATCCTTGATGCTCGCGGTGACATGCGGTGGCACGGTCGTGACCTTCCTGCGGTTGATTGCAGCAGAAACGTATCGCGCGCCGATTCTTCGAGAGGTGTGAAAGTTCTCATAAAATTTCCACTAGAGAAAGCGCTTCCCGATCCACCGTCCTCCGGTTCATAGTGAAACTATTGACTTGAGGAGGATCGTTGTGAGGATCAGTCCCCAGTGTAGGAGTCTCCATGACAGGACCGCTCATATCTGATGTCGCTTCTTTGATCAAGTCCATGGAGGTCCGCGCCACTGAAGTACCTTCTCTGGTGTGTTGAATGCGTTCCTTTTTTGCTCCAGGGGATGTCGTGGCTCTTGTGGAAATCGATCAGTTAATGTCTTAAGAAAAGTGAGTACCTCTTTACGAAGTTGCGCCATATCATTTGAGTCTTAGCAAGAACTTCCCGCTTCTCCATCAAGTCTGCAATGGTAATGGGGATGGTCCTCCTCTCGTCCCTCCGGCTCCTCGTATTGATGAAGGAGTGGAAGTTGTTGCTCTGGTGACTACCAGAGGTGTTACGCTTGATGAGATGCCGGGATTTGCGGCTGCTCTGACTCTGGTGATGGGAGGTGTTACACTTACTGGAACATCTCCTGCTACGCTGGCATTGTGTTGTGGTTTTAAATGTTGTAGAAAGTGGTAAGAAAGATGTCGTTCACTCAGACTTGTAAAGACTCGATTTTAGAAAATACTAAAAATAAAGAAAATATATTCACAAGGTTGTCACAAATATCGAGAGAACTGGGACTTCGGATTCCACCATAAAATTCATTCATGCGATTCATATATTTATTCTAGACAATTATAGCTCAAATAATACCGACTCTAATTCTTTGCCAAGGTTGATTCTTAAAAGATTGATCGTAAATCACTAGCATGACGCATCAAAAGCACTTAGACCAAGCATACATCATCATACGACATCACAATCAATTAAGAAAAATCATAAAACGATTGATGATAGTGCAAGTAGTCATAAAAGAATTAAATATAATTACCACACGCATGACATATGGCTTCCTCCGTCATCCCAGTGTTGGGGTTTAGCTCCTCATATTATTCACGTGCTTAAAATAGGTGTTCATAGCTCAAAAGTGTGAAAAACAAGAGAAAGATAATAACTCAGGCAGTTTGTAACGCTGAAAAGGCGTTACAAACAGATCGTTACAAAAAAATAAGTCTTCCTTTTAAACGATCCGAGGTTTCAACTGTTGAACAGCCGATACTTCATTGTCTTTGTTTAAATAAGATCGCCTTTGTTAGTCGTTCTTCGTGTTCTTGAGAACGGCGATTCAAGCGTCGATTCTTCGTCTTCTTCACCTGCTGCTGCGTATTCTTCCTGCAACTTTTCTTCTCTGACTCTGCAGCCTCCAATCGACCCCAAAACTCCCCCAAGGTCTCGACAGCCTCTTCTGTGTATGCAGCAGCCTATATATACTTCACCGGACCAATAATATCTCGAGAAATCTCTTTTTGGTTTATCCTTCACGGAAAGTTACGAGAATATTGCTCTCTTCTTCTTAAGCGTCTCCCTGTTTAGTCCAAACTCTCCTTTTTTGATAGAGTCAAATCCAACATAACTATATCCTCCCAAGTTTACACGTACCTTCCTTATAAAACTCGAAAAATTCCCGAGAATAACTTCCCACCTCTCGTTTTATCCCAAACCAATTATCCATTCATTCGATGGACCCTAAACCGAGTCATCGGTCCTGTTTAGTAGAATCAAGTCCAGTCCATTCAAAGTAATCGATCGAATCTCTCAAAATATTGTCAGAAGGCTCACCAACAATCCCGAGTATCCCTTGCTCTGTTTTATCGAAACCAAAGATTATCTTCTTCTTTTTTTCTTCGCATCTATGTTCATTACCTCGTCGGTTTAATCTCAACAAAGCTAATTCGATCTAAGCCCGTAAAAACTTCATAAGAATCTCGATCCAATCTTCCCTAGAAAATACGCAGAACTGTAGCTAACTTTCCCGCCATTTTTGGATTTCAAACGAAGGGGATGGTGTGCCCCTTATCCTCTCGAAGTGGTGCGATTAGCGAGATGCCTTTGGATGCCCTGGGTGCAAGTAACAAGTGGGTGTCCTTAGTAAGTGAGGTGCCCCTTATCCAAATAAGGGATGCCTTTAGTGATTTTCTCCCACGAGCGCAAATACCACTTTTCGAGCCAATTTTCCACACATGTTTATTTCTCCAAAAACACCTACAAAGACACAAAAAGCCATAATAAATACAAAATCGAGCACTAATAAAATATACAATTGAGATTAAATCAGACACAAAAATGTGTCTATCAAATACCCCCAAACTTATTATTTGCTCGTCCTCGAGAAAATAAAATCCTAACTCACTGTCGCAGGCATCGTCGATTGCATTTAGCGTATTCAACAAGCCTTTAAACCCCTAGGTGGCCTTAGTGGCCGAGTTATAGTCTCGGGAGGGTTTACCAGAGGTGTACCCACAAAACCTTTACACCTGGACCTAACTATCTACGTAACCTTGGAAGGCACTAAAAATCTCCTTCGTTGGCATACTTATTGACTACAAGAGGAAGTACCCCGATGCGAAATTCCAATTGATGTACACGAGTTTGCACTCAAGCATACTAAAATTCATATATAAGTCACAGAGCTCTACTCAGATAGTCGCACTATGGACATCAATACCCGGAGTTAAAACTAATCACATGGATAGATCAAGAAGATGGATACAGAGAAAAACATAGATGGTTTTGATGTTTACTAAGTGATCGATGTTTCCCATATCTGTCTGAAGGCCTCCGCCAAAATGAACCTATCCTAATGGACAGAGATACCGGTCTGACTAATATCAACACGACTGGCATATACAAGGGAACCAGTGGTCGATAATCCTAACTCTAGGTCAACACAACTGGCATATACAAGGGTTCCAGTGGTCGACTTTATTGAATTTATTCCGGTTGGTCAGATGGTTTGGTCTCACTTTTCTTCTTTTTTTTTTTTCCTTTTTTTTTCATCATTTTTTTTTCTTTTTTTTTCACACATTTTTTTTTTTTTTTTTTGGTATCTCAATCACTCTAATTCACCCTAGCATTGGTAACAACTTGATTCGTGGGCCCCACCTAATCACTTAGAGAAACATGCTTGTAAAAACAAAACAAAATAAAAACAGAAGTGAAAAGGACTCAACGAGATATTGTGAAACTATCATGTTATTTCTAACACCTGAGCTCTGTGCTTTTATGAATAGACTCTTTAGATGTTGCCATCTAATCAGATAGGTTCCTCAACTCCTACAACCAAAATGCTTCCATCCACTTAGATTGGTTAGTGCCATCCTTAATAAGCATAAATTTCTAGGCTCTGGAGTTTAACAATGCAACTAAAATGTTTCTCCTATACCCCCAAACTTAAATCTAACATTGTCCTCAATATTCTAAAGATAAAATTAAAAGCATGAACAAGGAGAAACTGTTACCATTTAAAGCAAAGAGATAAGGAAAGATATTACCGTGACGCATGAATGTTGGGTTACCTCCCAAGAAGTGCTAAGTTTAACGTCTTCAGCCAGACTAAGAAAGAATTAGTCACCTCATAAAATCATAAAGTAATAGCCGAAATATATGTGGGTCATCAAAACCAAATAGAGCTATCACAAGTAAAAGGAATCTGCAACATGCCAAGAAAATTAACAAATAAAGCACACCCTTGTCTAGTTTCCTGTTTAAGACAACTACATCTAGTCGTGGTTCGAGTTTAGGCTCTATAACCGGGTCGAGATAAAATATTTTCATGTGCCTGGAATTCCTCAAAGCTAAGATCCGACAAGGTTGTAAAGTCTCGTAAAAACTCAAATAAGAACTTAGAAGCACATAATAATAACCTGAATAATTGCGGATCCTTAAAGTCAATCAGTTTTGACTCACACAATTGACCACGATGAAACTGGCGGTCAATCTTAACCAAATTTGTCGATACTAATTTCCTAAAGTACTTAGGTTTAGTCTCAAAACTAATTAATTGACACATATGAAACTTATACGTTCCCACAATTGGTTCAAAAATATTTGGTGGGAAAACAAAGTCAATCTGGGTATCATAACCTGGGCTAACCACATCAACCAGAGGATGGGTTTCTAACAACTGAACTTCCTTATGGACATCACTAGGCTCGGAAAAACGTGTATGAAGATAATCTTTTAAAATGGTTGAGGCACATATGTCAAGTCCCAAGTGAGGGACCTTTCTAAGAGTTAAGGCACATGGAGAATGATAATCACCCCCAAACTTAGAGTTTTCAGTGTCTCTAGAAAGACTAGTCACAACTTCCCTAATTTCAAGGTCATCTCGATTCCCGAAAATGGTCAATTGATTCTTCTAAGTCAGGTTCATCCTCACTCATCTCTACGAGTTCATTTTCTTTGTCTAAGACTAATGTTTCTAAATCGCTAGACTCTAAAACAATATTCTCATAAGAAACTCGTTCCTCAAAAGTATCATCAGCTTCGTAATCATAAGGGAATACTATATCGTCTAAAACGGGGGTATCTCTAGTCAAATCCTCGTCCTTTTGAATAGGTGAATAATTATTAAAATTATTTGGATTTGAACTAGAAATATTATCATTATTAAGCTCAATTGGAGTAACAAATTCCTGATCACTATGCGTACTTATTTCAAATTCTTCATCAACACTATCCTCATCATAATCATCATTATAATAACATGAAAATGGTTGAACCTCATCTAAACAAGTAGTGTTACCAATTTTATCCTCGTCATCTTGATTATGCAAATAACTATCCTCATTTTCAAGGGTATTTTTGGAAACACAATATTGGAAATCTAGATTTCGAGCAATTCTTTCGTTCGTCTCGGCCCATCGCCTTGAGGGATTCCTCTATAGAAAGTTCTCTTTCGTCATAAACTAAGTTATTCATCTTAGCTAACCTACGTGTCGTCTCCTCTAATTTCCTGAGAGACTCTTCTAAAGGAGAAACATAAGAATTTTGCTCGTATGACCCGTGCGTGTTTGGATAGTAATTGGGCTCATCATGGTATAAACCATAACCTTGAAAAGGCTGATGTTCCCAACCACTATTCACATTATGGTCAAAGTAGTAACGTCCATTTTGAAACTCAGTCGGATATTCGTTGTATTGGCTATTGTAATACCAGTTCGACATTCTATTGCAGGGGTGTGAGTTGTCACAAAGAATTAAAACCCACTGACAGGGGATTCGTGGGTGGATAGAGTCTTACCTCCCGTACCAGACGGGCGATGAACCGTTGAAGTCGACTCAGGCCACCGACTCCGATGTCAGTGTACGAACCCGAGGGGCCGAGACAGTATCGTAACTGTCGTCCTTCCCTGCAAACAGTTTATATTTAATTTCAACCCTTCCTTAGGGTTTTTAAAAATATTGTCCAAGTCCAGTAATAAAGTCCAAAAAGTGTCCAAAAATAAAAAGAAAAATTACAAAAAAATACAACCCTATTTACAGTTTCTAAAAATAAAACAAAATAATTATATACAAAATCTTCTTCTTCACTCCTTGGACTCCTCTTTTCTTTCCTTCTTTGGCGATGCTTTCGTTTTATAGCACTTTTTCTTTCCTTGTAGCTTCGCTCCAAATCTGAAAAGACTCGAAAAATACCAAAGGCGTAAAAGAGAACAAAAATAATAAATATAAAAATAAACCTAAAACAAATCTAAATACAAGTCCGCGTCGGCGGCGCCAAAAATTGATGTGGTTTTAAATGTTGTAGAAAGTGGTAAGAAAGATGTCGTTCACTCAGACTTGTAAAGACTCGATTTTAGAAAATACTAAAAATAAAGAAAATATATTCACAAGGTTGTCACAAATATTGAGAGAACTGGGACTTCGGATTCCACCATAAAATTCATTCATGCGATTCATATATTTATTCTAGACAATTATAGCTCAAATAATACTGACTCTAATTCTTTGCCAAGGTTGATTCTTAAAAGATTGACTGTAAATCACTAGCATGACGCATCAAAAGCACTTATACCAAGCATACATCATCATACGACATCACAATCAATTAAGAAAAATCATAAAACGATTGATGATAGTGCAAGTAGTCATAAAAGAATTAAATATAATTACCACACGCATGACATATGGCTTCCTCCGTCATCCCAGTATTGGGGTTTAGCTCCTCATATTATTCACGTGCTTAAAATAGGTGTTCATAGATCAAAAGTGTGAAAAACAAGAGAAAGATAATAACTCAGGCAGTTTGTAACGCTGAAAAGGCGTTACAAACAGATCGATTACAAAAAATAAGTCCGCCTTTTAAATGATACTGAGGTTCTCACTGTTGAAAAGCGATACTTCTGTTGTCTTTGTTTAAATAAGATCGCCTTTGTTAGTCCGTTCTTCGTGTTCTTGAGAACGATTACTGAAGCGTCGATTCTTCGTCTTCTTCACCTCGTCGCCGCGTATTCTTCCCGCAACTTTTCTTCTCTCGACTTCGCAGCCTCCAATCGACCCCAAAACTCCCCCAAGGTCTCGACAGCCTCTTATGTGTATGCAAGCACCTATATATACTTCAGGACCAATAATATCTCGAGAAATCTCTTTTTGGTTTATCCTTCACGGAAAGTTACGAGAATATTGCTCTCTTCTTCTTAAGCGTCTCCCTGTTTAGTCCAAACTCTCCTTTTTTGATAGAGTCGAATCCAACGAGAACTATATCCTCCCAAGTTTACACGTACCTTCCTTATAAAACTCGAAAAATTCCGAGAATAACTTCCCACCTCTGTTTTATCCCAAACCAATTATCCAGCCCAATTCGATGGACCCTAACTGAGTCATCGGTCCTGTTTAGTAGAATCAAGTCCAGTCCATTCAAAGTAATCGATTGAATCTCTCAAAATATTGTCAGAAGGCTCACCAACAATCCCGAGTATCCCCTGCTCTGTTTTATCGAAACCAAAGATTATCTTCTTCTTTTTTTTCTTCGCATCTATGTTCATTACCTCGCCTGTTTAATCTCAACAGGCTAATTCCAGTCTAAGCCCGTAAAAAACTTCATAAGAATCTCGATCCAATCTTCCCTAGAAAATACGCAGAACTGTAGCTAACTTTCCCGCCATTTTTGGATTTCAAACGAAGGGGATGGTGTGCCCCTTATCCTCTGAAGTGGTGCGATTAGCAGATGCCTTTGGATGCCCTGGGGTGCAAGTAACAAGTGGGTGTCCCTTAGTAAGTGAGGTGCCCCTTATCCAAATAAGGGATGCCTTTAGTGATTTTCTCCCACGAGCGCAAATACCACTTTTCGAGCCAATTTTCCCACACATGTTTATTTCTCCAAAAACACCTACAAAGACACAGAAAGCCATAATAAATACAAAATCGAGCACTAATAAAATATACAATTGAGATTAAATCAGACACAAAAATGTGTCTATCACACTGGTGGTAGAAGTGACGGCTCCATAAGATGTATTGACCAAGGTAGCTCCACTGACAGGTACATCGACATCGGGAGTGTTATCCACACTAGCTCCATCAGAATTGATTGTTGATCCAGACCTGAGTTCTACCATCTTGAAATGGATTGATGATTGAATTGGTCCTAAGATCTACCCTTTTTGAAATTGATAAAATTGAATCGGATTTTGAAGAAATTGATAAAATTGAATCGAGAGATTAACCTCCCACTGTGGTCGCCAATTGTTTATGGGTGAAAACTATTTCTGCCGGTTTTGGTAATTTGGGATGTGTGGATGAGAAATGAGTCTAAACCTTAAACAAATGCACTGAGCGGTGAGTGCTTGTAGATTCGAGAGATCAATCTGTGCAAGTCCGGCCTAAACCAAGTAATGGCCGTTCCAGACTTGTTTCGGTCACAAAGTGAAGGAGGTGAGGTTGATCTTAGGGAGGGAAGCGAAGAAGGTGTTGAGAATGTGAAGGTGTTGGCTATAAATGACTTGTATCAGAAAGCTGAACTGACTTGCAGGATGTTGATGAGTGCCAAATATTGCATATTTCTACATCTATTTATTGGCATTTAACTCATCTTTTGTGCTCAGAAATCAGATATTATCCCAGATTCTGTATTTTCTTTGTTTTCAAGAATAAATATTTGTACTAATTAATTTTGTGTTTTTTTAGGTAATAAATAAAGCTCGGAGAAAATGCGGAACCAAAAGAGCAAAGAATTGGAGACAAGCATCTATGGAACAGAGAGCCAAAGCCCGTGCGCGAATCAGTTGCAACCCAACAAGGAAGACATGGCTAGAGCTACCCATGACCCGGATCCGAACCCGTTCATCCCAAGCCGTTCAGATCGCGTCTAGCAGCATCCTACGGTCGCTCCATCGTTCACATCATGTCTTGATACTCCCGCTCCACACCAAACCACCCCGAGTCACCTTCAGCCGTTCAGATCTTCCCCAGCCAAATCCAACGCTCGCTCCATCCTTCGCATCGTCTCCTCGCTGCACCCGCTTCACAACAAAACACCCTACACCTATACCACTCGAGCAAATCCATTTTCACTCCCATATTTCTCTTTCTTCTCCCACGATTTCTCGAGAAAACCCATGCCTTACCTTCACCTTCACCCACACCTTTCACCGAGCCATCACCATCTCCATCATCACCTTGCCCGACAACAACACCGAAGCTCTGCAGATCATCTCCATGCCCTAGTTCGCACTTGTCTCCACCTTTAGCTTCTCCAACCCTAGAAGCTAGGGTTGAGGCAGTTGGGATTAGGGTTTTATCCAACAACCCCCGCATGATCGATTGAGAGGTCGAGACGCAACAAGGCGAGGCGGCAGGTTTGGGTCATGGATTATTGATTATTTTGAGTGTTTTGAGAGTATAAATTGAGATTTGATATGAAAGAGAAAACTTAGTCAAGTTTAGGGTTCTTAGTTTAGTTTTACAATTTGAATATTAAGTCTGTGTTTATGTTGAACATGTGCTAAAATACTTAGCTAGGGTGTTGATGAAACCCCTATTGAATATATGAAGTTAGTTCACATCTCGAGTTTTAATCTAATTGTTTGTATTGCATAAGGTTCATTAACCAATTGTTGAGCAAATCTCCTGTGATTGGTTGTACTGTAAGAAGACAACCAATACTAGGGGATGATTTGTGAATTCAATTGGTCTAATTTTCCACTTGAAACTTCCAAGGGGAGTTATAAGATTATAATTTTATGTGTGTTACCTTAGTATAGGACTAGGAGGTGAATTCAGTCACCTTAGTACTCTCAATTCACAGTTATAACATATTTTCTTCTCATTAAGACCTTAGCTTAGTGTCACAACAGTCACAACTACTCAAACTTGTCGTTTCGACACCAAACACCAAATATTTCTATCATTTGCTAGATTTCAGTTAAGTAAGGCCCTTTGATCACTTAAGCACACCCAATTCTCTGTGGGATTGACCTGTGCTTGCCATGCCTCCAATAGGCCTGTGCACTTGCAGTAAGACGTAGGAAATAAACATCTTTAAGCTCCTACCAAGTTTTTGGCGCCGCTGCCGGGGACTTGGTAGTGTGCCCTGTTGTTCATTAGCTTACTCCACTGATTTCATTCTTCTTTGTATATATGTGTTTAAACCTCCCCTGTTTACCATCTGTTATTAGTATACTTAGTTAATTGTATATTGTTGTTATCATCTTTGTATTAGTGTAAGCATCTTAAGTTTAAGTTCTTATTTTCAGTTCATTTGCATAACTGCACCTTATTTTGTCATCCCATGTTGTTAGCTTAATGTATCAACCACCCTTGTATCATCCTTCACATCTGGTTAGCTTTAGTTGTAGTATTGTTAAACTCTGCATCTCCATCTCATCTTGTAATTTTTCATTTACTCTAAGCCTGCAGTTTATTTAGCTGATTTGCATCATAACTTGTACATCTCTGCCTCAACCAAGTACAGTGGCTGCCTTTCATATTGCAAATATTGTATCCTGTAGCTTGATTCTTACTTTGACCATAGCCCTGAGCTCTGTCATTATAACACTATAGCTCTGTTGATTAAATTGTGCAGTATTAAGCACTGAAGCTTGATGTTGAGTTACGTGGTACATCTTGAGCTAAAGCAAAACCAAGGAGGAGAAACAAAGGAGCGAGAACCCATTGGTGGAATAGCCTAGACCCGGTTTTATCTTTGGTGGTATTGTTCTCTAAACCCCATTTCGCCCGTGTTGTATGCATGAGCTATTGCTAGACTTTGAACCCGTGAGCCGCCTACCCTTGCTAGCTCCCTGAAGCTGCAAGCTGTGAGCTTAGCCTGTGAAAACTAAGTGAAGTCAACTGAGTGAGTTGACTCCACAGAACTTGTGAGCTATCTGCTATATACAATCAGCATTTTCTTCCCAGTCAACCTTACTCTGTTGAGCTAAATTGCTCTGTGATCTTTGCTGTGGACATTGATATCCGCTAACCTTGAGCATAACAGGTGAGCCAGCCTACCACCTTGCTAGCCCCCGAAGCCGCAAGTTTGGAGCTACCCTTGGAAAACCAAGTGTGGACAGACCATGACACCCTAAAGTTGTGAGCATTGGAGTCATCTAACCCCTGTGCGACCTGAGCAGAATCTGTTTTGTTCATGAGCTGACCCATTTGCCACATCTGTAAGGTCCATACTTACATTTGAGCAAACCTTGAGCTTACCCAAGTGTAGAGCTCTATCCTGTTTACTTGCTAAGTCATTTGACCTGCAATCTCTGTGCATACATCTCTGAGCACTTGAGATCACTCGACTAGGTTGACCCTCTGAGCATGTTGTAAGGTGTTAACATTGATTCATTTGAAAAATCTGTGTAGTCTATACCTGAACTGTGCTGATCCATTAACTTTATGCTGGCTGTGAACTGTTTTGCAAATATCTGTGCAACAATAACTGTAATCTGTGTGTGACTTTTGGTGATTGAATGAATGTCAAGTAGTAGAATTTGAGTTGCAGTTGACTTGTTTTTCAAATACACCTCCCAGCACCTGCTTCACCATTGAGTGAGCACATCCATTAACCCAGTGCACCACACAGTTTTACTCTCTTTGTTCATCTGCCAAGCTGTGCTGAGCAAACCAACCAGCACATTACTTGTGTTTCGTCTGCTTTACTCTAAGCTGTTGCACTGTAAGCCCGCCTCTACTGTGTGTGCTTAATTCTGTGAGAGATGCCATCCTAGGCTGTCAACCTGTGACCATCCAGTGCTGTGTTGATAGCACAAGTTGCACTGATCTGTGCAACATAAACATTGGGCTAAACATATCCCAGAACCCGATTACACTCTCAATTTGACCACATAACTTGGCCTTATTTCTTGGCCGCATAAACGAAACCCAACTAACCGGGCCGAACCCTTAACATCTAAGCCCACAACACCACATCTTTTGGTCTATGCACCTCAGCTGAGCCCAATCATCTGGGCTGTGCAAACAATCAAAACCTACACCTTTTGGGCTGGGATCAACCTATTCAGTTGGGCTTCACAACTTCAAAAAGCTATCCTTTGGGCTTGAATCTTGCATTAGTGGGTCATTTTTGAGTTTTTGCTTATCTGTGTTGAAATTAATTGTTTGTTAACATGCTAGATGCTAGCTAGGCTATGATTGTGTCTTTTAGAGACCAAACAAATCGACTAGTTAGAATCCGCCCGGACGAAATCGTTAGCATACCCAGTTCTTCAACAGAAAGCCCAATTCCATCAGAAAGCCCATCCGAATCAGAAACCATGGGTGAAGAACTTAACCAACCCCGTAGTCTCAAGGACTACATGTACCCAACTAGGGCAAGCCAGCCCTCTTGCATCATTCTGCCAGCTGATGCTTGTCAGTTTGAACTGAAAGCAAGCACCATTCATATGCTACCCGTGTTTAGAGGGGTTGATGCTGAGAACCCCTACCATCACGTGAGAGACTTTGAGGATATTTGTGGGACTCTGCGTTTTAACCAAATGACAGAGGAGTCCCTCAAATTGAGATTGTTTCCTTTTTCTCTGAAAGACAAGCCAAGTCTTGGCTACATGCTCTACAACCACAGTCCATTAGAACCTGGGATGACCTCACAAAGGAGTTTTTCAAAAAGTTTTTCCCAAACCATAAGACGGCGACAATTCGCCAAAGTCTAAATGGTTTTGTGAAATTAGAAGACGAAACTCTAGCAAAATACTTGGAGAGATTCAATGAATTATTACTCCAATGTCCCCACCATGGTTTTGAAAAATGGAGACTCGTCCAAATCTTGTATGAGGGTCTAGATGTTAGAACCCGTACCACGTCGAGTCAATGTGCAATGGTGCATTTATTGACAAGAGTCTTGATGACGCTTGGACTTTCTTAATCGAAGTCATTTGAAAAGACTCAACAGTGGGAGTCCATCCGTGAACCGAGAAGGACTACCCCGTGCAAAATGTTCATAGAATCGAGTCTGACTTTGAGGGAAATGCAAAAATGGCATCTTTGGCCCGGAGAATAGAAGTGCTTGAGTTGGAAAAGAATGTAAAATCTAATGCCCCTACTCTCCGTGACCAAAATGATATGGCCACTTGTGCCGCATGCCATAGTTCTGACCACTTAGTGGACAGCTGTCCAGACTTGCATGCATTTCAAGAGTCCAAAACCGAGCAAGCCAATGCGTTATACCATAGGCAAGAGAACAACCCGTATTCTCAAACCTATAACCCGGGGGTGGAGGAATCACCCTAACTTCTCATGGTCCAAGGGACCGAGTACAAGGGGGACCAACAAATAATAACCAAGGATACTCATATCCTAGAAACCCCCAAGTACAACCACCCACTCAGTACCCTGTAGAGAAAAAGACTAGCTTTGAAGACTATGTCGGTCTGTTAACCCAAAATCTTACAGAACTTAGGAAAACCACCGACCAACGTTTCACAAGTCTAGAACTTAAAATGGGTCAAATCTGTGATGCATTGAATGAGAGATAGAAAGGCAAATTTCCTAGTCAACCCCAACAAAATCCAAAGAATGTGTTTCAAGCAGGCTCCTCTACCTGCAATGAAACTTCACATAGTCAGGCAAATGCTATCACCACTCTCCGTAGAGGTAGAATTGTTGAAAACCATGTAGGTGTACCACCGTCAAGCGAGTCTCCATCAGACTCACCAGTACACACAACACCACAGAAAACATCCACTGTAGAGAAAGAATCGAGCACGTTGATAAGACCAAGAGTTCTACCGATGTTGATGTTTCTTTGCCAAGTCATGTACTGTTGCTCCATTCCCACAAAGGTTGGTGCAACGAATGGGGTAACCAATACAATGAGATTTTGGAAATGTTCAAGAGAGTTAACATAAACATTCCATTTCTCGAAGCACTTAGACAAATACCCACCTATGCTAAGTTTTTGAAGGACTTGTGCACACAAAAGCGTAAGCTTCATGTGCATAAGCGTGCATTCCTCACCGAGCAAGTGAGCTCCATAATCAATACAAGATTCCCACTAAGTTTAGAGACCCCAGGTAGTCCAACGATTACATGCAACATAGGCGACCATACGGTCGAAAAGGCGTTACTAGACCTAGGAGCCGGTGTGAATCTATTGTCATACTGTGTATGTGCAATTGGGCCTTGGGAGCTGAAGCCCACACTGTTACGCTACGAGTTAGCGGACAGATCCGTGAGAATCCCCGTGGTATTATTGAAGATGTGTTAATCAAGGTTGATAAATTTTTCTTTCTGTAGACTTCATCGTCTTAGACACTCAACCCGTACAAAACCCAAGTAATCACATTCCCGTGATTTTAGGACGTCCTTTCTGGCGACGTCCAATGCCATCATCAAGCTGTCGTAATGGTGTGTTGAAATTGTCCTTTGGTAACATGACCGTAGAGTGAATGTTTTTAACACTAGTCAACAACCCATTGATTGTGATGATCTTGATTTGCATGAGATTAACATGATCGAGAGTCGATCCAAGACTCTTTACCCGACATTTTGTCGGTGGACCCTTTGCAAGCATGTTTAGATAACTTTGACTTAGATCTCTTCGAGTCCAAGTACATTGGTGAAATTCACTCTTTGCTTGAATCTGTTCCACCCATGGACATTGCTAAGTGGCAGAATGCAGTGGAACCACTTCCACTCTCTGATACCAAATCTGCCCCACCTCTTGACACACCACCTAAGCTTGATTTGAAACCATTACCTGATACCTTGAAGTATGCTTTCTTAGGTCCTTCTGACACTTTACCTGTGATTATTGCATCATGTTTAGACACGGAACAGGAAAGTGGACTCTTAGAAGTACTTCAAGAACATAAAGGAGCTTTAGGTTGGACCATCTCCGATCTTAAGGGTATAAGTCCCACAATTTGCATGCATCACATAAACCTTGAGGAGAACACTAAACCATCTAGGGAAATGCAAAGGAGACTTAACCCCAACATGAGAGATGTTGTCAAGGGTGAGATCTCAAGCTGCTTGATGCGGGTATCATTTACCCCGTCCATGATAGCTTGATGGGTGGGTCCCATTCGGGTAGTACCCAAGAAGTCTGGCATCACTGTAGTTCAAAATGAGATGAATGAACTTGTTCCCACCAGGTGTAACTACGGGGTGGCGAGTTTGTATTGATTATAGGAAGCTGAACACAGTAACCAAGAAAGACCACTTTCCCTTCCCTTCATTGACCAAATCTTTGGAAAGGTTAGCAAAACATAGTCACTCTTGCTTCTTAGATGGCTATTGCAGCTACAACCAAATTCACATAGCACCGAAGACCAACAAAAGACCACATTTACATGTCCTTATGGAACATTTGCTTATTGTCGTATGCCTTTTGGGTACATGCAATGCACACGCTACTTTTCAATGTTGCATGATGAGCATTTTTCCGACAAGGTAGATAAGTTTCTTGAGATTTTTATGGATGATTTTTCGTGTTTGGGTCTTCATTTGATGAGTGTTTGCATCACCTCACATGTGTGCTAATTAGGTGTAAGGAGAAGAGTTTGGTCTTGAATTGGGAAAAATGTCATTTCATGGTTAATTCAGGCATTGTTCTAGGGCATATTATCTCGGAAAAAGGCATAGAAGTAGACAAAGCCAAGGTAGATCTCATCCAACACTTGCCTCAACCTCGTTCTGTGAGGGACATCAGATCATTTCTAGGGCATGCGGGTTTTTACCGCCGATTCATCAAAGACTTTAGTAAAATTTCACGACCTTTGTGCAATCTTCTTGCAAAAGATGTTGCATTTGTCTTTGATGATGCTTGTAAGGAAGCATGGGAGCAATGAAGGCTCTCCTTACATCCGCCCCTATAGTCGAGACTCCCCGATTGGTCATTACCATTTGAGATTATGTGTGATGCGTCGACTATCTTTGTAGGAGCTGTTTTTAGGCCAACGAGTAGACAAACTCCCTTATGTGATCTACTATGCTAGTAAAACACTTAATGATGCTCAACTGAATTATTCTACTACTGAGAAGGAGTTGCTAGCTATTGTGTTTGCATTAGACAAGTTTAGATCCTATTTGATAGGGTCTAAGGTCATCATTTATTCTGATCATCTTTGCATTGAGATATCTTTTGTCTAAGAAAGATGCTAAGGCTCGTATAATTCGATGGATACTCTTGTTACAAGAGTTTAACCTCGAAATTCGAGATAAGAAATGGTCGAGAGAATGTTGTTGCTGATCACTTGTCTAGGTTGAATGTCGAACCTTCGATGAATCTGTGCTAATTAGGGAATCATTCCCTGATGAGCAATTGATGCTTGTGTCTGAGATGCCTTGGTTTGCTGATATTGTAAACTACCTTGCTACAGGTAGAATGCCCTTGCATTGGTCTAAACAAGACCGCTCTAAATTCTTGGCTGAAGTTAAACACTTCCTTTGGGATGACCCATATTTGTTTAAGCTCTTGCCAAGACCAAATCATTAGGAGGTGTGTCCCCAATTACGAACAAAGGGACGTCATCTCTTTCTGTCATGACCATGCATGTGGAGGCCACTTTAGTGCCAAGAAAAGCTGCTGCAAAGATCTTGCAAAGCGGTTTCTATTGGCCAACACTGTTTAAGGATTGCTATGCTTTTTGTGTTGCTTGTGACCGATGCCAGAAATTAGGAAGTATCTCTAGGAGAAACATGATGCCCTTACAACCCATTTTGATTGTTGAGCTGTTTGATGTTTGGGGCATTGATTTCATGGGTCCATTTCTGAACTCTGAAGGTAAGTTATACATTCTTGTTGCTGTCGATTATGTCTCTAAGTGGGTAGAGGCCATTGCATCCAAAAACAACGACCATAAAGTTGTTCTTTCTTTTCTTAAGGAGAACATTTTCTCCCGTTTTGGAACCCCTAGAGCAATAATCAGTGATGGAGGTAGTCATTTCGCAATAGACCCTTTGAATCACTAGTGCGCAAGTATGGAATCACTCATAAGGTCGCAACACCTTACCATCCTCAAACCAGTGGCCAAGTAGAAGTTTCTAATAGGGAAATTAAGCATATCCTTGAGAAGACCGTCAATCCTTCTAGGAAAGATTGGTCTTTGCGCTTAAATGATGCTTTATGGGCCTATAGAACTGCATACAAGACTCCCATTGGGATGTCTCCTTACAGAGACTTGTGTACGGAAAAGCATGTCATCTACCGGTTGAGTTAGAACACCGTGCATATTGGGGTGTGAAGAAGTTGAATTTTGATCTTGATAAAGTGGAACCCGTAGAAAACTTCAACTCAATGAGTTAGAAGAGTTGAGAAACGATGCATATGATAGTGCCAAAACGTACAAACATAGGATGAAAGTGTTTCACGACAAGCGCATTCTGCGCAAGTCTTTCACCCGGAGGACGAGAAAGTTTTATTGTACAACACTAGATTGCATTTGTTTCCGGAAAGCTACGTTCTCGATGGTCGGGACCATACGTGGTAATGCACTAGTTTTTCCCCATGGAGTGTAGAAGTTGAAAACCCAGCGAACAAGAACATCTTCAAAGTCAATGGTCAGAGACTGAAATCATTTCTGGAGCATCTTCCACCAGAAGTTGAGACCGTTGACTTGGAAGATCCCATCTATGTGGACTGATCTAGTTCACTTGTGTACATACTTATGGACTAACAATCCATTCTCTTTCCCTTTTCTTTTTCTTTTTGCATAGTTTTTGATGTGTGCTAACCAAACTTTTTGTCTTGCGCTCTTGATTGTTTGCTTTCAAAGCATTCATCTTTCTATGGTTTAGCAACACCCTCTTGCATCCGGTAATCTCTTCCCTTTTCTCCTCTCAACATAGTTCTCATGGTATGTGAGTGTTTACATTCTTTATATCTGTTGACACATTGAGGACAATGTTTGATTTAGGTTTGGGGGTGTGATTTGCATATAGAGTTTTTAGCCTTTTTGTTTTTGAAAAAAAAAAAAAAAAAAAAAAAAAAAAAAACTCAAAAATTTGCATAAAAACCTCCAACTTTTAGAGTCACTAGCATGCTTCTAGCTATGTTTACATAGAGAGTCTGACCGAAATAACAGAACTTGGAAGTACCGGAGAACACAATCGGGTTCCTTAGTTGATTAGAGCGTTAAAGTCGGATTTAACCATACTGGGAGGCGAATTAGGTCTTTGTTTAGATATTCGGTAGTAGAATTGTGATCAACCATAGTGGAGACTACCCATTTTACATCAAGCGAGGTGCCGACCTTCACTCTTTGTGACTTTCTAGAAAAGCTTTTAGAGTGTGTGTCACCGTACGTCAATTAGGGTAGGAATGGTGAGCTACCCAACTTCGCACCACTTTCAAAGCACTATTTTTGATCTCTTGAGTGCTAATTCCGTCAATCATGAGGGTGACGTCTAAAGATGAAAACTACTTCTAAATACCGATTTGCAGTTAGCATCACTCTCTCCCTCTCAATCAACAGATTCATAGAAACACATCATCGTCAGCAAGCGGAGCAGCATCAAAATATTTGAAGACAAGTTGAGATAGTCCAAGGTTTTTGTGCAACAAGGAAAAGAAAAGAAGATGAGAATTAATGAAGTTGTGAAATCAAGACAAGTAAAAAAAAAAAAAAAAATTTGAGTATTATTGTTTTATTGTTATTTTCATTCCAAGTTAAGTTAAAAAAAAAAAAAAAAAAAAATTGATTGAGTTGTATTATTATTTTTATTTCATGTATCAAAAAAAAAAAAAGGTTTGTCAAGTTTTTGTAAAATTCAGAAGTTCATTATCAGCTAGTGAAGACCGAAGACCGAAGATTGAAGACGTTTCTATGAATCTTTGAGAGAGTGATATTAATTGCCGATCGGGTGAGAAGGTAAGTGAGTACTCCCATCCTTGTTAATGGTTGATTTCCTTTCTTAGAGATCATCAGAAAAAGATTATTTTTGTCCACATACGGAGTCTCGATTTTATTTCGGAAGGTTATCATTCTTACCTACAACGTGTGCGGGATTTCTCTCTTTATTCTGCTGCACACATGAGAGACTAAAAAAGCAATCTTTTTGAGTGCGATTATCATAAAACCCTAATAGTGAGGCAGAAGTCGGGGCTTATGATCACAATCGAATCCGAATTCTTTCATATGGTATGGTTACTTCTCGCTCAGCACTTAAGGATGAGAATGCGTTCTTTGGTAGTTCTAACTTCCGTTACTAGCATGCAGAAACTCTATGTCCTCATAGCTCCTTGGATGCTTGAGACTCTTTTACACTCTGAAGTTGGAGAAGGTTTTGTGGGTACACCTCTGGTAAACCCTCACGAGACTACAACTCGTCCCCTAGGGACACCTAGGGGTTTAAAGGCTTAGTGCATACGCTAAATGCATTCGAGACCAGCGACAGGTGGTATAGTTAGGATTTCTTCATTTTGTTTCACTTGAGGACAAGTAAAATTCGAGGTTTGGGGGTATTTGATGAGTGCCAAATATTGCATATTTCTACATCTATTTATTGGCATTTAACTCATCTTTTGTGCTCAGAAATCAGATATTATCCCAAATTCTGTATTTTCTTTGTTTTCAAGAATAAATATTTGTACTAATTAATTTTGTGTTTTTTAGGTAATAAATAAAGCTCGGAGAAAATGCGGAACCAAAAGAGCAAAGAATTGGAGACAAGCATCTATGGAAGAGAGCCAAAGCCGTGCGCGAATCGGTTGCAACCCAACAAGGAAGACATGGCTAGAGCTACCCATGACCCGGATCCGAACCCGTTCATCCCAAGCCGTTCGAGATCGCGTCTAGCGGCATCCTGGTTGCTCCATCGTTCACATCATGTCTTGATACTCCGCTCCCACCAAACCACCCGAGTCACCTTGGCCGTTCGGATCTTTGACCAAATCAACGCTCGCTCCATCCTTCGCATCGTCTCCTCGCTGCACCCGCTTCACAACAAAACACCCTACACCTATACCACTCGAGCAAATCCATTTTCCTCCCATCTTTCTCTTTCTTCTCCCACGATTTCTCGGAAAACCCATGCCTTACCTTCACCTTCACCCACACCTTTCAGCGAGCCATCACCATCTCCATCATCACCTTGCCCGACAACAACACCGAAGCTCTGCGGTCATCTCCATGCCTAGTTCGCACTGTCTCCACCTTTAGCTTCTCCAGACCCTAGAAGCTAGGGTTGAGGCAGTTGGGATTAGGGTTTTATCCAACAACCCCCTGCATGATCGATTGAGAGGTCGGAGACCTTGACAAGGTAGAGCGCGGCGGGGTTTGGGTCATGGATTATTGATTATTTTGAGTGTTTTGAGAGTATAAATTGAGATTTGATATGAAGAGAAAACTTAGTCAAGTTTAGGGTTCTTAGTTTAGTTTTACAATTTGAATATTAAGTCTGTGTTTATGTTGAACATGTGCTAAAATACTTAGCTAGGGTGTTGATGAAACCCCTATTGAATATATGAAGTTAGTTCACATCTGAGTTTTAATCTAATTGTTTGTATTGCATAAGGTTCATTAACCAATTGTTGAGCAAATCTCCTGTGATTGGTTGTCTTTGTAAGAAGACAACCAATACTAGGGGATGATTTGTGAATTCAATTGGTCTAATTTTCCACTTGAAACTTCCAAGGGGAGTTATAAGATTATAATTTGATGTGTGTTACCTTAGTATAGGATTAGGATGTAGTTGCGGGAAATCCCACAATACACCCCTCACTATATTTTGTATAACTAATCCATTCAAAAGATAATAGATGAACAATTATGAATGTTTATTAATAATTTTCTTGAAATGTTTACACCGGAAAATGAAATTACACTTAAGAACTTACAAACATTCTCTCTGTTTCTCTCTCTTAATGACTTGCTTTCCAATTCAAAAAAGAACCCCCTTACAACAGATTCACTCATCCCTTTATATAGGGTAATACATAGTGAATGACAGCTAAGTTGTCCTTTATTTTCGGGAATGTCTCGCGAAGTGTCGCAGACGTACAAATATTCATACTCGCGATACTTCTTAACTTTCGCCAGATTTTATATCTTCCTATCGTCATTCAGTGTGTCATTCATATTTAACCCTCTGCGACTCACTCGCAATGTTGTTATCCATTGTCTTCGCGAAGTGTTGTTGTCGCGATATTCTGATCCTACATCTTGCCTCTTTTTTCTTGAATATTGCTTGAAGAGCGATCTTTAAGAAAAATACGTTGTTGTAGTAGTCTTTGATTTTTATTGATGAAGGAACGAGCGAAAGAATCCTGGACTTTAAAAGTACGTACTTGCCTCTATTCTTTGGCGAAGTTAGAAGTTTTAGAAGTATGTATGAAATATCATTCCTTGCCTCATGGGTTATGGAAAATAATGGATCTTGCAATCTCTTCTCGCGAATTAGGGAAATAACTGAATCTCATATGATAAGAAAATATGTTGTGCGATACCCGAATACTACATCTTCTAGCCTCTCCTTATGTCTCCTCTGTATTTAAGAGAATATTGTGAGAACTTATGCCTCTTGAACTGTCGCAACCGTTCGTTTTCTATTAAAAATCTTCTTCAGCATAGCTCCGTGAATCTAGGAATGACCGTTTACACGTGTTTAAAACCATCCTTTTACCGGTACATTTAATGTTATCGGTCATAACATTTTCTTGCCTATTTATAGGAGGGTCTTTTGTGAAGAACACTTCTTTCCTTCTACTTCATCTCCTTCATAAATGAATTTGTTTTCTATTATTCTTCTTCACCATCGTCTTCATCACTCTCTTACGCTATTTCTTATTTGCTATTACTTCCATGGCATCCAGGTTTGTTAATCTTGCCAAACTCGATTGATTCTATGATTGATTGATTTTGTGATTAGTTTCTCTTGTTGAGATTATCTTATTCCTTTTAATCTTTTTCTGCCATTTTTGTTTTAGCAAGAACAAACCCAGCACCAAGTTCACCGTGAAGAACCCCTTCTTTCTTTGGATTCGCAGTCGAAACCCGCTTCTCAACGAGAATCCACCTGCAACCAAAGTCCTCTTCGCAAGCAAAACATACCGTTTCTAAAAGAAAGTCTGCGAGTGATAAGGTATTTTAAGAAGCATTTACTTTTTAATAACAATATCATTGCCTCTGTTTCTTACTTAATTTACCATTCACAGGATGACAAAACTATTGACAAAACTCCCAAAAAGATCTCGCCACTCTAAACCTGTTACTCTGATGTTCCTTTTCCCTCATTTACACCTTCTTCTCTGTTGCGAAATCATCGCGGGGGTAATCTTATCGCAAATGACAATATTCCTATGTCTCAACTCCTCATAGATCAAGTTCCTCATAATAGTCCTACTACAAATGAACTTATTCCTTCTCCTACCATCAATGTCACTGTCATTCCTCCAATCACTACCTTTCTGAAATCTCCTCTTCTCACGATGTTCCTTTGGCGAAGAATGATTCGTCTCTTCCTTCTTTACCCGAGCAAATCCCTCTTCTGCATGAGAAAATTTGGAAGGAATAGATGTGGCTTTCAAAGTTCTCTCGGACCTTGTGAATGATGCCAAGAAGACTTACATCGATCTGTCCAAGTCGATGTCTGCGAGATTTTAAGTAAACATCTCGGTCTGATAGGATCTCGCAAGCATCCTTAGTTCAAGAGATTAGTGTCTTTGAAAAGTGATCTTCAAGCTATGTTGCTAGATGCAATAATCTCCATCTTGAAAATCAAAAATTTCACAACCTCTCACTAGATCGTGATATTCTTCGCAAGAATAATGAAGAGTTAAAAGGTATACTCTTCCCCCTTAATCTTTTTTTTTTTTTTTTTTTTTTTTTTTTACGACTTAAGTTCTTGTTCGCCCTTCAAGCTCTAAATCAGAAACGAATAATGGAGATATATCAGTTGGAATCAATTGTTGAAGAAGTTCGAGTTGAAAGAGATGCTTGGATGGAGCAATATAACTTCTTGAATAATCTTCATACGTATCTTTGTTGATCAAATAGATAATTTGTCTAAAGAAAACTTTGATTTACTTGACAAGACTCATTAAGTAAAGACTTATCTCGCCTTTCTTACTCTTTGACTAAGGCTAATTTGGAGTTGCAAACTTTATCAGATGAGAATGGGACCCTTTCTCAGGAGAAGCGATCTCTGCTAAACAAGGTCGCGACTTATTCGCAACAATATGATGCTTGTCAAAAATTACGTGAAGAACAAGAACAATCTATTCACACTTTGAGAAACCAACTTGAAGAAATTCTGCGAGAGAGATAAACTTATTGGGGGTAGAATAACCTTGAGTCTAAAAGCAAACCAATTCAAGGATCAATGTTCCAAATTAGAAAAATCTAACTCTAACCTTGTGACCGAGAATTCCATACTTGTGTCGAATGAAAAAAGCTTGCGAGCTCGATTGAAAGGCCTAGTTGGAGATACATTTGATGATGCCATGGACTGTTTGGGCAATAATTTTGCAGCTTTAATTGACATCTTACTTCTCTCAGAAGGAAGGTAGTCATATTATTTGACTATCTTAATTCATTAATTTGTTCCAAAAAATCTTAAATTATCCTGAATATTCCAAAAATACTCTGTAAAAGTTTTCTTTAATCTTGTGCACTTGTTATGCAGACTCTGAGAAAAAGCTTCGTTCCGTTATCTCCACCCTCAGATCAGATTACTCTAAGATTCGCAAAGAAAATGGGTTACTCGCCGCCTCTCTTTCTCGTTCTCGCGACCCAGTGCGGAACGAAGATTTGATTATATGTCTTCTTTGTAAAGACATAGATAGTAAGAATCGTCAAAGGCGTTGCTTCGTCAATTCCCCTCAAAGTCTGAAGTCCTTGTGAATGAGATTTTATTGTCTAAGTCCCTTGATCCTATTCATGTTGATCCTTTGAAAGTAAGTGATGATGAAGTCCACGATTCTCCGACGGTGATTATGATTATGAAAGCTGCGAAGATATCGCTAATCCGAGGTTGTCGGCGAAGATCCGACTGAAAAAATTTCTCGATGAAAATCCACCGGTGGCGAAAATGAAGGTCTTTGAAAACATTTCGATGAAAATCCACCGACCTAGGTGAAGGTGAAGGTGATAAAGGCGGTGAAAGATCTCTATCATCCTCCTCTGTAGTTGATAATATTGATGCGAGAGAATTAAGCTTTCTTTGTAATTTGTCAAAACTTCTTTTTGTTTGTAAGGATTAAATCTTTGATCGAGTAATCCCCTTATTTTCTCCTTTTTCTCTTATTTAAGATGTTTGAACATAATCTTGCGAGCATGTTCGCTTGCGGAATCTTTTATTAAGTAAAACCATCCCAATTAGGAATTTCACTTTATTTCTTCTCATTGCGACAAGATCGCAGGCCGCCTTTACATTTTCATGTGATGACCCATTAACCTTGCCTTATCATTTTTGATGGTCTTCTAAGTTTGACCTTCCTAATTAAAGGTCTTACTCGCCACCCTTTATTGCGACAAGGTCGCAGGACGTCTTACACTTGCATGTAAAAACCCATTGACCTTGTCTTATCATTTTTCAAGTATTTTTGCCTCTAGATATTTTGCTTGCGACAATATGACAGGCCTAAACTTTCTTGCGAAAATAAAGCACCATGACATTGTCGTCTTGCGACGAAATCGCAGGACGTCTTTACACTTTCATGTAAGGACCCATTGATCTCGTCTTACCCTCGCGTTAGTATTATTGCCTCTCATAGGATCATTGCACAAATATGACAAGCCTAAGTTTCCTTGCAAAAACAAAGCCTCATGACATTTGCGTCTTTGGCACTAATCGGCTCCCTAATGGAGGGTGTCGCCCTTATCATCTCCCTGGTTGCCCCTTCAAGGAGGCGTACATCGCCATACAAGGCTAGCTCCTCCCATCCGGTCTTAACAACAACCGGTTGTTTTCGCAGCCTCTTATCCCTTATACCTATAGAGTTTATGGTTACAAGGCTGCACCCTAAGTGGAGTTTTCTTGGGCCGAAAAGCATGCGCAAGACTTGTCAAGAGTGGTAAGGAAGTTCCATGCTCCCCGCACTCTTGACTCAACCGGGTACCTCGGCGCCTTGATCATACGGCCGACTCCTTGAAAGAGACCCTCGGTCGCCCAACCGAGGGTATAACCTACATATATAGTTGGGAATCCAATGTACCTCTTAGGATAGGCTTTCATGGGCCCCAAATCTGCATGACCCGAGGTTCCGGGCGGTGTAACCTTTTCCTAGGCCATGTTAAGAGATTCCCCCTTATATGACGCACTTTAGGTCTTACATTTGCCTCTTACGAAGTATAATTCACGAACTAGGGTGTACGCCATAAAGGTTCGTCCCATTCATTCAATCATGTTTATTCATTCATTCATTCGTTATTTCTTGCCATTACGCTTGCGAGACATTCTTTGATATCTTGGTCTGTATTTTATTGAATTTTGCAAATATCTTGCATTAAAGTACTTCATCTAACCCACTTTTACGGGTAGTATTTCTTTAGATATAACTTTGTTCCACGGCTGCCTAATCTTTGTCCCATATCTTTTCCTTGGGATCCATCAACCTATAAGCCCCTGTACCAACTACTTCTTTGATAATATAAGGTCCATCCCATTTTCTCGCCAACTTGCCTCCATTTTCTCGCTGATATATTGGTGTCTCTCGCAGTACCAAGTATCCTGGTTGAAATTCACGTATCTTCACACGCTTGTTATATTCTCTGGCCAATCTTCGTTGATAATTCTCCATGTGTCGTAACGCCTTCTCCCTTTTCTCTTCTAATTCGTCTAACTTGATTAGAATGTTACCTGCACTAAGATTTTCTCCCAAACTTCTTTCTTAGTTGTTGGGATCATAACTTGTTGGGAGCACGGCTTGACTCCATATGTTAAGCAAAAAGGTGACATTCCGGTAGCTTCTCTTCCAGGTTGTATTGTATGCCCATACTTTGCCTTTGGGTACTTGTTCGCACCATCCTCTATTGTGTCCTTCTAACTTCTTCTTCAATATATCCGCGATTGTTTTATTTGTTGCCTCACTTTGACCGTTAGCTTGCGGATATAGTGGAGTCGATTTCCCACATTTTATTTGAAATGCATTAAGTAACAACTCTATGTTTTGCCCTTCAAATTGTTTCCCATTATCGGATACCAACTTTGCGGGGGATCCCAAATCGCATATAATATTCTCGAATATGAAAGTAAAAACGTCTTTGTCGCGAATGTGTTGTACCGCTTTCACTTACGCCCATTTGGTGAAATAATCCGTTGCGACAATTAAGTATCTTCTCGCCTGTTCTGGTAAAAAAAGGTCCCACAATATCTAGACCCCACTTTCCAAAAGGCCACACACTTGTTGAAGAATTTAATGATGCCCCAGGTGCATGTATTTTCTTCCCATGCCTTTGACAATCTTCGCAGCGCCTTGACATTGCTCTCGCGTCTTCATGCATATATGGCCAGTAATATCCTTGCATTTTTGCTTTATATGCTAGAGATCTTCCACCGCTATGATTTCAAAGCATCTCCACTATGCAACATCTTCAATATGATTTCTCCCTCTTCCCTCGTTAAGCATCGAAGTGAAGGTCCATCAAAAGATCGTCGATAAAGCACACCATCTCTTAATTCATAATTCGTTGCACGGCTTTTCAATTTGTGTGCTTCTAATCTATTTCTTGGTACCTCCCCTTTCATAGAGTAAGCGTGAAGTTCTTTCTCCAGTCTTTATCGCGACATTGTGGTATGTCTTCTACTAACATTGCATCCGCTTCTTGTTCTTCTTATTTATTGATTGATGGTGCCAAAAGTGTTTGTATTTTGATATTCCTCGTGGTGGGGTCTGTCATCATACTTGATATAAAGGCAAAAGCATCTGCGAGCTGTTATTTCTCCTTGATATATGCCTCCACCTCATTTTTGGTATCGTGTCTTGACAATTCTTCGACAAGATTTACGTACTTTGCAAAGATGGCTCATTCGTAGCGTATTTCTCTGTTATCTGGCGAATTGCTAATTGCGAATCACTGGTAATCCTCACATTTTCTAACTTCATTTCTATTGCGAATCGCAGAGCATGTATTATAGCTTCATACTCCGTTTCAAATAAAATGTGGGTGGATTCAAACTCCAATCTAAAAGAGAAAGCTAATTTATTGCCTTCTGGCGAAATCACAACAATTCCCACTCCATTACCTTCTCCATTTGATGATCCGTCTACCAATATTTCCCACCTATCTGGTTCGATTAACAAATCATTTGGGTCTCCATGCTCTTCTTCTACATCCATCATTTCATCCTTTGCTTCATCTTCCTCCAAAGGAAATTCTGCCAAAAAGTCTGCGACTACACCGTGACTTGGTTGAGGATAATATTTCATATTTGAGTTTATAATGGCTTATTTGGGCATTCAACCTTTCAACTCTTCCCGATCTTTTTGAATTTTTCATTCTTGATTCGATTGGTACTTTTGTTACCACCACGACAAGATGTGCTTGAAAATATATGCGAAGCTTAAATGTTGCATAGACTAACGCCAGGATTAGTTTTTCAATCTTCGAATAATTCCTTTCTGCGGCATTAAAAGTCTTGCTGATATAGTAAATAGGTTTTTCTACTCCGGCGTCTATTCGCAGCAATCTTTGCGCTTAACGCGTGCTGACGTTGTCGCAAGGTATACCAACAATTCCTCTCCACAGCTCTGCTTTTTGCATAATGGATACTTCCATTAGATGTTCTTTAATTCCTTGTAAAGCCTTTTCACATTCGTCTGTCCCTTTAAACTTCGATCCTTTTTCAGGATCTTTGAAAAAATGTTTGCACTTATCGAGATGACCATGAAATGAATCTTCCTAGTGATGCTAATAATCCATTTAGCTTTTGAACATCCTTTATTGTCGCAGGTGTTGGCATATCGCGAACTGCTTTCACTTTCTGGGTCGACTTGTATTCCTTCCTTTGATACTATATAACCCAAAAATTTTCCCGATGCCACTCCCGAAGGTACATTTTTCCAGATTTACTTTGATGTTGAATCGCCTCATCTTTCAAAGATTTCTCTCGGATCTCGTACATGGTTTTCTCGCTTTCTTACTTTTTACGAGCATATCATCTACGTATACTTCCGGTGTTTTATGTATCCCTGCGAACACTTCTTCTACCATTCTTTGGTATGTTGCTCCAAGCATTTCGTAAACCAAACGACATTTTGTATAACAATATAACCCCTTGGAGCGAAAAAAGCAAGTATGCTCTTGGTCTTCCTCGGCGAGAGGAATCGGTTGTAACCTTTATACCCGTCGGAGAGATGATATTCTTTCATTTCGCTGCTTGATTCGACTAGTTGTGGGATATCGGCAATGGAAAACTATCTTTAGGACAAGCTTTGTTTAAATCGGTGAAATCTATGCAAATTCTTATCCCCTTTTTCTTCTTTGGGACTATAACCATATTTGCTATCCATTCGGGATACTTTCTTGCTTTGATGATTCTGCATCTAGCATTTTACGCAATTCTTCTTCTATTTGGGGGTGATAAGCTGTTGTGATCTTTCTAATTCTCTGCTTGAACGGCTTCACCCTTTTGTCTATTTCCAGTTTGTGACAAGCTATCGATGGATCTATACCAGGCATATCATCCATGTTCCACGCGAAGATATCCTTATAGTCTCGCATGGCAATTCTGATCCTTTTTCCTCATTCGCTTCCATCTGGTCCCAATCTTCAACATCTTGGGCTCTTCATTAGTTAAGACATTCACTTCTTTCGTTTGCTCTGCCGCGACGTAACTAGCTTGCGATTCTCCCATAGGGGTTGGTCCTTTCAACTCTTTCGCGAGTTCATTTTCTTCTCCCGAGATCTCGCTAGGTATCCCTTTTCCTTCCTTTGCTCTTATCATGTAAACTCTAAATTCTTCTTCTTTTTTTAGTTGCTTTCGCCCGGTTTTCGCGATACTTTCGCTTCTTTGCTTGCTCTTCATGATATTTTATTTCAATTTGATAACATATTCTTCCTTTATCCACATCTCCTCTAATCTCGCCGATTCCAGTTGGTGTGGGAAATTTGATACATTGATGAAATGTTGATGCTACGGCTTTTATTGCATGTACCCATGGTCTCCCTAGCAATACGTTGTATGGCGATTCCATATCTACTACACACAAGGTTACTCGTGTCTCGATGTCTCCCAACGAAATTCGTATTTTTACTTCTCCTTTAACCTTTGTTATGGATTTACCAAAACCATGGATGTTGTAGGCCGTGGGAATCATTTCTTTATCTTTATATCCCATTTTCTTGTAAGCATGATAAAACATGATATTCACCAAGCTTCCGTATCGATTAAAGTTCTATTTACTGGCAGTCCATGTTTGCGTTGCCTTTACTAATTCTTCTCCTTTGCACGCGTTTATTGTGATTACAAAGTGGAGATGTGTGATTCAAATTTTCTTTAGATATTTAAGTTTGTGAATGTTATCCTTTGCTTTTCCCATTCTTCTAAAGGCAATGTCACCTCTCTGTCTCGTGATTTTCTTTCCTTCAAAATCCCGCTTGTGTATTCTTCCTTTGATATTTTCATGAAACTCATCAATCATTGTCTTTGTGCCCGAACCGTACTCCATATCTTTCTCCTTTGCCTCGTCTAATTTAACATTTTCTTTTTCTTTCATTTTCTTGATTTGAATGATTTCGATTGCCTTCTTCCTTTCTTGAGTCCCTGTTTCTAGCGCTTAATATGTAGTTAGGAAATCCCACAATACACCCCTCACTATATTTTGTATAACTAATCCATTCAAAAGATAATAGATGAACAATTATGAATGTTTATTAATAATTTTCTTGAAATGTTTACAGGAAAATGAAATTACACTTAAGAACTTACAAACATTTCTCTGTTTCTCTCTCTTAATGACTTGCTTTACAATTCAAAAAGAACCCCGTACAAATGATTCACTCATCCCTTTATATAGGGTAATACATAGTGAATGATTGACTTTGTCCTTTATTTTCGGGGAATGTCTCGTGAAGTGTCATGAGACGTACAAATATTCATACTCGCGATACTTCTTAACTTTCGCAGATTTTATATCTTCCTATCGTCATTCGGTGTGTTATTCATATTTAACCCTCTGCGACTCACTCGCAATGTTGTTATCCATTGTCTTCGCGAAGTGTTGTTGTCGCGATATTCTGATCCTACATAGGAGGTGAATTCAGTCACCTTAGTACTCTCAATTCACGGTTATAACATATTTTCTTCTCATTAAGACCTTAGCTTAGTGTCACAACAGTCACAACTACTCAAACTTGTCGTTTCGACACCAAACACCAAATATTTCTATCATTTGCTAGATTTCAGTTAAGTAAGGCCCTTTGATCACTTAAGCACACCCAATTCTCTGTGGGATCGACCTGTGCTTGCCACGCCTCCAATAGGCCTGTGCACTTGCAGTAAGACGTAGGAAATAAACATCTTTAAGCTCCTACCAGATGTAAGCTATCAGTTCCGGTGTTTGAATACGATTGTATCAACACTTGCCTCTCGTTGTGCGGACTTGTATTGTTTCTTGTGTTTGGAAAATAGGGAGGAGAACCTATTTATACAAGTCTTTTAGCCTAACCTTCGTATCTCGTGGGAAGTCGAGAAAGTGGAGTGATGGAGTAGTGGAGTCGTGTGTTAGTGTCACACGACCCGGTCTTGCCCACTTCTCCCATCATCACTAACCGTCCATGACTTCCCCGACACGTTTTTGTGATGGCGCGTTGCCGCACGTTGTAAACCGCCGAGATCAATACCCCGGTATGTATCCCCGGTTTGTGACATGATTGATGTCTCGAGTGTGTGGATCGTGGGACCCACATAAAGTAGCATGTAATGCTAAATTGAATAATTGTGTTATTCGGGAGGTCGATACTTGTGAAGTATCGTGTGTATTTTATGCGAGTCTTTGCATCATGGTGTGGTAAAGTGACGGGTGGTGATCACCAAGACGCCTTCTTCGACCAATTAACTCATGACCGAGGGTTGTATAACCAATAGGTAAAGTTGAACGGACGAGATGATCTTTGAGACACTCATCTGCGCGACCGTTGATGGAATTAGGGTTTTGAAGAGGTGTGTAGGCATCACTCTTGACTTGGTCGAAACCAAGCATGGGAAGTGTTTTGGAAAGGACCGACTTAGGGCATGCGTGTAGACCGACATGCCGGTATACACGTCCGTACCTCCTTTGTCCCATGAAGGTGCGATCTATGCCACTCAATTTGACCTAGGAAAGAGGAGTGGTTGAGATCGATTTTGCAACGAAATCTGGTGCCCCAAAAGCCGCGCATCATGCCCACCGGGCGCGCGTTCCAAGATGACCAATCTTGGTCGGTCTTGGCCGTCGATGCAGCGTGTAGGTGGTAGGATGGTGTTCACGCCTATACCGATTGTCCCATGAAAACGTGATCTGAGCCACTCAAATCGTCCGGCGAAGTTGAGCGGTCGAGATTAGTTGGCAATTGGGAAGTGTAACCACGCTAGTTTGGGCGGACAATTTGGGATAACCGGGCATGGTATGCCTTGGCCGACAGTGAGGAGATTGATGGGTCCACGGTGGTCATGTTGGTATGACCAGGACACGCTTAATCTAATCTTGGACCCTCCATTTGTGCTTAGGAGAAGATGGACGCTCGTGATGCTCAAAACCCTAATTTTGGCTTTCACGGTCGTGTAACCATGCTTTATTCGGGCGTTTAGGTGGGATGACCAACCATGGTTGGTCCCGAGGATTGGTCGTATGTAGGCGGGCCCACGGTGATTGTGTTGACATGCTCGGGCCTTTTGAATCTACATCTACACCCTCCATCTATACTGCGAAGATGGATGGTTGAGATCTGTTTTGTGACACATGTAATGTGCCGCGAACCCTAATTTAAGGTTTTCCGCCCATACCGCTCTGGGTTTGGACGTTTTGGCAAGCTATGCCAATCGGAGGCCGACCATGCGGGGTCCGCGTTGGTTCGGCAACGAATATTCCATACCTGTTTGGGGTTATGGAATTGATCCAGGCCATCCAATCATTGGTGAAGTTGGATGATCGAGATCATATCCGTGTGATACGGACAGTCCGGATGGTCAATCGGGCTAGTATGACATAACGAGAGTTGCTCAATCGGGCTAGTATAACACACCGAGAGTTGCATCCTGTACGGGTATTTCGTACATGCTTTCATTATAATGCTTGGAGGTTCGTGTTGCTCTGCTGAGAGCAACACTCTAGTCATCATGCCGCACTGATAATGAGTACAGGAAATACAAGGCTTCTTACGCATTAATTAATAATGCTATAAATTCACAGGGTATATGGGATTGTTGCTACATGCTCTAACCTGGATGAATTTCGTGTATTTAATTCACAGAATGGGATTGTTGTCACATGCTCCATTCTAGGTGAATTAGTAAAGTGAAGAAGTATTCAACACTTATTAATGGATTTATCTTTTATAAGATGTTAGCGCATAATTTTCTGGCTTTTACAATTTTAACCTTAAATGAAAATCCACCATCAACACCTACGCTTAAAACCAATCTAATCTACCACGTGAGTCCCCAAAAAGAATACACTATCTTGAGTTTCTTCAACTACTATGAAGACTTAATATCTCAACTCTTTTGGGTCCTAACTCTAAAAATTAAAGATTCAAATGTTATAGTAACAACCTCACTCGTGTATCTCCCAAATCCGACAATGATCAGAAATACAGATGAGTATAAAGGATCTTCTCTTTAATCAATATAGACTCTGTTAAAGCATTGCTCGGTCGAACTTGCATGCGTTGCTATCTCAAGCATGTTTGTCAATGTTAGTGATCAAAACTATAAGTCTTGATTTTTAGCCTATTTATAGATGTCTCGGACTAGGACATAGATTGTGTAGTTGAGCTTAGACTTCACGGCGTTCATAATTTGAAGACGAAGAACTACTAAGGGGAGCTTGTGGAACTTCATCGACAAAAGTTATGTGGAGACTGAAACTCATCTATCACTTGGAAAGTCTATTTCTACTCTATCTCCTATATTGAGACATAAGTCGTATTACGATATAGTTTTTTAAAAACACATTTGAGATTTCGACCTGAGTTTATCTCGCTTACATATTTCTCGAAATATGTGTTGGCAAGCTTTCGCTTCGACCAAGTTCATCTTATATCATGTGAAAATTACCGAGTAACATCTTACATGGTTTGTGTGATACAATCATTTGGCGTAGTCTTGGAATGTTTTGTTATTATTATTTCAATATCTTGAAAATTGCTTTGATGTTAATAGTGTGTGCATACGGCTATTGTCATCCTCTAAGAAAATTTCAATGATTGAAATAAGAGTTTAGAACACTTAACCATTGTTGGATATGTCATGTTGTGCACTCTTGCACATATGTAATTCATGTCCGGGAACCATAGTATGCGCACCAGTTTGCGTACCTGTTGGTTTGATAAATCCAGGAACCTAAGTATGCGTACCTGTTTGCGTAGTGGCGTACAGGTTCATGTCCGAGAATTTATGCTGGGATTGGAAGTACACGTACCCGTTTGCGTACTGGCGAAACCCAATCTTGGTCCGGTTATTTCAAGTATGCGTACACGTTTGTATACTTGAAGGTTAAAGTTCTAAAATCGATTATGAACATGAACATAAACTTTTATATAATAAGGAATGCAATATTTGAATACCGTGGATATAATGTTCATGAATTCATTCAAGTGAATCAAACTGATTTTGCTTTAATTGTATTCTTGTATACTTCTATGAGAATATAGCAATTGAACGGCTCTTTAACTAGTTTCATTTGAGTCATTTGAACTAGTTATGGTTAACATGAATAAAGTTGATATGAGAGTAATTATATGGCTTACCTCGGTTAACTATTTATGAGCCAACATGATGTACACGTTTGAGTACGGCTACATAAACCAAAATGAGGGTACATTTCATTTGTGTGTAACAAGCTAAGTTCGATCTAATGGTTGAAAGATATTAGCTTGGTTGAGTCAGGTTTTTCATCTAACGATGAATATTGAATGCTTTGTTACCAAGGTAACTTGGATTGCAAACCCTGATTTGAAAACTATATAAAGGAGAACTTTAACAACTGGGAAACCTAATCCCCACATCTCATGTGTGTTACTAGTTGCATAACTAGAGTCGATTCTCCTTAAACCTTAGGTTTCTTCGAGACCCTGTAGGTTAACGACTTCAAAGACTTCATTGGGATTGTGAAGCCAAACCCAACTATTCCCTTTGTAGTTGAGTGTTCTGATCTTTCCCGATTCTATCATATTTAGTACAATGGGAATAATTGACTCGAGATTAATTTTTCCGATAGGCAAGATAAAAGTAATCACAAACATCTTGTCTGATTGTTTGTGATTCCACAATATCTTGTTTCGCTAGTTGATTAAGATTATTGTGAGGTGATAGATAATACTAGGCCGTTCTTCGGGAATATAAGTCCGGATTATCAATTGGTTCCTGTTCACCTTGATTTATCAAAAGACGGACAAAAACTCTTGGGTATTTCTGTGGGAGACAAATTTATTCAATCTATAGAATTTTCTGTGTGAGACAGGTTTGTTTATCAAGACTTAGACTTTGGGTCGTAGCAACTCTTAGTTTTGGGTGAGATCAACTAAGGGAATCAATTGCGTAGTATCTTGCTGGGATCAAAGACGTAAGGAACGCAACTGTACCTTGAATCAGTGTGAGATTGATTAGGGTTCAACTACAGTCCAGTCCGAAGTTAATTGGTAATAGTCTAGAGTTTGTAGCGGATTAATACAGTGTGGTGTTGAAACTGGACTAGGTCCCGGGGTTTTTCTGCATTTGCGGTATTCCTCATTAGCAAAATTCTGGTGTCTGTGTTATTTCTTTTCCATATTATATTTTATTATATAATTGAAATATCATAGGTTGTGCATATAGATCAATCAATTAGAATATGCAAACTTTGGTTGTTGATTTAAATTGATTGACACGTGAACATTGGTCTTTCGTACCGTTCAAGTTGTTTCACATAATAATCAGGTTCGCGGATTTCTATTTGTTTGATTTGCTGATTACATTGAGCAACGGAGATATTAAACTGTTTGATACACTTTACTCTAGATTAAGTCTGACTGTCCAGTTGATTCTCTAGAAAGTATATTGGAGTAAGTCCTCTCAGATTTCCAAACGAATTGTTGGGTGTGGTTGTTAGACCCTCGCATTTTCAATTGGTATCAGAGTAGGCGAACACATTAAAGACCTTATAAGTCTGTGTTTGTATCGATCTGAGAATGGATGACATTGTCTCTGATAAACGCATCGCCAGAAATAAAAGTTATATTTCTTTAAAGTCTATTAAAGAGAAAGATTTGTCAATCTCGAATATAGAGAACCTTGTGTTCAAAGGAAACAGACGTACATTGACAAGTGTTTTCTTGACTACCTTACTGACGAGTGTGACTCTGAAGTTGAAAGAAATGCATCCAAAGAAAGTGCGGTGCTTTTAAAACTTGTTAGAATCCAGGCTGATAGTGTCAATCGGTTGAAGCACAAATTCAATATTCTTGTTGGTATGGTAAATGAACGTGAAAATTCCTTCGTGAAAGAAACACCTCTGTCTGTCCTTCACAGACCTTGTATGAGGAAAAACTCAAAGAGGATACTTTGGAAATTGAACTTTTTTTGAGAAAACTCTCTATTCAAGAATGTTCCAAAGAGTCCAATATACCAACTTCTTCTGGTTTAACGAGAATTTCTGATTCAGGAGCAAAATCGAAATCCCTTCCTGTTGAAAAAGATGTGCATGTGTCTTCCTCTAATCAAGTTATGTCCACATCACATGGAAGGAAGAATCCTCCCAATAATGGCATTAAGATTGTTCTATCTAATCACTCAGGTGATCAAAAAATGTGTCTCTTTTGTGATTCAAAAGGACTTGATGAACAAAAGAGAAATTCTAGGTTGGATGAAAATTATTTTTTTTGTCTCCAACACACCTTAGATTTCATTATGAAAGGTGTAATTGACATTCGGATGTCTAAACCTATTGGTTTTAGTACTCACCCTGTGTACTCCTCCAGGAAAGTCAGTTCAATGTGTTCCTCAAATGTTCAAATGAGAAACAGTCTTCCTAAACCAGTTCATCGAAGAAGATCTCATGGATATTCTTCAATTAAGAAGATAGATTATATTGTTGATGATGTGGAAAAAGTATCAGAAGAAGTATGTAATGGAGAGATGGAAATCAACCTCAAAAGGATAATCGAAGGATATAAAGAAATTATCAACAGGCTGTCAAATCTTTCTGGCCAAAATTCTTCACGTAAGAATCAACACTATGCATCATATTTTGATGATATCTTTACACATCATAATGTTTTTCCTCCAATGATCAAGAAAAAGAGGTTTAACAGGAAACAACATTCATTTAATGAGTTCAAGGCTCATACTTGTGCTAATTAATCACAAGGTTGAAACCTCACTCTCAATAAAAATCCTGACAGAGTGAGATTTTTTCCAGGTATACTTGATGGAAAAATGTCTTTTCTGATTTCCTATGCTATCCTCTTATTGTTCTTAGCTGGATGATCATTCACAAACATTTCTGCTTAAGTATTTGTACTTGGTTTCTTAACCTTAAATCTTTTTGCTGTGACAAAATTGCTACTCTTACTCTAAAAATTATTCTCCTGTATGAATACAATTTTTTGAGTTAAGTTCTGTGATCTCTCTCACATAGGCAGACATTATCATTGTATACTCGTCTTTATTGAGTACTTCTCCTTTTGAGATGTTTATGTGCCAAGCTCGTGTTCGTACGGGTATCTTTGTTACATATCACGAACCCGACTTTGGAAACCCTAATCTCAGGGTTTCTGTGAAACCATTTAAATACCAAACCCACCTGTTGAGAAGTACGCATACTCGAGGATTTTTTTTTTTTTGGTCAAGAATGGGATCACCTTCAGGGACTTGTTATTTTCCAAGAGGTTTTCTTGATAAGGGTTTTGGTCTCACACTTGAGGATAAGGAAAAATGGACTTTCGTGGAAATTGATGACATGTCTTCTCAATCTCCTAATAACTTGTCTGATATTGAGGATGATGAAGAGATTTCTAATGAAGTTGTTCAAAAATTTATCGGAAAGTTTAACGATGCAAAACTTTTGCTTGTTAACACTCTAAAAGAGCTAGATGGGTTAAGATCTGAATTGATAAAGGTCAACACCGAACTTTCTCTAATGAAGACACGAATTAAGGATCATCTCAATGCCGTGTCTGAAGATGCTGTCAATTATGTCTGTCACAAGCTTGAAGGTCTTGGAACCAGTGAAGCTTCCGTACCGGAACTCGGATTATCACTTATGATTTCTCTTTGGGTTTAGAGTTGTTTTTGATTTATTATGTCTAGGAAACTTTTTATGAGAATTTATTTCTTGTATTTTTAGAAGGATTACTAGGGTTTGGAATAGCCATTATTGTGAGTACACATAGTTATGTCCAACGTTTTCATCTTCATGTTTTTAGATTTATTTGTTTAAATTCTAAGTTTTTTGGAAGATGATTTTTGCAAATTTAATCTTTCTGATTTTATATATTGCAAATTATTACGGGATATGTTGTTTACGTCCGTGAACCTGTGACTGTCCCATACTTGTTCAAAAGTTATCTCTATTATGTCGGTATGAAAGTATTGATAAAAGATAGAATGAACTTTTGACAAACAAAAGTTAAAGCCTTCTATGTCATTATTTTGATGGAAGAAAGGATAAAACTTTTGTTTACAAGGATTAAGTCTATTATATGTCATTGTGAAAATAGTGATGAAAAATAGAATGAATCCTTGTATACTCCGTAGTATTGGTCAATCTTCGATCCACATTTTTGTGCATATACTGTGTTGCTCCGTAAGTTCTCTTATGTTGAGCATGACCAATTGAATTGATCATTTTTGTGGTTGATTCAATTGAGATTTTTGGATTCAAATCCATGTTTTCATGTGATTTGGTTATATCCAAAGAAATCCTTCTTTTCTTGTAAAAGCAAGTTCGCCTTTGTTGTTTTTTCGGGAATGACATATTATGGGGGAGAGTTCTTTTTGAACTTGTGCTTTATTTCCAAATCTTTGTGGGGAGTGCAGCTGTGGAATATTATAAGGGTTATCTTGTATCTTTATAAACTCCTTGATGAATGCATTTAGATTCGGCTTTATGATTGCATCTAAATAAGTTGGTATGTTATTCTCTTTTGGTCATGAAGTATCTCTATGAAAATTTCATAAGGATCCCACTAGTTTTCATACCTTTGCCAATTTATACTGACAAAAAGGGGGAGAATTAATGTGTAGTTTCATACTACAAATACATATGGTTTACGGATCATTATGTAAGGGGGAGTGGTTTTCATGTCGAGATGAAGTATTAACTAAGGGGTAGTGATACATATCACCATAGTATTGTTTTCAAAGTTGTGATACAATTGGACTTTGATGCTGTGTAATAATACTATCACACTGTATAATAATGATCGAGAGCATTTGTTTTTTCATTGTTATTGTTACGGATCTTCAACAACTATGATGCTGAGTTGACAAGTTTAAAAACATGGAGTACTTGGAAGTGACGAAGATTTCGAGTCATGTTGAAGATGCCAAGGAGATCAAGCATTTAGATGAGAAGCTATAATTTTTAATTATTTTGTAATCCATATGTATTGATAGTTTTACCACTAAAATTGACAAAGGGGGGGATTGTTAGAGCACTGCTCGGTCGAACTCGCATGCGTTGCTATCTCAAGCATGTTTGTCAATGTTAGTGATCAAAACTATAAGTCTTGATTTCTAGCCCATTTATAGATGTCTCGGACTAGGACATAGATTGTGTAGTTGATCTTAGACTTCACGGCGTTCATCATTTGAAGACGAAGAACTACTAAGGGGAGCTTGTGGAACTTTATTGACAAAAGGTATGTGGAGACTGAAACTCATCTATCACTTGGAAAGTCTATTTTTACTCTATCTCCTATATTAAGACATAAGTCGTATTACGATATAGTTTTTTATATACACATTTGAGATTTCGAGCTAAGTTTATCTCGCTTACATATTTCTCGAAATATGTGTTGGCAAGCTTTCGCTTGACCAAGTTCATCTTATATCATGTGAAAATTGTCGAGTAACATCTTACATGGTTTGTGTGATACAATCATTTGGTGTAGTCTTGGGATGTTTGGTTGTGATTATTTCAATATCTTGAAAATTGCTTTGATGCTAATAGTGTGTGAAAACGGCTATTGTCATCCTCTAAGAAAGTTTCAATGATTGAAATAAGAGTTTAGAACACTTAACCATTATTGGATATGTCATGTTGTGCACTCCTGCACATATGTAATCCATGTCCGAGAACCATAGTATGCGCACCCATTTGCGTACCTGTTGGTTTGAGAAATCCGGGAACCTAAGTATGTGTACCCATTTGCGTACTGGTGTACAGGTTCATGTCCGATAATTTCTGCTGGGATTGGAAGTACGCTGCACCCGTTTTATCTTGCTTAAAACCCAATCTTGGTCCAATTTCAAGTATGCGTAACCGTTTTGCATACTTGAAGGTTAAAGTTCTAAAATCGGTTATGAACATGAACATAAACATTTATATAATAAGGAATGCAATCTTTGCAAACCGTGGCTATAATGTTCATGAATTGATTGAGTGAATCAAACCGATTTTTGCTTGATTATGTTCTTGTATACTTCTATGAGAATATAGCAATTGAACGGCTCTTTAACTAGTTTCATTTTAGTCATTTGAACTGGTTATGGTTAAGATAAATATGGTTGATATGAGAGTAATCATATGGCTAACCTCGGTTAACTATTTATGAGCCAACATGGTGTACACGTTTGGGTACGGCTACATAAACCTAAACGAGGGTACATTTCATTTGTGTGTAACAAGCTAAGTTCGATCTAACGGTTGAAAGATATTTGCTTGGTTGAATCAGGTTTTTTATCTAACGATGAATATTGAATGCTTTGTTACCAAGGTAACTTGGATTTCAAACCCTGATTTGAAAACTATATAATGGAGAAATCTATCAACTGGGATACCTAATCCCCACACCTCATGTGTGTTACTAGTTGCATAACTAGAGTCGATTTTCCTTTAACCTTAGGTTTCTTGAGACCACAGTAGGTTAACGACTTCAAAGACTTCATTGGGATTGTGAAGCCACACCCAACTATTCTCTTTGTAGTTGCGTGTTTTGATCTTGCCCGATTCTATCGTATTGAGTACAATTCAAATAATTGACTCGAGATTAATTTCTCCGATAGGCAAGATAAAGTAATCACAAACATCTTCATCTCATCGTTTGTGATTCCTGATATCTTGTTTCGCTAGTCGATTAAGATTATTGTGAGGTGATTGATAATACTAGGTTGTTCTTCGGGAATATTAATCCGGATTATGAATTGGTTCATGTTCACCTTGATTTATCAAAAGACGGAACAAAAACTCTTGGGTATTTCTGTGGGAGACATATTTATTCAATCTATAGACTTTTCTGTGTGAGACATATTTGTTTATCAAGTCTTCGACTTTGGGTCGTACCAACTCTTGGTTGTGGGGTAAGATCAACTAAGGGAATCAAGTGCGTAGTATCCTCTGGGATCAGAGACGTAAGGAACACAACCGTACCTTGAATCGGTGTGAGATCGGGTTAGGCTTCAACTACAATCCGGTCAAAGTTAATTGGTAGTAGGCTAGGGTGTCGCGGCAATACATGCTGTGGTGTTGAAACTGGACTAGGTCCCGAGATTTTTCCCATTGTGGTTTTCCTCGTTAACAAAATTCGGTGTCCGTGTTATTTATTTTCCATTATATTTTTTATATAATTGAAACATCACAGTTGTGCGTTTAGATCAATCAATTAGAATATCTAACCTTTTTGGTTGTTGATTTAAATTGATCGACACTTCGAATATTGGTATTTGGTACCGCTCAAGTTGTTTCTCATAATAATCAGCTCATGATTTCTATCCGTTTGATTTGTTGATTACATTGTGAAACAAAGAGATATTTAAACTCTTTGATATACTTTACTCTAGATTGAGTCCTGACTGCCTAGCTTGATTCTCTAGAAAAGTATATCGGAGTAAGTCCTCTCAGATTGCCAAACAAATTATTGGGTGTGGTTGTTAGACCCCCGCATTTTCAATTGGTATCAGAGCAGGCGAACACATTAAAGACCTTATAAGTCTGTGTTTGTAGCTTTCTGAGAATGGATGATATTGTCTCTGATAAACGCATCGCCAGAAATAAAAGTTCTTGCTTTGAAGTCTATTAAAGAGAAAAGATTTCTCAACTCTCGAATATAAAAGAACCTTGTGTTCCAAGGAAACAAATGTACATTGAAAAGTGTTTTCCCCCGACTACCTACCGACGAAGTCCGATCGAAGTCAAAGGAAATGCAACCAAATAAAGTGCAAGGATTTTAAAACTTGTTAGAATCCGATCGATAGTGTCAATCGGTTGAAGCACAAAGTCAATGTTCTTGTATGCAAGGTAAAATGAACGTGACTGTGACGGACCAGAAAATACGCTTTGGGCGCTGTTCTCGCAGCCGTAAATTTCCCGATGTGCCATGATGAAGCTACGATCCAGCTCTTAAAGCTAGGCAAATGCACGCTCATTTGCCCTACTCCTTTGTCCGCAAAGGGTTTATTAAGAAAACAAAAATTTCTTAAAACGGCAAAACGACCTTTTGAGGCCCTAAACGATGGAATTTGGCTAAATTTAGTGACCATGTGGATCTATAGATTTACATGTCTTGATCTTGGCCGTTTCCCCCATCAAAATGGACTCTCTCTAGAGCTAAATTACGATACACGGGGTTTTTAATTTCACGCTCGAACGCCTTGATAGGAAGCAGAGCACCAGAAACGGACTACCAACCATGATATGAGAGTCCAATGTGCCGCAATCATCTCCCAAATAAATGATAGCGAGCGACAAAAGTGTCAACCGGAATGGTGTAACTCATCGCGGCTGCCACGCACCTCTTCCCTACTCTAAAGGGATCAAGTACATATTTCCCTTAAACCAACTCGCTTGCATGGACGTACAACAAATAATGGTAATTACTATGGTGCATAGTGCATGTTTGGTTGCAATATACATAACGATGCCACATCTTCTATAAAAGCCAACTACCTTCCGGCTAAGCCTTGGTGCATAGTTCGTATATGCACCTTCAACCAACTACCTCTCCTAATATGTTTAAAAGACATTTTTACAACTTTGATTGGGGGACCGAAAATCATTCATCAATCCCCTGTGCCGTGATGGATGCAGCTACTATCCTGGCCAACAACGATGTATGAATGTGATGGTCGTACATTCACTCCTGATCACAGTGTCATTTAATGTCCGACCATGATTATTGAACTGTAATGCCCACTTTTCGTAAACTGCGATTAGCGCACAAACCAAAAACCTAAAGTAATTAACTGACTAGATTGAGTATTACTAGGTTGCTTAAACCAAAGTAAAGAATAAACGTACAAAAAGAAAATCTAAAAGGGAAGCTAACAAGCGTCCCTTGCTGGAGTTACGCAGACCATACGCAGTAATTTAACTTTACAAAATGAAGAATAACTTCTATAAAGTTTCAAAAAGAAGGGCATTTTAAACATGTGTTCAACTATGATTTAAAGGAATAATTTACATACATTCTTTTATCAACATATGGATGTGCAGGTGTTTGTATAGATAAGCATATATACACAATTTACAAAAGTTATTGCCCAAGATAAAACACATCACCTTCAAAAACTACATACACATGACTTCCACAAAAAGAAACCGGCAGTCACCTCCCTATACACAACCTAGGCCCTTCACTCGACCCAAACACGAATATCTCCTTCGCCCAAATCGACACCACTTGTATCAAAGTTTCTTGTCACTAAAAATTAATGGAAAGAGTGAGCTAAACAAGCCCAATGGATACTTACACTACTTTAATGTAATCATCAAAGTTGAATTTAAAAGAATGCAAGCTTTCCTCAAACAACAACACAACATTCAATTCCCTGAAAATGCACAATCATGTATATGGACAAACCCCTTCTTTGAGTTATAATATTGATGCCAATTCCACACCGATTAGGTAATACTGCGGTGTATCACCCTAGCCATAGTACTTAAAAATATATATAAGAAATCGTGAAGGAGCACATCCTATATACCACAGATGGAAATTTTCATTTCCCATAACAGTCAAACAAACACACTTCAGATCCTTTCCAAACAATGGAAAGTTTAAAAGATTAAATGCATGAATTTGTTAAAACACATCAACACAATTTTGAAAAGAGTCATCAATGGTTACAAGAAAACAATGTAAATTCCCACCTTTACCCACAACTCAAACCTTAACCTCTGCAGTTCGCCTATCGAAGCCAAAGATACCTTAAGTACATAGAAGTTGAGTTAGGAAGTAGAACAAACTCAAGAGAACACAATTTATAAGAAAATCACGTCAAATTGCTCTGGCTATAACCTTATCCTATATCACAAGTCATAGCATTTGAAGTCAATAGTAACATTAGGGAAAGCCCGAAACATTAACAGTAGAAATGTGAGTCTAAACCAAGATATAAAAACACCCAACTCGTAGAAAACAGGGCTGCTCAGGTGAAGAACGAAAATCTATCGGAACTGACATATATAAATCATTACGAACTGATCTGACTCTTAAACATGGAGTGCAGCATTCAATATCAGTTCCGAATCGTTAGAGAGAACTCCAATACTACTAGTAAAATCTTAAGCCAAAACAAGATATGAAGATGTCCAATCTGTTGAAAACAGAACTGTCATGATTGCAGAACAGTTGCTACCTAAACCAACATATTTCAAACACCAGATTCTAACTGGAAGAAGGCATCCTAACTCAGTTCCATACATAAGGAAGATATTTAAAATCAGATTGAAATGAGTCTGACATCAAACGAAAACCTGAACCAAACATGTTAATTTCATTTTAGCTAATTTCCTCTAAACCTAGAACTCATGATGACATACAAATTCTGAACACACATACAATCCCAATCTCTATTAACAAA